>CP125976.1:89819376-90419376 GCA_030063025.1 Avena longiglumis
TAGCCATGTGCAAGCGAGGCCGAATGAAGCAGATAGAGAGTTTTTAACTCGATGGTGCGACTGAGAAACTCATGTGAAGGAGTTATCGAATCACAAGCAATCGCTTGGTTCGCGCAAGTTGCCGCTAAGCCAGCGTGTTGTGGCGGCGCTGCAAAGATATGCCAACCACCAGGCGAGACTATCGAGAATAGCAGAACTCCTATGCATTAGGCGACCCAACCCAACCGGAATTAATGTCGGCAGATCATCGTGAGCAACAGGACCATTATGCGAGAATTGGCGAATTAAATCGAGCGTGATTTAAGAGGAAGAAGAAGAGGAGAGGCGGATTATAGATATAATTATTGAAGTGGCTATGATAGCACAAGATCAGCCAGTCACGGAGCAATTCAACGGCAGAAGAATGGACCTCAACGGTGGACATCAAGAAATGAGGGAAAAAGGCAATGGACCCCGAGCAAAAGAAGCAATGGCAAGAGGCGAAATACTGCGTTCGAATCCATGTTAGATCAGCCATGCAAATTTCACACATCAAACCCATCTAGACCAGCCAATCATCGACCATGCCAATGTGCACGGATGAAAAATGCGATAGAATCCAGCAGTTGATAGCGCGCATCAAGTGCAATGGCATCGGCATCAATCGGAGCAAATACACAAAGCTGATTCTACGCCCCTCCCGAGATATGATAACTCGGATCGGAGGATGTAGTGCATCAAGTAATAAACCAGGTCGGGGCGGAAGGATGAATCCGGCAAATACGGACGTAATGATTACGGGGAACATCACCGGTCTTATTGTGTGTTCTGGCGAAACGGCGAGACAAGCAAAGTGTGCAGCGCCGGCATATGGAAGTGAATGCAGTTATGCCGGCGGTGCCAAGATACGTGCCATGGTCTGATCAGGAGGTGACCTGGAGCATGAAAGACCACCCCAGAATAATGCCAAGTCGAGGATACTATGCACTTGAGTTGGATCGACATTTGTTGGACCAAGCATCAGCGTGAAATTTTCAAAAGTACTTATTGACAATGGGAAGATATCAACATCATGTACAAAGATACCATGCATAAACTCGGAATATCGCGAACATGCTGCAATCCACGAGGACAACTTTCCATGGGATAGTGCGGGGATTTCATGTGAGCCCATCGGTAAAGTCCAGTGGGCGTGTTATCGGTACAAGAGATAAGCTGAAGCAGAAAATTTAGAATTTGAAGTGGTGGATGGAAAGTTGTTATCATGCTCTACTCGGACGGCCCGCATTGGCCAAATTCATGAGCAGCTTTCATATAAGTTATCTAAAGATGAAGCTACCCGGACCACAGGGGGTAATAACAGTTGCAGGGGATTACAAGAAGTCAATGGAGTGTGCTTGACGGGTCAAATTTGGCGAGTCATTGGTTATAGCAAGAAAGAAAAGGATTCAAGAGGTAGCAGCCCTCGCTCGGTCGGCTGGCGAACATGCCGGCGGCCAACCCTCATGGCGGTGTCTCTTTTCAGCCGACTAAAGAGGCGAAGAAGTTTGATTGATGAGCAATTCCGGGCGTCTTGTTACTATTGGTGCGGGACTTGATGCTAAATAGGAAGCGAGCTCACCAACTTCCTCCGTGAGAATCGGGACATATTTGCATAGTCAACTCAATATCTGCAAGGTGTTAGGGAGTTGGTGAGCACTCTTTAAACATCGGCCGGGAGAAAGGCGGTGAAGCAACCTCTCCGCCAGCTTTATCGAAGACAGGAGAAAAGTAATAGGGGATGAAATAGCTCGGATCCTCTGCGGCCGGGTTCATCATGGAGGTGCTATATCCGGTTGGTTATCAAATCCGGTGCTAGTAGAAAGAAGAAAGATGACCCCAATGTAGCCATTGTATGGCGAATGTGTATCGACCAACCTGAACAAGGCATGTCCGAAGATCCTTTTCATTGCCTAGAATAGACCAAGTCATTGACTCGACGTAGTTGTGGTATTATCGTTTGTGAAGCGGCGTGATACGGTTTTCCACCGGATACCGTTAAATCCGACCCGATCAAATAAAGGGCATTTATTACCCGTGCGGCTTATTGTTATCGCTGTGCCATTTGGCTGCGAAATGCAGAACAACATATCAAAGATGCATGCAAAAATGCACTTTATGATGGATAGGAAAAAATGTACAAGTGTATGTGGATGACGTGGTCATCAAAACTAAAGAAACAAAACTTTACTAGAAGATATCGGCAAACTATTGCGAACACGAGAAGGTTCGAATGAAGCTTAATCGAGGAGAAATGCACATTTGGCGTGCGGCAGGAAAACTACTCGGTTTCCTTGTGTCGGCCGAGGTATCGAGCTAATCAACAAAGATAAGAGCGATGAAAGAATGGAATTGCCAAAATGTTTGAATGATGTACAAAATTCACGCGGCTGCTTGGCCTCTCTTAGTCGATTTGTATGTCGGCTGGGAGAGGAAAACTCACCGCTCTATCGACTGATGAGAAAGTCGGACAAATTCAGTTGGACTCCATGAGCGGACCTTGCATTTGATGAGTTGAAAAAGATGTTAATTCTGCACCCATTTTAGCTTCTCCATTATCAAAGAACCTATGCTACTCTATGTAGCGGCTACCAATAAGTAGTTAATCTTGTGAGTCGTAGTGGAGCGACTTTAAGATGGTAAGTTGTGGCATCATAAAACCACTACTAGAAAATCGCGTTGTTTTGTGCATTGCATCGTCATCATCATGCATTGTTTATTGCATTATTTGAAAATCCTAGTTTTGAATTGTACAAAAACCCTCTTATTTTCAAACACAAAACCCCGATCGCATCGGAGATTTTATTTGTCTAAAAACTATTTTGTAAAGTGGCTTTGTTTTAATTTATACAGAACCAAACAAACACAAAAACTAAAACAGCCCCACCCTAAATCCTAAAACCACCCAATCCTAATCTACCCACCAATCTCTGGCTGCCACCTCACCCTCTCCCCCAAAACCCACCCACTCTGCCACCTCAGCAATCCCCCCTTTTTCCCCCTCTCTTTTCTCACCTAGTCCCTCCCTGCCCCTCTCTCTAACCCGTGGGACCCACCCCAACCGCCTGGCCACCCCGGCACCAACCCCCACCTGCCTCTCCTCACCGACCCACCCACCCCGCCTCACCACCATTTCACACAGGCCCTTTGTCCCATCCTCCCTCTTCCCGCGTTTCTTCCCCCGCCCATCCTCCCCTCGCCCCAAAGTCCCGTCTTGGCCTGGCCGACCCATTGTCGCCGCTCACCCCGCTGAGCCGCCACAGGATCCCTCCTCCCCAGGCCCTCGCCGACCTGCGCCCTCCCTCCGCTTCCCCGGCTCCACCGCCCGCACTTTGCCGTCTTCCCCGCCTTGGCTATCCCGCACCCTTTCCCCGTCTTCCCGTCGTCGGTAGCTCGCCCGTCCGCCGCCGTATGCGCCTCGTCCCGCCTCGCCCGCATCCTCGTCGCCTCCCTCTCACAGGCGCCGCCCTCCCCCGGCTGCCGCCCGGCCGCGCCCTTGCCAGCCTCCTCCCTGCCCGGGCGTCGCCCTCCCTCCTCCGTTTCATGACGCCGCCGCCCCTCGGCCGAGCTTCGCTGAGCGCGCCTGCCCGCCCGCGTAGCCAGGCGTCGGCTTCGCCCTCTGCCCCAGCCTCCCGGCCCCGCCGCCAAGCCCCGCCCCGGCCCGGCCTCGTCCTCCGCGCACCCGGCAAGCACCAAGGCCGCCCGTCCTTCTCCCTCTCCGCCGCCGAGTTCCTCTCTGCTGCCCGCGATCTCTTCGGCCTTCTCCCTTGCATTTGCCGGCCGCTTTTTCGCTCGGCATAACGCTTGTTCGCGAGGGCTCCTTTGGCTAGAAGTCTCGCCAAAACCAGCTGCTTCTCACGGGAAGTGCAGGTGTTTCCACATGTGGGTTGTGTGGTGCTAGTTGTTTCGGATGACCGATCCGATGCCGAGTCGAAATTGACAAGTACTCCGGACGCTTGTAAATCAAGACCGTCTCCTATTGAAGAACGACACGTGAAGATGAATCCAGTGATTTGAGAAGCCCGCAAGAACTACATCACGAACGACATGATCATCGACACGGATCCGGAGACCGTGGAGCACCAAGCACGTCCGCCCGGAACCTGGTGGTGGTGACGCTGGTCCGACAAGTTCTCCTTCCCCTGAACGCCAAGATCGCCTCAAGGTTCCGAAGGACCCCCGGTATCGAGCCCGAGTTCGCCATAGCGACGAAGGCAGGCGCTAAGACCGTGCCGGATCAGTCCGAACACGATACCGCAAGGCCACCCGGCGGAGGCGGTACTTCATCCGGACACGAGACCCGGTGCGACAAGTGCTTCATCGAACAACAAGATCGCTGATAATCCAAGAACGCTTCCGTCGAGACCGTTCCGTCAAACCCTGAACCCCGAGACCGACCCCGGACCCCGAACCCCCGGAACCTCAAGTTCGTCGAGTACCCTCTAGAGTGTGCACCCTTCCCGAAACCCTATTTTATAACATAATAACAAATTGTTGCATATATAATTGTCATCTCGCATGCATATCATGTGGTTTGGGGGCCTTATGCCGATTCACCATATAATTAAATATGGGGCCCATATGCGGGCAAATCTAGTCTTATATTGGCCTCATTTAAATTTGTGCATCGAACCGGTACCATATTTTGCCATGTTAAGACAACATTTAAATTGCGGGGTAGCTAAACAACATGAACCACCTAATTAATTGTCGGGACCCCGGTTCCGCTTAACATGACCTAATTGCATCGCACCTTTGCCATGGCATCCATCATACATGCATCATGCCGATCTTACGCGTTGTATTAAATCGCATCCGGTGTTTATTCTAGTGTTTTGCTTCTTGCGGATAAGGCCGTTGAGTTGATGTGAGCTTCCCGATCTTCGGATGAACCCTTCAATGTTTTCAGAGCATCTCCCCTTTCTACCTATCTTACTTTTATAGTATTTATTCCCTCCGTTGATCTATTGCTACGTTGCGATGCTCTAGTTTTCGTACCGTGATATATACGCCTATATTGCCTTGGACACATCCTATTACCTTGTTTGATAGATAGTTGGACTTGCTCGTGAGTCGCTTGCTCAAGTCTGTTGCGTTTGTCGTGCCCGCGATTGTTGATGTATTGCCGCATGTTGCTGTTGGAGATGATCATAGTTTATCGTTCACTTTAAATTCTGTTTAACAACTAAAATTGGAAGTGGCGAGGCATCGGTGGGTGATAGAAAATATTTGGTTTCGACGCCCACTTGTGCCCGTAGGACCCCGAAAGTACTTGATACTGTTCCTTGATTTATCGCGCTATCCACATCCGGAGGTATATGGGACCCCCGAGCGAGCTTGATTCGGACTTATTTCTTGGGGCCACAAACTAGTTTTAGGTTTTATTTACCATCCTGTACTTATGCCATGCTATACGTATTTAAATTGACGATAGCACCTTTGTCTGCATTTAGGTAAGCGGAGTGATTACGCGGTATCGACACCCCGAGTTTTCGGGTTCCCAGTCGCTTATAGCCATTGGCGCAAACCTTGAGTCCGTCTCGGAGCTAGCTTACTTCGTTGCAGGATTTACTCAATGGGGTGGCCCCCTGAAATATTTCTGAATCCTGTGATTGTTCAAAGTGAAAGCCTCGTTGGGTTTTGATTTGGTTTTTCCGAGGTTGATCGAGCGTGTGTTGCTATTGGTGCACCCCGGCCGGGTAAAACTTTCTGAAAGCCGTGTCCGCGGATATGGACGACTTGGAGCACAGTATCTCGATCATAGACAAGCATAACTAAAGTTTATTGCCCTAAATTTGACTTTATAATGACTAGTAATCAGCTTCACTATAACGGAATGCCTAAATAATACTGGCCACAATTGCTTGTTTGGATTGTCGCTTGCGGCCATTGTACCTGACTAGTAATTATTGCAACTACAACGGAATGGCTAAATGAAAGTACCAACAACTGCTGGATTTTTTGGGTTATCTCATGCTAATTGTATTTGACTAGTAAGTGTCGCAACTACAACGGAATGGATAACTAAAAATGGCCCACTGCTTATTTTAACAGGATGATTATCTACATCTGACTAGTAATTGCTACAACGATAACCGAATAAATAAAACTGCCAACGGTGTGAGTTCCTCGGTTGACTTCCTCGTTTGGTCTCGAGGGGGAAACGCCAGGACGGGTTTGTTTGATGGTAGTACCAGGTTGGATCCGGATAGGTCTTTCTTACCCCTCTCTGATTGCCGCCAGTTGTATCGAGTCTCTATAGGTTGTTTAGTGCATCTTTGCCGCTTGATCCACCATACCTATGTAGGCGAGGACCGAATTCTAGCCTCATGTGTCTTTGGCCTCGATCTTGGCTCCTCTTTTTCCTTTGCCCTTTGTCGGCACCCTTTTGTTTAAGCAGGTTTTGAGATCGGCGTTAGCGAGGTTACCCTTCCGGCTTGGCTGCAGGGTTATGGGCGCCATTGGTTATTCTTCGGGCTCTTAGCCCCATTTGCATCTTGTCCGTAGCTGGACGCTCTATCATTTTCAAGGTGATTTGGATCTTTGTACCATATACGTATTCTTGACTCATGGAGTCTTTGTATGTATATCTGCTCTGTGGGTCCCATCGAGGGCTGTTGTGTAATGTTATTACTTCGTTTTCCACCCGCATTTAAAGTGCTGGTGGGCACCTTTGAATCGTTTCTGTGCGGGTTTGGCGGGTTTCTAAAACTTGCATAGGTCCGATCGAGGTGTTACTGAGTATCGAGCTCGGTTGCGATACCCCACAAGTCCAGCCTGTAGGATAACCTAGCTAACGGCCGAAGTAGAGTGTCAAAACTATTTTGAAAATCGGTTGGATAGTTCTGATTAGGTCTGATTTTATTCCTTACCCCTCTGCTATTCTCCTCTTACCTCTACGTGTTTTGAATCCGCTCTCTTCTTTCTCTTCGAGTCCAGGATTTCTCGTGGTTGGTTTTCCGTCGTACCTTCAGGGTTTCGCTTTCTCCCTTTGGTAACGGAGGTGATACGATCATCAATCTGCGACTTGTCCGTTGTACCCTTCCTCCAATCTTTTGTTCTTAACCTCTTTATCCATATGTGTTCCTTGCTTGATATCAGTGTCGTTGAAAAACATATGAGAAGGACGAGCATTGGTGAAGTTGGAGTTAACCTTGAGCATGTGTTGTTCATGCGAATGGAACCATCGCGGAACCTAATCGTTGTGTCTTTCAGACGATTTCAGTTGGCATCATCCCTTTGTTCCGGATACCGCCTATGAAGATCTTCATTCTAAATCTCGAGAGTCGAGTTGCCTGATTCTCCTACTCATGTATAGAGTTGATAGTGTGGGTACGGGATGGACTGATCACCCTACCTGACTCTTAATGTTCGCTCTGTACATCGAACGGGTGGATCAATGTAACTTTTCCCTCTTCTAATGGAAGTAGAGGTGGCCTTATCGTTTGATGCCTCTATCTTGGTCCTTTGTTTCTCCGGAGTGTTCTCTCGACGATCAGGAACAACGACCCTTTGTTGGTGGTGTCGCCGATTTTCAAGATGAAGAAACATCGTTAGTGGTGTCGCGAGGATCTACGGTGCGAAGATGTAGATCGCGGCCTTCCTTCCGGTACCATGAGGCGGATCTCGAGGCGAGATCCCTTGTTAGTGGTGTCGGTGTGGCATCCATAAAACCACTACTAGAAAATCGCGTTGTTTTGTGCATTGCATCGTCATCATCATGCATTGTTTGACTGCATTATTTGAAAAGCCTAGTTTTGAATTGTACAAAAACCCCTCTTATTTTCAAACACAAAACCCCGATCGCATCGGAGATTTTATTTGTCTAAAAACTATTTTGTAAAGTGGCTTTGTTTTAATTTATACAGAACCAAACAAACACAAAAACTAAAACAGCCCCACCCTAAATCCTAAAACCACCCAATCCTAATCTACCCACCAATCTCTGGCTGCCACCTCACCCTCTCCCCCAAAACCCACCCACTCTGCCTCGGCAATCCCCCTTCCCCCCTCTTTTCTCCTAGTCCCTCCCACCTTTCTAACCCGTGGGACCCACCCCAACCTTTGGCCACCTGCTGCACTACCGATCAACCCCCACTGCCTCTCCTCACACCCACCCACCACCACACGCACCACGGCCTCCCCACCCCTGGCCCTTTGTCCCCATCCTCCCTCTTCCCCACGCATTTCTTCCCGGCGCGCCCATCCTCCCCGTCGCTAAGTCCCGTCGCCTGGCCCGACCCTGCCCGTCCGCTCACCCTTGGCCGCCGCCACAGGATCCCCTCCCTCCCCGGCCCTCGCCGACCCTGTGCGCCCTCCCTCCGCCCGCTTCCCGGGCTCCATCGCCGCGCCGCCTTCCGTCTTCCCGTCGCCGTCGCTCGCCCGTCACTGCACCCGTCTTCCCATGCGGCCTTCGCCCGTCTGCACGCCTTCTCCCCGCGTCGTCCGCATCTCGTCGCCTCCTCTCTGGCGCTCCGCCTCCCCTCGAGCGCCGCCCGGCCCGTCTGCGCCGGCGCCCGCCGACCCTCCTCCGCTCGCCAGGCGTCGCCCTCCCTCCTCCGTTTATGACGCCGCCGCCCTCCGGCCGAGCTTCGCTGACGCGCCTCGCCGCGTAGCAGCGTCGGCTCCGCCTCTGCCGCCTCGGCCGCGTCCCGCCCAGCCCCGCCCGGCGCCCGGCCCGGCCTCCAGCCTTTGGCAAGCACCAAGGCCGCCCGTCCTTCTCCCCCTCCGCCGCCGAGTTCCTCTCTGCTGCCCGCGATCTCTTCGGCCTTCTCCACCTTGTCGCTGCCAGCACCGCCTGCTCGCTCTGGCCGCTGTTGCTTGTTCCGCAGGGGCTCCTTTGGCTAGAAGTCTCGCCAAAACCAGCTGCTTCTCACGGGAAGTGCAGGTGTTTCCACATGTGGGTTGTGTGGTGCTAGTTGTTTCGGATGACCGATCCAGTACCGAGTCCAGAAATTCGACAAGTACTCCGGACGCTTGTAAATCCAAGACCGTCTCCTATTCGAAGAACGACACGTGAATATGAATCCAAGTGATTCCGAGAAGCCCGGCAAGAACTACATCACGGAACGACATGATCATCGACACGGATCCGGACCGTGGAGCACCAACGCCGCGGAACCCGGTGGTGGTGACTGGTCCGACAAGTTCTCCTTCCTGACGCCAAGATCGCCTCAAGGTTCCGAAGGACCCGATGTCGAGCCGAGTTCGCAACGACATCAAGACGGGCGCTAAGACCGTGCCCGGATCCGGAGTCCGAACCTGATACCGCCAAGGCCACCGACGCGGAGACGCCGAGTACTTCATCCCGGACACCGAGACCCCGGTGCGACAAGTGCTTCATCCCGAACAACAAGATCGCCCCCAGTAATCCAAGAACGCTTCCGTCGAGACCGTTCCGTCAAACCCTGAACCCCGAGACCGACCCCGGACCCCGAACCCCCGGAACCTCAAGTTCGTCGAGTACCCTCTAGAGTGTGCACCCTTCCCGAAACCCTATTTTATAACATAATAACAAATTGTTGCATATATAATTGTCATCTCGCATGCATATCATGTGGTTTGGGGGCCTTATGCCGATTCACCATATAATTAAATATGGGGCCCATATGCGGGCAAATCTAGTCTTATATTGGCCTCATTTAAATTTGTGCATCGAACCGGTACCATATTTTGCCATGTTAAGACAACATTTAAATTGCGGGGTAGCTAAACAACATGAACCACCTAATTAATTGTCGGGACCCCGGTTCCGCTTAACATGACCTAATTGCATCGCACCTTTGCCATGGCATCCATCATACATGCATCATGCCGATCTTCTGCCGTTGTATTAAATACTGCATCCGGTGTTTATTCTAGTGTTTTGCTTCTTCGCGGATAAGGCCGTTGAGTTGATGTGAGCTTAGCCCGATCTTGGATGAACCCTTGACAATGTTTTTGAGCATCTCCCCTTTCTACCTATCTTACTTTTATAGTATTTATTCCCTCTGTTGATCTATTGCTACGTATTTGCGATGCTCTAGTTTTTACCCGTGATATCTGCGTCACCTATATTGCCTTGGACACATCCTATTACTGTTGTTTGATAGATAGTTGGACTTGCGTCGTGATCGCTTGCTCAAGTCTGTTGCGTGTAAATCGATGCCACGATTGTTGATGTATTGCCGCATGTTGCTGTTGGAGATGATCATAGTTTACTTATCGTTCACTTTAAATTCCTGTTTAACAACTAAAATTGGAAGTAAGCAGAGGCATCGGCGGGTGATAGAAAATATTTGGTTTCCGAACGCCCACTTGTGTCCCGTAGGACCCCGAGTACTTGATACATGTTCCTTGATTTATCGCGCTGTCCACATCCGGGAGGTATATGGGAACCCCCTAAGCCAGAGCTTGATTTAGACTTATTTCTTGGGGCCACAAACTAGTTTGAGGTTTTATTTACCATCCTGTACTTATGCCATGCTACTTCTGTATTTAAATTGTGCGGATAGCACCTTTGTCTTATTTAGGTAAGCGGAGTGATTCTGGTATCGACACCCGAGTTTTGGGTTAAAGTCGCTTCTGACCATTGGCGCAAACCTTGAGTTCGTCTCGGAGCTAGCTTACTTCGTTGCGGGATCTACTCAATGGGGTGGCCCCCTGAAATATTTCTGAATCCTGTGGTTGTTCAGTCGTGAAAGCCTCGTTGGGTTTTGATTTGGTTTTTCCGAGGTTGATCGAGCGTGTGTTGCTATTGGTGCACCCCGGCCGGGTAAAACTTTCTGAAAGCCGTGTCCGCGGATATGGACGACTTGGAGCACAGTATCTCGATCATAGACAATCATAACTAAAGTTTATTGCCCTAAATTTGACTTTATAATGACTAGTAATCAGCTTCACTATAACGGAATTCCTAAATAATATTGGCCACAATTGCTTGTTTGGATTGTCGCTTGCGGCCATTGTACCTGACTAGTAATTATTGCAACTACAACGGAATGGCTAAATGAAAGTACCAACAACTGCTGGGTTTTTTGGGTTATCTCATGCTAATTGTATTTGACTAGTAAGTGTCGCAACTACAACGGAATGGATAACTAAAAATGGCCTTTGCTTATTTAACAGGATGATTATCTACATCGACTAGTAATTGCTACAACGATAACCGAATAAATAAAGCAACGGTGTGAGTTCCTCGGTTGACTTCTCGTTTGGTCTCGAGAAACGAGGGGTTTGTTTGATGGTAGTACCGAGTTGGATCCGGATAGGTCTTTCTTACCCTCTCGATTGCCGCCGGTATCGAGTCTCTATAGGTTGTTTAGTGCATCTCGCTGCCGCTTGATCCACCATACCTATGTAGGCGAGGACGCGAATTCTAGCCTCGCCATGTCTTGGCCTCGACGCTCCTCTTTTCCTTTGCCCTTTGTCGGCACCCCTTTTGTTTAAGCGGGTTTGAGATCGGCGTCGTTAGCGGGGTTACCCTTCCGCTTGGGCAGGGTTATGGGCGCCATTGGTTATTCTTCAGGGCTCTTAGCCCCATTTGCATCTTGTCCGTAGCTGGACGCTCTATCATTTTCAAGGTGATTTGGATCTTTGTCCTGTATATCTGTATTCTTGACTCATGGAGTGTTGTATGTATATCATTACGTGGGTCCCATCGAGGACTGTTGTGTAATGTTATTACCGTTTTCCACCCATACGAAAGTTCTGGTGGGCACCTTTGAATCGTTTCTATGCGGGTTTGGCGGGTTTCGCTAAAACTTGCATAGGTCCGATTAGGTGTTACATAAGTCGATTCGGAGGCGTCTATTATCTAAGTGAGGTATTATCCACTTCAAAGCGAATTACCCACATTATCGGAAGATGGCTTCGGAGTATATATGTCGGCAAAAGCTTAAGCATTACTTGAAGAGCATCCCATCAAAGTAATGTGAGGCACCCATAGCCGACATATTGAGCAACAAAGACGCAGAAGTGGCGAATAGCGAAATGGGCGATCGAGTTAGTTATCACCATCGCTCCACGGTTTGATAGAAGAGAGGCAATCAAATCTCAGGCCGTTGCCGACTTTCTCGTGGACTGGGCCGAGGTGCAGTATGAGCCACCATTGCTAGATCCAAATTACTGGACAATGCATTTCGATGGCTCCAAACTAAGGAATGGTTTGGGAGCAGGAATAGTGTTAACCTCACCTAAAAAGACCGGTTGAAATCGTATTGCAAATACATTTTATTAGTCAACAATGTAGCGAGTATGAGCTGGTCCATGGATTGAAAGTAGCAAAAGAAATTGGTATACGCCGAATCTTATGCTATGGTGACTCGGATCTAGTAGTACAGCAAGTATCGGGAAGTTGGGACGCATTAGATGCTAATATGGCTTTATACAGATTCCATGTGCAAACAATCAGTGGATACTTTGAAGGATGTGAATTCCACCACATAACTCGGGCGGAAAACGATGCCGCTGACACATTGTCAAAATTAGGATCAACCCGGCAGTCAATTCCTCCAGGTATTGCCCTGGAGCATCTCAGGAAACCATCCATAATCCCATCACCAGAATCCGAATCTATCTTTATCCCAGCAAATTCTGCAGAAGATCACACGCCAATGGAGGTGGATCCGCAGAATGACTCGGAATCCCTAAAGAAGGGGACATCCGAGGTAAGCGCAATCGCGGAAAGGGCCGAGGTATATATGTCGGCAGAGAACATGGAGATAGATAGTGAGATCACAGCAGAAAAAGTAACACCGTTATGGGCGCAACCCATATTTTCTTACCTAAAAGACGCGATGCTGCCGAGTAATGAGGTACACAGCAGATCGAAGAAATCCCAGTCGTACTATGGAGCCTCCGGACTACTCCGAATAGATCAACAGGCTATACTCCATTCTTTCTGGTGTACGAAGCAGAGGCCGTACTTCCAGCCGACATAATATATGACTCGCCAAGAGTTGCTCAGTACACAACCTCAGAGGCAAATGAGATAGCTCGGCAAGATGTCGTAGACCTGCTGGAAGAAGCCAGAGAGTTGACATTATCACGATCGGCTATTTATCAACAGAATTTGCGACGGTACCACAGCAAGAAAGTGAATCCAAGAGTATTCAAAGAAGGAGATTTGGTCCTCGACTCGCAACGCCGCCGACGGCATGCACAAGTTATCACCTCCATGGGAAGGACCATTTATTGTGAGCAAAGCGTTGCACAATGATGCCTATTATCTAATCGACGCTCAGTCCCGAGCGTCCCTGGAATGTGGCTTTACTTCGACCATTCTACTCGTAGCATTATATCTCAAAGTCAAGATCCAATGATGTATTTGAACCTCGGCACCCAGAGCAGTGACTCGGGGACTGCCATATGTTATATTTATTTCGTGTTATGTATTTGAACCTCGGCACCCGGAGCAGTTACTCGGGGACTGCCGTATGTTATATTTATTTCGTTTTATGTGTTTGAACCTCGGCACCCAGAGCAGTGACTCGGGGACTGCCATATGTTATATCTATTTCGCGTTGTGTACTTGAACCTCGGCGTTCGGAGGAGTAACTCGGGGACTGCCATATGTTACGAATATGAACCTCGGTGCCCAGAGCAGTGACTCGGGGACTACCATATGATATATCAATTTCATATTAATATCTAAACCTCGGCATCTAAAGCAGCAACTCGGGGGCTACCGTATGCTACCTCAAACTTATGCTAAGCGCACCCATATCAGTCTTATACTACCTCTGAAATTTGATTTACATATTGAAGTTTCGTACAATAAACAATGATCCAGCGATTGCTATATATTTTAACAACGAAGTAGTTAATCTATGTTCAGAAGAGATCAATATCATATAATATTCAGAGCTCACGCCTGGATAAAACCATAAAAAATAGAGGCAAAGATAAGTCCTAAAAGGTCAGGAAATTGAGGGCCAGCAAAGCAAGAATTCGGACGAACACCCACTTAACCAAATGTCACAGCAGTACATGGCAAAAGAAATTCGAATCAAACAGAGAGTTGACAAATATTTCTCCTACATCATACGCCCGGCATGCCAGGGATCGGAAATAACTTAGGCGTTGTTGGTTGGGGAGGCAGCTGCTTGCTTTCGGTGCGGCAATCCGAGTAGGAGGAACTTGTGAGGTTGCCTCGCCCTCCGCGACCAGTGCAACTTCGGAGTACGAGGTTGCTCGAGCATCGATCGTCTTTAGAATGCTGGTACCTTTGGAAGAGGACCGCGCATCGCCGTTCTGTCGAGCTTGCTGGAGCTATCGGATCGGCGAGTCATTTTCACCTTCCCCCCTTTCGGTAGAATTATCATCCGAAGCATCCTCACAACCTCCTCATCCGGATGCGAAGAAAACGGCCCTTCATTCCAAGTGTGCCGTCGGTACTCGACGAGTTGAACGAGCTTGCCGAGCAACAAAAGTGGGATCCTCAACCTAGGGAACGGTCGCCAAATTTCGGGATGTCAAGAGAGATGTCTTCATACCATGACATGATATGATGGGGCCATGTCGGCACAAGACGCCAATGATTCCTCCAAAGACTCAACGCCTCTCGGATGCCATTAGCCTTTTCACCAATAACTTGACCGTTGATATAAGGAGTCCCGAGGTATTCGGCGAGCACATGGTAGCTCGGATGGCGGCTGCACCAAGTCCGGCCCATAATTTTCATCGGACCAAGCTACGGCACCAACGGCAGCAAGTAATCCTCCATTGAATATTCGAATCAGCGTAACGGTTCACCTCGGTGAGCTGCAAGAACCGCTTTATAACTCACGGGCTTGGCCTCGGGAAATGATCTGCATAAAGCATGAGCGTGTCAAATGGTAGCAGGAACAAAAAGAAAAATATAATTGGCCATGCCAAGTAGCTTCGATGAATGTATCTCATCATCATCGAAGGTCTTTGGCCCAATCAACCTTACTCTTCTCAAAGCGAGCAATTTCCTCGCTCAAACCACGGGTTTTAATTTGGCCTCGAGGAGTTCTTTGTTCTTCTGCGGATGCAAAGTCACCGATTCTTTTCCTCGGAAAATTCTTGGTCGACCTTTTCTAGTTCGGATTTACGAGAGAGCTTGAGGGTATCCACCTCGGATCGTGAGAGCTATCTCATCATTTTTTCTTGTATTTGTGCCGAATGAATTGCGTTTTGTTCTAAAAATGCAGCATCACGTCGAGCATGGGCATGCAATCTTGATGTGACCGCAAAGTCTTGCAACTCGGCTTTACCGCCAAGCAATAAGGAAACTTAGCATATATATTAAAAGGAGAAGGAGTAAAATAGAAAGGAAACTAACCTTCCGGTTCTTGATCTTCTTCTCAAGGCGAATATTGAGGTTATTAATGTTACCTATTCACCAAGAAGCCCGGCATTCCGTGGACAAATACATGAGCGTTGGGAATAAGGAAAAGGAACTATCGACATACCAGCCTTCTTCACCACGGAAGAACTTTCGTACTTTTCCGACTTGCGTGCGAAAAAAGCAACCTCGGAACTCGGGTCCACGGTCATGTGCAACCTGAGCAATGAGGCAAAATGATAAATCGATAGTAAAAGCTAAATTAGATCCGAAGCAAGCAGAGTTTGATTCGGCTCTAGGAGGCTGGATGTTCGAAGCTAAACCAGATCCGAGTGGAGCGGGACTTAACTCAGATCTAGGTGGCTGGATATTCAAAGCTAAATTAGATCCGAATCAAGCAGAGCTTAATTCGGCTCTAGGTGGCTGGATGTTCAAAGCTAAACCAGATCCGAGTCAAGCAGGACTTAACTCAGATCTAGGTGGCTGGATATTCAACGCTAAATTAGATCCGAATCAAGCAGAACTTAATTCGGTTCAAGGTGGCTGGATGTTCAAAGCTAAACCAGATCCGAGTCAAGCAGGACTTAACTCAGATCTAGGTGGATGGATGTTCACAGCTAAAGCACGTCCGAATCACGCAGAACTAAACTCGGATCTAGATGGCCGGATTAACGAACCCTAGAAATAAATTTAAGTCAAACTTCCAAGTATATAAAAAGTTATTTCCTTGCAAGTTTCGGGGACTAGAGCATATAGTAACATCTGAGGAATAATTTAAAACTCAGAGAAACAATAATTACCTCATTCATCTTGTTGGTATCAACGGTGAACTTGGCGACATGGTCAAGCGACCGCTGTGATGTCGAAAATGAAAGGGCTGGTTCATAGGATTACCCTCAAACTGATCGGACGTTCCAATTATTGGCGTACTCAACCAGCGCTCAAGGCTGTTCCCACTTGTCCGAGTTAAAACTTTACCCAGCGGGCTGTTCGACCACAGCGGTTGAGGCTCTTATGAAGAGCAAGCTGGTTGGCGACGAAAATGTAACGGGACTTTAGTAGGCGCAGCTCCCTTACGCGACGTCGGCAATACTCGGTGAAGAGCCGGCAAGACCTTTCGAAGAAGAAGTCTTGGCGGCAACAGCTCTCGCCTTAGAGGAGGCATCAGTGAAGTGACCTCGGAAGTGGGGACGGCGTCCTTAGGAGCAGCGGAGGTTATGGTCGCAGAGGGCACCCGTGGTAACGACCTTTCGGCCGGTCGGAATGGCCGTAAAACTGCCGGGGTAGATAGAGGCTCGATGGCATTTGGGACCCATAGAAGGCGGCGGGTTCGTGAAAACTTGGGCGGTTGAATCCAGGTCAATGGAAGGGGTCTCAGGGACATCGCGACGAACAGGCGACGTATTCGGAGCTAGAGGAGAAGCAGGACGAATAGGACTAGGAATCCTGGTATCATCAGCAGGAGGAGGAGATGGCGGCCGAATCGGGCGGCTAGTCATACTAGGACCGCCGGGTTTAACAGAAAGAGGAGCACTGCAAAAATAAGAAATAAAAATCGTCAGTATGAAAAACAGAAAGAGAGAAACAAAAAATATAAGCAAAAGGAACTTACCCGGTGACCCCAGGCATAGTCTTGCGCCTGGGAGGGTTCGGAGCGGATTTCTTCATTCGTTTCTTGGGAACCGCCTCCGAGGCACTAGCAGGAGCCCCGCGTTTCCCCGAGGTAACGGGGGGTCGGGAAGCAATAGGCTCGGCGTCGTGAACCTGACCGGCCGGATTAGCTGGGAAAGTAGAAGCCGGAAATGCATAAGAAATAGGCATGGCGGCAACTACCTCAAGAATTTGGACCTCGTCAGATCACCTTCCTCCTCGTCGCCAAGTCTTGCCACGAGCTCGGCCGAGGGATCCGACTTAGGGACGAACTCCTCGAGTCCGGCTCACCCGATCCGGGTACTCTGTCCATGAGCCAAGGAGCAGCAGAACTTGGCGTCCTCGTTTTTACTCTGCGAACCTCTACAAGACGAGGAGAAAGAGAATTATATATACCAGTTTCAAAAACAGTGGAATAGCAGAGCGATGTTGATTAAGCTCACCTCGGGAGGCGGATGATCGCGGGTGTACGGTTTTAATCCCCAAGCCCAATCCTCAGGCATCTCAGTCTTAAAGATAGCTCGGACGCGCTTATAAATAAGGTAGTTATCCAGCTCCACGGTCGAGACTCGATTAGGGTCAAGGGGACCACTCATGTAGCACAGCTTGTGGGTCCGCTTCTGGAAGGGGTAGATCCGGCTAGTAATGAAAGTTGCCATCAGGTCTTCGCCGCATAACCCGGCCCGGAGCAACTCTTTAAGCCGAATCTCGAAGGCCTCGGCCAAGGCATGAGTTTTCCTCGGATTGTAGAGCCAGTTCACTTTAGAAGGTGGGCCAATTGAGAATGCAGGGAGCCGAATCTTGTCCTCCGCCCCTCTGTTCTTGACATAGAAGAATGATTTGTGCCACTTCTTACACGACTCCAACCCGGTGACACGAGGAAACACGGATTTCCTCCGAGGTGTGATAGACGCTGCCCCACATTAGGTAAGCAACTTCTTGGAAGGGTGCAGAGATTTGTCAGGGACAACGTTGGAGCGGATCTGGAAGAACTTCGACCAGACATGCACTGACGGCCACAGGCCGAAGTATCCCTCCGAAGCGGAGATGAAAGCGTAAAGAAAGCGATGGCGTTCGAGAAGATGATGCGGCTGAAGGCCGAAGTAGTCGAGGAATTCTCTAGCGAAGTCACTAAGAGGGAGACCGAAGCCACGGGCAAAGTGCGACATAAAAACCACATACTCGCCCTCTCTAACATCCGGAGAGGATTCGCTGCCGGGTAAACGGCAAGAAACCTCGGCGGGAATTCTTCGAGTCCGGATGAGCCATTCGATCTCACGTGTGACAGAAGAGCCTGCCACGAGCCTCGCTCGGGCCCGAGCGTCGTCGTCCTCAACAGGCGCCGCTAAACTAGACATATGTGCGGTAAGATCGCGGAGGAAAGGCTGGCGGAGGAGTTTAGAGCTGCAAGGCCCGTCGGGACTTTGCGAGAACAATGGCGAAGAAACAGAGGAACCGCCGACGACAGCGGGAATCGAGGTATGAATCTAGGAAAAGATCGGGCAAGGCGAGAGAGGACTCACCGGCGGAGCCAAAGCCGCAGAGCGCGAGCAAGGCGAGAAACGGCGGAATCTTCACCGGGCGGAGGCTCTGTCAAGCGGCGGCGTAGCTAGGAGGCAGCGCTGAAGGAAGGAGGAGGAGGGAGGCGGCGATAAGGAAAAGTGAATCCCCCAACGCGTCCCCTCTTTATAATCGAGCCATGAACAAGGAAGTGGGATCGTGGGTGTGGCGGTTGTCCATGTAGATCGTGGGTGCGGCACGAACGCACGACGATGAGCGGAGCCACACCAACGGCCACACACGAAGGAAGAGCGTTACGATCCCCAAGGGGAACGGCACCCGAGGCGTCGCTGCGGCGGCGCAGCAGGTACAATGTTAACTGTAGCCTGTCAGTAAGTACTGTAGAGGGACCTAAAAACTAGAAGGACAATGATGGGGATGACACGTGGGACATGGCGTACGAGGGAAGGAACGAGGAAACGTCAGATGAAGATATATCTCGGAAACAAAACTGAAGAATATAATGAAGCTGATATGACCTGGCCGAAGCTATCGATGCCACACCACCGGGACTAATGTCGGGGTTGACCTCGGGTAGGTCGAGACGGGAAAGACAGTACAATCCCGTCTAGTTTCCGAGTTACGGTCTAGGTCGGCCGAATCATGAATATGTCGGCCGATGTACGGAGGCGAGAAGCCCGTGTATATGTACCAAGCAGTTACCCGGCCGAGTTACTATGAAGGTCGGCCGGGTTAGCCCAAGTAATCTCGATGCAGGTGAAGGACAAGCCGAGTTACACAAGGTAAGGTAAGGCCGAGTGATATGAAGCTTGCAGGAGAAGGAGAAGCCCAAGGTCAAACTATAGTTGCAGGCTAGAAGGAATCAGAGCAGAGCCAAGCACAAGAGACAAGGATGCACAGCGTCAGAGGGGCAGAAGGAGGTCACGGAGGTGACAGTCCTGGAGCCTTGCCGTCGTTAGAAGGGCGACAGGGAAAGGAGGCCGCCGAACTACTATTTTGGGACAAGCATATTCCTCGAATATGCTTGCCTCGTCAGCCCTAAGGGCACCCAAGGCACTCCTTTATAAGGGGAGGCTTGGACCCTGAGGAGGGCATCGACTCTCTCAGCACCGTTATTTGGAGATTCATCTTGTCTCCTGTGACAGCTCGAGGAGCACTTGTAACCCAACAAGAAAGAAATAAAGATCCTAGCCTTAACCACTTGAGTGTGGATTCAGTTGCATCTTCCCTCCCCAGATCCCACTAGCATCCATTGGCCCCATACTTTAGCCTACCCATGGCATCTGCCATGCAACCACCACGACAGTTATAAACTTGAATAATTGTTATCTGGTGCCAGCACTGAGCATCAACATTGTATCCGGATCATGTTTGATGCGCAGTGGTTATTCGTTTAAATCTGTGAACAATGGTTGTCCAATTTATATGAATGATATCTTTTATGGTCATGCACCGATGATGAATGGTTTATTTCTGTTGGATCTCGATAATAGTGTTACACATATTCATAATGTTGATGCTAAAAGGATTAAACTTAATGATGATATATCCGCATATATGTGTCACTGCCGTCTAGGTCATATTGGCGTTAAACGCACGAAGAAGCTCCATTCGGATGGACTTTTGGAATCACTTAATTTCGAATCATTTTATACATGTGAGCCATGCCTTATGGGCAAGATGACTAGAACATCATTTTCCGGTTCAGTGGAATGGGCGATAGATTTATTGGAAATCATACATTCTGATGTGTGTGTGGTCCAATGAGTGTGTCGGCGCGAGGTGGATATCGTTATTTTGTTACTTTTGTGGTTTGGAAACAAACCTAAGCTGTCATTTATTAATTTTGGGGATGCGATGTTTATGTGAAGAAACTTCAGCCGGATAAACTCGAACCCAAAGCGGAAAATTGTGTCTTCATAGGATACCCTAAGGAAACTATTGGGTATTCCTTCTATCACAGATCCGAGGGAAAGGTTTGTGTTGCCAAGAATGGATCCTTTCTAGAGAAAGAGTTTCTCGTGAAAGGTGTGAGTAGTCGGAAGGTAGAACTCGAAGAGGTTGTAGAACCTTCTCTTCATAGTATGGCGAGTAACGCAGCGCCGGAAGTCGTTCCGGAGTTGGCTTCACCAAATGAAGAGGGAACTAATGATAACAATCATGAAGCTCTGAAGGATAATACTACCGAACCTCGTAGGTCTAGCAGGACGCGTGCAGATCCCGATTTGTACGGAAATCCTGTTATGAATTTCATGGTCGACGAAATTGATGACCCTGTGACGTATGAACAACGATGATGAGACCGGATTCCAACAAATGGTTAGAAGCCATGAAATCTGAGATGGAATCCATGTACGAAAACCAGGTTGGACCTTGGTGGACTTACCTCACGGAAAAACCGTGGAGAACTGATGTTGATGGTAATGTAACCATCTATAAAGATCGACTTGTCGCAAAGGGGTTTCGACAAATTCAAGGAGTTGACTACGATGAGACATTCTCTCCCGTAGCGTTGCTAAAGTCGGTTAGGATTATGTTAGCAATTGCTGCATATTTCAACTATGAGATATGGCAGGTGGATGTCAAAACCGCGTTCCTCAATGGCAATATTGAAGAAGAGTTGTATATGATACAACCAAAGGGTTTTGTCGATCCTAGGGATGCTGACAAGGTATGCAAACTTCATCGATCCATCTATGGACTGAAGCAAGCATCCCGGAGTTGGAATCTCCGCTTTGATGAGGTGATCAAAGAGTTTGGATTTGTCCAAACTTATGGAGAGACTTGTATTTACAAGAAAGAGAGAGGGAGCAATGTGGCATTTCTGATATTATATGTGGATGACATATTATTAATCGGAAATGATATAGATCTTTTAAACAGTGTTAAAAGTTATCTAAACAACAAATTTTCAATGAAGGACCTAGGTGAAACGTCATACATATTAGGCATAAAGATCTATAGAGATAGATCAAGGCGCCTAATAGGGCTATCGCAAAGTACATACCTTGATAAGATTTTAAAGAAGTTTAAAATGGACGAAAGTAAGAAGGGGTTCTTACCTATGTTGCAAGGCAAGACATTGAGTAAGACTCAAAGTATGGTTGCGGCGGAAGAAAGAGAGATAATGGACAAAGTCCCCTATTCTTCAGCCATAGGCTCTATAATGTACGCCATGCTATGTACAAGACCAGATGTGGCACATGCTATTAGTTTGACTAGTAGGTACCAATGTGATTCAGGATCGAAACACTGGATAGCGGTCAAGAATATCCTTAAGTACTTGCGAAGAACTAAGGATATGTTTCTTGTGTACGGAGGTGAAGAAGAGCCTGTCGCTAAGTGTTATGTCGACGCTAGCTTTGACACCGATCTGGATGAATCTAAGTCTCAATCCGGATACGTATTTCTCATGAATGGTGGAGCGGTTAGTTGGAGGAGTTCCAAACAACCTGTGGTGGCGGGATCAACAACGGAGGCCGAATATGTTACTGCTTCGGAAGCGGCTCCGGAAGCGGTTTGGATGAAGGAGTTCATATCCTAACTAGGTGAGGTTGCGAGCGCGTTGGACCCAATGGTGATCTATTGTGACAACAATGGTGCCATAGCCAATGCCAAAGAACCAAGGTCTCACAAGAATTCCAAGCATATTAAGCGCCGGTTTTAGTCCATCCACGAGCATGTCAAGGATGGAGATATAAAGATTTGTAAAGTGCACACGGATCTCAATGTAGCAGATCCATTGACTAAAACTCTCCCTAGAGCAAAACATGATCAACACTAGAACTCCATGGGTGTTAGATTTAAAACTATGTAACTAGATTATTGTCTCTAGTGCAAGTGGGAGACTGAAGGGAATGTGCCCTGAGAGGCAATAATAAAGTGGTTATTATGTGTATTCCAAGTATATGATAGATGTTTATTTTGCAAGCTATAATTGTATTAATACGGAAACGTTAATACAAGTATGTTTAATAAACAAACAGAAAGTTCCTAGTTATGCCTCTCTCATAAACTAGCTCGTTGATTAACAAGATGATCAAGGTTTCCTGATCATGGATATTGGATGTCGTTAATAACGAGGTCACAACATTAGTGTAATGGTGTGATGAACATTCATCCAAAGTATAGAATTACGATCAAAGTCATTGAGTTTATATTGCTATAACATCATATGAAGTGATCCTAATCCTTAGACCATGAGATCATGTAAATCACTAACACCGGAAGAGTGTCTTGATAACATAAAACGTCACACCGTAACAGGGTGATTATAAAGATGGGTTGAGTACTAATAAAGTGTTATGTTGAGGCCCATGGATCGAGAGTGGAATTTGTTCATACCGATGACGGATAGATATGCTCTGAGCCCTCTCGGTGATATCACATTGATTAGCTTGCAAGCAAGTGATTTGATCACTAGAATGTTATATCATGGGAATGATAAAAGAGTACATGTCAGTAACAAGATCAAACTAGGTATGGAGATACCGATGATCGAATCTCGGATATGTAATTGTAAGGTTTCATAGCATGGAAAACAAAAAAAATCTACCGCATACAAACAAACAAGCCAAGATCTATCTACTAGATTGTAGCAACGAGTCGATAGAATAACTCACCCTCGAAGATTCCAAAGTGTTTAACGAGAGCGTATTCTCGTGGGTGATGTAGTCGTACTCTTCCCGATCTCAAGATCGCGTAGACGATCCTTCCGGCGTTGCGTTCCGGTAGCGCTCCCACAGTCGGTCACACGTTCGGTACTCGACGAAGACCTTCCTCTCCCTTGTTCCAGCAGGCAGCGGAGGTTGTAGCACTCTCCTCACGATTCTAGCAGCACAACGGCGTGGTACCGAAAGTAGAGGGGAGATCTCGCAGGCCTTCGCCTTAAGCCGGAGCGAGTATGGTGGAGTATGAGAGAGTCCCTCGATGATCTAGGGTTTAGACACGCCGAGGAAGAGGTGCTAGAGCCGGCGGCTAGGGTTTGGAGGTGCCAAAGTCGGCGGCTAGGGGAGAAACCCTAGGGGGCGGCGGCTATGGTGGGCAGCAGCTGCTAGGGTTTGAGGCGTGGAAGTTATGTGTCAAGGAGGGGAGCCCTGTCCCTCCTTATATAGGTGGAGGGGGCCGGCCGGCCAAGGGGAGGGAGAGGAGTCCCTCCCCAACTAGGCCTGGGTGGGCGCCGCCGGTTGGAGGACGGAACTCCTCCCCAACTCGGTTTCCCACTCCTCCTCCTGTTTCCATAAACTGTCGTTTGACTTTCAAACTAGCCGTTTGACATTTCAAACTAGGATTTGAATAAACCCTCTATTTTGATCAGCGATGACACCGAGTACATGATGCAACTATACCAACTTGATATAACACATTCATGTACCCTTCCCCCCCGGAGTGCCAGACATTCCGGAACCTTCTAGAACATTCCCGATGAAAACACCGGAACCATTCCCCAACTCCGAAACGGGACTTTCCTTATATGAATCTTATTCTCCGGACTATTCCGGATCTCCTCGTGATATCCCGAATCCCATTCGAGACTCCGAACAACATTCAGTCTTTTTCTCATCATTCCATAACTACTCAAACAACGTCGAATCCATAAGTGTGTCTCCCTACGGTTCGTGAATTATGCGGACATGATCAAGACACTTCTCCGATCAATAACCAATAGAGGAATCTGGAAATTCATATGGCTCCCACATATTTCTACGATTACTTTGCGATCGAATGAACCACTTACATACGATATCAATTCCCTTTGTCTCATGATAGTTTACTTATCCGAGGTTATGATCGGTATCTCGCATACCTAGTTCAACCTCGTTGATAAGTAATCTTTTCTCGTTCCGTGATATGTGATCCCTTGTCGGCCAGTCACATGCTTGCAAGCTAATTGGATGACATTTCACAGAAGGCCCGAGTATATATATCATCATATGGATGGACAAATCCCACTCTTGATCCATGTGTTTCAACCAATACCAGAACACTTAATGCCACCTTTATAGCCACCCGATTACGGTGTGGTGTTTGATGTCATCAAAGCATCCATCCGGTAAAGGTGATATGCATGATCTCATGGTCGAAGGAATTAGATTACTATGTATCAGAAAGCATATAGCAATTGAACTATTAAAATGACTTGATCTTTATGCTACGCTTATCTATAGGAGTATGTCCACCATATCATTCTCCTAACGATATGATCTTGTTGTTTAATAACATCTCAATGTTTCATGATAGGGAAACCACAATCATCTATTAACCAACAAGCTAGTATTATACAGAGGCTTTACCAGGGACTTCAAATTAACTTTACAAATCACACAAGTATCAATGTTTCCTTGTTAATACTATTATTGCATGCATGTAAACATTTATCATAAACACAAAGATATAATAATAACTACATTTATTATTGCCTCTAGGGCATATCTCCAATCTCCCACTTGCACTAGAGTCATCTAATCTAGATTACATGGTAATATACCGAACACCCATGGCAGTTTGGTGATGGTCATGTTTTGCCCTCGGGAGAGGTTTAGTCAACGGATCCGCCACATTCATATCTGTGTGTACTTTGCAAATCTTTATATCCCCATCTTGGATATGTTCTCGAATAGCGTGAAAACGTAGCTTGATGTGCTTCAGCTTCTTGTGTGACCTTGGTTCTTGCGCATTGGCTATGGCACCCATGTTATCACAGTAGATAGACATTGGGTCCAGCGCACTAGGAACCACACCCAGCTCTGTAATGAACTCTTTCATCCATATCGCTTCTTGTGAAGCCTCCGAAGCTGCCATGTATTCCAATTCAGTTGAAGATCTCGCCACAACGATTTGCTTTGCACTCCTCCAGCTAATTGCTGCACCATTCAAAATAAATACGTATCCAGATTGTGATTTAGAATCATCCGGATCGGTGTTCCAACTAGCATCGGTGTAACCATTAACAACGAGCTGTTCATCACCTCCATAAGAAAGAACCATATCCTTAGTTCTTCTCAAGTACTTAAGGATGTTTTGATCATTGTCAATGATCCACTCTGGATCACTTTGATATATGCTAGTTAGACTAACAACATATGCAATGTCGGGTCTAGTACATAGCATGGCATACATTAGAGATCCTATGGCTGAGGCATAGGGAGTCTTACTCATCCTTTCTCTATCTTCTACCGATGTCGGACTTTGAGTTTTACTCAAGGTCGTGTTTAGCAACATGGGCAGAACCCTTTCTTGCTATCTTCCATTCAAACCTCTTTAGAACTTTGTCCAAATATGTACTTTGTGACAATGATATTTGGCGTTTGATCTATCTCTATAAATCTTTATGCCTAATATGTAAGCTGCTTCAAGATCCTTCATTGAAAAACTATTATTCAAATATTCCTTGACACTATTAAGAAGGTCTACATCATTCCCAATCAACAATATGTCATCCACATATAGTATTAAGAATGCTACAGAGCTCCCACTCACTTTCTTGTAAATACAAGCTTCTCCATAAGTTTGTATAAAACCAAAACTTTTGATTACCTTATCAAAACATTGATTCCAACTTCGGGATGCTTGCTTCAATCCATAGATGGACCGTTGAAGTTTGCATACCTTGTTAGCATCTTTAGGATTGACAAAACATTTGGGTTGCATCATATACAACTCTTCATCAATGTCTCCATTGAGGAATGTTGTTTTGACATCCATATGCCATATCTCATAATCATAATATGCAGTGATTGCTAACATAATCCTCACAGACTTTAGCTTCGCTACTGGTGAGAAAGTCTCATCGTAGTCAACTACTTGAATTTTTCGAAACCCTTTTGCGACAAGTCGAGCTTTATAGACAGTAACATTTCCATCAGCATCTGTTTTCTTCTTGAAAATCCATTTTTTCTCGACAGCCTTCCGGCCATCCGGTAAGTCCACCAAAGTCCATACTTGGTTTTCGTACATGGATCCAATCTCGGATTTCATGGCTTCTTGCCATTTATTGGAATCTGGCCTCATCATTGCTTCCTCATATGTCTCAGGTCATCGGTGTTGTCCACCAACATGACACTCATAACGGGATCATACCAATCTGGAGTGGTACGAGTTCTCGTTGACCTGCGAGGCTCTGTAGCAACTTTAACCGAAGTTTCATGATCATCATCATTAGCTTCCTCTCTTATTGGTGCAGGCACCACAGGAACTTCTTCCGATGTTGCGCTACTCGCAATTTCGAGAGAAGGTTCTACAACCTCGTCAAGTTCTACTTTCCTTCCAGTCACTTCTTTCGAGAGAAATTCCTTCTCTAGAAAGGATCCATTCTTGACAACGAAGATTTTGCCTTCGGATCTATGATAAACGGTATACCCAATAGTTTCCTTCGGTTATCCTATGAAGACGCATTTTTCCGCTTTGGGTTCAAGCTTGTCCGGCTGTAACTTCTTTACATAGGAAAGCATCCCAAACTTTAAGGAACGACAATCTAGGTTTCTTCCCAGACCATAATTCATACGGTGTCGTTTCAATGGATTTAGACGGCGCCCTATTTAAAGTGAATGCGGCTGTTTCTAATGCATAACCCCAAAATGATAGCGGTAATTCTGTAAGTGACATCATAGAACGAACCATATCTAAGAGAGTTCGATTACGCGTTCGGACACACCATTACGCTGTGGTGTTCCCGGCGGTGTCAACTGCGAAAGTATTCCGTGTTTCTTCAAATGCTCGCCAAACTCGTAACTTAGATATTCACCTCCACGGTCAGAATGTAGAAATTTAATCTTCTTGTTACGTTGATTCTCTACCTCACTTTGAAATTCCTTAAACTTCTCGAAAGTTTCGGACTTATGTTTCATGAAATAGATATACCCATATCTACTCAAGTCATCCGTGAAGGTAAGAACATAACGATAACCACCGCGCGATGCTACACTCATTGGACCACACGCATCGGTATGTATGATTTCCAATAAGTCCGTAGCTCGCTCCATCATACGATAAAATGGAGTCTTAGTCATTTTACCCATCATACATGCTTCGCATCTATCAAGTGATTCGAAATCAAGTGATTCAAGAAGTCCATCGAAATGGAGTTTCTTCATACGCTTCACTCCAATGTGACCAAGACGACAGTGCCACATATAGGTCGAGTTATCACTCGATTTTAAACGTTTAGCCTCAATGTTATTAATATGTGTATTTCCACTATCGAGATTCAACAAGAATAGACCATCTATCAAAGGTGCATGTGCATAAAACATATTACTCATATAAATCGAACAACCATTATTCTCGGATTTAAACAAGTAACCGTCTCGCAATAAACAAGATCTCGATATAATGTTCATGCTCAACGCAGGCACCAAATAACAATTGTTTAAGTATAAAACTAATCCCGATGGTAGATGAAGGGGTAGCGTGCCGACCGCGATCACATCAACCTTTGATCCGTTTCCCACGCGCATCGTCACATTGTTCTTCGCTAGCTTCCGTTTATTCTGCAGCACCTGTTTCGAGTTACAAATATGAGCAACCGAACCAGTATCAAATACTCCAGGCACTAATACGAGTACTAGTGAGATACATATCAATAACATGTATATCAGATATACCTTTCTTCTTGATGTTGTCGTTCTTCAAATCCGCCAAGTACTTTGGGCAATTCCGCTTCCAGTGACCTTCTCCCTTGCAGTAAAAACACTCAGTATCAGGCTTAGGTCCAGCCTTGGTCTTCTTCGTCGGCGTGGTAACTTTCTTACCACCCTTCTTGAAGTGCTTATACCTTAGACTTGCCTTTCTTGAATTTGGTGGTCTTATTGACCAACAACACTTAGTGCTCTTTCTTGATCTCCACTGCGAGACTTCAACATGGCAAACAGTTACGGCAATCGCTTGTTCATGTTACGCATGTTATAGTTCATCACAAAGTTCTTGTAACTTGGTGGTAGTGATTGGAGGACACGGTAAATCCCCAAAGCATTAGGAATCACTATACCCAAGCTTTGAAGTTTGTTTGCGTGCGGACATCTTAAGCACATGCTCACTTGTGAGCTGCCCTCTTCCATCTTGCGGTTAAAGAACTTTTGAAGCCTCATAGCTTTCAATTGCGCATGAGTCTCAAAACCAATTTGAGATCCTCGACAATATCATATGGGTCTGAATTCTCAAACCTTTTCAAGCTCGATTCTAAACCATACAAGATAGCACCTTTGAACTATGGAGTCTTGATTCTTCCGCGAGGTAAACATTCTTTACTTCATCGGTAGCATCAGCTGCAGGTGGGTCACCCAGCGGTGCATCCAGCACATAGGTCAAATTACCAGCTGTGAGGACAATCCTCAAATTGTGGAACCAATCCGCGAAGTTGCTTCCATTGTTTTTCAACTTTTCTTTCTCTAGAAGGCATTAAAATTGATGGTAGGGCTGCCATTGATCTACAACATATTTGCAATAGTTTAGACTAAGTTTATGACAAATTGAGTTCAAATTAATAATAAAATTAATCAAGGTGAACTCCCACTCAAAACAATATCCCTCACATTGTTTTAGTGATCACACGAACCAAATCCACCACATCAACACCGATCATCACGAGTTGATATAGTTTCAATAATGAACAATCAACATGTTCATCATATCTACTATATGATTCATGCTTTACCTTCGGTGATCCGTGTTCGAGACCATGTACGTACATGCTAGGCTCGTCAAGATCAAACCTTAGTTTCCGCATGAGCAAATTTGGCTTGCTCACGTTGTATACACTTGCGGAATCTAACACACCCGATCATCACGTGGTGCTTCGAAACAACAAGCTTTAGCAACGGTGCTAACTAAGGGTGAACACTTTATGACTTGAAATTAATGTGCATGAGGGATCATCTTATAATGCTACCGTTGTCTACTAAGCAATACAAGATGCATAAAGGATTAACATCACATGCAATTTATAATATGTGATATGATATGGCCTTTCTTCTTTGTGCTTCCGATCTCCATCTTCTAGCATGAACATGATCTCCATCATCACTAGCATTGCATCAAGGTCAATGACGCTTCTCCATGGTTGTAGATCCACGGCTTCAACTATTACAACTACTTTGAATAGACATGGTCTTAACATAAATTAAAGACAACCATATGGCTCACCGATTGCCAACTTACAATAAGGAACATTGCATACATCAAATATAATCACAATCATGGCCATATCACATCACACACCGCAAAACAAAGTTAGGCGCCTCTACTTTCTTTGCATATTTTACGTGGTTTGGGGCTTTCAATAAGTGTCGTTCTAACTACGAACAAGAACCACAACATTGATACTAGTATTGTTAGTCACCCGTTGTAAATTGGATCTTAACTATGCTAGGAGAAAGCACCATAAAGCCACTTATGCAATACAAGTTGCATGTCAAGCGTGGAGCAAGTCTCATGAACGATGTCATGTAAGGTTAGCCCAGGCCGCTTCATCCCAACATACCGCAAGATGCAAACTACACAAGAAGAAATCGACAATAAAAGCATCAACGCCCACAATGACCATTGTGTTCTACTCGTGCAACAGATCTACATATAGACACGGCTCGATACCCTTTGAGGGTTTCGTAGCATGGAAAACAAAAATTTTCTACCGCATACAAACAAACAAGCCAAGATCTATCTACTAGATTGTAGCAACGAGTCGATATAATAACTAACCCTCGACGATTGCAAAGTGTTTAACGAGCGCGGATTCCTGTGGGTGCTGTAGTCGTACTCTTCCGATCTCAAGATCGCGTGGCGATCCTTCGCTACGTTAATTGCTCCATGATCGGTCACCTGCGTTCGATTTTCGGCGAAGACCTTCCTCTCCTTGTTCGAGAAGGCAGCGGAGGTTGTAGCACTCTCCTCGCGATTCCGGCTGGCGGCGTGGTACCGAAAGTAGAGGGAGATCTCGCGAGCTTCGCCTTAAGCCGGGCGAGTATGGTGGAGTATGAGAGTCCCTCGGCGATATAGGGTTTAAACACGCAGGAAGAGGTGCTAGAGCCGGGTGGCTAGGGTTTGGAGGTTCCCAAGTCGGCTGACTGGGGAGGGAGAAACCTAGGGGCGGCGGCTATGGTGGGCGTGTTGCTAGGGTTTGAGGCGTGGAAGTTATGTGTCGAGGAGGCCTGCCGCCTCCTTATATAGGTGGGCGGCCGGCCAGGGAGGAGAGGAGTCCCTCCCCAACTCAGGTGGGGAGCGGCGGTTGGAGGAGGAACTCCTCCCCAACTCGATTTCCTCCTCCTCTTTCCAAAAACTCGTTTGACTTTCAAACTAGCCGTTTGACTTTTCAAACTAGGATTTGAATAAACCCTCTATTTTGATCAGCGATGACACCGAGTACATGATGCAACTATACCAACTTGATATAACACATTCATGTACCCTTCCCCAGTCTTGGACATTCCGGAACCTTCTAGAACATTCCCGATGAAAACACCGGAACCATTCCCCAACTCCGAAACGGGACTTTCCTTATATGAATCTTATTCTCCGGACTATTCTGGATCTCCTCGTGATATCCCGAATCCCATTCGATACTCCGAACAACATTCGGTATTTTTCTCATCGTTCCATAACTACTCAAACAACGTCGAATCCTTAAGTGTGTCTCCCTACGGTTCGTGAATTATGCGGACATGATCGAGACACTTCTCCGATCAATAACCAATAGAGGAATCTGGAAATTCATATGGCTCCCACATATTTCTATGATTACTTTGCGATCGAATGAACCACTTACATACGATATCAATTCCCTTTGTCTCACGATAGTTTACTTATCCGAGGTTATGATCGTCGGTATCTCTCCATACCTACTTCAACCTCGTTACCGATAAGTACTCTTTTCTCGTTCTCGTGGTATGTGATCCCTTGTGAGCCAGTCACATGCTTGCAAGCTAATTGGATGACATTTCACCGAGAGGGCCCAGAGTATATCTATCTGTCATATGGATGGACAAATCCCACTCTTGATCCATGTGTTTCAACCAATACTTTCCGAACACTTAATGCCACCTTTATAGCCACCCAGTTACGGTGTGGTGTTTGATGTCATCAAAGCATCCATCTGGTAAAGGTGATATGCATGATCTCATGGTCGAAGGAATTAGATTACTATGTATCAGAAAGCATATAGCAATTGAATTATTAAAATGACTTGATCTTTATGCTACGCTTATCTATAGGAGTATGTCCACCATATCATTCTCCTAACGATATGATCTTGTTGTTTAATAACATCTCAATGTTTCATGATAGGGAAACCACAATCATCTATTAACCAACAAGCTAGTATTATACAGAGGCTTTACCAGGGACTTCAAATTAAGTTTACAAATCACACAAGTATCAATGTTTCCTTGTTAATACTATTATTGCATGAATGTAAACATTTATCATAAACACAAAGATATAATAATAACTACATTTATTATTGTCTCTAGGGCATATCTCCAACAGTAATATATCGTGAAACAAAAGGATTGAGATACTGGCGTAAAAGGTTCTCACGATCACAAGAAAGTCATCGTTGAATGTGTGGAAGTTAGTATGGATCTCCAGGTCCCGCTTATGATTATTGATCTGAGAGGGGTCTCGATCATGTCTGCATTATTCGTGAACCGTAGGGTGACACACTTAAGAGACACCGACACCATTTGGAGCAAAAGTTTCATGCCGGAAAGAATAACAAGCACGGGAATTTATTTTACTAGATACCGAAACGGGTTTTCGGGTGAAATTGCAAAAAGTATTTTTGCATGTGAAATGAAATACTAGCAAGGGGTTATATGTGAATGTTTTTCATTAAATTAATTGACAAAATTCTGAATAAATAAAAGGAGTTTTATTTAATGAGAGTTTGCATTAAATTTGGTGGAAATTTAATGGAAATTTGAGTGGGGTTTTGAGTTGAGGAAACTGAAAGGCATTTTTGTGAGTGGAGCCTCCACCCACATCAATGGAGGTAGGGCAAGGGGACAACCCCATCCGTCGGCCACCCCTTGGGGTGCCCCCTCCTGCTATAAAAGGATCCCTCTCTCTCACTCGCACCTCCTCGTGATCTCTCTCCCCCTCTAGTATTTATCCCCCATGGTCTCGGACTAGCGAGATACATGTTTCCGGTGGCTATTCGGCAAGAAAGAGTTGTGCTTCCGCTGCATCGCTGGAGCGAGGAGGCGGAGGTTGTTCGATGTCTCGAACGTGTGTGCGAGCACGGATGCGCCGCTGATTTGCGGTGCTAGAACTTTCTCTCGATTTTGAGGTCGGCAAGAGATCATATACATCAACCACGAGTTCAACCTTGTTAAGCTTTGTCGGTCTTCAAGGTTATGTTCTCTATGGATGTATATCCGCTCGTTGCTTGTATCTAGTAGATAGATCTTTGTACATAGTTGTTCCCATCGTAGAATTTTTTTTTGTTTTCTATGTTGCGAACCCTACAACCACTTGGGCTCACCATTCTTTCCGATTACATATTGAAATATACACTATATTTACCTTTTGTAGTCATTTTACTCCAAAATTTGATTAAATGTAAACTAAAAATACTGGTTTTTTGTCACCATTGAACCGGATGAACCGATGGTCCGACCAACGAACCAGTCATCTTACCGGTTCATTCACTGGTTCGGTTTTTAAAACTATGACAGCAATACGTAATAGACGGGGACCATCATGCATCCTCTTAAAGCCAAATGGTGCTCGATGGGCGTCTTGGCTTGCCAATGATTCTGCCCAGAAATGCAATCCCCCCGTAGGAGGGGCTCCCGGCACCATCTCTGCTCTCCATTTGTTAGAGATTCATGCTATGTTTTTTACAAAATAATCCTCCCACTTCATCTCTTAGGTCTGTTGTAGTTTTTCTATCCAACCCCTAGAATTTTTGGATATTCTCCATGTTTTGTCGCTTGTTTGTCTCCTCACAATTCGATAGTCTTCTACACGTTACTTTTTTTTCACCTCTTTTTTTCTCGTAAAATTTCAGGAATATTCTGTTGGAGACATGCCCTAGAGGCAATAATAAATGTAGTTATTATTATATCTTTGTGTTTATGATAAATGTTTACATTCATGCTATAATAGTATTAACAAGGAAACATTAATACTTGTGTGATTTGTAAACTTAATTTGAAGTCCCTAGTATAGCCTCTATACTTCACTAGCTTGTTGGTTGATTAAATGATTGTGGTTTCCCTATCATGAACATTGAGATGTTATAAACAACAAGATCATATCGTTAGGAGAATGATATGGTGGACATACTCCTATTGATAAGCGTAGCATAAAGATCAAGTCATTTCAATAGTTCAATTGCTATATGCTTTCTGATACATAGTAACCTAATTCCTTCGACCATGAGATCATGCATATCAACTTTACGGATGGATGCTTTGATGACATCAAACACCACACCGTGGCGGGTGGCTATAAAGGTGGCATTAAGTGTTAGGAAAGTATTGGTTGAAACACATGGATCAAGAGTGGGATTTGTCCATCCTCATGCGGATAGATATACTCTGGGCCTCTCGGTGGAATGTCATCCAATTAGCTTGCAAGCATGTGACTTGGTCACAGGGATCACATATCAGGAACGAGAAAAGAGTACTTATCGCTAACGAGGTTGAACTAGGTATGCGAGATCTGAAGCGATCATAACCTCGGATAAGTAAACTATCGTGAGACAAAGGGAAATTGGTATCGTATGTAAGTGGTTCATTTGATCGCAAAGTAATCGTAGAAATATGTGGGAGCCATATGAATTTCAGATTCCTCTATTGGTTATTGTTAGGAGAAGTGTCTCGATCATGTCCGCATAATTCACGAACCGTAGGAAGACACACTTAAGGATTCGGCGTTGTTTTGAGTAGTTATGGTATTATGAGAAAGAGATCGAATGTTGTTCGGTCTCGGATGGGATCCGGGATATCAGGTGATCCGGAATGGTCCGGAGAATAAGATTCATATAAGGAAAGTCCGTTTGAGGAGTAATGATTAGGTGTTTTCATCGGAATGTTCTAGAAGGTTCGGATTGTCGGCACTCCGGGGAGGGTACATGAATGTGTCATTGAATGATTGCATCATGTACTAAGTGTTCTTGCTGTTCCAAAAACATGAAAGTCAAATTGCCGGTTTGAAAGTCAAGCGGCTAAAGCAGAAGCTGTGGGAAACAGGAAACTGTGGGAAACAAGCAAGAGGAGTTTGAAACCAACTTGGAGGAGGAGTTCCTCTCCTCCAAGTCGGCGCCCAGCCCTAGGCCGAGTTGGGGAGGGACTCCCTCCCTCCCCTGGCGCGCCTAGCCCCTCCACCCATAAAAGGAGGGGCAGGGCTCCTCCTTGAGACACACAAGTTTTCTACCTCTAATCTCAGGTTTAGAGCCGTTTGGTTTAGAGCTTCTAATTGCTTTAGCCAGCGGTTTAGAGCCTTCTAATTGGTGTGTATAAATATCTAGACCACTAATAGCCCTCTCTCATAATCCACCATACTCGCTCCGGCTTAAGGCGAAGCCCTGCGGGATCTCCCCTCTACTTCCGGTACCACGGCGTTGTGCTGCCGGAATCACGAGGAGAGTGCTAAAACCTCCATTTTCTTTGGAACAAGGGAGAGGAAGGTCTTCGTCAAATCGAGCGTGTGACCATTGCTGAAGCGCTGCCGGAGCATGGCGCGGAAGGATCGTCCACGATCTTGAGATCGGAAGAATACGACTACATCACCCACGAGAATCCGCTCTCGTTAAACACTTTGGAATCTTGAGGTAAGTTATTCCATCGACTCGTTGCTACAATCTAGTAGATAGATCTTGGCTTGTTTGTTTGTATGCGATAGAAATTTTTGCTTTCCATGCTACGAACCCCTCTGAATTAGTATCAGAGCCGTGTCTATATGTAGATCTGTTGCACGAGTAGAACACAATGGTCATTGTGGGCGTTGATGCTTTTATTGTAGATTGCTTTTTGTGTACTTTGCATCTTGCGGTATGTTGGGATGAAGCGTCCCGGGCTAACCTTACATGACATCGTTCATGAGACTTGCTCCACGCTTAACATGCAACTTGAATTGCATAAGTGGCTTTGCGGGTGCCTGTTTCTCCTAGCATAGTTAAGATCCAATTTACAACGGGTGATCAACAATGCTAGTATCAATGTTGTGGTTCTTGTTCGTAAGTTAGAACGACACTTATTGAAAGCCCCAAACCACGTAAAATATGCAAAAGTAGAGGCGTCTAACTTTGTTTTGCGGGGGTGCGATGATGTGATATGGCCATGATTGTGATTATATTTGATGTATGCAATGTTCCTTATTGTAAGTTGGCAACGGCGGGAGCCATATGGTTGTCTTTAATTTATGTTAAGACCAGCGTGTCTATTCAAGTAGTTGTAATAGTTGAAGCCGGTGGGCGACAACCATGGTGAGCGTCATTGACCTTGATGCAATGCGGTGATGATGGAGATCATGTTAGTGCTTGAAGATGGAGATCGGAAGCACAAAGAAGAAAGGCCATATCATATCACATATTATGAATTGCATGTGATGTTAATCCTTTATGCATCTTGTATTGCTTAGTAGAGCGGTAGCATTATAAGATGATCCCTCATGCATGAATTTCAAATCATAAAGTGTTCACCCTTAGTTAGCACCGTTGCTAAAGCTTGTTGTTTGAAGCACCACGTGATGATCGGGTGTGTGTTAGATTACGCAAGTGTATACAACGTGAGCAAGCCAGATTTGCTCATGCGAAACTAAGGTTTGATCTTGACGAGCCTAGCATGTACGGACATGGTCTCGAACACGGATTACCGAAAGGTAAAGCATGAATCGTATAGTAGATATGATGAACATGTCGATTGTTAGCCATTGAAACTATATCAACTCTCGTGATGATCGGTGTTGATGTAGTGGATTTGGTTGTGATCACTAAAACAATGTGAGGATGTTGTTTTGAGTGGGAGTTCACCTAGTTTAATTTCATTAATTAATTTGAACTCAATTTGTCATAAACTTAGTCTAAACTATTGCAAATATGTTGTAGATCAATGGCAGCCCTACCATCAATTTTAATGCGTTCCTAGAGAAAGAAAAGTTGAAAAACAATGGAAGCAACTTGGCGGATTGTTTCCATAATTTGAGGATTGTCCTCACAATGTAATTTGACCTATGTCTTTGGATGCACCATTGGGTGACCCACACGGTGATGCTCGATGAAGTAAAGAATGTTTACCTCGCTGGAAGAATCGGTACTCCATAGTTCGATGTGCTATCTTGTATGGTTTAGAATCGGAGCTTGAGAAAAGGTTTGAAGATTCAGACCCATATGATATTGTCGAGGATCTCAAATTGATTTTTGAGACTCATGCGGCAATTGAAAGCTATGAGGCTTACGAAAGTTCTTTAACCGCAAGATGGAAGAGGGCAGCTCGATTGAGCATGTGCTTAAGATGTGCACGCATACAAACTTCAAAGCTTGGGTATAGTGATTCCTAATGCTTTGGGATTTACCGTGTCCTCAATCACTACCACCAAGTTACAAGAACTTTGTGATGAACTACAACATCGAGCGTAACATGAACAAGGCGTTACGAACTCTTTGCCATGTTGAAATCTGCGAAGTGGAGATCAAGAAAGAGCACCAAGTTTTGATGGTCAATAAGACCACCAAACTCAAGAAGAAAGTCTAAGCAAAGGGAAACTTCAAGAAATTTGGACCCAAGCACGAAGCCGAGTGCTTTACTGCAAGGAGAAGGTCCTTGAAGCGAATTGCCCAAAGTACTTGGCGGATCTGAAGCGGCGACATCAAGAAGAAAGGTATATCGATATACATGTTATTGATGTGTATCTCACTAGTACTGTAGTAGTGCGGGTATTTAATCTTTCGGTTGCTCATATTTGTAACTTTCGAAGCAGTCTGCAGAAATAAGCGGGAGCTAGCGAAGAACGAGGTGACGGCGTGGGAAGCGGATCAAAGGTTGATGTGATCGCGATACACGCTACCTCTTCATCTACCATCGGGATTAGTTTTATACTTAAATAATTGTTATTTAGTGTCTGCGTTGAGCATGAACATTATATCGGGATCTTGTTTATTGCGAGAAGGTTACTTGTTTAAGTCAGATAATAATGGTTGTTCGATTTATATGAGTAATATGTTTTACGCACATGCACCTTTGATAGATGGTCTATTCTTATTAAATCTCGATAGTGGAAATACACATATCAACAATATTGAGGCTAAACGTTTGAAATCAAGCGATAATTCGACCTATATGTGGCACTGTCGTCTTGGTCACATTGGAGTGAAGCGTATGAAGAAAATCCATTCCGATGGACTTCTTGAATCACTTGATTTTGAATCACTTGAAAGATGCGAAGCATGTCTGATGGGAAAAATGACTAAGACTCCATTTTCTGGTATGATGGAGCGAGCTACGGACTTATTGGAAATCATACATACCGATGTGTGTGGTCCAATGAGTGTAGCATCACGCGGTGGTTATCGTTATGTTCTTACCTTCACAGATGACTTGAGTAGATATGGGTATATCTATTTCATGAAACATAAGTCCAAAACTTTCGAGAAGTTTAAGGAGTTTCAAAGTGAGGTAGAGAATCAACGTAACAAGAAGATTAAATTTCTACGTTCTGATCGTGGAGGTGAATATCTAAGTTACGAGTTTGGCGAGCATTTTAAGAAGTGCGGAATACTTTCACAATTGACACCGCCGGGAACACCACAGCGAAATGGTGTGTCCGAACGTCGTGTCGAACTCTCTTAGATATGGTTCGTTCTATGATGTCACTTACAGCTATCATTTTGGGGTTATGCATTAGAAACAGCCGCATTCACTTTAAATAGGGCACCGTCTAAATCCGTTGAAGCGACACGTATGAATTATGGTTTGGGAAGAAACCTAAATTGTTCCTTAAAGTTTGGGGATCTTGCCTATGTAAAGAAGTTCTGACAAGCTTGAACCCAAAGCGGAAAAATCGTCTTCATAGGATACCCGAAGGAAACTATTGGGTATACCTTCTATCATAGATCCAAGGCAAAATCTTCGTTGCCAAGAATGGATCCTTTCTAGAGAATTTCTCTCGAAAGAAGTGACTGGAAGGAAAGTAGAACTTCGAGGTTGTCGAACCTTCTCGAAAGTGCGTAGCGCAAGACCGGAAGAAGTTCTGGTGCTGCGCAATTAGAGAGGAAGCTAATGATAATGATCATGAAACTTCGGTTGAAGTTGCTCTGAGAACCTCGGTCAAGGAGAACTCGTACCACTCCAGTTGGTATGATTCCGTTATGAGTGTCATGTTGGTGGACACCGATGACCCCGAGACATATGAGGAAGCGATGAGCCCAGATTCCAATAAATGGCAAGAAGCCATGAAATCGAGATTGGATCCATGCGAAAACCAAGTATGGACTTTGGTGGACTTCTGGGATGGCGGAAGGTCATCGAGAACAAATGGATTTTCAAGAAGAAAAGCGATCTTGATGGTAATGTTCATCTATAAAGCTCGACTTGTCGCAAAGGGGTTCGACAAATTCAAGGAATTGACTACGATGAGACTTTCTCACGATGTGAAGCTAAAGTCTGTGAGGATTATGTTAGCAATCGCTGCATATTATGATTATGAGATATGGCAGATGGATGTCAAAACAGCATTCCTCAATGGAGATATTGATGAAGAGTTGTATATGATGCAACCCAAAGGTTTTGTCGATCCTAAAGATGCTAACAAGGTATGCAAACTTCAAAGGTCCATCTATGGATTGAAGCAAGCATCGAAGTTGGAATCAACGTTTTGATGAGGTAATCAAAAGTTTTGGTTTTATACAAACTTATGGAGAAGCTTGTATTTACAAGAAAGTGAGTGGGAGCTGTAGCATTCTTAATACTATATGTGGATGACATATTATTGATTGGGAATGATGTAGACCTTCTTAATAGTGTCAAGGAATATTTGAATAATAGTTTTTCAATGAAGGATCTTGGCGACTTACATATTAGGCATAAAGATTTATAGAGATAGATCGAAGCGCCAAATATCATTGTCACAGTACATATTTGGACAAAGTTCTAAAGAAGTTTGGAATGGAAGAAAGCAAGAAAGGGTTCTTGCCCATGTTGCTAATCGACCTTGAGTAAAACTCAAAGTCCGACATCGGCGAGAAGATAGAAAGGATGAGTAAGACTCCCTATGCCTCACCATAGGATCTCTAATGTATGCCATGCTATGTACTAGACCCGACATTGCATATGATGTTAGTTTAACTAGCGAGATATCAAAGTGATCTAGGAGTGGATCATTGGACAATGGTCAAAAACATCCTTAAGTACTTGAGAAGAACTAAGGATATGGTTCTTTCTTATGGAGGTGATGAACAGCTCGTTGTTATTGGTTACACCGATGCTAGTTGGAACACCGATCGGATGATTCTAAATCACAATGGATACGTATTTATTTTGAATGGTGCAGTGATTGGAGGAGTGCAAAGCAAAGAGTTGTGGCGAGATCTTCAACTGAATCGGAATACATGGCTGCTTCGGAGGCTTCACAAGAAGCGATATGGATGAAAGAGTTCATTACAGAGATGGGTGTGGTTCCAAGTGCGCTGGACCCAATGTCTATCTACTGTGATAACATGGGCGCCATAGCCAATGTGCAAGAACCAAGGTCACACAAGAAGCTGAAGCATATCAAGCTGCGTTTTCACGCTATTCGAGAACATATCCAGGATGGGGATATAAATATTTGCAAAGTACACACAGATCTGAATGTGGCGGATCCGTTGACTAAACCTCTCCCGAGGGCAAAACATGACCAACACCAAACTGCCATGGGTGTTCGGTATATTACCATGTAATCTATATTAGATGACTCTAGTGCAAGTGGGAGACTGTTGGAGATATGCCCTAGAGGCAATAATGAATGTAGTTACTATTATATCTTTGTGTTTATGATAAATGTTTACATTCATGCTATAATAGTATTAACAAGGAAACATTAATACTTGTGTGATTTGTAAACTTAATTTGAAGTCCCTAGTATAGCCTCTATACTTCACTAGCTTGTTGGTTGATTAAATGATTGTGGTTTCCCTATCATGAACATTGAGATGTTATCAACAACAAGATCATATCGTTAGGAGAATGATATGGTGGACATACTCCTATTGATAAGCGTAGCATAAAGATCAAGTCATTTCAATAGTTCAATTGCTATATGCTTTCTGATACATAGTAACCTAATTCCTTCGACCATGAGATCATGCATATCACCTTTACCGGATGGATGCTTTGATTGCTATATGCTTTCTGATACATAGTAACCTAATTCCTTCGACCATGAGATCATGCATATCACCTTTACCGGATGGATGCTTTGATGACATCAAACACCACACCGTAACTAGGTGGCTATAAAGGTGTCATTAAGTGTTCGGAAAGTATTGGTTGAAACACATGGATCAAGAGTGGGATTTGTCCATCCTCATGACGGATAGATATACTCTGGGCCCTCTCGGTGGAATGTCATCCAATTAGCTTGCAAGCATGTGACTTGGTCACAAGGGATCACATATCATGGGAACGAGAAAAGAGTACTTATCGGTACGAGGTTGAACTAGGTATCAGGAGAATCAAGCGATCATAACCTCGGATAAGTAAACTATCGTGAGACAAAGGGAAATTGGTATCGTATGTAAGTGGTTCATTCGATCGCAAGTAATCATAGAAATATGTGGGAGCCATATGAATTTCAGATTCCTCTATTGGTTATTGTTAGGAGAAGTGTCTCGATCATGTCCGCATAATTCACGAACCGTAGGGAGACACATAAGGATTGACGTTGTTTTGAGTAGTTATGGTATTATGAGAAAGAGACCGAATGTTGTTCGAGTCTCGGATGGGATCCGGGATATCACGAGGTGATCCGGAATGGTCGAGAATAAGATTCATATAAGGAAAGTCCGTTTGAGTTCGGGAATGATTAGTGTTTTCATCGGGAATGTTCTAGAAGGTTCGGATTGTCCGGCACTCGGGGAGGTACATGAATGTGTCATTGAATGATTGCATCATGTACTAAGTGTTCTTGCTGTTCCAAAACATGAAAGTCAAATTGCGGTTTGAAAGTCAAACGGCTAAAGCGAGCTGTGGAAAACGAGAAACTGTGGGAAGCGAAGCTGTGGGAAACAAGCAAGAGGAGTTTGAAACCAACTTGGAGGAGGAGTTCCTCTCCTCCAAGTCGGCGCCAACCCTAGGCCGAGTTGGGGAGGACTCCCTCCCTCCTGGCCGCCTAGCCCCTCCACCCATAAAAGGAGGCGGGGCTCCTCCTTGAGACACACAAGTTTCTACCTCTAATCTCGGGTTTAGAGCCGTTTGGTTTGAGCTTCTAATTGCTTTAGCCAGCGGTTTAGAGCCTTCTAATTGGTGTGTATAAATCTCTAGACCACTAATAGCCCTCTCTCATAATCCACCATACTCGCTCCGGCAAGCGAAGCCTGCGGGATCTCCCTCTACTTAGGTACCACGCCTTGGTGCCGGAATCACGAGGAGAGTGCTAAAACCTCCGCTGCTTTGGAACAAGGGAGAGGAAGGTCTTCGTCGAGTACCGAACGTGTGACCGATCATTGGGCGCTGGAAGCCTTGCACGGAAGGATCGTCCACACGATCTTGAGATCGGAAAGAGTACGACTACATCACCCACGAGAATCCGCTCTCGTTAAACACTTTGGAATCTTCGAGGGTAAGTTATTCCATCGACTCGTTGCTACAATCTAGTAGATAGATCTTGGCTTGTTTGTTTGTATGCGATAGAAATTTTTTGTTTTCCATGCTACGAACCCCTACATATATTCAACAAAAAATTTATGTATATTTTTTTATTCTGAAAATGAAACATGCATAATTTGTTTTTTCAACAATCGAATTTGATAATTTTTATTTTTGTACTTTTTACTTAACAATATTTAGACACTCTTACTTTGTTTCATCCTAGACTCAGAAGTTTCATACAAGATTCACATGTTTTTACAAACTTGTTTCTGCCAAGAGATATTCATATAATTTTTTCACAGAATACATGCATAATGTTTGTTTCTTTTTTACCTCATTTTTTCTCGCAAAATTTTCGGAATAATCAACAATTTTTTGTATATTTTTTATTCTAAATATGAAACATGCCAATATGCAGGCTGAATATTCTTTGATTATTATTTGCCAAATATTTGAAACCTTCCAACACAGATTTATTCAAGATTCATAGGCAATAATATTCATATAGGATACATACTAAAATCCCAACATACAAGAGTTTTTCAATAATTGAATTTCTATAATCTGCATTGAATAAGATTAATACCAAGAACGTTTCATACAAGATACACACAAGATTCACGAGATTACTCATAATATCTAATCTCATTCATATATTTTCTTTCAAGAATATGTTTCTTCAAAGAATCTGCTGTACTATTTTCTTTCAAGAATATGTTTCAACAATAATTTTCATACACGGTGTTTCACATGATATTAAAAAATTCACACAAGTTTTGCACATGTTTTTTCAAAGAATCCAAGAAACATACATAATTTGTACAAACAAGATTCATTACAGATTCTTGACAGGTACAAGCTTCATTACATATTCTTAACATTCTCATACAAGATTCATGACATATACAAGATTATGCACATGTTTCCTTAATTTACTCCATGTGTATTCTATGAGCCATCAAGGTTTACATCAAATCATACATGTTTTATTCAAGGTTGACATCAAATCCATAGAACAAATAAATCTTCTGATGAACACGCCTAGGCAGTAGCTATCACGACACACGAAAAAGAGGATCAGATCTGGCCTTCTGACGAGGATTAATAAAGATGCATACACGTATCAAAGTTACAACAAAGTTTCATTCACGTGAAAATACAAAGTTTTAGATCGGTATTAATAGGAAAAAACCGAATCAGCAAGATACATCACGAACTGAATGAAAAAATCCAAAAAAAAGATGATGCCTAGATCGGGTTTCTCTAGGGCTAATTCATTGGAGATTCATGAATATATGACTAAATCCCTCTCAGAATCATATCCCAACTCATAGAAATTCTAAAGAAATATCAAGAAAAGGAACATCCAACATTTCCGGATCTAGGGAAGGAAAGTTGCAAGAAACATGAAATAAATATGAAATAAACTTAGAGGATTTATAACGGTATCATACAAGAAACATAAAGAAAAAGAAAAAAATCATACATGTTTCATACACCTGTCAAGATCCAAGCATAAAGAAAAAATAAAGAAAAAGGAGGGCCCCCGGATCCGTCCATTCCTAGTAAGAATCAACCAGTTAAAAGAGAGATCCGTCCAAAAAATTCAACCACGAACTGGATCCAAGCATGAAGAAAAAAACAAAGAAAAAGGAGGAGGCGGGGATCGCATCGGGGCTAGGGATCGTGTCGGGGAGGAGGAGGAGGGGCTTGAGGAGGAGGTGGAGGCTTGCGGAGGAGGAGGAGGCGGGGTTGGACGAGGAGGTGGAGGGGAGGAGGAGGTGGAGTTGGCCGCCGGCGAGGTGGGAAGGAGCTGCATCGATCTGGAGGCGTCGGCGGTTGGAGAGAGACAGAGAGAAAGAGATGGGTGTGGGGGAGATGCGGGAGAAAGTGGAGTGGGGGCGCACGTACACCGATGCTAGAAGCCTGGGAATGGTGGGTTGCAGAGATTAAATCAACTTTCTATAGGGACTAAATGGAAAAAGATTGAATCATTTGACTAATAAACTTTTGCACGAATCTTGAACTAACCCATAGCTATAATGGTGTCGGGGTCCCTTCTCTTTGTGCCCTCCCTCCATCGTCTAGTCTTGAAAAATTATTGGCACCACGTACCGTCGCTTGGCGCGTCTATCTCCAATCATCACCAAATCCAAATGGAAAATCCAACCAGGTATAGCCAAGCAAAGATAGGAGCAGTCATACCGCGTTGAGCAGCCGGCCACATCCCAACATAAAAACATCAGAACAACCGAACTGATCCAAGTGTCGCCGCCCTGCTACTTCGTCACTCAATCAAAATTTAAAAAAGTCACGGCCTGCTTCCGACAATCAGCAGGTTCCTGCATATCCATGCACCAATTTTGACTTGACCACATCAGCTTCAACTTGATTTTGGTTGTACTAGAACCATCAGAGTTTCCTTCCTCCGTGTAACTGTGCTTGCTTGGATTTATCCGAGATTGTTACCTGGGTACAGGTAGATTAGGACTCGTTCTTTCCCACCTGCCATGAACTCTGGAGCTTAATTGGACCTGTTTCCCGCCAGGGATTGAGCAGTCCGGCAGAATCCCACTGCCTGTTGAGGTCGACATGGAGGCCATGCACGCCACCACCACCAATCGGAATCCCATATTTCGCCTCGCCGTCTTCCTTCTTCTCGTCGTCGTGGCAGCGGCACAGCCGCCGTTGCCGGTGGCGCCACCGCCCGAGGACGCGGGCTGCAACGGCGTACTCCTCACATACACCTTGGAGGGCCGCGACAAGATCAGGCCTTTCCTTGACCCAGCCACGGCGGCCAACGCCCAGCCCTACTCCTTCCGCGCCAACGCCACCATCCTCAACTCCGGCATCCGCACGCTTCGCTCGTGGAAGCTGCTACTGACCTTCGTCCACGGCGAGATTCTCGTCGGTGTGGATGGCGCCGTGCTAACCTCCGGCGCCGACCTGCCGTATAACACCTCGGCGGTGGCCGCCCCGACGACGTCATTCTCCGGGTACCCGCAGACGGACCTTCTCACGCCGATCGCCACCGCCGGCGACCTTTCGAGGATCCAGGCGACGGTGCGGGTCGTCGGCACGCTCTTCGCCGGGCCAGATCCGCTCGTGCCGCTCCCGTCCGCGCTCTCCCTCGCCGACCAAGCGTACAACTGCTCGCCGCCCGCCACCGCGGGGACGACCCTCTCTGCGTGCTGCGTGCTGAAGGCGCCCGACCAGGCCGAGGCTGAGCCGCCGTCCGTGGCCCCCGCCGCATCCTACCTCCCGCGCGTCGCCGGCGACCTGGTGATCACCTACGACGTGCTCCAGGCGCACGAGGCCACGTACCTGGCGCTGGTCACGCTCGAGAATGACGCGCCCATGGGCCGCCTCGACGAGTGGGAGCTGTCATGGGAGTGGCAGCGCGGCGAGTTCGTCAACACCATGCGAGGCGCCTACCCGAGGGAGGTGCACGCGAGCGACTGCCTCTACGGCCCGCAGGGACAGTACTACAAGGACATGGACTTCTCCAAGGTGCTCAACTGCGACCGCCGCCCCCTGGTGCTCGACCTGCCGCCGTCACGCCGCCAGGACGCGTCCATCGGGCAGATCGAGCACTGCTGCAGGAACGGGACGCTGCTTCCCAAGACTATGGCGGACGGGGAGCAGTCCGTGTCGGCCTTCCAGATGGAGGTGTACAAGATGCCGCCGGACGTGAACCGGACCAGCAGGCTGCAGCCTCCCGCCAACTTCCGCGTCTCGGGCGCGTCCCGGCTGAACCCCGAGTACGCGTGCGGGCAGCCCGTGCCGGTGAGCCCCTCGGAGTTTCCGGACCCGAGCGGGCTCGCCTCCACCACGCTCGCCGTCGTGTCGTGGCAGGTGTCGTGCAACATCACCGTGGACGATTCCGCCGAACCGTCCAAGCCGCCGCAGTGCTGCGTGTCCTTCTCCTCGTTCAACGACGAGTCGGTGATCCCCTGCAACACCTGCGCGTGCGGATGCCCGGCACCGGCGCCGGCGACCTGCAGCGCAACGGCGCCGGCCCTGCTGCTACCGCCGTACGCGCTGCTGATGCCGTTCGAGAGGCGGGACAAGGAGGCGGTGAAGTGGGCGCACGACAAGAACCTGGGCGCGCCACCGGACCCGTTGCCCTGCGGCGACATGTGCGGCGTGAGCGTGAACTGGCACCTCGCCACGGACGCCGCCGGCGGGTGGAGCGCGCGGGTGACGCTGTTCAACTGGGAGGACACGGACATGCGGGACTGGTTCGCCTCCGTGGTCCTGGACGACAAGGTCTACGGCGGCTTCGAGCAGGCCTACTCCTTCAACGCCTCCGCCACCGGGAACGGCACCATCTTCATGAGGGGCAGGGAAGGCTTCAACTTCCTCAACAGGGAGAGCAACATGAGCGGCGTCGACTACCCAGTGCCCGGAAAGCAACAGTCCGTGCTCTCCTTCACCAAGAAGACGTCACCGGCCGACGTCGACGTGGTTCGCCGCGACGGGTTCCCGACCAAGGTCTTCTTCAACGGCGAGGAGTGCGCCATGCCGCAGAGGATTCCGAGCCACGGTGTTGCCGTTCGGGCTAGCCCTGGTCTTCTCCTCGTCCTGTTATTCTTTTACTTTGTGGCGTCAGATATTGGAGTCTGAATTTGTATTCTACAAACAGTTTTTTTTTCTTTTGAATCATTTCAAAACAACCTATTGGGACGCTTTCTCTTTGCTCACATGCTAACCGCGTTAATTGCACGAAAATCACGACAACAGACAATTGCACCAGAAGTTCAAAAATCCACCTGCTTCTAGCAGATTGGCAAAACTCCATGTACATTGCGATCGTGGGTTGCAATGTGCACCAATACTGAGATTTAGCCTGGTTAGCTGGATTTCTGATAAGTGAAGCCCACTGCTAGACTGATGTGGCACCACAATTAGGGCCAAGGGTGGGAGAAGTGAGAACGATTATAAAATGGGAGTTTTTGTAAATCTCTGTGGACCCACTTGTCATCTCCATCTTCACTCTTTTTCAATTCTATGCTTTCCCTTTTTTCCCCTTTTCTATTTATCGTACCGTGGAAAAATGTTTAAAAAGGTCCTGTCTGCCAGCACCACCCCATCTTGGCCACCACCTCCGTCACCCCCTCCTAGCTGCCTCCTCCCCCACCACCTCCGTCGCCTCCCCCACCACCTCCGTCGTGCCCTACCACCGCCTTGTCGTCCCCTTCCGCGGGTGCGCGGCTTGCAGCAGCTCCCGTCTCATCGTCCTCGACCCCCGACCGGAGCGGAGGAGCACCTACAGCCGCGAGGGTGCCAGCATACGAAGGGCAAATGCCGCCAGAGCACCTACAGCCCTTCTACACCTTTGCTAATTTGTTTTCTTGGTGTCTTGCATTATCTTCCTCTTGTTAGTTACTCTTCTCCTGTCCCGTTTTACCTTTCACCTTTTGGCCTTGGCCGTTTTTCGCCAAAGCAGTTTAAAACTTTTGAAATATTAAGCTTTCATAAATGACGCATTTCAAGCATCGTGGAATTTAAACTTTGACCCATCGGCTTTTTGTTCAAGCCATGGTTTTCTGTTCCCTCCCAGAGACGAATATCCTACATTGTCCCTCAATCCAACAAATGAGATCTGGCGGCATTCTATTGGGGGTCAGAACGGAGCCATGGATGTTTTAGCCGGTTCAAATGGTGAATATGATATTAAATTTTATGTTCGCAACAAGTCTGATAACTTCACATGTAGTCTTATTTTCGTATATGGGGCTGTCAAGGATGTAACGATTCAAAGGTGCCCACCAGGCACTTTCGTGCGGGTGGAAAACGAAGTAATAACATTACACAACAGTCCTCGATGGGACCCACAGAACAGATATATATATAACAGCGACTCAAAGGGTCAAGAATACAGATATAATATACAAAGATCCAAGTCACCTTGAAAACGATAGAGCGTCCAGCTACGGACAAGATGCAAATGGGGCTAAGAGCCCTGAAGAATAACCAATGGCGTCCATAACCTGCGAGCCAAGCTGGAAGGGTAACCACTAACGACGTCGATCTCAAAACCCGCTTAAACAAAAGGTGCCGACAAAAGGGCAAAGGAAAAGAGGAGCGTCGATCGAGGCCAAGACAGGCGAGGCTAGAATTCGCGGTCCTCGCCTACATAGGTATGGTGGATCGAGCGGCAAAGATACACTAAACAATCTATAGAGACTCGATACAACTGGCGGTTATCAGAGAGGGGTGAGAATGACCTATCCGGATCCAACCTGAGGCTAATCATCAAACAAACCCATCCTGGCGTCTCCCCCTCGAGACCGTCGAGGAAGTCAACCGAGGAACTCACACAGTTGGCAGTTTTATTTATTCGGTTATCATTGTAGCAATTACTAGTCAGGTTCAGGTAATCATCCTGATAAAGTAAACAGTGGGCACTTTTAGTTAATCATTCCGTTATAGTGGCAACACTTACTAGTCAGATACAATTAGCATGAGATAACCCAAACCCAGCAGTTGTTGGTACTTTTATTCAGCCATTCCGTTGGAGTTGCAAGATTTACTAGTCAGGTACAATTGTCGCACGCGACAACCAAACAAGCAATTGTGGGCAGTATTAATTAGCCATTCCATTATAGTGAAGCTGATTACTAGTCATTATAAGTCAAATTTATAGCAGTAAACTTTAGTTATGCTTGTCTATGATCAAGAAACTGTGCTCCAAGTCGTCCATATCCGCGGACACGGCTTTCAGAAAGTTTTTCCCGTCCGGGGTGCACCAATAGCAACACACGCTCGATCAGCCTCGGAAAAACCAAATCAAAATCCAACGAGGCTTTCACGACTGAACAATCACAAGATTCAGAAATATTTCAGGGGGCCACCCCTTAAGTAGATCCCAATGAACGGTGACTCGAGACGGGCTCAAGGTTTGGGTGAGCGTCAGTAACGATTGGGAACCGAAAGTGTGGCTGGGCTTGTCGACACAGCGGAATCGTCCCGATCCTAACGAAGACGGTGCTCTCGCACAATTTAAATACAAAAGTAGCATGGCATAAGTACAGGATAGTAAAACACCTCAAACTAGTTTGTGGCCCCAAGAAATAAGACGGAATCAAGCTCGCCTGTGGGGGCCCCATATACCTCCCGGATGTGGATAGCGCGATAAATCAAGGAACAGTATCAAGTACTCGGGGTCTTACGGACAAGTGGGCGTTCGAAACCAAATATTATCTATCACCCACCGATGCCTCTCGCTTATTTCAATTTTAGTTGTTAAACGAAATTAAAGTGACGATAAGTAAAACTAGAATCATCTCCAACATCAACATTCGGCAATACATCAGAAGCGTGGCATATGACGACACACATCAAGACTTGAGCAAGCAACCACGACGCAAGTCCAACTATCTACCAAACAACAGGTCATAGGATGTGTCCAAGGCAATATACGGCTGAGGAAATATCACGAATGGAAACTAAAGCATCGCAACACAGATAGCAATAGATCAACAGGAGGAAATAAAGCACTATAAAAGTAAGATAGGTAGAAAGGGGGAGATGCTCGCCTGAAAACATTGTCGAAGGGTTCAACCGAAGATTGGGCGAAGCTCACATCAACTCATCAGCCTTATCCGCGAAGAAGAAAAACACTAGAAGAGACACTGGATGCAATATTTAATACCACGGCAGAAGATCGGCATGATGCATGCATGATGGATGACATGGCAAAGGTGCAATGTAATTAGGTCATATTAAGCGGATCCGGGGTCCCGACAATTATTTAGATGGTTCAAGTTGTTTAGTTTCCCCGCAATTTAAATGTTGTCTAACATGGCAGAAAGATAGCACCGGGTTCTCTACACAAATTTAAATGAGGCCAATATAAGGCTAGATTTGCCCGCATATGGGCCCCATATTTAATTATTAGGTGAATCGGCATAAGGCCCCCAAACCAATGCTATGCATGCGGGAATGACAATTTAATGTGCAACAAATTGATATGTTATAAAATAGGGTTCGAGGAAAAGGGGTCACACATCAGAGGGGGCTCGACGATCTTGGGTTCCGGGGTTCGGGGTCGGTCTGGTTTCGGTCCGGCCACGATCCGGGTTCGACAAGCGTTCTCGGTCACGGGGCAGATCTTGTCGCATCGGGGTCTCGATGTCCGGGCAGACCTTGTGTCGGAGACGCGTCCGGAATCTTCCGGTCGGGCGTTCTTGTCGCGTTCATGGTCTTCGGTCATGTCGACGCAGTCACGGCGTTGGGGTGAAGCACTTGTCGTATCCGCGCCGGCGTTCTTGGCGTTCGGGGAAAAAGAGCTTGGCGTTACGTCGGTGTCCTCGGGTTTACTTCAATCGGGTCCATGACGGAGGACTTGTCGCATATGGCCTTCGGTTCCAGCTCCGGGTTCGGTCTTCGGGGGTTCCGACCATCGGACAATGCTCCGTGTAGAAGATCGCTGCGAGGGTGTCGAGTCCAAGGGCCTTGTGCAACTCGTCGGGGGCGTCCTTGGGGTGGATCTTGGCGGGTCGAGGGTTCGGTCCTCGATTCCGTGAGGAGACCTTGATGTACCGAGGTTGCAGTCCTGACGTCAGCGATCTCGCGGACGAGCTCGGTGGTCTGCACCGCGCTCTAACGCTGGGTCCATGCAGGGGTCGCGGGTGGCCGGGCTCGGCCGGCGGTGCTCATGGGCGAGCCGGAGAGGAGGCGCGATGGGGCGCGACAGTGCTGGCGCGGCAGCTGCAGAGAGCGGGCCCGGCGCGTCTTGGGCAGCGGACGGAGGAGGGTCGCAGGGCGTCGGTGGAGCTTATGAGGGAGGCGGGTCGGCGGTCGCGTCCGCGAGGTTGAGGGGGCCAGCGGACGGAGGCGGCGAGAACGAACGGAGGCGGGCGGCTGGAGAGGGCGAGTGGCGCTGGGGTGGGACGGGGGCGGCGGAGGGAGCCGGGCGAGGGAGCGGCGGAGCGCCACGCGGGCTCGGGCGGAGGAGAGCGGTAGGCGGCGGGCTCGGCGGGCCGCGGCGGGCGAGGAGGAAGGCTCGAGCAGAGGGAGAGGGACCTCCAGCTTAGTGAGGCAGTGGCCGGTCGCGAGAGGGAGGCAAAGTGTCGGAGGCCGAGGCGGTTTACGAGGCGCGGGCCGGGGGAGGCGTCTGGCCGACGACAGCGGCGGTGGCCGCAGAGGGAGCTGGCGGCCTTCGACGGGACGGCGAGGCAGAGGCGGCAGGGCGAGGCTGCCGGGTTGAGGAGGCAAGCTGGGCGTCGGGCGCGGGCGAGCCTGTGGAGGCAGGAGGTGGGCGCCATGGCGGAGCGGCTCTCTGATGGTGGAGCCAGAGGGGCGGGAGGGCCTCAGGCGGAGGCGGAGGGAGGAGGAGGGGGGTCGCCAGGCAGACGGAGGAAGCGAGCGAGGGTGGAAGGAAGGGGAGAGGGAGGAGCGCTGGAGGAGGCTGGGCGAGGTGGGCAGGCGTGGGACCAAGGGGAGGGAGGTTGGTCTGGGGAAGGCTGCACCTGGGCGAGGTTGATCGGGGAGGCAGAGTGGGATGGCGAGGTGGCCAGGAGGCTGCCGGTGGTGGGTGTGTGGTGTGAGGCTGTGGGTGGGTCCCAGGGGGAGAGAGAGAGGAAGGGAGAGGGCTAGGCCAAGTGGCAGCTTAGGATAGGGTGAGGGAGGGAGGAGAGGTGAGGTGGCAACTCGGGATTGGGTGGGTTGATGTGGAGGCTGGGTCGGGGTAGACTAGTTGGTAGGAATAGGATTTAGAGGCGGACCGTTTGTAAAAATCTGGGGTGGTCGTTCGGGTCATTCGGCCCGTTCGACTGCCCCACTAAAATAACTTAAAATTTTATTTACTTTAATTGGGCCGTTTGCAACCCGATAGCAACAAACAAATTAACTCCGGAGACCCGGGTTTTTGCGTTTGAATAAAGATGGGGCGTTTGGAAAATTCAAAACAGGTTTTCGAAATTAGTTTTTGACAAACAATACATGATGATGACGATGCAATGCACAAATTCAACGCGATTTTCTAGTAGTGGTTTTGCGGGATGCCACATAGATGCTTTACACGGGTAGTACACATATGAGTATGTGGGCGATGATGATCATGTTGTTGATCCTTAGTTGTAATTTTGGATATTGGTGGCATAGTGGGGTGAAGCGGCCCGGACAAACTTTACATGTCCTCGCACATGAGACCTGTTCCACGCTTGACATGCAACTAGTTTGCATAAGTGGCTAGCGGGTGTCTGTCTCTCCTACTATAGTCAATATCTATTTTGCAACGAGTTGTCAACAATTTGGTTATCCTCGTTGTGGTTCATGTTCGTAGGTAAGTACGGTTCTATCTCGAAAGCCCTAAGCCACATAAAAATTGCAATGGATAAATTAGAGGCGTCTAGTTTAGATTGTTGCTGGGCTAGTGTTATGATATGGTGATGTTGTAAGTAGAAGTATGCGATGATACTCTTACAACATACATAACGTGTAATCTCCATAGACCTTGGACTTACACATATAGGTATGATAGTGATCATACCACGATGCACATGATAGAGATCATGCGGAACCATATCATTTCACTAATAAACATGTGATGTTTGATTGCATCTTATATTGCTTGTTTAGCTCTTTGTTAGCATAATAAGATGATCCCTCTTTTAAATATCAAGATAAGAATGTGTTCTTCCTTTAGTATGCACCGATTATGTTTTCGTCGCTCCAAGACATCACGTGATGATCGGGTGTTCTTGAATCCACGACCATATTTCAGGTGTAAAACAGTTACACACGCGAATACTAAGGTTCTAAATTGGCGAGCCTAGCATGTACAGACATGGCCTCGGAACACGGACCGAAAGGTTAAGCATGAGTCATATAGTAGATATGAAGCCCATTTGATGCTCGCCTTTGAAGCTACACCGACTCAAGTGATGATCGGACTTGGTGTAGTGGATTTTGTTCATGTAATCACCAAAAAGGCACGAGGGATGTCGTTTTTGAGTGGGATTTCATTCGTAATATGGATTAGTTGAACTCAATCTATCATACACTTAGTCTAAACTTTACAAATTCTATTGTAGATGGCACCACCTGCTTTTAATTTCAATGTGTTCATGGAGAAAGAGAAACTTGCAACGAACGAGTAGCAACTTTACCGAATGGGCCATGAATTTGAGGATTCTCCTCTCTGCTGCACAAAAGCAATATGTGCTAGAAGCGCCATTAGGCCCCCACCTTTTGAGGATGCCCCTGACGAGGAGAAGAATGTCTATCAAACTCGTCAGGAGGACCACAACTTAGTTCATTGCGGCATATTGTATGGGCTAGAGCCGGAACTTCGAAAGCGTTTCAAAAACGGCAATGCTTTTGATACAATGGGTGAGTTGAAAATGATTTTCGACACACATGCTGCGGTAGAGAGCTACAACGCTTCAGAAAAGTTCTTTAGATGCATGATGGAAGAGCACAAGTCCGTTAGTGAGCATGTACTCGATGTCGGGTTACGCCGATAAGCTTGTGTCCTTGGGATTAACGATTCCCATTGACTTAGGCATCCATCGTGTTCTGCAGTCTCTGCCACCTAGCTATAAGAGCTTCGTGATGAACTATAATATGAGGCATGAAGAAGTCTCTCCCCGAGCTTCTGTCAATGCTTAAAACTGCAGAAGTGGAGATCAAAAAGGAACATCAAGTGTTGATGATCAATAGGAACACTGGTTTCAAGAAAGACAAGAAGGGAAAACGGAAGGGAAGTAAGGGCGGCAAGCTGTTGCTCTCGAAAAGAAACCCCGAGTTGGACCTAAGTCCGATACCGAGTGCTACTATTGTAAGGGATCGCCATCGAAGCGAATCGCCCCAAGTATTTGGATAAGAAAGCCGCAAGGCAAACAAAGGTATATATGATATACATGTTATTGATGTGTACTTGACTAGTGCTCGCAGAGCACCTAGGTATTTGATACCGCCGGTTGCCATAATATTTGTAACTCGAATCAGGGGCTGCGGAACAAGCGACCGCTAGCAAGGGGTGAGGTCAAGATGTGTGTCGGCAATGGATCAAACGTTGATGTGATCGCCGTCAGAACGCTGCCTCTCCACTTTCCGTCGGGATTAGTTATAAACTTGAATAATTGTTATCTGGTGCCTGCACTGAGCATGAACATCGTATCTGGATCATGTTTGATGAGAACAATGGTTGTTCTATTTATATGAATGAAATATTTTATGGTCATGCACCGATGATGAATGGTTTATTTCTTTTAGATCTCTATAATAATGTTACACATATTCATAATGTTGATGCTAAAAGTATTAAACTAAATGATGATATATCCGCATATATGTGGCACTGCCGTCTAGGTCATATTGGCGTTAAACGCATGAAGAAGCTCCATTCAGATGGACTTTTGGAATCACTTGATTATGAATCATTTGATACATGTGAGCCATGCCTTATGGGCAAGATGACTAGAACGCCGTTTTCCGGTTCAATGGAACGGGCGACAGATTTATTGGAAATCATACATTCTGATGTATGTGGTCCAATGAGTGTGTCGGCGCGAGGTGGATATAATTATTTTGTTACTTTCATGGATGATTTGAGTAGATACGGTTATATCTACTTGATGAAACACAAGTCTGAAACCTTTGAAAAGTTCAAGGAATTTCAGAATGAAGTGGAAAATCATCGTAATAGAAAGATCAAATTTCTATGATCCAACCGTGGAGGTGAGTATCTAAGTTACGAGTTTAGCACTCACATGAAAGAGTGTGGAATTGTTTCACAACTCACACCTGCCAGAACACCACAGAGAAATGGTGTGTCGGAACGTCGTAATCGTACTTTATTAGATATGGTTCGATCTATGATGGCTCTGACGGACTTGCCGTTGTCATTTTGGGGCTATGCACTAGAAACTGCTGCATTCACTTTAAATCGGGCACCATCTAAATCCGTTGAAAAGACACCGTATGAATTGTGGTTTGGAAACAACCTAAGCTGTCATTCCTTAAAGTTTGGGGATGCGATGTTTATGTGAAGAAACTTCAGGATAAACTCGAACCCAAAGCGGAAAAATGCGTCTTCAGAGGTTACCCTAAGGAAACTATTGGGTATTCCTTCTATCATGCATCCGAGGCAAGGTTTTTGTTGCCAAGAATGGATCATTTCTAGAGAAAGAGTTTCTCACGAAGGTGTGAGTAGTCGGAAGGTAGAACTCAAGAGGTTATTGAACCTTCTCTTCAAAGTATGGCGAGTAGCGCAATACGGAAGTTGTTCCGGAGTTTGCTTCACCTGTTGAAGAGGGAACTAATGATAATGATCATGAAACTCTGAAAGAGAGTACTACCGAACCTCGCAGGTCTAGCAGGACGCGTGCAGCTCCCGAGCTGTACGGAAATCCTGTCATGAATTTCATGGTTGATGAAAATGATGACCCTGCGACATATGAAGAAGCGATGATGAGCCCGGATTCCAACATGTAGAGGTCTCTACCTAATAAGGTAGATTCCTCCTGTGTTTTACAATGCTAGTCCCTGGATCAATAGCTAGCATCCACAGTTAAGATGTAATATCAAGATAAAAAGGTCATAACATAACTTTATAACCAGGAATAACATAATTTTTATTACATCTTACATAGCTCATTTGTCTATTACATTACATTGCAGCAGAATAACTATAGTCATGGGTCCTTCATCTTCAAAGTGCCACAGGCAGATGTTGGTTGTAGACTTTGTAATCCTAATCAAACAATCTTCACTAAAATCAATCAAACCTGCAACATTACAAGTTACAACCACAAGGGTCAATACATTTGAATTGTATTGGCAAGTTTCACTACTATGTGGAATATAAGTGGATTCTATCAATACATGCATATTTGGCTAAGTAGAGTTTAAGGCTCATTTGCATAAAGCAATATTTTATCCTATCTTTTCAAAATGGTTTTGGTCCTTTGTCAAATCTCCTTTCAAAAATCTCTTGAACTCCTTGGTAAAAACACAAGTGTTCAAGTCCTTGTCAAAATCTCTTGAGCACCTTGGTAACCCCAAGTGCATCAAGTTTTGTCAAAATCTCTTGAGCTCCTTGGTAACCCCAAGTGCATCAAGTTTTAAAAGTTTTCTTTTAGAAATTAGAGTGTCGAGATCTTCCATAGCTTGTGCCTTAGTTGCTCAAGATTGTCCATAACCGGGGACACGGCTAAGTACTTAGATTTTATTATCTTACGCAGAAGTTGTACACTTTACCCACATGACACAATCTCGTCTTGACGCCACCGGTCCGCTGGATAAGTACTCACCAAAATGGAGTACCGCAGATCGAGAATGTGACAAAGTCTTTCTATAGGAGTCCTCCCAATACAAAATGCTAGCTTGTCTACCAGGCACAAATGTAGGGTTACTCCTTACACAAATCTAGTTAACTGAAGATGCCAATGCATGGGACTTCCACTATGTAGTTGACTAAGCCAGAGCCCATTTAGCATGTGGTACATACCACGGAAGCCAGACGAGAAACATGTTCAATCTCTAAGTTTCTGGGTGGTTTTCCTTTGGAGCACAACACAAAGAGATTGCCATAGACATGGTTCCTTTGTTGCCACCTTCTCCAAAACTCAAAGTATCCTTGTCCACCTGTGTGGTTCATTGAGTCCTTGTTTTATTATATAAAACATAAGTCTTTTCTCAATCTCATAAAATCTCAACATGTATCTCTTTTCAAAATAAAGCATGGCTAAGCATGTATCAACTACATTGTTTTCACTAAGGAATGTATAGGGTATCCTATTAGGATTTAGCATAGCATAAGTATAGAAATTCTTTTCATGCATGTTTTCAAAAATCCACTAAGTATAATGAAAATAGTAGGACTTTAGATGATAGTGTCACTTGCCTTTTTAGTAGAGAATATAGATACACTTCTTGATCTTGCAATTGTCACACTCTTCAAGGTTCACTACAATTCAATCAAGCAAGCACATATTCAAACTACCATTCAAACAATTCAACACATAAAATAATAAAAACAAGAAAATGCATGCAAGCATGCAAAAGGTTGTTTTGTTGAAAAAGTGGTTTCTACTAAGGCTATAAAAATTTTAAAACACCTACTGGTCATTTATAAAAATGGAAAATCATTTAAAAACAAGTTAGTGAAAATAGCCCTTTTTAAATCATTTTTTATTTTACTAGCAAGATGAGAAAATAATACTAGTCAAAGTTTACTAACAAACTGTCAACAACATAACCTGACCCTGTCTACCGACGGTGAATATAATAATTAATAGAAAAGAAAACATGTATGGAAGAACTTGATTAGGTCTAGCAAATATATTCATATCTAAGCATGTCTAAATGGATGCCAAACAGTCTAGAGAATATGTCATCTAATTCTACTAAGTAAACCATAAGTAATCAAGTTAAAAGCTACTACACGACTGAAATAAGAAAAACAACAGATAGAATTCGATTCAAAGTGATACAAAGAATTTAAATAGGCAGGCATACTACCTACATAGCTCGAAGCAGTACAACATGCAAAAAAGTACGTAATGCATAAGGAAATGACTATTTGTTCATGGATAGCTATAATGTACAGATACAAATCAGTTTCAAAATAGATTTATCAACCGTTATTATACTCGTATCTAACTACACATGTGGGTTTCTAGAGTTATTTCAAACGATCTATACGTTGGGATCTAGTCGATCCGATATTTGCAAGGAATACTACAAGACTGATGTCGTCGCGTGGCATTCGGTTCACCGGCACCGCTGTCAACTAGAAACCGACAGCCGGGAACCATGTCTAGAAGGTAGGCATATATGGGATTAGACTATAGTTCAAATGAATTGCTTAGATTCTCACCGTGTGTGACGAATTTTTCCGATGAACTTCCAGATCAAGCTGCAGTAGATGGCGAAATTGATGAATTGTGGTTCATAGATCGAAGAATAGATCATCTGAATGAGATCCTAGTGTCAAGGAGAATCTAGTGGCGCAAGGATTTGAGCAGCGGAGGCTCGGTTCGTCGGATTTGGCGATGGTGGCCATGGTCATAAACTGTGGTGGCCGTAGAGTTTCAGAAGGAGATGGGGAGTCGTGTGGAGAGAAACAAAATGAGGGTCAACACCAGATAGAAGCGGAACATGTGCTGTATTTATACAGATACAAGATGAATAGGCAGGGTACAAACGAGACTTGGGCAATGTACAGCTTTTGGTGCCTGCGTTTCAGCTGCCTTGCGCGTGTGTGCAGGAAGAGGAAGAACAGCCGAACGATTGGCCTGTATACATGAGAGTCAGGCGAGCGCTCGTTTGGCTGGGTTGTGTCTTTAGTTGGACTGGGCAAAATTGGACTAGTACATCGGAAAAAAGTAGAAAAAGAGGAAGACTCGATGTACTAGATATGTACATGAGAAACAAACATGAAAGAAAACATGGTGTGCATGCACGATCGTTACGTTAGCATTGATAGGAAAATGTTTAATGGCAGTATTTTATGGTCTATTTATGGTCTTGATAGCGCGGGCGTTTCAGGCTTACTATTGCCCGGCTGTTTGCGCGTGCATGCATGTGAGACATAAAGAAAAATAGTGCGGCTCTAATTAAGAAGATTAAAGTGAAGAATTAATCGAGCGCGGGGTAATGGTGGCAATAATTCCATTCAAGGCGTTTCGGCTGACTACATGTGCGTGCGGCAAGAATACGACGCTTTGGCTGGTCTAAGTGCAGGTCGCAGAAGCTTTACTTTATACAGCTGGTGTGTCGCTTCTTGACTTTGGCGGCATGACCATGTAGCAAAGACAAATCAATCGGGTGGTTTACAAGAAAAAGAAATAGAAAGAAAAAAACATACGGTACGTAGAGCAAGCAAAGCCACGTACATGCTCATGAGCCATGCATGCATGTGCATGTATTTGAACCAAGAGTCAAAACCGACGTTGGTTTTTATAAAGAACCAAATAAAAAGCAAATTGGCAATTTTGAAGCGGATCCAATTATTAAGGAAAAATAATACCTTCATTGAAATGAATTTAAAAACATTTTGGAATTAGTTTTAACAAATCCAAACAAAATATTTATTTTTATTTGACTACGTGGTTGCAACATATCTTTTGATTTAGAGATTCAAAAAGGTTCAAACCAATTTTTCAGAAGTTTAAAATGCAAGTTCTTAATGATGATGATGCATGACATGCATTTGAATTTCTTGAAAACTTGTTTGTAAATTTCTCATTCAAAATCGTTTTAAGTAAGGTTTTGATGTTTCCAATTGGAATCAAAAAGTTTCTTCTCACCCTAAATTTCAACAATTGTTTATTTTGTTTATTTATTTTTCATATTCAAAAATTTGGAAAATTTTGGGATGTGACACAACAAATGGTTAGAAGCCATGAAATCCGAGATGGAATCCATGTATGAAAATCAAGTTTGGAACTTGGTGGACTTACCTCATGACCGAAAGGCCGTGGAGAACAAATGGATTTTCAAAAGGAAAACTGATGCTAATGGTAATATAACCGTCTATAAAGCTCGACTTGTCGCAAAGGGGTTTCGACAAATTCAAGGAGTTGACTACGATGAGACATTCTCTCCCGTAGCGATGCTAAAGTCAGTTAGGATTATGTTAGCAATTGCTGCATATTTCGATTATGAGATATGGCAGATGGATGTCAAAACCGCGTTTCTCAATGGTAATATTGAAGAAGAGTTGTATATGATACAACCAAAGGGTTTTGTAGATCCTAAGGATGCTAACAAGGTGTGCAAGCATCAGCGATCCATCTATGGATTGAAGCAAGCATCACGAAGTTGGAATCTCCGCTTTGATGAGGTGATCAAAGAGTTTGGATTTGTCCAAACTTATGGAGAAGCTTGTATTTACAAGAAAGTGAGTGGGAGCAATGTGGCATTTCTGATATTATATGTGGATGACATATTATTGATCGGAAATGATATAGATCTTTTAAACAGTGTTAAAAGTTATCTAAACAACAAATTTTCAATGAAGGACCTAGGTGAAGCGTCATACATATTAGGCATAAAGATCTATAGAGATAGATCTAGGCGCCTAATAGGGATATCTAAAGTACATACCTTGATAAGATTTTAAAGAAGTTTAAAATGGAAGATAGTAAGAAGGGTTCTTACCTATGACACAAGGAGCGACATTGATTAAGACTCAAAGTCCGCCACGGAAGAAAGAGAGATAATGGACAAGGTCCCTATGCTTCAAAGATAGGCTCTATAATCTACGCCATGCTATGTACAAGACCGGATGTGGCACATGCTATTAGTTTGACTAGTAGGTACCAATCGGATCTAGGTTGAGAACCTTTGAAGCGGTCAAGAATATCCTTAAGTACTTACGAACTAAGGATATGTTTCTTGTATCTGGAGGTGAAGAAGAGCTCGTCGCTAAGTGTTATGTCGGCGCTTAGCTTTGACACCGATCCGGATGACTCTAAGTCTCAATCCGGATCGTATTTCTCATGAATGGCGGGCGGTTAGTTGGAGGAGCTCCAAACAACCTGTGGTGGCGGGATCAACAACGGAGCCGAATATGTTCTTTGCGTAAGCGGCTCAGGAAGCAGTTTGGATGAAGGAGTTCATATCCGAACTAGGTGTGGTTGCAAACGCGTTGGACCCAATGGTGATCTATTGTGACAACAATGGTGCCATTGCCAATGCCAAAGAGCCAAGGTCTCACAAGCATTCCAAGCATATTAAGCGACGGTTTCACTCCATCCGCGAGCATGTCAAGGATGGAGATATAAAGATTTGTAAAGTACATACGGATCTCAATGTACCAGATCCGTTGACTAAAACTCTCCCTAGAGCAAAACATGATCTACACCAGAACTCCATGGGTGTTAGATTGTCACATCCCAAGATTTTCCAAATCTTGTAGTGTGAAAATAAATGAATAAAATAAAACTTTGTTTGATTTTCAGAGCCAGAAGAAACTTTTTGAATTCAATTGGAACTTCAAACCCATTTGAATTAAATAAAATCCCAAAGGGATTCATAAAAATAAACATTTAATAAAGGAAATTAAAAATGTTTTAGAATTACTATTATTGGATCCTTTAATAAAAGATTGGTTTTCAAAAGAAAAGGTGGATTTATAAATAAAGATTATTTAATAAAGCCAAATTAAACCTTGACCAAAACTTTGGGAATTAAAACAGTTAGTTTTGAATAAAAATAACAAAGGTTTATTTAAAATAAAATAATAAGGAATTAATATCAAATTTTATTATGAAAGGTTTTACCATTTTAATTAAAACATCAAGATTTATTAAATTGTTTAAAATAAGTTTTCCAAATGTTTGTTATTCACAAATAAAACCTACTAAAGTATTTTGGTTTATTTTAGAGTTCAAAATAAATATCTTAATAAAACAAATCCTATTTGATTTAAGAATGGAAGTCTACTAAATTAAATTAATAATGAACTCTAAATAAAATGTTCTTTTGTTTTAAAAACAAGTTTCCAAGTATGCTATATTTCCCAAATAAAACCTACTAATTTGGTTTTGAAAATATTTAGGTTTCAAATAAAGACTTTAGTAATAAAAATCAAACTCTATTTGATTTAATAACTAAGGCCCATTTTATTTAAGTATTAATGGACCCTAAAATAAAAGGTTATTTTTGAACAAGATTTCCAAATGAATTTTATTTTCAAATAAAACCTACTGATTTGATTTTGAAAATAATTGGATTTCAAATGGGGATTTTATTAATTATATCAAACTCTATTTAATTAATAAACCATGGCCTACTTATTTAATTAATAAATGGAACCTAAAAAGGTTTAAAATATTATTTTATTTTGGAATGTTGGTTTATGTTGATAAACAGAACCAAGTTCAAAGAATTGAAATGTGGTGTTTGTAAGAATTTATTTGGATTGATTGAATTGTTGTTTGAAATCCAAATCAGTAAATAGAAAATAGATAAAACAAAGCAGACAGAAAAAAAATAAAAGTAAACCGACCCAACCCAGGCAGCCCAACAAGCCCAGCAAAGCAGCCCAGCCCCCTCCAGAAAGAAAACGTTTCGCACTCCATTTCGAACCCGCGGAGCAACTGACAAGTGGACCTCCTCCTCGTCTCTTTTCCCACTGACGCAACGGCCCCACTCCACTGTTCTCCTTCCCCACTCCCACGACCCGTTCTTCCTCCCTTCGCCAACGTTGCAGGCTATTGATTCGTGGCTTGATTACGCCTTAACACGGCCACCATAACTCCCCGCGATCAAGCACACTTAAGCGCCAGCCTCCCCTCTTCCGTTTCCCCCAGACGCCCCTCCTCGACACGCCCCCAGGCCGGAGAATTTTGCCCAGCACTTTCTCTGTCTCCGGCGACCATTCTCGCCTATTCCGGCCAACACACTCCACCTCCTGCCTTCCTATGCAACCTAGCAGCCTCCCCACTCTTTGGAGCATCTCCTAGTACACTTCGTTCAACCGCGGGCGCCCAGAAGCCGTCTTGACAAAAATTCTGGCGCCGTGCATCTGCGCCTCCGTCGAGCTCCTCCGTAATTCTAGACCACCCGACCCTTCCGTTCACGCACACGTCATCTCCATGGTCTCCTGCATCGATCACGATCTTATCTTGCCTCTGGTGAACCACGAGCCGTCTTCGACCTCGGCAGCGTCCGTCGCCAGATACCAACTCCGGCGAGCAATCGCGGTGCCCGCGCCTTCGACGGAAAAGTACCACGTTGAGCATCGAAGCGTCCGAATCCGGTGAGAATCTCCACACCTCCTTTGCCTCCTGTACCGCCGCGCCATCGATCGCTCGGTCGCCCGGTGACGCCATGCCGCCTGCCTAAGGTCAATCACCCACCATCGATCCCGATCCGACGGATACGATAGAATGTTAGCGAAGAGGTATGCGTCGATCTGAGCCGCGCGATGATAATTAGATCCAACGGTCAGCGTCGCCCGATCCGGCCGAACCGGTATCGACCAATGAAACAGCGCCGCGTGTCACCTATTTGGTTTAAAAACAGATTTGAAATCTGATTTAGATAGGATTTTCAAACCCTTATAACTTTTGATCCACACGTCCAAATTTTGCAAATTTTATATCAATGGATTCAGGAGAACAAGCCCTATCCAACCATGCCCTTAGTTTAGCAAATAGTATCTGTTAGCTTGTTTGAATTTGCAGAAACTTTTGTATGCTTGTTTAGAGTATAAAAATTGTTTAAAATTGAATTTAAGGATAAAACCTTTGCAAATTGGTTTGTTGTGACCTTACTGACCCTAGGAACCAACCCATGGTTTGGAAAATAAATTTGGAAAAGTTTGGAATGGATTAATTAGTTTAGTCCATTTCTAGCCAAATAAAAATTGTTGATTTTATTATAAAAATATTTATGGAAAAGAAACTTTGAGAAAATAGTTTGGACCAAACCTACTGACCCAAAAACACCAAGTTTTGCAATAGAAACTCAGTTGGTGAACAACTTAAGAGTTTTGCCTTAATAAAAACATTTTTCACCACATGAAATGATAAATGGATTTAAAAATAGTTTTTGGACAAAACCCTCTTCCTAATGACTTTGCCACTTTGGTAAATGACCAAATTGGATCTTACAAAGTTTAGAAACCCATAGAGACCCCCTTTGCAAAATAAAACTATCTTGTGCATGCTCCCATGCATGACTTAGATTCCATTACTTTGTGTGTGTGAAAAATTGTTTGTTTGACTTTGGTTGGAATGTGAATTGAATTTGTGTTTGTTTGTTTGACTTGTAGTGAAGTGTGAGACTAGCAAGATCAAGGAGTGAACTACCATTTCCTTACAAAAAGGCAAGTGATGCTTCATACTTTTTGTCCCATTATTTTCTCTATGCATTAGTGATTTTGCTAAGTAAACTTGCATGGATTTTGCTAAGTATAGATCTTACTATAGGAAAACCTAATAGATGAATCCTTAGTAGGATTTTCCTAAGATAAGATTCCTACTACTACCAAGCTTAGCCTAGCTAATAGAAAACATGGGTGGAATATATATTCACACTATGGAAAATATTCTAAGTCTGAGGACTTGTGATTTTGTCTAATAAAACAACTAAGTTAATGAACCTCCTGGGTGGAATGGAAGGATTGGGTTATGTTGAGTGGTTACACAAGACCATGGACCTGGCTTGTGTATCTCACTTGTGGATGGCCACCCAGGAAACAAAGAGATTTGAGATGTCAAATGTTGAGAAGCTTCAAGTGCAACCACTTGGCAATATGGGCTCTGCCATGATCATATAGGTTGCAAGAACTTAGCCATATGGACAGTGGGTGGTAGTGTTTGATAGGTTGGAGCGCGTCCATTTTGGTCTAAGGGAAGGCTTCTGAAAGATTTTGTCTTGGGAAACCAAGTCTTGTGGGTAAAGTGTACCACCTCTGCAGAGTGTAAAATCTAAGTACTTAGCCATGTCCCTGGTAAAGGACAATTTGAGCATCAAGACATGGAAGCAATCAAGAATCTCATCATTCAAATTTCTAAGTTAAAACTTGTGGATTTAACAAGGGTTGTTTGAGATCTTAAATCTTTGATTGGTAGATGCCTTGGAAAGGATCTTCAGTCTTTGATTGAGAAAAATGATTTTGACAAACAAAAACTTAGTATTTTCAAAATGTTAAGGAAAATCTATTTTGATCAATGCAAGCCTCAACCCCACTTAGCCAAATGCATATAGATGATAGACTCCACTATACTAATATAGTATCACTTGCCAATACAATTCAAATGTATTGACCCTTTGTGGCTGTAACTTGTATGTTGCAGGTTTGATTGTTTTAGTGAAGATTGTTTGATTAGGATTACAAAGTCTACAACCAACATCTGCCTGTGGTACTTTGAAGATGAAGGACCCCATGATTATAATTATTCCGCTGCAATGTAATGTAATAGCCATATGAGCTATGAAAGATGTAATAAAATTTTGTTATTCCTGGTTATAAAGTTATATTATGACCTTTGTTTCTTGATATTACATCTTAACTGTGGATGCTAGCTATTGATCCAGGGACTAGCATTGTAAAACACAGGAGGCTCTATCTTATCTAAGATTGGGACCCCTACAGATGGTATCAGAGCATTGTGTTGCCTGTAGGATTTGTAAACCTAGGATTGGACAAAAACCCTTAGAAAAATAGGAGTTATATTTTGATCCAAAACTTATTTACAAAAACACTTGTAAACCCTTTCCTTAACCATTTTGGTTTCAACTCTACTTCTTTTCTACTTCAACTTGAGGGATAAAAGCCTACCTCATGACCAAAGACTACACCATGTGCAAAGGACTTCTTCAACATCTCCAGCATGTTCACCAAGGACTTCAACCAAGGTTATCACTAAGGACAAGTGAGACAAGAAATCTTGCTCAAGATTTAGAGACTGAGGGAATGCAAAAGTTAGAAGGAGCCTACATCATTTGAAGTATTGTGACCAAAAGTTTTTCCAAGGAAACCATGATCTCATACAAGAAGAATCAAGAAGGAAGGAAAGATCACAAGTGAACCATATAGATGGACCACCATAATTTAGTTAAGTCAAACACACCAACTTATGTGGTGTAACAAAAATATTTTTGTTGCCTAAGTCTGTGCTTGAACTTTGTTGTTTGAGTGAAAAGTTGTTTGTGAATGCTTGCACATTGTTTGTGTGAATTGTGATGTGTGTGATTAGACCTATTTCCTTAGAAATATCTTGCCTACCCTAACCCTCATTCAACCCAAACAGATGACTACTCCAAAAGACTCCAACATCAAGGTTGATGACAACAACAACAACCAAGAGGACAACATGAGAGAACTTATAGCAACCCAAAACCAGTTGAGCCAAGAGACAACTCAGCTTTTAGCCAACAACAATGGACTAGACCCAGCCATACAAAGAATTTTGAAACTTCAATCCCAATTGTTGCAAGGATTGGTTACTCAAATGATCAGCATGAGAGAAAACTTTTCCCAAAGAGCTAATGACAACAAGGATGACAAAGATGTTATTCTAGAAGGAACCCAAGCTAGCAATGTTTTTAGATACAAGGATCATGCATCCAAGGAGCATGAGATCAATGCCCCAAGAAGAGAGAAAGATCTCCCACCTATGAAAAATATGAACTAGAAGAACTCCTAGCTTTGGAGAGACCCAAAAAGAAGAAGAAAGACATAAGCCAGTTGCAATGTTACAATTGCAAAGATATGGGACACTATGCCAGTGAATGCCCAGAAAAGAAGAAGAACCAAGGAAACAAACAAAAGGCAATGAAACCAAAGGAAAAGAAAGATATCAGCCAAGTGATGTGTTCCAAATGCAAGGAACTAGGCCACTATGCAAACAATTGTCCAAGAAAGATGAAGAACAAGTTAAACAAGTCTATGAAGGATCTCAACCTTGGCCCATGAGTCAAGAATGGAAACCAAGGACACATACAAAATTTACTTAGAGAAGTTTCCCAGGATCCCAAGAAGGCCAATATGTAATTTTTGTTTGAAAAATTTTAAGGGTGGTAGTACCCTAGATGTTTTGAACTTGCTTGTAACCCTAGCCTCCCCAAATCTCGGGACGAGATTTATTTTAAGGGTGGTAGCCTGTCACATCCCAAGATTTTCCAAATCTTGTAGTGTGAAAATAAATGAATAAAATAAAACTTTGTTTGATTTTCAGAGCCAAAAGAAACTTTTTGAATTCAATTGGAACTTCAAACCCATTTGAATTAAATAAAATCCCAAAGGGATTCAAAAAGATAAACATTTAATAAAGGAAATTAAAAATGTTTTAGAATTACTATTATTGGATCCTTTAATAAAAGATTGGTTTTCAAAAGAAAAGGTGGATTTATAAATAAAGATTATTTAATAAAGCCAAATTAAACCTTGACCAAAACTTTGGGAATTAAAACAGTTAGTTTTGAATAAAAATAACAAAGGTTTATTTAAAATAAAATAATAAGGAATTAATATCAAATTTTATTATGAAAGGTTTTACCATTTTAATTAAAACATCAAGATTTATTAAATTGTTTAAAATAAGTTTTCCAAATGTTTGTTATTCACAAATAAAACCTACTAAAGTGGTTTGGTTTATTTTAGAGTTCAAAATAAATATCTTAATAAAACAAATCCTATTTGATTTAATAATGGAAGTCTACTAAATTAAATTAATAATGAACTCTAAATAAAATGTTCTTTTGTTTTAAAAACAAGTTTCCAAGTATGCTATATTTCCCAAATAAAACCTACTAATTTGGTTTTGAAAATATTTAGGTTTCATATAAAGACTTTAGTAATAAAAATCAAACTCTATTTGATTTAATAACTAAGGCCCATTTTATTTAAGTATTAATGGACCCTAAAATAAAAGGTTATTTTTGAACAAGATTTCCAAATGAATTTTATTTTCAAATAAAACCTACTGATTTGATTTTGAAAATAATTGGATTTCAAATGGGGATTTTATTAATTATATCAAACTCTATTTAATTAATAAACCATGGCCTACTTATTTAATTAATAAATGGAACCTAAAAAGGTTTAAAATATTATTTTATTTTGGAATGTTGGTTTATGTTGATAAACAGAACCAAGTTCAAAGAATTGAAATGTGGTGTTTGTAAGAATTTATTTGAATTGATTGAATTGTTGTTTGAAATCCAAATCAGTAAATAGAAAATAGATAAAACAAAGCAGACAGAAAAATAAATAAAAGTAAACCGACCCAAACCCAGCAGCCCAACAAAGCAGCCCAGCCCTCCGTAAAGAAAAGCGTTTCGCACTCCATTTGAACCATGAGCAACCGACAAGTGGACCTCCTCCTCGTCTCTTTTCCCACTGACGCAACGTCCCCACTCCCTTTTCTTCTCCTTCCCCTCCCACGACCCGTTCTTCCTCCCTTCGCCAACGTTGCGGGCTATTGATTCGTGGCTTGATTACGCCTTAACACGGCCACCATAACTCGCCGCGATCAAGCACATAGCGCCACCTCCCTCTTCCGCTTCCCCAGACGCCCCTCTCGACACGCCCAGGCGGAGAATTTTGCCCAGCACTTCCTCTGCTCCGACGACCGTTCGCCGATTCCGCCAACACACTCCACCTCCTGCCTTCCTATGCAACCTAGCAGCCTCCCCTCTTTGGAGCATCTCCTAGTACACTTCGTTCAACCGGGCGCCCAGAAGCCGTCTTGACAAAAATTGAAAGGCGTCGCCGTCTGTCTCGCCTCCGTCGAGCTCCTCCGGTAATTCTAGACCACCCCGACCCCTTCAGTTCACGCACACGTCATCTCCATGGTCTCCTGCATCTGATCACGATCTTATCTTGCCTCCTGGTGAACCACAGAGCCGTCTTCGACCTCGACCGCGCGCGTCCGTCGCCAGTACCAACTCCGGCGAGCAATTGCAGCTGCCCCCTAGCGCCCTTCGACGGACACGTACCACGTTGAGCATCAGCAAGCGTCAGCGAATCCGGTGAGCATCTCCACACCCTCCTTTGCCTCTGCCTTGCGCCGCGCCGCTTATCGCTCGTCGCCCGCCACAAGCCACCGCCGCCGCGTAGCCGCCTGCCTAAGGTCAATCACCCAGCCCATCCGATCCTGATCCGACGGATACGATAGAATGTTAGCGAAGAGGTATGCGTTGATCTGAGCCGCGCGATGATAATTAGATCCAACGGTCAGCGTCGCCCGATCCGGCCGAACCGGTATCGACCAATGAAACAGCGCCGCGTGTCACCTATTTGGTTTAAAAACAGATTTGAAATCTGATTTAGATAGGATTTTCAAACCCTTATAACTTTTGATCCACACGTCCAAATTTTGAAAATTTTATATCAATGGATTCAGGAGAACAAGCCCTATCCAACCATGCCCTTAGTTTAGCAAATAGTATCTGTTAGCTTGTTTGAATTTGCAGAAACTTTTGTATGCTTGTTTAGAGTATAAAAATTGTTTAAAATTGAATTTAAGGATAAAACCTTTGCAAATTGGTTTGTTGTGACCTTACAGACCCTAGGAACCAACCCATGGTTTGGAAAATAAATTTGGAAAAGTTTGGAATGGATTAATTAGTTTAGTCCATTTCTAGCCAAATAAAAATTGTTGATTTTATTATAAAAATATTTATGGAAAAGAAACTTTGAGAAAATAGTTTGGACCAAACCTACTGACCCAAAAACACCAAGTTTTGCAATAGCAACTCATTTGGTGAACAACTTAAGAGTTTTGCCTTAATAAAAACATTTTTCACCACATGAAATGATAAATGGATTTAAAAATAGTTTTTGGACAAAACCCTCTTGCTAATGACTTTGCCACTTTGGTAAATGACCAAATTGGATCTTACAAAGTTTAGAAACCCATAGAGACCCCCTTTGCAAAATAAAACTATCTTGTGCATGCTCCCATGCATGACTTAGATTCCATTACTTTGTGTGTGTGAAAAATTGTTTGTTTGACTTTGGTTGGAATGTGAATTGAATTTTTGTTTGTTTGTTTGACTTGTAGTGAAGTGTGAGACTAGCAAGATCAAGGAGTGAACTACCATTTCCTTACAAAAAGGCAAGTGATGCTTCATACTTTTTGTCCCATTATTTTATCTATGCATTAGTGATTTTGCTAAGTAAACTTGCATGGATTTTGCTAAGTATAGATCTTACTATAGGAAAATCTAATAGATGAATCCTTAGTAGGATTTTCCTAAGCTAAGATTCCTACTACTACCAAGCTTAGCCTAGCTAATAGAAAACATGGGTGGAATATATATTCACACTATGGAAAATATTCTAAGTCTGAGGACTTGTGATTTTATCTAATAAAACAACTAAGTTAATGAACCTCCTGGGTGGAATGGAAGGATTGGGTTATGTTGAGTGGTTACACAAGACCATGGACCTGGCTTGTGTATCTCACTTGTGGATGGCCACCCAGGAAACAAAGAGATTTGAGATGTCAAATGTTGAGAAGCTTCAAGTGCAACCACTTGGCAATATGGGCTCTGCCATGATCATATAGGTTGCAAGAACTTAGCCATATGGACAGTGGGTGGTAGTGTTTGATAGGTCGGAGCGCGTCCATTTTGGTCTAAGGGAAGGCTTCTGAAAGATTTTGTCTTGGGAAACCAAGTCTTGTGGGTAAAGTGTACCACCTCTGCAGAGTGTAAAATCTAAGTACTTAGCCATGTCCCTGGTAAAGGACAATTTGAGCATCAAGACATGGAAGCAATCAAGAATCTCATCATTCAAATTTCTAAGTTAAAACTTGTGGATTTAACAAGGGTTGTTTGAGATCTTAAATCTTTGATTGGTAGATGCCTTGGAAAGGATCTTGATCTTTGATTGAGAAAAATGATTTTGACAAACAAAAACTTAGTATTTTCAAAATGTTAAGGAAAATCTATTTTGAGCAATGCAAGCCTCAACCCCACTTAGCCAAATGCATATAGATGGTAGACTCCACTATACTAATATAGTATCACTTGCCAATACAATTCAAATGTATTGACCCTTTGTGGTCAGAACTTGTATGTTGCAGGTTTGATTGTTTTAGTGAAGATTGTTTGATTAGGATTACAAAGTCTACAACCAACATCACTTTGTGGTACTTTGAAGATGAAGGACCCCATGATTATAATTATTCCGCTGCAATGTAATGTAATAGCCATATGAGCTATGAAAGATGTAATAAAATTTTGTTATTCCTGGTTATAAAGTTATATTATGACCTTTGTTTCTTGATATTACATCTTAACTGTGGATGCTAGCTATTGATCCAGGGACTAGCATTGTAAAACACAGGAGGCTCTATCTTATCTAAGATTGGGACCCCTACATAGATACATCACAATGTAACTAGATTATTGTCTCTAGTGTAAGTGGGAGACTGAAGGTAATATGCCCTGAGAGGCAATAATAAAATGTTTATTATGTGTATTCCAAGTATATGATAGATGTTTATTTTGCATGCTATAATTGTATTAATACGGAAACGTTAATACATGTGTGTTTAATAAACAAACAGAAAGTTCCTAGTTATGCCTCTCTCATAAACTAGTTCGTTGATTAACAAGATGATCATAGTTTCCTGATCATAGACATTGGATGTTGTTAATAACGAGATCACAACATTAGTGTAATGGTGTGATGAACATTCATCCGAAGTATAGCATTACGATCAAAGTCATTGAGTTTATATTGCTATAAACAAACTACGAAGTAAACATAATCCTTATACCTTGAGATCATGCCAATCACTAACAACGGAAGAGTTTCTTGTTGACATCAAACGTCACTCTGTAACTAGGTGATTATAAAGATGGCTTCAAAGCTAATAAAGTGTTATGTTGAGAATCATGGATCAAGAGTGTAATTTGTTCATCCCGATGACAGATAGATATGCTCTGGGCCCTCTCGGTGATATCACATTGGTTAGCTTGCAAGCAAGTGATTTGATCACTAGAATGTTATATCACGGGAACGAGAAAAGAGTGCATGTCAGTAACGAGATTAAACTAGGTATGGAGATACCGATGATCGAATCTCGGAGATGTAATATATCGTGAAACAAAGGGATTAAGATACAAGCGTAAAAGGTTCCGACGATCACAGGAAAAGTCATCGTTGAATGTGTGGGAATCAGTATGGATCTCCAGGTCCCGCTACTGATTATTAATCGGAGAAGGGTCTCGATCATGTCCGCATTATTCGCGAACCGTAGGGTGACACACTTAAGGGACACTGGAATCCAGTTGGAGCAAATGTTTCATGCCGAAAGAATAAACAAGCGCAGGAATTTATTTCACTAGATACCGAAACAGGTTTTCGGGTGAAATTGCATAAAGAGGTTATGCATGTGAAATGGAATTATAGCAAGGGGTTATTTGTGAATGTTTGTCATTAAAGTAATTGACAAAATTCTGAATAAAATAAAAGAGTTTTATTTAATGAGAGTTTGCATTAAATTTGGTGGAAATTTAATGGCATGTTTGAGTGGGATTTTGAGTTGAGGGAATTTAAAGGAATTTTGTGATTGGAGTGTCCACCCACATGAAGAGGGGAGGGCAAGGGGGCAGCCCCCATGCGCCGGACACCCCCTTGGGGTTCCCCCCCTCCTCCTATAAAAGGCACCCCTCTCCTCACTTCTCACTCACACCTCCTCGTGAAGGATCTCTCTCCCCCTCTAGAATTTATCCCCCATGGTCTCGGACTAGCGAGATACATATTCCCGGTGGCTATTCAGCAAGAAAGGGTTGTGCTTCTGCTGCATCGCTGGAGCGATGAGGCGGAGGTTGCCCGGTGTCTTGTACGTGTGTGCGAGCACGGATGCGCTGCTGCTTTGCGGCGCTAGGACATCCTCTCGATCTTGAGATCGGCAAGAGATCGTCTACATCAACCACGAGTTGAACTCGTTAAGCTTTGTCAGTATTCAAGGGTATGTTCTCTACGGATATACATCCGCCCGTTGTTTGTATCTAGTAGATAGATCTTGGTACATAGTTCCCATCGTAGGAAATTTTTTGCTTTCTATGTTGCGAACCCTACAAAGGGTATCGAGCGGATCTATGCGTAGATGCTTTACACGGGTAGTACACATATGAGTATGTGGGCGATGATGATCATGTTGTTGCTCCTTAGTTGTAATTTTGGATATTGGTGGCATAGTGGGGTGAAGCGGCCCGGACAAACTTTACATGTCCTCGCACATGAGACCTGTTCCACGCTTGACATGCAACTAGTTTGCATAAGTGGCTAGCGGTGTCATCTCTCCTACTATAGTCAATATCTATTTTGCAACGAGTTGTCAACAATTTGGTTATCCTCGTTGTGGTTCATGTTCGTAGGTAAGAACGGTTCTATCTCGAAAGCCCTAAGCCACGTAAAAATTGCAATGGATAAATTAGAGGCGTCTAGTTTAGATTGTTGCTGGGCTAGTGTTATGATATGGTGATGTTGTAAGTAGAAGTATGCGATGATACTCTTACAATATACATAACGTGTAATCTCCATAGACCTTGGACTTACACATATAGGTATGATAGTGATCATACCACGATGCACATGATAGAGATCATATGCGGGAACCATATCATTTCACTAATAAACATGTGATGTTTGATTGCATCTTATATTGCTTGTTTAGCTCTTTGTTAGCATAATAAGATGATCCCTCTTTTAAATATCAAGATAAGAATGTGTTCTTCCTTTAGTATGCACCGATTATGTTTTCGTCGCTCCAAGACATCACGTGATAATCGGGTGTTCTTGAATCCACGACCATATTTCAGGTGTAAAACAGTTACACACGCGAATACTAAGGTTCTAAATTGGCGAGCCTAGCATGTACAGACATGGCCTCGGAACACGGACCGAAAGGTTAAGCATGAGTCATATAGTAGATATGAAGCCCATTTGATGCTCGCCTTTGAAGCTACACCGACTCAAGTGATGATCGGACTTGGTGTAGTGGATTTGGTTCATGTAATCACCAAAAAGGCACGAGGGATGTCGTTTTTGAGTGGGAGTTCATTCGTAATATGGATTAGTTGAACTCAATCTATCATACACTTAGTCTAAACTTTACAAATTCTATTGTAGATGGCACCACCTTTTAATTTCAATGTGTTCATGGAGAAAGAGAAACTTGCAAACGCAGTAGCAACTTTACCGAATGGGCCATGAATTTGAGGATTCTCCTCTCTGCTGCACAAAAGCAATATGTGCTAGAAGCGCCGTTAGGCCCCCCACCTTTTGAGGATGCCCCTGACGAGGAGAAGAATGTCTATCAGACTCGTCAGGAGGACCACAACTTAGTTCATTGCGGCATATTGTATGGGCTAGAGCCGGAACTTCGAAAGCGTTTCAAAACCGGCAATGCTTTTGATACAATGGGTGAGTTGAAAATGATTTTCGACACACATGCTGCGGTAGAGAGCTACAACGCTTCAGAAAAGTTCTTTAGCTGCATGATGGAAGAACACAACTCCGTTAGTGAGCATGTACTCAAGATGTCGGGTTACGCCGATAAGCTTGTGTCCTTGGGAATAACGATTCCCATTGACTTAGGCATCCATCGTGTTCGGTCTCGCCACCTAGCTATAAGAGCCGTGATGAACTATAATATGAGGCATGAAGAAGTCTCTCCCGAGCTTTGTCAATGCTTAAAAGCTGCGAAGTGGAGATCAAAAGGAACATCAAGTGTTGATGATCAATAGGAACACCGGTTTCAAGAAAGACAAGAAGGAAAATGGAAGGAAGTAAGGCAAACTGTTGCCGCTGAAAAGAAACCCGAGTTGGACCTAAGTCCGATACGAAAGTGCTACTATTGTAAGGGATAGCCATCGAAGGCAAATCGCCCCAAGTATTTGGCAGACAAGAAAGCCGGCAAGGCAAACAAAGGTATATATGATATACATGTTATTGATGTGTACTTAACTAGTGCTCGCAGTAGCACCTAGGTATTTTATACCGGTTCAGTTGCTAATATTTGTAACTCGAATCAGGGGCTGCGGAACAAGCGACCGCTAGCAAGGGGTGAGGTCAAGATGTGTGTCGGCAATGGATCAAGCGTTGATGTGATCGCCGTCAGAACGCTGCCTCTCCACTTGCCGTCGGGATTAGTTATAAACTTGAATAATTATTATCTGGTGCCTGCACTAAGCATGAACATTGTATCTGGATCATGTTTGATGAGAACAATGGTTGTTCTATTTATATGAATGAAATCTTTTATGGTCATGCACCGATGATGAATGGTTTATTTCTTTTAGATCTCGATAATAATTTTACACATATTCATAATGTTGATGCTAAAAGTATTAAACTAAATGATGATATATCCGCATATATGTGGCACTGCCGTCTAGGTCATATTGGCGTTAAACGCATGAAGAAGCTCCATTCAGATGGACTTTTGGAATCACTTGATTATGAATCATTTGATACATGTGAGCCATGCCTTATGGGCAAGATGACTAGAACGCCGTTTTCCGGTTCAATGGAACGGGCGACAGATTTATTGGAAATCATACATTCTGATGTATGTGGTCCAATGAGTGTGTCGGCGCGAGGTGGATATAATTATTTTGTTACTTTCATGGATGATTTGAGTAGATACGGTTATATCTACTTGATGAAAGACAAGTCTGAAACCTTTGAAAAGTTCAAGGAATTTCAGAATGAAGTGGAAAATCATCGTAATAGAAAGATCAAATTTCTATGATCCAACCGTGGAGGTGAGTATCTAAGTTACGAGTTTAGCACTCACATGAAAGAGTGTGGAATTGTTTCACAACTCACACCTGCCAGAACACCACAGAGAAATGGTGTGTCAGAACGTCGTAATCGTACTTTATTAGATATGGTTCGATCTATGATGGCTCTGACGGACTTGCCGTTGTCATTTTGGGGCTATGCACTAGAAACTGCTGCATTCACTTTAAATCGGGCACCATCTAAATCCGTTGAAAAGACACCGTATGAATTGTGGTTTGGAAACAACCTAAGCTGTCATTTCTTAAAGTTTGGGGATGCGATGTTTATGTGAAGAAACTTCAACCGGATAAACTCGAACCCAAAGCGGAAAAATGCGTCTTCGTAGGTTACCCTAAGGAAACTATTGGGTATTCCTTCTATCACAGATCCGAGGGCAAGGTTTTTGTTGCCAAGAATGGATCATTTCTAGAGAAATAGTTTCTCACGAAAGGTGTGAGTAGTCGGAAGGTAGAACTCGAAGAGGTTATTGAACCTTCTCTTCAAAGTATGGCAAGTAGCGCAGCGTCGGAAGTTGTTCCGGAGTTGGCTTCACCTGTTGAAGAGGGAACTAATGATAATGATCATGAAACTCCGAAAGAGAGTACTACCGAACCTCGCAGGTCTAGCAGACGTGCAGCTCCGAGCAGACGGAAATCCTGTCATGAATTTCATGGTTGATGAAAATGATGACCCTGCGACATATGAAGAAGCGATGATGAGCCCGGATTCCAACAAATGGTTAGAAGCCATGAAATCCGAGATGGAATCCATGTATGAAAATCAAGTTTGGAACTTAGTGGACTTACCTCATGACCGAAAGGCCGTGGAGAACAAATGGATTTTCAAAAGGAAAACTGATGCTAATGGTAATATAACCGTCTATAAAGCTCGACTTGTCGCAAAGGGGTTTCGACAAATTCAAGGAGTTGACTACGATGAGACATTCTCTCCCGTAGCGATGCTAAAGTCAGTTAGGATTATGTTAGCAATTGCTGCATATTTCGATTATGAGATATGGCAGATGGATGTCAAAACCGTTTCTCAATGGTAATATTGAAGAAGAGTTGTATATGATACAACCAAAGGGTTTTGTAGATCCTAAGGATGCTAACAAGGTGTGCAAGCATCGTGATCCATCTATGGATTGAAGCAAGCATCACGAAGTTGGAATCTCGCTTTGATGAGGTGATCAAAGAGTTTGGATTTGTCCAAACTTATGGAGAAGCTTGTATTTACAAGAAAGTGAGTGGGAGCAATGTGGCATTTCTGATATTATATGTGGATGACATATTATTGATCGGAAATGATATAGATCTTTTAAACAGTGTTAAAAGTTATCTAAACAACAAATTTTCAATGAAGGACCTAGGTGAAGCGTCATACATATTAGGCATAAAGATCTATAGAGATAGATCTAGGCGCCTAATAGGGATATCACAAAGTACATACCTTGATAAGATTTTAAAGAAGTTTAAAATGGAAGATAGTAAGAAGGGGTTCTTACCTATGACACAAGGAACGACATTGATTAAGACTCAAAGTCCGGCTACGGCGGAAGAAAGAGAGATAATGGACAAGGTCCCCTATGCTTCAGCATAGGCTCTATAATCTACGCCATGCTATGTACAAGACCGGATGTGGCACATGCTATTAGTTTGACTAGTAGGTACCAATCGGATCTAGGTTCAGAACACTGGAAAGCGGTCAAGAATATCCTTAAGTACTTACGAAGAACTAAGGATATGTTTCTTGTATACGGAGGTGAAGAAGAGCTCGTCGCTAAGTGTTATGTCGGCGCTAGCTTTGACACCGATCCGGATGACTCTAAGTCTCAATCCGGATACGTATTTCTCATGAATGGCGGAGCGGTTAGTTGGAGGAGCTCCAAACAACCTGTGGTGTCGGGATCAACGGAGGCCGAATATGTTGCCGCTTGAGCGGCTCGAGCGCTTTGGATGAAGGAGTTCATATCCGAACTAGGTGTGGTTGCAAACACGTTGGACCCAATGGTGATCTATTGTGACAACAATGGTGCCATTGCCAATGCCAAAGAGCCAAGGTCTCACAAGCATTCCAAGCATATTAAGCGTCGGTTTCACTCCATCCGCGATCATGTCAAGGATGGAGATATAAAGATTTGTAAAGTACATACGGATCTCAATGTAGCAGATCCGTTGACTAAAACTCTCCCTACAGCAAAACATGATCTACACCAGAACTCCATGGGTGTTAGATACATCACAATGTAACTAGATTATTGTCTCTAGTGCAAGTGGGAGACTGAAGGTAATATGCCCTGAGAGGCAATAATAAAATGTTTATTATGTGTATTCCAAGTATATGATAGATGTTTATTTTGCATGCTATAATTGTATTAATACGGAAACGTTAATACATGTGTGTTTAATAAACAAACAGAAAGTTCCTAGTTATGCCTCTCTCATAAACTAGTTCGTTGATTAACAAGATGATCATAGTTTCCTGATCATAGACATTGGATGTTGTTAATAACGAGATCACAACATTAGTGTAATGGTGTGATGAACATTCATCCGAAGTATATCATTACGATTAAAGTCATTGAGTTTATATTGCTATAAACAAACTATGAAGTAATCCTAATCCTTAGACCATGAGATCATGCCAATCACAAACACCGGAAGAGTTTCTTGTTGACATCAAACGTCACTCCGTAACTAGGTGATTATAAAGATGGCTTCAGAGCTACTAAAGTGTTATGTTGAGAATCATGGATCAAGAGTGGAATTTTTTCATCCCGATGATGGATAGATATGCTTTGGGCCCTCTCGGTGATATCACATTGGTTAGCTTGCAAGCAAGTGATTTGATCACTAGAATGTTATATCACGGGAACGAGAAAAGAGTGCATGTCGATGCGAGATCAAACTAGGTATGGAGATACCGATGATCGAATCTCGGAGATGTAATATATCGTGAAACAAAGGGATTAAGATACAAGCGTAAAGGTTCCGCGATCACGTGAAAAGTCATCGTTGAATGTGTGGGAGTCGATATGGATCTCGGTCCGCTATCGATTATTGATCGGAGAAGGGTCTCGATCATGTCCGCATTATTCGCGAACCGCTGGGTGACACACTTAAGGACACGGCATCCATTGGAGCAAATGTTTCATGCCGAAAGAATAAACAAGCGCAGGAATTTATTTCACTAGATACCAAAACAGGTTTTCGGGTGAAATTGCATAAAGAGGTTATGCATGTGAAATGGAATTATAGCAATGGGTTATTTGTGAATGTTTGTCATTAAAGTAATTGACAAAATTCTGAATAAAATAAAAGAGTTTTATTTAATGAGAGTTTGCATTAAATTTGGTGGAAATTTAATGGCATGTTTGAGTGGGATTTGAGTGGAGGAATTTAAAGGAATTTTGTGAGTGGAGTGTCCACCCACATGAAGAGGGAGGTGGGGCAGCCCCATGCGCGGACACCCCTTGGGGTTCCCCTCCTCCTATAAAAGGCACCCTCTCACTTCTCACTCACACCTCCTCGTGAAGGATCTCTCCCTCTAGAATTTATCCCCATGGTCTCGGACTAGCGAGATACATATTCCGATGGCTATTCGGCAAGAAAGGTTGTGCTTCCGCTGCATCGCTGGAGCGAGGAGGCGAGGTTGCCGGTGTCTTGTAATGCGTGTGCGAGCACGGATGCGCTGCTGCTTTGCGGCGCTAGGACTTCCTCTCGATCTTGAGATCGGCAAGAGATCGTCTACATCAACCACGAGTTGAACTCGTTAATCTTTGTCGGTCTTCAAGTGTATGTTCTCTACGGATATACATCCGCCCATTGTTTGTATCTAGTAGATAGATCTTGGTACATAGTTCCTATCGTAGGAAAATTTTTGTTTTCTATGTTGTGAACCCTACAGTATGCTGGGTCACCGCAGTTGGTATCAAAGCATATGCTTTGACCTTAGGTTGGAAACCTAGTAAATGGGTAGAACCTGTAGGACACATACCTGCAATAATAAAGAGTTCTCTAGAGATATGAGGGATATTCACTTGAGAATAATCCGGTCATGTTACTAGTGCGATAATTCTTTAGTATGATTGCAATCCCGAACACTACCAAGAGTTTTAACTCTATGTGACTTATGATAATTTCTTATCTACAGTTCTACATGGCACCTCGATATCCACCCCGGAATGTTCAAGTGATGAACAGGACGCTGAATGACTATGGAGGGGATTGGACAGATAATCTCCGACAACTTCTATGGAGTTTGGAATGTGAATCGAGACTTTTGGTCAAGATTTAAAGTTACTATGATGGGTAGGTATTAGCTAAATACCGTGTCATTATCATGTTACCCAAGAAGTTAGGACTTAAGGGAGAAATTCCATCAAGAGAAGCAAGGTGTATGGCATCTTCATATCAGATTGCCGTAGCAACAGCCATAACCATGATCCGAGAATAGAAATCCCAAGCTTTAAAAGGTAGTACTCACACCATTATACCCCATGAAACATCAAACCCAGAGCATGAGTTAGATCACTCTACCCTAGTCCAAAATGAACCTAATATAGCTATAGAGTATATGGATCGTTATCGGTCTTTGCTAAACACTTATCATAACAGTCACCAAGTCTTATTTCAGGAACTGGATACGGTCATTGAGGATTTTACTGATCCTGATAAGGCAATGGCACGTAGGAATAAGTTAGATAAAGAAGCTAGGCATCCTGCAGGAGATGTGTATGAGGAAACTGAGTTTGATGATCCACACTTAGAAAAATATGCCTACTACCAAAATAAATCCTAGTCACCTGAAGATTTGTGGACTAAGTTGTAACACCCTCAGAATCGGCCCTATGCAAGTTTTAGCGAAACCCGCCAAACCCGCATAGAAACGATTCAAAGGTGCCCACCAGGAACTTTCGTGCGGGTGGAAAACGAAGTAATAACATTACACAACAGTCCTCGATGGGACCCACAGAACAGATATATACAACAGCGACTCAATGAGTCAAGAATACGGATATACAATACAAAGATCCAAATCACCTTGAAAAGATGGAGCGTCCGACTACGGACAAGATGCAAATGGGGCTAAGAGCCCTGAAGAATAACCAATGGCGTCCATAACCCTGCCCAGGCCAAGCCGGAAGGGTAACCCTGCTAACGACGTCGATCTCGAACCTGCTTAAACAAAAGGGGTGCCGACAAAGGGCAAAGGAAAAAGAGGAGCGTCGATCGAGGCGATGCAGCGAGGCTAGAGTTCGGTCCGCCTACATAGGTATGGTGGACTGAGCGGCAGCATGCACTAAACAACCTATAGAGACTCGATACAACTGGCGGTTATCAGAGAGGGGTGAGAAAGACCTATTCGGAACCAGACTGATACTAACAACAAACAAAACCATCCTGGCGTTTCCCCCTCGAGACCAAACGAGGAAGTCAACCGAGGAACTCACGCAGTTGGCAGTTTTATTTATTTAGTTATCGTTGCAGCTATTACTAGTCAGGTTTAGATAATCGTCCTGATAAAAGAAGCAGTGGGCCCTTTTAGTTAATCATTCCGTTGTAGTTGCAACAATTACTAATCAGATACAGATGGCATGAGATAAACCCAAAACCCAGCAGTTGTTGGTACTTTTATTTAGCCATTCCGTTGTAGTGAAGCTGATTACTAGTCAAATCGGATACAAGTCAATTTAAAACAGTAACTTTAGTTATAGTTGTCTATGATCAAGCAATGTGCTCCAAGTCGTCCATAACCGCGGACACGGCTTCTCGAAAAGATTTAACCCTGCAGGGGTGCACCAAAGTATCCACAGGCACTTTGACCCTTTTGCCGATCGCTTAACATACACCCATCGGTATGTCGGGGCCTAAGTCACGACGTTCCTGCACTCCAAAGCAAGTACATGGGGCCACCACCAAGTCGAACTCATAGCGAAGTCGGACGGTCTCCAGACGGACTTAGGGTTTGGGTAGACGGTTGTGAACGACAGCAAATCCCAAATCGACCTATCGACACCGCAAACGTGTCCCGATCCTAAATAAAGACAAGGTGCTCGCACAATCGTAAATAAAGCAAGAAGCATGGCATAAGTACAGGATAGTAAATAAAACCTCAAACTAGTTTGTGGCCCCAAGACAATACTTTGAAATCAGGTAATAATCAATGGGGCCCATATCTCCCCACCGTGGTTAGCGCTCGATCTCTAATGTGTCAAGAACTCGGGTCCTACGGGACACAAGTGGGCGGTCGGAAACCAAATATTATCTATCACCCACCGATGCCTCTTCTTACTTCAATTTTAGTTGTTAAACATGAATAAAAGTGAACGATAAGTAAAACCATGATCATCTCCAACATCAACATGCGGCATTACTCCAACAACTGTGGCACTTGACGCACAAGCACTTGAGCAAGCGACTACGACGCCGCAGCCCAACTAACTACCACACAACAGTTCATAGGAGGTGTCCAAGGCAATATAAGGCTGCAAAGGATATCACGGGTACGAAAACTAGAGCATCGCGACACGGATAGCAATAGATCAACAGGAGGGAATAAATACTATAAAAGTAAGATAGGTAGAAAAGGGGGGAGATGCTCGCCTAAAAACATTGTCGAAGGTTCAACCGAAGATCGGGGCGAAGCTCACATCAACTCAACGGCCTTATCCGCGAAGAAGCAAATCACTAGAATAGACACCGGATGCACTATTTAATACAACGGCAGAAGATCGGCATGATGCATGTATGATGCATGACATGGCAAGGGTGCGATGCGATTAGGTCATATTAAGTGGAACCGGGTCCCGACAATTAATTAGATGGTTCCAGTTATTTATCTACCCCGCAATTTAAATGATGTATTAACATGGCCAAAATATAGTACCGGTTCGCTACATCAATTTAAATGAGGCCAATATGAGACTAGATTTGCCCGCATATGGGCCCCATATTGAATTATTAGGTGAATCGGCATAAGGCCCCCAAACCACAGACAAGGATGCATGCATGAACAATTAAGATGCGACAAGTTGTATTATATTATAAAATAGGGTTTCGGAAAGGGGTTCACACATTGGGGTTCGGCAGATCTTGGGGTTCCGGGGGGTTCGGGGTCCGGTCTCGGGGTTCAGGGTTCGACGGGGTTCGGTTCCGACGGGAGCGTTCTCGGATTACTGGGGTAGATCTTGGCGTTCGGGTAGACAAACTTGGCGTGGCGTCGGGACGCATCGGTCTCGCCCTGGACGGTGTCGAACTTGTCGTGCTTGTGGCGATCTTGGCGTCCTTCCGGTTCGGGTTTTGGCGTCCGAGGGTAGATCTTGTCGGGATCGCGATCGTCGGGTCGTGTATCGGGACGGTCTTGGCGTTCGGGGTGTAGAACTTAGCGTTCCGCGGTGAAGTGCTTGTCGTACCGGTGGCGATCTTGGCGGTCATCGGGTCCGGGAGCGGTTCTCGGCGAACCGGTCGGTTCCATGTCGGCGTACTTGGCGTTGCGGATCGGCCTTCGGTTCGGGGCCTCAGGGTTTGGGGTTCGCGTCCGTGTGGCGATCTTGCCGACCTCCTCGGAATTCTGAGGGTACGTCTTCACGCCGCCGACCTTTCGAGGTCTCGCCCGGATCCGTGATGTAGATCTTGGCGCCATCGGTCATCAACTCCGGAAGAAGATCTTGGAGCGACGCCGGGTTCGGTATCGGTCTTTGGACTCCGGGAGCGGGGCCTTCAATTTTCCATGTGGGCGATCTTGGTATGTATGTAGAAGACCTTCTGTCGTCGGAACCGTGCGAAGCGGCACTAGACAAAGACGGGGAGGACACACAGCAGCGAAGAGGCACCCGGCTCAGGCGGCGGCTGGACAGGGAACGAGTACGGACGACCAAGGGAAGAGGTGGCGATGACGGGGACCTGCGCCAACATCCGAGCCAACAACGGAGTGTGGCCGAGCTCGAGGTTGTGGCCAGGGGAGCGACTGCGGGCCCATGCGAGCCGAGAGGCGGCCACGAGGCAGGTAGCAGGCCCACTGGGCGCGGCTGGCTGTGAGGCGCAGAGGCGGCGCCGGGCCGGTGGCGTAGGGAAGAGGAGGCAGGGCGGGCGGTGGCGGCCGGCAGCGGCGGCGGTGGCTGAGGAGAGGCGGTGGCGTGGCCGGGCGAGGAGGACGCTGGAGGAGGCGGCCGCGAGGAGGTCTGGCCGAGGGGAAGGCGGGCTGGGTCGGAGGTGGCCGGAGGCGGCATGAGCTGGGCGGGCGGGGTTGAACGGAGCTACCGGGCGATGGAGGCTGGAGGCCGAGGCGGCCCTTTCGGGCGAGGATGGTCGGGGCCTCCGTGTGTGAAGCGGAGGAGGAGGATGGGGAGGAGAGCGCGTGGGCGGCGCCGAGGCAGGGCGAGGCGGCAGCTCGCAGAGGAGGCTGAGCGGGACGGAGGAGCAGAAGGACGGACGCGAGGCGCTGGGAAATGGGGCCGAGGAAGGTGCGCAAAACGGGAGGAGGGCGGCGGAGGGGCGGCGAGGGTGAGGTGAGCCAGGAACCGATGAGGTGCAAGAGGCGGGTGAGTGAGGAGAGGAGAGGACGGTGCGGCGGGGGAAGGGAGGATGGGGACGACGGGTGGGGGTGGGGCCCCAGGCGTGCGTGAGGGTGGGGGCCAGGCGTGGGTGTGCGTGTGAGCTGCAGGGTGGCTGGGTGTTGAGAGAGGTGGTCAGTGTGAGGGGTGCAGGAGAGAGGGAGAGGCGGTGGGGTGGGACGGCTGCAGTTGATTGGGGGAGGAAGGGAAGGTGAGGTGGCGACCGTGATAGAGGGGTGAGGTGGATGGTTGGGTGGTTAGAATAGGATAGGTAAGAAAGATTTAGGGACTGGGTAGATATTTATCTGGGAAGTAGGCTGCCGGCTCATTGGGCGTTCTGCCTGGCCGGTGCATGCTTCCCCAGATAAAATATTTTATTAACTATTATTTTATTTCTCTTAAAACAAAACATTTGCAAAAGGTTTGAGACATATAAAAGATCCGAAAACCTAGGTTTTCGATTTGAATAAAGAGAAGGATAATTTTGAAAAACAACGACAGCGTTTAGAAAATATAGCTTTAGACAAACAATGCATGATGATGACAAAGCAATGCACAAAACAACGCGATTTTCTAGTAGTGGTTTTGCGGATGCCACAATTCGACACCACTAACAATGGATCTCGCCTCGAGATCCGCCTCATGGTACCGGAAGAAGGTCGGCGACCGATCCTTCGCGCCTGTAGATCCTCGCGACACCACTAACAAGAGGTCGTTGATCCTGCCTCAAGAGAACACTCGAAACAACGGACGGTTAAAGGTAAGGCCACCTCTAACTTCCATGGAAGGAGTAAAATTGCATCGATCCACTATTCAATATACAGAGCAAATGATAAGAGTAGTGGTATGGTCGCGACTCCATCCCGCACCCAAAGCATTACTATGTACACGAATAGATAGATTATGCAACCAATCTTCAGGATTCAGACTGAAGATCTCGACAAGCGAGGTTCGGAAACAAAGGAGTGATGCAGACTCTGCATCGGATCTGGCGGAGATGATGTCGTCGCGTCAGAAAACACCGGAAGGCACAAGCAAGAAACAAAGAATGGTACCACAGACGAAGGATTCCCCGGATAGCATGAAGACCAGATGAAGCAACATCGTTATCAAAGAAGGAAGGGAAACCCTGAAGGTACGACGGAAACCCGACCACGAGAAATCCTGGACTCGAAGAGAGGGAAGAGAGCGGATTCAAAACACGTAGAGGTAAGAGGAGAATAGCAGAGGGGTAAGGAGTAAAAGGCACTAATCAGATCTATCCAACCGATTTTCAAAATACTTTTGACACTCTACTTGCCGTTAGCTAGGTTATCCCAGGCTGGACTTGTGGGGTATCGCAACCCCGACGAGCTCGATACCACTCAGAACACCTCAGATCGCCCTATGCAAGTTTTAGCGAAACCCGCCAAACCCGCATAGAAACGATTCAAAGGTGCTCACCAGCACTTTCGCATGGGTGGAAAACGCAATAACATTACACAACAGTCCTCGATGGGACCCATAGAACAGATATATACAACAGCGACTCAATGAGTCAAGAATACGGATATACAATACAAAGATCCAAATCACCTTGAAAAGATGGAGCGTCCGACTACGGACAAGATGCAAATGGGGCTAAGATCCCTGAAGAATAACCAATGGCGTCCATAACCCTGCTTGCCAAGTTTAAGGGTAACCTTCTAACAACGCCGATCTCGAACCCGCTTAAACAAAAGGGGTTCACAAAGGGCAAAGGAAAAGAGGAGCGTCAAGATCGAGGCCAAGAGACACGGCGAGGCTAGAATTCGGTCTCGCCACATAGGTATGGTGGATCGAGCGGCAAAGATGCACTAAACAACCTATAGAGACTCGATACAACTGGCGGTTATCAGAGAGGGGTGAGAAAGACCTATTCGGAACCAGACTGATACTAACAACAAACAAACCCATCCTGGCGTTTCCCCCTCGAGACCAAACGAGGAAGTCAACCGAGGAACTCACGCAGTTGGAAGTTTTATTTATTCAGTTATCGTTGCAGCTATTACTAGTCAGGTTTAGATAATCGTCCTGATAAAAGAAGCAGTGGGCCCTTTTAGTTAATCATTCTGTTGTAGTTGCAACAATTACTAATCAGATACACATGGCATGAGATAAACCCAAAACCCAGCAGTTGTTGGTACTTTTATTTAGCCATTCCGTTGTAGTGAAGTTGATTACTAGTCAAATCGGATACAAGTCAATTTAAAACAGTAACTTTAGTTATAGTTGTCTATGATCAAGCAATGTGCTCCAAGTCGTCCATAACCGCGGACACGGCTTCTCGAAAAGATTTAACCCTGCAGGGGTGCACCAAAGTATCCACAGGCACTTCGACCCTTTTTGCCAGATCAGTTAACATACACCCATCGGTATGTCGGCGGGGCCTAAGTCACGACGTTCCCAGACCCAAAGCAAGTACATGGGGGCCACCCCACCAAGTCGAACCCGCAACGAAGTCGGCCGGTCTCCGAGACGGACTTAGGGTTTGGGTAGACGGCTGTGAACGACAGCAAATCCCAAAACTGGGACTGTCGACACCGCGAAAACGTGTCCCGATCCTAAACAGTACAGTGTGCTCCTCGCACAATCGTAAATAAAGCAGTAAAGCATGGCATAAGTACAGGATCGTAAATAAAACCTCAAACTAGTTTGTGGTCCCCATTACAATACTTTGAAATCAGGTAATAATCAATGGGGGGCCCATATCTCCCCACCTGTGGTTAGCGCTCGATCTCGAACAGTGTGTCAAGAACTCGGGTCCTACGGACACAAGCGGGATCGAAACCAAATATTATCTATCACCCACCGATGCCTCGCTTACTTCAATTTTAGTTGTTAAACAGGAATTAAAGTGAACGATAAGTAAAACCATGATCATCTCCAACATCAACATGCGGCATTACTCCAACAATCGTGGCACTTGACAACACGCACAAAGACTTGAGCAAGCGACTACGACGCGCAGGCCCAACTAACTACCACACAACAGTTCATAGGAGGTGTCCAAGGCAATATAAGGCTGCAAAGGATATCACGGTACGAAAACTAGAGCATCGCGACACAGATAGCAATAGATCAACAGGAGGGAATAAATACTATAAAAGTAAGATAGGTAGAAAGGGGGAGATGCTCGCCTGAAAACATTGTCGAAGGTTCAACCGAAGATCGGGGCGAAGCTCACATCAACTCAACGGCCTTATCCGCGAAGAAGCAAATCACTAGAATAGACACCGGATGCACTATTTAATACAACGGCAGAAGATCGGCATGATGCATGTATGATGTATGACATGGCAAGGATGCGATGCAAATAGGTCATATTAAGTGGAACCGGGGTCCCGACAATTAATTAGATGGTTCAAGTTATTTATCTACCCTGCAATTTAAATGTTGTATTAACATGGCCAAAATATAGTACCGGTTCGCTACATTCAATTTAAATGAGGCCAATATGAGACTAGATTTGCCCGCATATGGGCCCCATATTGAATTATTAGGTGAATCGGCATAAGGCCCCCAAACCACAGACAAGGATGCATGCATGAACAATTAAGATGCGACAAGTTGTATTATATTATAAAATAGGGTTTCGGAAAGGGGTTCACACACTGGGGTTCGGCAGATCTTGGGGTTCTGGGGGGTTCGGGGTCCGGTCTCGGGGTTCAGGGTTCGACGGGGTTCGGTTCCGACGGGAGCGTTCTCGGATTACTGGGGTAGATCTTGGCGTTCGGGTAGACAAACTTGGCGTGGGCGCCGGACGATCGGTCTCGCTCGACGGTGTCGAACTTGTCGTGCTTGTGGCGATCTTGGCGTCCTTCCGGTTCGGGAGTTGGCGTCCAAGGGTAGATCTTGTCGGGATCGCGATCGTCGGGTCGTGTATCGGGACGGTCTTGGCGTTCGGGGTGTAGAACTTAGCGTTCCGCGGTGAAGTGCTTGTCGTACCGGTGGCGATCTTGGAGGTCATCGGGTCCGAGCGGTTCTCGCGAACCGGGGTTTCCATGTCGGCGTATTGGCGTTGGATCGCCTCGTTCGGCCTCGTGGATTTGGGGTTCGCGTCCGTGTGGCGATCTTGCCGACCTCCTCGGAATTCTGAGGGTACGTCTTCACGCGTCGACATCCTTCGAGGTCTCGCCCGGCGGATCCGTGATGTAGATCTTGGCCATCGGGTCATCAACTCCGGAAGGAGATCTTGGACGCCGGGTTGATCGGTCTTTGGACTCGGAGCGGGCCTTCAATTTTCCATGTGGGCGATCTTGGTATGTATGTAGAAGACCTTCTTGCCGGAACCGCTGGCGGCACTAGACAAAGACGGGAGGACACACAAGGCACCCGGCGGCGGTGGCCGGACAGAACGAGTACCGACCAAGGAAGAGGTGGCGATGACGGGACCTGCGCCAACGCCAGCCAACAACGGAGTGTGGCCGAGCTCGAGGTGCGTGCCAGGGAGCGGACTCGGCCCAGGCGAGGAGGCGTCGAGGCAGGGTAGCAGGCCCACGGGTGCGCTGGGCGGCTGGCTGCGCGCAGAGGCGGCAGAGGGCGGCTCGCGGGCCGAGCGGTGGCGAGGGGAAGAGGAGAAGCAGGGGGCGGCTTGGTGGCGGGCCGGTGCAGGGGCGGCGGGCGGTGGCGGCTGGAGGAGAGGCGGTGGCGTGGAAGCTGCCGCGGCGAGAAGGGAGGAGGCGGGCGGCGAGAGGAGGTCTGCGCGAGGGCGGAAGGCGGTCGGAGGTGGAGGCGGCTCGCGAGCTGGGTGGCGGGTTGAACGGAGCTACCGGGCGCGGTCATGGTGGAGGCGCGGAGGCCGAGGCGGTTTCTGGCGGCAGGATGGTCGGGGCCTCCGCCGGCGTGGTGAAGCGGAGGAGGATGGGGAGGAGAGCGCGTCGGTGCGGCGCTCGGAGGCAAGGGCGGAGGGGCGACGCGGCTCGCAGAGGGAGGCGGTCGAGCGGGACGGAGGAGCGGGGAAGGACGGAGGCGAGGCGGTCGCTGGGAAACGGGGCCGGAGGAAGGTGCGCGGGCGAAACGAGGAGGAGGCGGAGGCGGGCGGCGAGGCGGGGGTGAGGGGGAGCGCGGAACCGATGAGGTGCAGGGCAGTGAGGAGAGGAGAGGACGCGGGCGAGCGGGGAAGGAGGATGGGGACGACGGGTGGGCCAGGTGGGGGTGGGGCAAGGGGTGTGCGTGTGAGCTGTGGTGTGTTTGGGTGTTGAGAGGAGGTGCGTGTGAGGGAGGGGGAGGAGAGAGAGAGGCGGTGGTGTGACGTGGCATGGTTGATTGGCCGGGGAGGAAGGGGAGGTGAGGTGGCGACTCGTGATAGGAGGGGGTGAGGTGGATGGTTGGGTGGTTAGAATAGGACAGGTAAGAAAAGATTTAGGGGACTGGGTAGATATTTATCTGGGGAAGTAGGCTGCTGCCGGCTGGGCCGTTTCGGCCTGGCCGGTGGCGGCCTCCCCGGTATAAAATATTTTATTAACTATTATTTTTATTTCTCTTAAAACAAAACATTTGCAAAAAGGTTTGAGACATATAAAAGATCCGAACGGACCTAGGTTTTCGATTTGAATAAAGAGAAGGATAATTTTAGAAAACAACGACAGGCGTTTAGAAAAATAGCTTTAGACAAACAATGCATGATGATGACAATGCAATGCACAAAAACAACGCGATTTTCTAGTAGTGGTTTTTGCGGGATGCCACAATTCGACACCACTAACAATGGATCTCGCCCTCGAGATCCGCCTCATGGTACCGGAAAGAAGGTCGGCGATCTGATCCTTCGCGCTTCGTGTAGATCCTCGCGACACCACTAACAAGAGGTCGTTGATCCTGTTCCTCAAGAGAACACTCCGGAAACAACGGACGAAGTTAAAGGTAAGGCCACCTCTAACTTCCATGGAAGGAGTAAAATTGCATCGATCCACTATTCAATATACAGAGCAAATGATAAGAGTAGTGGTATGGTCGCGACTCCATCCCGCACCCAAAGCATTACTATGTACACGAATAGATAGATTATGCAACCAACCCTCAGGATTCAGACTGAAGATCTCGACAAGCGAGGTTCGGAAACAAAGGAGTGATGCAGACTCTGCATCGGATCTGGCGGAGATGATGTCGTCGCGTCGGAAAACACCGGAAGTCACAAACAAGAAACAAAGAATGGTACCACAGACGAAGGATTCCCCGGATAGCATGAAGACCAGATGAAGCAACATCGTTATCAAAGAAGGAAGCGAAACCCTGAAGGTACGACGGAAACCTGACCACGAGAAATCCTGGACTCGAAGAGAGGGAAGAGAGCGGATTCAAAAAACGTAGAGGTAAGAGGAGAATAGCAGAGGGGTAAGGAGTAAAAGCAGACCTAATCATATCTATCCAACCGATTTTCAAAAATACTTTTGACACTCTACTTCGGCCGTTAGCTAGGTTATCCCACATGGACTTGTGGGTATCGCAACCCGAGCTCGATACCACTCTGTAACACCCTGAGAATCGTCCCTATGCAAGTTTTAGCGAAACCCGCCAAACCCGCATAGAAACGATTCAAAGGTACCCACCAGGCACTTTCGTGCGGGTGGAAAACAAAGTAATAACATTACACAACAGTCCTCGATGGGACCCACAGAACAGATATATACAACAGCGACTCAATGAGTCAAGAATACGGATATACAATACAAAGATCCAAATCACCTTGAAAAGATGGAGCGTGCGACTACGGACAAGATGCAAATGGGGCTAAGATCCCTGAAGAATAACCAATGGCGTCCATAACCCTGCCCAGGCCAAGCCGGAAGGTTAACCCTGCTAACGACGTCGATCTCGAACCTGCTTAAACAAAAGGGGTGCCGACAAAGGGCAAAGGAAAGAGGAGCCCAAGATCGAGGCCAGTACACGGCGAGGCTAGAATTCGGCGGTCCTCGCCTACATAGGTATGGTGGACTGAGCGACAGCGGCAGCATGCACTAAACAACCTATAGAGACTCGATACAACTGGCGGTTATCAGAGAGGGGTCAGAAAGACCTATTCGGAACCAGACTGATACTAACAACAAACAAACCCATCCTGGCGTTTCCCCCTCGAGACCAAACGAGGAAGTCAACCGAGGAACTCACGCAGTTGGCAGTTTTATTTATTCAGTTATCGTTGCAGCTATTACTAGTCGTTTAGATAATCGTCCCGATAAAACAAGCAATGGGCCCTTTAGTTAATCATTCCGCTAGAAGTTGCAACAATTACTAATCGACATGATGGCATGAGATAAACCCAAAACCTAGCAGTTGTTGGTACTTTTATTTAGCCATTCGCTGTAGTGAAGCGATTACTAGTCAAATCGGATACAAGTCAATTTAAAACAAGAACTTTAGTTATAGTTGTCTATGATCAAGCATGTGCTCCAAGTCGTCCATAACCGCGACACGGCTTCTAAAAGATTTAACCGCAGGTGCACCAAAGTATCCATAGGCACTTGACCCTTTTGCCGATCGCTAACATACACCCATCGGTATGTCGGGGCCTAAGTCACGACGCTCCCATACCCAAAGAAAGTACATGGGGCCACCCCACCAAGTCGAACTCAAGAACGTCGGCCGGTCTCAGACGGACTTAGGGTTTGGGTAGACGGTCAGAACAAAGCAAATCCCAAATCGACCGTCGACACCGCGAAACGTGTCCCGATCCTAACAAAGATACAGTGCTCGCACAATCGTAAATAAAGCAGTAAAGCATGGCATAAGTACAGGATAGTAAATAAAACCTCAAACTAGTTTGTGGCCCCCAGTACAATACTTTGAAATCAGGTAATAATCAATGGGGGGCCCATATCTCCCCACCTGTGGTTAGCGCGCTCGATCTCGGAACAGGTGTCAAGAACTCGGGTCCTACGGGACACAAGTGGGCGGTCGGAAACCAAATATTATCTATCACCCACCGATGCCTCTTCTTACTTCAATTTTTAGTTGTTAAACAGGAATTAAAGTGAACGATAAGTAAAACCATGATCATCTCCAACATCAACATGCGGCATTACTCCAACAACTGTGGCACTTGACAACACGCAACAGCACTTGAGCAAGCGACTACGACGCGCAGGCCCAACTAACTACCACACAACAGTTCATAGGAGGTGTCCAAGGCAATATAAGGCTGCAAAGGATATCACGGGTACGAAAACTAGAGCATCGCGACACGGATAGCAATAGATCAACAGGAGGGAATAAATACTATAAAAGTAAGATAGGTAGAAAAGGGGGGAGATGCTCGCCTGAAAACATTGTCGAAGGTTCAACCGAAGATCGGGGCGAAGCTCACATCAACTCAACGGCCTTATCCGCGAAGAAGCAAATCACTAGAATAGACACCGGATGCACTATTTAATACAACGGCAGAAGATCGGCATGATGCATGTATGATGTATGACATGGCAAGGATGCGATGCAAATAGGTCATATTAAGTGGAACCGGGGTCCCGACAATTAATTAGATGGTTCAAGTTATTTATCTACCCCGCAATTTAAATGTTGTATTAACATGGCCAAAATATAGTACCGGTTCGCTACATCAATTTAAATGAGGCCAATATGAGACTAGATTTTCCCGCATATGGGCCCCATATTGAATTATTAGGTGAATCGGCATAAGGCCCCCAAACCACAGACAAGGATGCATGCATGAACAATTAAGATGCGACAAGTTGTATTATATTATAAAATAGGGTTTCGGAAAGGGGTTCACACATTGGGGTTCGGCAGATCCTGGGGTTCCGGGGGGTTCGGGGTCCGGTCTCCGGGTTCAGGGTTCGACGAGGTTCGGTTCCGACGGGAGCGTTCTCGGATTACTGGGGTAGATCTTGGCGTTCAGGTAGACGAACTTGGCGTGGCGTCGGGACGCATCGGTCTCGCCCTGGACGGTGTCGAACTTGTCGTGCTTGTGGCGATCTTGGCGTCCTTCCGGTTCGGGTTTTGGCGTCTGAGGGTAGATCTTGTTGGGATCGCGATCGTCGGGTCGTGTATCAGGACGGTCTTGGCGTTCGGGGTGTAGAACTTGGCGTTCCGCGGTGAAGTGCTTGTCGTACCGGTGGCGATCTTGGCGGTCATCGGGTCCGGGAGCGGTTCTCGGCGAACCAGTCGGTTCCATGTCGGCATTTTGGCGTTATGGATCGGCCTTGTTCGGGCCTCGTGGTTTGGGGTTCGCGTCTGTGGCGATCTTCCGACCTCCTCGAATTTCGAGGGTCACGCCGCCGACAGCCTTCGAGGTCTCGCCCGCGGATCCGTGATGTAGATCTGGCGCCATCGGGTCATCAACTCCGGAAGGAGATCTTGGAGCGACGCCGGTTCGATCGGTCTTTGGACTCCGGAGCGGGCCTTCAATTTTCCATGGGCGATCTTGGTATGTATGTAGAAGACCTTCGTCGCCGGAACCGTGCGAAGAGGCACTAGACAAAGACGGGAGGACACACAGCCGAAGAGGCACCCGGCCAGCGGGCGGCCGAAGGAACGGCCGACCAAGGGAAGAGGTGGCGACGGGACTGCGCCAACGCCCGAGCCAACAACGGAGTGTGGCCGAGCTCGAGGTTGCGAGGGAGCGGACTCGGCCCAGCAGAGAGGGCGGAGGCAGGGTGGTAGCAGGCCCACGGAGGCGGCTGGCGGCTGCGCAGGCAGAGGGCGGCTCGCCGGGCCGAAAGCGAGGGAAGAGGAGCAAGGCGGTGGTGGCGGGCTGCGGGGCGGCCGGGCAGTGGCTGGAGGAGAGGCGGTGGCGTGGGCTGCCGCCGGGCGAGGAGGACGCGAGAAGGCGGCCGAGAGGAGGTCCGCCGGAGAGGGAAGGCGGGCGCTGGAGGTGGCAAGCGCTCATGAGCTGGGCGGCGGGTTGAACGGAGCTTCGCTAGCGCGGCGGTGGAGGCGCTGAGGCCGAGGCGGACCGGGCGAGGATGGTCGGGGCCTCCGTCGGCGCGTGAAGGAGGAGGAGGATGGGGAGGAGAGCGCTGGGCGGCGCCGAGGCGAGGCGAGGGGGCGACGCTCGCAGAGGGAGGCGGTGAGGGACGGAGGAGCGGAAGGACGGAGGCGAGGCGTCATGGGAAACGGGCCGGAGGAAGGTGCGCGGGCGTAAAACGGAGGAGGGCGGCGAGGGCGGCTCGCCGGGGTGGGCGGCGGTGGGGGGGAGGGAACTGCAAGGTGTGAGGCGGGTGCGAGGAGAGAGAGGACGTGCAGAAGGGGGGGAAGGGAGGATGGGGACGACGGGTGGGCAGGTGGGGTCCTGTGGGAGTGGGGGTGGGGCCAGGGCGTGGGGTGTGTGCGTGTGAGCTGCAGGGTGTGTGCTGGGTGTTGAGAGGAGGTGGCTGTGTGAGGGAGTGGGGCAGAGGAGAGAGGGAGAGGCGGTGGTGTGGGGTGACGTGGCCGCGGTTGATTGGCCGGGGAGGAAGGGAAGGTGAGGTGGCGACTCGTGATAGGAGGGGGTGAGATGGATGGTTGGGTGGTTAGAATAGGACAGGTAAGAAAAGATTTAGGGGACTGGGTAGATATTTATCTAGGGAAGTATGCTGCTGCCGGCTGGGCCGTTTTGACCTGGCCGGTGGCGGCCTCCCCGGTATAAAATATTTTATTAACTATTATTTTTATTTCTCTTAAAACAAAACATTTGCAAAAAGGTTTGAGACATATAAAAGATCTGAACGGACCTAGGTTTTCGATTTGAATAAAGATAAGGATAATTTTAGAAAACAACGACAGGCGTTTAGAAAAATAGCTTTAGACAAACAATGCATGATGATGACAATGCAATGCACAAAAACAACGTGATTTTCTAGTAGTGGTTTTTGCGGGATGCCACATAAGTATAACTCCGAACAAAAGGAATGGGCTAGAGTTATTCCAAATAACCCTGAGAAAAACCAGTATGAATGGGGAGTAGAATCACAAGGTGGAACAATAGGAAATCCTATACCTTGTGATACACGTATCGGAGAAGAGACCAACTATAACCATAGAGAGCCTTATGGACCATATGAGGGAGATACCAATCCAATCGACTTAGAAGAGTATTCCGATAGCTACTATACCAATATGTACGAATGGATCCAAGAAAAGGCTAAGGAGCCAACTTACTTTGAGGAAGCGTTGCCAGAAAACCAGGAATATCCTGTAGAAGATTACGCTAACTCTAGTCATTTTTCAATGACTAATCTCAGTCTCGGTACTTATAATCAATAATATGCACCTCCTGGATGCTCTTACGCTCACGTCATCATGGACGGAACTCTAGGAAGCACTAGAGGAAGATGAAAGTAAGAAAGGAACGACATCCCAAGGGATGAGTGCTTGAATAATGTACATAGAGGGTAATGCGTATTGTAGTTTGAAGGTTTGCCGAAATAAGTGAGAAGATAGTCACAAGATTAGCAAGTTCTTGTAAGGAAGTGGTATGATGTATGTGAGGGGCAAATCGTTGGAACATCTAGTACATTTGTAAATTATTTAAAACCTATGTATAATACATGGTATATGTTTTGTTGTTTATTGACTTTTGGATTTTCTTGAATCTTCTTGATTGACTAGATCTATACATGAAGTTTAATTAGGTGTGCAAATGCATGATATAACACCCAGTTATTACTTGATGATATAGACCTAGATAGGAATGGGAACCCGTGTAAGGGAGTGACGAATTTCGTATACCAAGGAGGTTTACACCTAGAATAAAACAACAAGAAGTAGTGAAATTAGTTCACCAGAAATAGGTGGTATCCAAACTCGAATAAGTCAGACTGAATACTAGAAATATGTTGGAAATCGTAGGGTAATACATACACCCTAGGATGGTCCGTAGTCGATAACTTGCCGCAGCAGGTATTGATTAAAATAGTTAATCAGATCATTTTAAAAGTTTCATAAAGAGCATAAAATTTGGCTTAAGTTAAGTAAGACTTAGAGAAGTATAACGTTTAAAGCGATCGTCATTCGAAGAGTTTCGTGAAGTTAGCCCTATCAAAGCGAAAATATACAAATAGTAAGTAATACTGATAATACTAAAAGATTTGCTTCGAAGATCCACAATTGTGTGGATACACCGTACAATCTTTCATAAGACCCTAATTAGGTAGAGTATAAGCTAGACAAAGCCCTAAATTCTAATTATTAAGCCAATGCTTACTCTATATGTGCATCTTAGAGACCATTAGTAAACCCTAAGGGGGGAGTAAACAGTAAACAGAAGTAATGTTATCTTAATCTTAGAGTAAAGATTGTAGAAGAAATACTAACATATGCCAATATTAAGTCTTGTTTTCCGAAGGTTAACAGAAGGCGTCATTATGAAAGTACTTTCGGAAGTATGTCTGGATGAAAGATTGAAGTTTACTTCAAGGAAGTAGTACTCAAACCTTAAAGCAATTAATATAAGGAAGTTGAAACAGTAATTTAGGTGATAATAATAGATTGTCTAAAGTTTGATAAGGTAAAAAGCTTGAAGTAATAAAATAGAATAGTCCTAACAGACTAGTTCTAAAATAAACAACTCTTAAGTGACCCTTAAGAAGTAATAGAGCACATCCAATTGAATATGTGTAGAGAATAAGAAATTCCGATGGGTATGGACAAAATGAGTTCAAATCCAATTTTGGAAGGAATACCAGTAGCAACAAAACTATGACAGAACAAAAAATATAGTATTTTGACCACGATTATTGGAAAAAGGAAATTTAAAATCTGTTTTAGTGAGCTTTCCTAAACCTTACATAATTTAGTAAAAAGTTCAATAATTAAGTGAAAATGTCGAACTAGGATACCTAATTAGGATAGGGAAGTGAAGAAGAGACCCCAAAATAAAGGAGTTAGAATAATTACAAATCTCTCAAGGAGGATTGCAAAAGAAACTTTGAAGGATTGAGACAACAAATTGGAGATTCCAAGTATGCAAAGAATACAAGAAAACTATGTGGATGTGGAATAATACAATTATTTCCATTTAAGGTTACCATGGAGTTGAGAAATACTGTAACCAACACAAGTCAATTCCTTACTCCGAAAAGTAAGAGTTTGCGAACTTCGAGGACGAAGTTTATTTTAAGGGGGGAGAGTCTGTAACATACCAGCATTAGAGCTTAGAAATAAGCTGAACTCAGATGTGTGCATTGCATTCATGCATAGAAAATCCGAATAATTTCCGCGCTTTTGAACAACACTTGTCAAAGTGATTGAAGCTTCTCTCAACTTGATGGAATTTAAGTAGATCATCAAGTTGACTGTAATAAGTTTCAATATGACCTTTACTAAAACCTTATTTGGGTAAACATAATTTGTTCTAAGGGTAGACCAAATATAATAAAATTAAATCATATTAAATTGCCTAATGATTAATATTTGATCCTTAAGGGATCATATCATAATATTCATCACAACAACTCATGAATACAAGTTATAAATATAACTTAAGTAATAGCAATGTAACAACTAAATCTTGATCTATCTTAAGCTCATCTACTTATACCATGAATATCATGGTAATACCTAATCTTAACTCTTTAGTGAGCTGAGTAGCAAGGAAACCAAGTCAAGACCATTCACCTTATATCTTTCATTCCATAAGAATCTTTATCATCTCTATTGAACCTTATTCTAATATTTATTGTTCATCAATGTTGAGTAATCAACTATTGATTCACCAATCCTTAACCTATCACTCCTTGAGCTATTAACTCTTGTTCTTATCATAGAATCCATTTAAAATCCTTTAAAGAAAGAAGTAATAAGAGATAGGTGGTAATGCTAGATTCAAATATCATCTATAGGATGGGAGTGTTGGAAGAGAATTAACTCAATATGATTATTGCCATAGTTAATTCACTCCTGATATGATAGAAGAGTATCTGAGGTGAGGATTACATGGATGAATATTGAAGATAGTTAATAGGAGTAATCTTATGGGATCATGTATGAATATTCAATGAATTATATCTCTTATTCCAATAGAGATAAACAGAGGATAATTATAATACAACTATAATGTTGTATTGAGGAAGCCTTGATTAGCTAATTGGAAACCTAAACACTAAAGGATCAAAGGATTATAATGATCATGCTTTAGTCACCAAGATTGAATGCTTATATCCAATATAAGTGACATTGGTGGGTAAAACATGGTTGGACTCTAATATGAGATATTGGAGTCAAGTAAAGATAAGATTGTATGATTAAGATGATGTTAGACCAGCATTGAATTATAGAGTTAGTATTTACCTCTGGAAAAAGAGTAAACACTTGAGGTGAAGTAGGATTTGATGTATATCTAATTATAAATACATCTACTGAAGTAATATCAGTAGTGGGTGATTATGGAAGAATAGTAATGGAGTTAGAAGTAACTATTTGTTGGATTGGAGGTTATCAGGAATAGAGTAGTTGATATAACCAAGCCTGGATAGGTGAAAATCCTGAAAAGCTTTAGTGTCAAACTCATTGGATTCATCAATAAGTTTAGAAGAATAAAAGGTGGATAAGAATATTCTTGTGAAGAAAAGCTCATCTTGTTAGCACATGATGATAGATATGAAAGAGTAAAATATCTAGGGAAGGAATTCCTTAATCATAAGTCCAGAATTATAAATTATGAAGGATAGGAATCCTTAGTAAACACTAAACCCTAAAACTATGATCAAGCTTAACATCCATATCATCTGTTGGATAAATCATATTTTCCCACAATGCTTTATAGGAATATTTCCTAAAGCAAATCACTTAAGCACATCTCTGTCAATTCCAATTGTCATAACTATATGTGATTAGGAGTATCTTTATCAATTCTTTTCCATCAGACGTTCTAGTTAATAACTTTCTATTTTAAATGGTGGTATCATTAATGATCATAAACATTAAGAAAATGTGTTTTAGCTATTAAATCTTTACCCACTTCAACAAAATAAAATGAGTATATTAAAAACCCTAAACTCTAGGGTAAGCACTTACAATTCAAAACCTTAACTTCTATGTTAATTATAATAGAATATACACATTGCTATTTCCTAAATTTATGAAGAGTAATACTAACCATATTAATTCTTTTATATCTCATACAACAAATAATTATATAGGATCATAATATAAGAATTTTCCTCCAAACTAATAGCTAACTAGAATTAAATTTTCTAAATAAATAAGGAAATATCATAAAATCATGGTTCATTATTAGGAAGATGATTAATAACAAAGTCTTCTACAAATATTAAAAAGGGGATTTATATAAAGAAAATAAAGAAAGATATACAAAGAAAATATTTATCATCAAGATTTACAAAATAAATCTCAATCAATATTAATTGTTGCTGCAGGTATCCAGCAAATAAATTTTATAAAACAAAGTTCAAACCAAATGTTTAAATGCAAATCTGGAAATAAAACAGGAAATTGAAAAGAGAAAAGAATAAAGGAAGAGAACAACAGACAATTCTGGCCCATGGCCCAGTATCTCTTCGCCCTATCTGTCGCTCTCGCGCGTCACACCACGGCCCACATGGCCCAGTTCTGGCCCATACCGGTTCATCGTATGTCACCCCTTCGTCATCCTCACACAGGCAGGCAGCTGTGTGGGCGGCGCCGATGCCGTTCGCCGTCGTTGTTGCGATTCCCGCCACTGCCGAGGTCACTCTGCGAGGATAAGAGCGCCACGGCGAAGCTCTCGTCCTCATCTTCTCACTCGCGCATCTCCACTCCTCCTTATCCTCTCTGTAGAGAAACAGGCCGAAACCCTAGCTCACCGGAGCCATTCCTTGTCGCTGATAGGAACCATTCCAAGGACCATAGGGTAGTCGAGGAGGAGCGTCTCGCCGTCCTTGTCACTAGAAAGGAAGCAGTGAAGCTAAGGGGGGTCGGAATAGTGGGGATTTCGCCGCTCCCTTCCGCCGGTGATCATCGGAGTTCATGCAAATTAGTCGGTGCGGGAGCACCATCGTCTTCACCGATCACTCTACCAACATCAGGGTAAGCTTGCGCATCTCTAGACCCTAATTTCGCTTGATGATTCTCGTTGTAGACCTTGTTTTGTTGAGCACCGCCATTGTCCGCCGTAGAAGCTCGTTGCCGGCGTATTTCTGGTGACCACTAAGTAGCGGCGTTACCACCAATGGGTTCGCCTTGGTTCCCTCTATCCGGCAGCATCGACCTTGTACACCAGAGCACAGTGGTTCGCCACCGGCGACCATTCTCTAGTGGTGAAGGCCGAGCTCATGTCGGCATGACACCATGCTAGTGTCATCCTGCCACCTCAGCGTGGTTTGACCTGGTCCTTGTCTCGCGTGGCAAGTGACATGGCCTAGGGCCCATCTGTCAATGACTGTGAGTAGAAATAGACTCGGTAACAAAAGGATTTACTAAAATGGAGTATGTGAGATCTCCATTGGCCCACTGGTTAGTGACCTTGGGTAGGTTCAGCCTCGGTAAGAAAAGTATTTTCTGTTTAAGTAAATTGATAAAACAATATAAGATTTAATATCAATATTCCAGAAACGAAATAAATGATTAAATCTTATTAAATCAATAACTTTTGTTTTGCAATTTAGAAAAATAAGTGTAATATATGACAAAATTTCAGAAAAATAAAATCTACAACTTAAAATTATTATCAAATATTATTTTTATAAGTATTTAAATAAATATTATTTAGTAAAGGTTTTATAAGTAATAAAACTTAAATAATTCATATTTAATATTGGTAAATGTGAAAAATACAAATAAAATACCAAAAATCTTACAAAAATAAGAAATATAATTTAAAACAATAATCTTGCATTATTATTTCACTTAAACAAATATTTATTATTTGTTAAGTATTTATTAAATAATAAACCTTATAAAACTCATATCTTATTATTTAGAAATCACAAAAATAATTGTAATATACCAAAATGATCACAAAAATAATACCTACATGTTAACAATACAATACTCCACTGTTGAATTAAATAAAAATTTAAATACTTTAATAACTTAAAGTTAAACTTATTTCCTTAATGAATAATTCCTATAAAGTTAAATAAAATTTGCTAATATACCTAAAATTAGCCAATTGATTCTAAATAAATAATATTAGTCTTAAGTGTTGAAAATATGATGTCATAATGGTTCAAAACACTATAAATACAGTTTTATTGAATTATCCTTCCACAATATGAATAAGTTATATTCTAAAAAGATCTTTAACAATTATAAAATCTTCAAGAATGATATATAAATCAAATACAACCTTATAATGAATTAAATCCAAAGATAATTCATGAGTAGTCACTAGTACTATTTACTTATCCACAAACTATAATCACACCTTTAAAAGGGAATAAGGAATCTTGATCCATCACCAAATCAAGAGACCACTACTTAAATAGGAGAATAACCGTTCTTAAGTAACTTTAAGGAAAACATTACAAAGTAAACAAGGTACAAATATCATAAGTATTACACCTTAAATCCATCCATGTTTTTAAAGTTAACTTTAGTCTACAAGACTTTAAGATATAAGTCTAAAGACTTTGCTATATGTTTTATAGTTAACTTTGGTCTGTTGTAATTAAGTTAAAGCATCTCAAGTCTAAGTTATTCCAGCAAGCACAAACAACCTTGACCACAATTGATTAAACACAAAGATTATTGAGACCTTAATAAAGAAATATTTTCTTTAAAAGTTATTCGTTTTGCCACTTAAGTCAACAAATGACAATCATAATCACCTTACCTTATATTTTACTTGTATACTTCGGATTGATAACATTTAAGTCCTTTATAAGTGAATATACTTGTAAAGTAAAAATTGGAAGATAAACAATTATCATATCAGCAGTCTTGAGTAGTATTCCACTTTCGTATATCTTATTGTTGTATACCATTATAATTACATGTTGTTTCACACACACCCACAAGCCTTAATAAGAAGCACGAGTGTTAAACTTATCTAAAAGAACAACACATTCTAAAGAAATGAATTCCAGTTTCCAAGCTCTAGACCAACATTATCTCCGGGATCCGCATTTATAAAGTGCATCACATTACCTATGCATAAAAGCATTCTGCTTCTTTAAACATTAGTCCTTACCGGACCAATGATGCTGATTTCAGATATTGGATCTTATCTTGTCTCGAAGACCGTGAGTGCATAATCTTGCAATCACAAAAGGCAAGTTCACACTTGCTCATGTCCTTTGATTATTTTCTGTAAAGTATTTTGCAAATCCAGTGTTGTCATCACCTACATTTTTTTAAAAAGGTCAGAAAACACTATTTTCGTAATAATATGCTTATAGGTTATTTACCATGAGATAATAACCCACTATGAAAGTTTTGGTGATAAAGGAACATATTATCTAGGACTTAACAACCAATATCGCTAGTGATTCTTGCGCCGTATATTACGCGTTAACAATGAGATTTGGAATGGGAAGAAGTCAGCTATATCCTTTTACTCTCGTATGGAGGCAAGACGACCTTAACGTGACGTTGTGATTCCTTGTGCGGATCCAACATATGGGTGGGCACCCTTACGCCCCACACTTTTGGTGTCTAGATATCGATGAATGGTGTTTAGGGATATAGTCCATTTAAATGGTACTCGTCCGGACATCACCAGGTCATAGAGTCTTCAGGAACTCATCAGGGTTTTATCCTGCCCGAAAGGGGGCTTAACGGAGATGAGCCGGCCCCAAAGGATCGTGCAGACATATGAGGTCGCGGAGAGGGCAGTGATTGGCTTGGATCATCTACTGGGCCCCACAACATGGAATTATGGACGGGTAAGCTGCCCGGTTGTGCAACAAGGATTTGATATCTCATGGGAAAAGTAAAGCACCTCTGCAGAGTGTAAGAACTATAACTTGTTACTCCCTGTTTCGGAAAGGATCTGCGAACGCGGCGGGAAAGGAACTCCATGAAAGTTCTGGTAAACCCGTGAAGGCTGACGAACATAGCTTTTCAGAATAAAAGCAACCTTTGAAGAAATTTTTATGAAAACTTGCATTGCCTACGACCTATGGTCTGTGGCTGTAGATATAGTGCATCAAACACTCTTTTTTAGTGAACTTGCTGAGTACGCTCGTACTCAACATATCTTCTCAACCCTTGCTTGATTCTGAAGCCAGTATAGACAACATCAACATCAAGTTATGCTTAAGGAATCATCATCCCAAGCTAAAGATCTTCAATGAAGACAAGGAAGTCAACATATACATCAACTCAAGTGAAGACAAAGTTACTGATTAGATAGGAATATACTCTCTAGCCAAAGAACTTATTTCTGTAGTGTATTGCAATAGCAGCAATGCCAACCCCTTAGTTGAAATACTAGTCTTAATAGTATGATAGTTTTTGCGTTGTTTATCTTTGATTCTTCTTTATAAGAAGTTCTTTCTCTCTCTTTAACCTAGAGTGTTCTCTGGATATTGTGTAAAGAGTGAGTTGTAACCTTTAGCCATGTATTGGACCTGCTGTGTTTCTGTTGTGCCACTCTGAGGGATATAATACTAGTGAACGGTGTTTCATTGGTGTTATGCCAACGACTATAGTGTACTACATCATGCAGTGGTATGCTGGGTCACCGCAAAAATGAAGCAATAAGATTTTGACTACTCAATGGAAATCGGATAAGTTTGAAGGCACTCTGGTCATTTTATCAAGATGTGGCCTCACTCTCTAGTTGATCATCTGATATGTCTAAGAATCCCATATCCCAGTAATGTCCTTGAAATATGGAAACAAAACTCATGGCACGGTAAGTAAGGAGAATATACAGGATGTGTTGGAGGTAATGGAGAAAGAATATGTACTAGTTCCCTCCATTCCATGGTAAGTAATTACTGTGAACACACAAGAACTACTTGATTCATAGACGACTGTAGAGAAATTGCATAACTTAGGAATAATTAGCTGCATACCTCCTAGAAAATAATATCTAGATTGGAACCTGACACTGTTTCTCCAAACACGCCGAAACAAATCTATTTTGCTGCCTTCAATCATCCAAATAACCTAGCAGCACATAAATCTGGGAAAAGAACAGAGCCTGCAAAAAAAATGGAGCTTCAAGAACTACAGGAGAAGCTGAATACGCCGACGGCCGGGTCCCGTCGGCGTAGTCCCTAAATACCGTCGGCGTAGGCTGGGCCGATGGCTGTCGTCGACGTATGGTCGTCGACGTACAGCCCCATAGGCGTAGCCCCTTCTCCCGTCGGTGTAGAAAAGCCGTCGGCGTATATAGGTGCACGAAAAGGAAAACTTTCTCCTGCAACATTGTTCGCCATCCCATGATATACATGAGTGCACAATATGGGCATATTAGCGCAAACTATATCGCGATTCTAGCAATAGCATTGGTCATTTGACCTAAAATCCAGAAAACCTCGATTGAGATAGGTCATTTTGTTAAGGTTTTTTTGAGACACGATCAATATACCAAGTTTTTTATTTTTTCCATGCAACTATGTCACATAATATGACACCACGCGAAGGTTTTGCATTGTTTCGATCGTTTTTGAATTTTTTATGCTCGTTTCAAACTACCGTCAAACTTTCTAAATCGAGGGGCATGAAAATTCTTAGCTCGGGGATGAGGCTCACTAAACTTGCATTAGATCTCTGATGAAATAGCATATTGTGAACCTAAAAATGACTTTTTCAAAAAATCATGAGCATCATATCATGTACTTGTAGTTCAAATCTAACTCATTTCCTGCTGATTCGGCAGGAATTTGTCTTTTTCACGAGGGGTGGACGGAAAGGTTTGAGATACCCCGGTTGGGAAATTGTCCATTCAATATGGTATAGTATTTTGTAAAAATGTGGTATTATAATTTTGAAACTTTTATTTGGTGGTTGTTTCACAAAACGCTCCGTTTTTTGCACTCGGAAAATAAAAATTGGCTTTTTGGTGCGACAAAAAGGAAAACTTCCTCCTGCAATATTGTTCGCCATCCCATGATACACATGTGTGTATAATATGGGCACATTATAGCAAACTATACCATGATTTAGCAATAACATTGGTCATTTGACCTGAAATCCAGAAAACCTCGATTGAGATAGGTCATTTTGTGAAGGTTTTTTTGAGACACAATCAATATACTAAGTTTGGTATTTTTCCATGCAACTATGTCATATAATATGACACCACGCGAAAGTTTTGCATTGTTTCGATCGTTTTTGAATTTTTTATGCCTGTTTCAAACTATCGTCAAACTTCCTAAATCGAGGGGCATGATGATTCTTAGCTCGGGGCTGAGCGTCACTAAACTTGCATTATATCTCTGATGAAATAGCATATTGTGAACCTAAAAATGATTTTTGTAAAAAATCATGAGCAATATATCATGTACCTGTAGTTCAAATCTAACTCATTTCCTCCCGATTCGGCAGGAATTTGTCTTTTTTACGAGAGGTGAACGGAAAGGTTTGAGATATCTAGGTTGGAAAATTTTCCATTCAATATGGTCTAGTATTTTTAAAAAATGTGGTATTATCATTTTGAAACTTTCATTTGGTGGTTGCTTCACAAAAACACCCTGTTTTTTGCACTTGGAAAATAAAAATTGGCTTTTCGGTGCAACGAAAAGGAAAACTTCCTCCTACAACATTTTTCACCATCCCATGATACACATGTGTGCACAATATGGACACATTATGGCAAAATATACCGCGATTGTCGCAATAACATTGGTCATTTGACCTGAAATCCAGAAAATCTTGATTGAGATCGGACATTTTGTGAAGGTTTTTTTGAGACTCAATGAATATACCAATTCTGGTATTTTTCCATGCAACTATGTCATATAATATGACACCACGCGAAGGTTTTGCATTGTTTCGATCGTTTTTGAAATTTTTATGCCCATTTCAAACTATCGTCAAACTTTCTAAATCGAGGGGCATGAAGATTCTTATATCGGGCTGACCCTCACTAAACTTGCATTATATCTCTGATGAAATAACATATTGTGAACCTAAAAATTATTTTTACAAAAAATCATGAGCAATATATCATGTACTTGTAGTTCAAATCTAACTCATTTCCTATCGATTCGGCAGGAATTTGTCTTTTTTACGAAAGGTCAACGGAAAGCTTTGAGATATCCAGGTTGAGAAATTGTCCATTCAATATGGTATAGTATTTTTTAAAAATGTCGTATTATCATTTTGAAACTTTCATTTGGTGGTTGCTTCATAAAAACACCCCTTTTTTGCACTCGGAAATGAAAAATGGCTTTTCGGTGCGAAGAAAAAGAAAACTTCCTCCTGCAACATTTTTCACCATCCCATGATACACATGTGTGCACAATATGGACACATTATCGCAAACTATACCGCGATTATCGCAATAACATTGGTCATTTGACCTGAAATCTAGAAAACCTCGATTGAGATAGGTCATTTTGTGAAGGTTTTTTGGGACTCAATGAATATACCAAGTCTGGTATTTTTCCATGCAACTATGTCATATAATATGACACCACACGAAGGTTTTGCATTGTTTCGATCGTTTCTGAATTTTTTATGCCCATTTCAAACTATCGTCAAACTTTCTAAATCGAGGGGCATGAAAATTCTTAGCTCGGGGATGAGGCTCACTAAACTTGCATTAGATCTCTATGAAATAGCATATTGTGAACCTAAAAATGATTTTTGCAAAAAATCATGAGCAACATATCATGTACCTGTAGTTTAAATCTAACTCATTTCCTACCGATTCGGCAGGAATTTGTCTTTTTCACGAGAGGTGAACGGAAAGGTTTGAGATTCCTAGGTTGGGAAATTGTCCATTCAATATGGTCTAGTATTTTTGAAAAAATTGGTATTTTCAATTTGAAACTTTCTTTTGGTGGTTGCTTCACAAAACACCCCGTTTTTTCTACTCGGAAAATGAAAAATATGTTATACGAAAGTATTTGTATTTTTATGTATTTTTTTGAATAAAAATATATAATATTTGAGTTTATATAGATAGATCTTATTTTTCTGCAAACTTTGATATATTATATGTATTTTTCTGAATTTAAATGATCTAGTTATGTTTTTTTAAGATTAATGTGGAAAAAAGAAAAATAGCTACGCCGACGGCTTTGCCGTCGGCATAGATCTGAAACCTGCCGTCGGCGTAGACTTGACGTCGTTGCTCTGCCGTTAGCCCAATGGACTACGCCGACGGTCCTGTTTACGCCGACGGCGGTCGTCGGCCTATTTATTCTACGCCGACGGTAAAACTGGGCCGACGGCCCGTCAAGCTACGCCGACTGCCCCAATATTTTGCCGTCAGAGTATAAAAAGGCCATCGGCCTATTTGGTTATTCCGTAGTGATGGTAAACATGGTTTCATTAAAAAATCAGGTAATCATTTATCATTTGGTTGCTTCGATAAGCTGGACCGAACCAAACTTTCATGATATGTTGCTTTCTTCATTTTTATCTTACGAACCCAAGTTATTTGGCAGAAACATGGAATTCAGAAATGTACCATAGAGGAACATGTTATTGTTAAGTTGGTCTTAATTTACAAATAAACAAAGGTTTGTATCTTCACGGTGGAATTAAAACAGAGTTGGAACGCTACAGTGACAGCATGGAACAGAAGATGATATACACCTGAGTTGAATTGCAATTAACGTACATACTAACATTTTTGTCAGCAAATGGATGTAGCTAGTCACACGTTGCTCCTGATAATTGAAGGAATTGTCAAATGGATCCCCCGGAAGTTCTAACACTCAACAGTACAAGAAGGCACTAGCTGTCAAATTGCCTGCTGAGTAATGCAGAAAATTTGGGGAAGCTCTCTTCTTATCAAGGTGGTTTCCAGAATTACCTAGCACAATAATGTACAAGCATATGGAGAAAGTTGATGGTTCTTCAAATCTGCCCAAGAACTGAAGCTATTCGGTCCTAATGATACGAAGATAAAACAGATCCTCTAGACTTTGTATTACTCCCTCCGTCTTGAAATAGATGTCTTAAATTTGTCTAAATACATCCAAATTTAGACAAACTTAAGACTTGTATTTCGAGACGGAGGGAGTAGATAAGATATAGCAAGAGAAAGTAAGATGAGAAAATATACACTATAAAAAGATAACATAAGAGAAGGATACTTCTTTATATTGTTTTCTAGCCAGAGATAGCCAGAGAAGGTTCTTTTTATCATGCTTCTCTAATGCATAACAGTGTGCAATTCACCTATAAATAGCCATCCCAATTAACAGATAAGCCCAACATAAAGATAATGTAACATAATATGAGAAATTCGAAATTTTACCGCTGCAAAGATGCCACTCTGAAAAATGGTTATGCAAAGATTGTAACTAGATATTTGCCATTCTAATCCTTGGTTCCTCAAAAGTTTGCCACTACACATAGTTTAATACTTTCATCACATTACATCCACTTGAACTGTCTAATTAGCATCTGGCTCTTGAAAAATACTTCCTTTCATATATATTCAATAAAAATAAGTCGGTCACTGTTCCTGCATATTGAACCGACTAGAAGTGTCACTTGTCCCCTAGCCTGTTAGTAAAATGAGTGGCTAAAGGCTTAGTTTGTTGATTCAGGCTAAACCAGGGAATTGCACTAGGCCATGAGATGATAGTATGTTAACTATACTGCATACTCGTCCAGAGGCTGAATGTGTGCAACACGTGTTCTTTGGCTACAAAAGTAGCTAAAGAAATCCGAAGAGCAGTTAAGCATATTACTGGTCTTTTGCCCGGGCCTGATTTTATCAGTACTACGTTTTGCATGATTCAACATAACACCACACTTTTATGCATGTGCTAGGGCCACATGCAAGTTTTTGAGGTATTCCTACGCCCCGGAGCGTGGTTTGCCGCTGAACCCTGATCTGTGGGTCTCGGGTCGTCTACCCCCCTAGACGTTCCTCTGACAGGGGTAGTCCGGCGTAGCTCTCTTGTTTTGTATTTGTTTAGTTCATATAATAATGTAAAACCATGTTGGTTCACAAGGTGTGGCAGTATCCTACCCGGTTTCACCGGAACAGGGAGTTTCCCCCTTATATAAGTCCAGAACCTTCCCTTTTAGGTTACAATGCTATAGGATGATATAAAACCATGTTGGGCCACATGCTTGGGACACATGCAAGTTCTCATGTGATTCCGACACTCCAGTGGTCTTCGTCCAGCGAAACCCTAGACCAGGGGCCCACAGGTCTACCCCTATATCTTTCCTGCGTACGAGGTAGCCCGGTGGACCTTTCTATTTATTTTGGTTTGTTTAGGATATATGTACATGCAAAGAAAAGGTTGGGCATACTTTGCCATAATTAAAATAGGCTCCGGTTGCCCCGAGACGGGAGTTTTCAGTTAAAGATCTAGGATTTTACTAAGTGTTAACGCATGTCCGAGAAGGGGATCACACTTGGTGGGAAATGGTGTAAAAATGGTTGACGTAGGAAAATGATTGAATCTTTGAACAACTTCACAAAAATATAAGTTTCACACACATGTGATAATAACACTTACAAACATACAAATTTCTCAAGTTGTGAGAAGATTCGACATTTCATGTGGCGTGGAGACTATTATTCAGAGGCTACGAATCCATCCAATTAATAAAATAGAACCTAAATAATTGATACTAACAAATAAATACAAATATAAATTAAGTTTATAATTTGGTGGGAAAAAAAATGTAGTCGGTATGCCGAGGGTGGCTGTCGGCGTAGCTGCGCCGTACGCCGAGGGTGACCATCGGCGTAAGCTATGCCGACGGCGGCTCTAGGCGTATTGATGGCGCCGTTAGGGATCCGTCCCGACCATGCCGGCAAGTGCCACGCGGACATCCCGTACGCCGACGGCCTGGATACGCCGAGGGTTGCCGTCGGTGTATCGGTGGCTACGCTGAGGGCGTGGAAGCGGGGCTGGCCTGGCCCAGTGCTACGCCGACGGCTTCGACCTTTGGCCGTCAGCGCACGGCGCCATTCGTGTAGTGAGCAATAGATTGACGATAATTCTACTAATAAGCAATAGTAGGAGGGGTAGCTAAATCAGAGAAGAAGGCACGAACCTATCAATCCAGTCAGTCGTGGACGATAGGAGTTACCTCGTCGCAGTCGCTAGAGGACCAGAGGACCGGAGAATTTGATGGAGGCCGTGGGTGGGAAACGCAGGGGTGAGAGGCGACGGCCACAGCCGCAGGGGTGAGAGGCGACGGCCACCTGGGGTTAGCAGGCGTTGTGACGCACATGAGGGAAGTAGGGGAGGCCTCCCGAGTGGCACTGGATTCATTCCTGATGTAGAGAGACGTGGCCCTTTTTTGAGATGTAGAGAGATGTGACCCTGATCTTATATCTCAGAGAGATCAAACCGATTAGTCCGGGAAAAACTCCTGGATTAGGAAAAGAAAAAAAATAGAGCAGAGATTTTCGGTAAGTTTGTTATGACTGTGTACGTGCGGTGAGAGACTTTTGGGAAGTTTGTTAGGCGGTGACATTTAACGTGTAATTAGTAGGAAGTGTGACACCGTCTAACACCACCGTTTTAGCTTTAATAGTAAAGATGTTGCTAAAGTTTAGTTGAGTGACAATTCTCACAAAGGCAACAGTGTCTTTCATGCTGCAGTTATCTGTTCTTTATGGAAACTTCGAAATGATATCTGCTATAACAAGGCTCGTTGGTCAGTATTTCAGGTTTTATGGTTGTGCATCACCAAGACAATGAAGAACTGGACTGTTTTTTTCTAAACTCAGTTGAAAGGTAAGCCATATTCTGCAGTATCTTACTGTAGTACTGTGTGGTACTGCATAATACTGTTATAAACATCAAGGGTTTTATTGCCCTTTATAGAGAGAGAAAAGAATGTTGGAAAGTACACTTAATTTAGAAATGTATGGAAAGTTCAACCAAATAACTTCTCTAACAGTAATTTTACAGCAAAGGATAAAAGTAAACCCAAGGAATTAAAGTCATTCTCGTGAAGGATATCATCAAGGTTGGCTTTGGAAAAAGTAGGACCATATGCAGGTTCCAGAAAATTAGCTTGTCGACCGACCATCAAGCCACAAGCCATCAACATCAAATTTGTTCACAAGAGAAATGGACAGACAAGATCAAGTACTCCAATACCAAACATATAAACCCATTTATCTATAAAGTAAAGCCTTTGTAAGGAGATCACGGCTTTCAAAGATGTGCTCCTTCATGTAAAATCATCAAATGATAATCAAAGAAGATTCAGCTACATCCCTGCTAATCCTGAAACATGAAGTACACGTTTGGCTCTTAGTTGCCAATCTGAATTCCAGGCAGTTTGATACAACATTGTCTAGTGTTATTTGCATGTCTTTGAGAAAGCTATGAACATGCTTTCTATTTTAATTATTCAACCATTTGTGAACTAAAGAAAAACATTATCAAGTTGCACAGACATATGCAATCTCTGATTTATAAAGTTGGTATGGACACACATTATTTATTTTTTGCAGTGGTAGAAATAATTTCATTGCCCATCTAGAGAATACATTAGAATCCTATCATCTAGATCTAGGAAATAGCATGATAAGAAAAAGGTTCCAATGTTCTGAGAATATGTTGGAATCCCGTCATCTATATTCAGCATGATATACTGCAAGGTCGTTTTTATTCTTATTGTTTCTCATTATAGTACCACAAATCATATTTACATAAAGGGTGCTCGAACATACTATGCATACAACCGACTGTAACAGCTAGTTCCTACATCCAGAACACTACAGGAGCAAACGACACGAGATACTTGGACACTAGATAGCTGGTGGTGCCGTAGATCTTGGTTTGCAGCTCTCCCTTTTGACTGTAATTTAGGCCAAACATGATGAGACGTAGCACGCAACCATCGTGATCACCAAAGGCGCACTCCGGCTCCAACTCCTCATGTACCACGCAGTCGACGAGGCCAAATCGGGTATCACCCATGTAAGTAAGGGTTGCCCCGAGGTGCCTCTCAGATTCGCTGCAGAACAACTTGTCCTTGGACATTTTCCATTCAGGCTGCGTGGTACTTGTGCTGCTGCGGGAGGCGACCTGGCAGGTGCAGATGTAGCCATCCTCGTGAAGGCCAACCCATGCGTCAAGACCGCTGTGAAAGAAGCCTTGGCCTTGGAACGGCAGCACCCATTCCCCATGCCACCTCCATTCGCAATGCTTGGTATCAAAGAAGTAGGTACCCTTGGCAAGACAGGGATCATCTCTGTCGTGCACAGACATGACGATGGTCTGTCCGTCCGGGTGCAGCACATATGAGGTGATAATTTCATCCTCGTTGAGTGGAGGTGGTGAGGGCACACTTTTCCAGGACCAGTTCATGCTTGACCTTGTAGACCATGCCTGCTTGTCACCAGTGGGTGCCGGCGACAACACCTCAAAGGAGTGCTGCCGCTTCACATTCAAATGGTAAGATGACAATCCATAAAGCATGTCGCCAGCAGCCACAGAGATGTCAAAGCAACCAAGCAGTGGAGCCGGAAGGCGAGGGCCCATGGTGAGTCCCCCTGTTTCGGTGTTGTATACGAGAGCAGGAGTCTGTCCGCAAGATGAAGATGTTGCTGCCGAAGATGGTAAGACTAAGTTCTGCTGCCCCCAACCGGAGGACAGCAGGCTCAGGGAACCCAACCTGCAGGTCGGTGGTGGTGTCTTGCAAAGTGTCAAGGTCGATTTTGTGGATGCTGAAGCCCTCGTCCCAATCATCCAGCACCAGATAAAGGTGCTTCTTCGGCACAAGCCGCGATCTTTTCATGGTGCGGTCGCGGTTGAGTAGGCATTGCTGACGCTTAGACATGTCTCCACAATCGATCTGCCGGCCCTAAGTGGAGGATGTAAACCAAACGATAATCTGAGGCACGTACAGGAATCCAGATCTAATAGGCTGATGAAGTGAGATGCCCTGGAATACCTCCTCTAGTCGAATTACGAGACCAACTCGGTTAAGTACCAGGAATCTGAGTCGGAGCAGAATCACAATGGGGAACGCCTCAAAAGGGAAATAGGGTTAGGGGTGAGCCAAATTGAGAGTAAAATCGGGACGGGAGAGAAAAATGGGCCACCTGGTCGCCGGAGATGCCGTAAGGTGGTCGCCGGAATCGCTGGCGTGCTCGTGCTCCACGCACCCGTGTCCTGGAGTCACGATTCCGGCCCGTGTGGCTGCATGGCAGCGGAGAGGCGCCGACCTCCAGTTTTCTGCCGGACGTGGTCGGCTTTGTGTGGCTGTGCCGCCCGTGGTCGGCTTGGTGCTGTGGCCGGCGGCGCTCCGACCGTCGTCTGCTTCCACTGCTCCCTTCCGCCGCCTGAAGGCAAACACGAGATGGGCCGGCCCAGAAATCGCGTTCGTTCGCTGGTTTTTTTTTGAGAGAAAACCGCACCCGCGGTCCCGAATGTTTGCGGTTTACGTCAGTTGGTCTCTAATCACTGAAATGAAATATTTAGGTTTTAAATATTTCATAATTGAGCACGCGTGGTCTTAATTGGCTCTGACCCACGCCACGTCGGCCGTTGGTCGTTAGGCAGGAGATTTCCCGCGGCTGGCTGATGGATATTTTGCAACTAAACCATTATAAGTATATGTCTTCTCCTTTCCTAGGCCCCAGACCTTCTCCCCTCCTCTGTTTCTTCTCCAGCCACTGTCCATCGCCATGAGTGCCACAACAAGCTCATCTGAGTGGATACGGCCGAGGAGGAAGCCATCTGCTCCATTCCCGTCGCAAGAACTCGTTGTAGCTTCTGCTCATGCCGCTACTGCCGAACTTCTGGTTGGTGCCATGTCCGTCTTGTCGATTCCGAGAACCATTCGTCTTGTCTCGGTCGAGCTCAATCACAGGCGTGTCTTCTACAAATGCCCCAACCATCGGGTAAGATGTTGTTCTTAGGACTAGCAGATTCATTTCCCTCCCATTTTCTTATTCCTTTCTCTGATTTATATCTCAGGTTACTCCTAACCCTTGCAACCACTACTATTGGGAAAATGGAGAAGACAACTATGTTGATTTTCTGATAGGAATGGGTACTATGCAAGAGAAACAGAGAAGGGAGAAGAAGATGTTGGACAGAGGGACATGGTGGTTGTACTGAAGAAGATGGATCAGCTACTTGTCATTGGCAACAAAGTGTTAGCAGCAATTATTTGTCTAGTTGTGGTGATGGTGTATGTAGCAGTTGCTAAGTAGATCAGGACTGATGTAATATGTGAATGGAAATGAATGCTAGGTTCTCTTTCAAATGCAATGTATGAAATGCAATGTATGAAATGTTAGCAACTGACTGGCAGATTTCAACAAGTGGTAACTGATCATCTCTAGATCATTACATCCAAAAGAAGTACCGACTTGCAGATTTAACAAGTGGTAGCTGATCATCTCTAGATCATTACATCCAAAAGAAATACTAATTGGCAGATTTAACAAGTGCACTCCTGCACTTACATGGTTTGAGTGAAATCAGAGCTACATCTGAGCATCAGGTTTCTATCAAACCTAGCCAAAATATGAGTTTGTTCTCCAAAATATACAACCTATCTTCTAAAGATGTCCAAAATATAGAACTATCTGAGCATCGTGTTTCTGTCAAACATCAGGCCGGCACCTTGTTCTCCTTCTTTGTCCCAACCTTCCTCTTCTTAGTAAACCAAGGGTTTTGATTGGTGGTCTTGGAGGTGGTAGATCATCTCTCGGTGCAATAAGCGGCTTTCAGGATATGATCGGTGGTGCTGACTGGGCTGAGTTCTTCTTTTGCAATTTCAGAAGATAGCAACAAAAAAAGAAGGGAGATCATCTCTGCAGCATGGTTGCACAGTTTCAGAAGAGAGCAACAAAAAAAGAACTCACTTGTTCCTGTAGAACCTGAAACACACTAGATGATGTAACATCATAGTTCATTGCAGATGCCACAATACTAGCTGTTGCACTTGTCTCCATTTGTGGTAAAACCTTTTTCTAGCAGATAGAAAGGTGCAAGTAAACAATAGATAGAAATGTGCAAGTAAACAAAAGATAGAGATGTACCTTGGCACTACTATTTCTTTTGACTGTCATTTTCTTTGGAGGTTGTGGTTCATCTTCAAGATCATCATCGTAGTACAATCTGAATTGTTCTTTGTGTTGTAGGCTCTTGCATCTGCAAGTTTTGTCTAAATGTCTTGCATCGCTGCTAGTTTTGCTTACTTGCATCTCTACCAAGAGCTGGGCACTTTATTTTGTTGTGGCAGTTCATTGCACACTACAATGGCCAATTGTTCCATGCCTGCTTAGCCTAGTGCCACCATCCTCCTCAAGTGGACACTTCCTCCTCTTTTTGCTTGGCCTCCCAACTTGCTTGTCAAACTTTGGTGGTCTAATTTCTGGCCCATTCATTTTATTCCACATTCTAGGGTCACTACATGGCATAATTACACCACTGTATGCAGCTTTGAATGCATCTATGCTATAACATTTGTGGACCACTGACTCTGGTTTGATCCTTTCATGCCTAAAAGATGCACATGCATGCCTACATGGGATTCCAGAAAGCTGCCAGGCTCTACATGAGCACTCCATCTTATCAATGTGCACCTCATATTCACCATACAACCCATTCACCTTTAACAAATGCTTTGCTGCAGGCTTTGCTTCATAATTGTTGGAAAAATCAATGTTTTTATCTAGTTTTTTCCTAATTTTAGGACAAATTGTGCCACACATCTCATCTACTTATTTATTCTTGTTAAAAAACCTAACCATGATTTGATCTTTGATCTTTTTCAAGCTGGTCACTATAGGCAGTTCTCTAGCATCAAGTATGTACCTACATGGGAAACTACTATTGGAACAAGGAAACATGCAAAGCTAGTACTGAAACAAAAAATCTAGTACTGAATCAAGGAAACTTACTTGTTGAACACTTCACATATGTTATTCAGCAGCAAATCACATTTAGGCAGTTCCTCAAATAATGCCTTGCACCATTGCCTTGGATCAATTGCATTCAGGTACTCAAATGCATCCTGGTCCAGTGCTTTCATCTCATCCATATACCTCTGCCAATCACACTCTCTAGTAGCTCTTGCAATCTGCCACAACTTGTTTTTGAAAATGTCACCTCTCCACCCATTTCTAGCAAAGTTTTGGTGTAGATGCCTCACACAAAATCTGTGTTGTGCATCAGGCCATAATGCATTCACTGCATTGATCAAGCCCTACATTGTCAAGCAATTATAATGTCAAGCATGTAAATAATGTCAAGCTATGTAAATATGTGGATGAATTGCATGTAAATTGTCACCTTTTGTCTATCACTCATAAATGTCCAGGGTCTTGTATTCTCTATGCCAAGATCATCTTTAAGTGTGCTCAGAAACCACTTCCATGAGTTAGTATCTTCCACTTCAACTATAGCAATGGCAATAGGGAAAATACAGTCATTTGGATCTACTCCTACATCTGCCAGCAACACACCTCCAAATTTGTTCTTAATATGGCACCCATCAATTCCAATAATGGGCCTACATCCTGCCATGAAGCCTCTCTTGCATGCATATAGTGACATGTAACAGTTCTTGAACACTCCTGCAGTTTGAGTGACAAACATTATGCTGCCAGGATTTGATCTTCTTATTTCTTGGGAAAAATCCCACAATAAATTGTACTGTGCCAGTTCATCCCCATGGATCTGCTTCAATGCAATCCTTCTGGCCCTTTCTATCTTGCTTCTACTAGTTGTCATGTTGAAATCCTTCTCAATTATCCTAGCAAAGTTCTTTAGGGACATCTTGTCATCAGCTCTAAACTTTTCTAGGTACTTTCCTGCTAGGTATCTTGCAGTGAACTGCTTTATCTTGAAATCCCTTTCACACTTGTGCTCTGCAATATATTTCTTGACAGTCCAAGCTTTGGATCTGCTACAAGGTGAAGCATATAAGTACCATGGACAGTTTGGCTCACAACAGGCCCTAACCCTTTGCATATCATTCTTCTTGTAGTGCACTCCTACTCTTTGTTGTATAATGTACTCTTGTATTGCACCTCTAAGATCAATGACTGATATAAACACCATGCCAATCTTGAATTCCACTTTTGTCATGTTCTCCGGCCTCCACCTTCTTAGCTCCACCTTCTTCTTCTTTTTCTTTTTCCTTGCTTGTCCACTACTTCCACTTCATCTCCTGAAACAACTGCTTCAATGTCTGAATCTTCCAGCTCTTTCAAATCTGCATCTGTATCATAGTTAGAGTCATCTACCCATTTGGATTTTTTCTTCTTGCTTTCTTAAAATTTCTCATCAACCCATTCTTCAAATAAATCATCATCATCTGCTCCTACCTCATTTTCAGAGTCATCCCAGTCTTCATCCAACTCACTGTCCTCACTGTCCTCATCTACCTCCTCAACCTCAAGCTTCCTCCTACTTCTTCTAAGATCATGCCCATAGTTATTTGGCTGCTGCATAGCTGGAGCACTACTACTGCCTGGATTTCCCTTGCCTACTGGTTCCTTGTTTTTGACAGAGTTTGGGCTCAACACAGGAGGCAGATTAGGAGAGCCAGATATGAGAACATCATCAATGCAAACATCATTTCTAAAATTCATATCTTTATGGTCCACAAACTTTGGAAATCGGAATTTAGGAACAACAGAAATCATGTGCATTGTATCAATATCACGGTCTATAATTCTAAGCCCTGATCCAAGATCTTGTCCAGGGAGCAGCCAATACAAAGAGTAATTTGCTGGTTGACTATAGCCTAGCTGCTCCATAAAATCAGTGAGCCATAGAGGTGACCATGTATCTGCTTCACATCCATCAAACCTAGCAAATTTGCCATCGACATAGCTCTTGGAAATCCCAAATCCACACAAAAAACCAGCATAGTTGATTTCTACTATGAACTCATCCTCATGTGGTCCTAATTAACAGACATTTCATCAATTTCTATCTGATTCGACTTGCCAATCTAATGGTGCTACACAGACGGGATCTAGGGTTACTTACCATAGCGCGCGGGAGGATCTCCGGGTCACCGCATCTTCGGCCCCTTTCTCGCAGGCTATATCCTCGCGTGCCTCGTCCCCGCGGCGGCCTCCGCTGGTCCGTCGCCTCCGGTCATCACCAGAGCAGCACCGTCGTGGCCAGCTCGCCTCCACCGTCGCGGGAGAGAAAGGGGTGAGGAGATGGAGGAGCGTCGAGTGTGTGGGAGAGGAACAGAAGGGGCTCTTTGCAATTTCTCGCATCCAGAAGTTGAGCCTCGTGGGCCCTAAAGCCGACGTGGTAGCGACGTGGCACCAGTCAACGCGGGTCAGACCCAATTAGGACTGCGCGTGTTCACTTATGAAACATTTAGGACCTAAATGTTCCATTTCAGAGATTAGGGACCAAACTGACGCAACCCGCAATCATTAAGGACCACGGGTGCGGTTTTCTCTTTTTTTTAAACGTTCGCTTTTTTTGACTGTTTTTTTTTGAACGTTCGCTTTGTCGCTGGTTCTGTTACTTCCTCTGATTCAAATTGATTCAAGTTTTTCTAAATTCGGATATATCTAGCATGAAAATATGTCTATATATATTCAAATTTAGATAAATTTAAGTTAACTAATTTGGATCGGAGGGAGTAGTTATTTTATTTTTAAATATTTATGAAGTTTTTTTGAAAATTATGAAGAAAAAATAAAAAGAGAATGAATATTTTTTTGAAAATCATGAACCAAATTCCTAAATTGATAAACTTTTTTGAAAAATCACCAACATTTTTCAAAGTTAATGAACCAAAATTTGAAATTAATGAACAATTTTTTAAAAAGCATGAACAATTTTTTTAAAAAGTGAACATTTTTTAAAATGAACAAATTACAAAAATCTGAACCTTTAAAAAAACATAAAAAAGCAAAGGGAAAATAAAATAGAAAAACAAGAAAGGAAAAATAAGAGAGAAAAAAGTAGAAACAATGCTAAATGGGCCAGCTTAATATGGTGTGGCGTGCTTATAGCATTTTTGGAACAGTCATTGTCGGGGGGGTAACCCCCGGGTGGGGAAAGCCAGGCATAAGTAGGCTGGTTCCAGAAGATGTAGGCCGCCTAGCCTCCAAGAAATACAACTCTAACTGTCTGGCAAGCAAGCCCGGCTGGGATTATAACCTTCCCGGCTGGCCCGTCTAGCCGGTGGCCAGAAGAACCGGCCGGGTGGTCGTTCCCACCCGGCTCACCTCGGATTCGATGGAGAGAAAGGAAGTACTGACGCTCCATGCGGGGTACGCTTCTGGCTCTCCCTCATCACCAAGGAAGCTGGCATGCCGTCATGACCAACGCTACCCGATGAAGATAAAGCAAGACGGTCGGCTGGCCTGGCGAAAGAAGTCCGGGTGACCGTTAAAGCAAGGGTGACGCCCCAAAGGAAGCCCGAGTGACCACTAAAGAGAAGGATGACGCTAAAAGAAGAGCGGACTGGGTCCTGGCCCATCGGCTGGGCCGTGCAGCCGACCCTACTCTGTAAACCCATATCCAAACAGTAAACCCTAGGACCCAATCTGTAATCTGCCCCCGGACCAGTATATAAGGGAGGGCAGAGCCAGGTGTGGTGAACCAGCATACCACTGCATGTGTAGTACACTATAGTCGTTGACATGACTTCCACAGAACACCATTCCATAAATATCACATCCCTCGAAGTGGTACAACAGAAACATTGCGGGTCCATATTACAAAAGTACACACATTATTATTATTATTATTACAATAAAGGAAGTTCAAGACTTCCAAAAGATCCAACTTACAAACCAAAATATAAAGTGTTCAGCGGAATTTAAAAGTAGCAACTCCGTTTAGGAGTTGAGCTCAACAGCTTATTCTATAGAGTTCATGCTGCTCGGATCCATTGGTTACTATTAACTAGGGATACTTAGTTGGACTCGTTATCATCGACACCATAGAGGATTTCGTAATCCACTCCTTCAACTCCTCTGGACAGATCAGGTTCCTCGTAGAACACATCTTGTTGGCATTAGGCTGCATACATTGGCACGTCTTCGGAATCCTTAGAGTCTAAGCAAGGGATCAAAGGAAAAAATGAGTAACAGCATTACCCAACAAGTTCATTATATGCAAGGTGGGAAGTTTGATGCTCTATCTACCACCTCGGATTATAAATCCTTGGCACTATGCAGTTTTTGTAAATCTTTCTTCAAAGATTGATTTTATTCTGAAAAACTATGACAAACAGCCTTCACAGGTTGACTAGAACTTTCATGGAGTTCCTTTCCTGTTGCATTCGTAGCTCCTTCCCGGAACAGGGAGTAACAAGTTACAGTTCTTACACTCTGGAGAGGTGCGTTACTTTACCCATGAGAGATCAACTCCTTGTTGCACAATCCGGCGTACTTTCCCGTCCACAATTCCATGATGTGGGGCCCAGTAGTTGGTCCAAGCCAATCACTGCCCCCTTCGCGACCCCGCATGCCTCCTTGGTGTACACCATGCCCACATAATGAATTACGGCAATGGTTTGTATAAACTGTTAGATGCCAGAACTATCGTGGGACGTTGAGGGTTCCCACCCATATGTTGCATATCCTCTACGAATTACCAATTAATATGCACGCTACAAGGATAACAGCCACGACCTGCACATCCGGCTACATGCGAGAGTAAGAAGATACAGGTGACTTCTTCGTCCCATTCCAAATCTCATGGTTAACGTGTGATATACGGCGCTAGAATCACTGATGTTAGGGGTTATTAAGTTCCTACTTGATCATCATTCTTGCAATTAGAACTCTAAGTTCTATTGCTCCATCATATCACCACATAGGATGATATCCATGATTTCTTTATTTGGAAAAATAATATTTTCCTTCTTTTATAGCAGATATGATAACACACAATTTGCAAATATTTTGGTAAATACTCTTCAAAGGATATGAGCAAGTGATGAACTTGCCTTGTGATGGCAAGGTAGTGAAGTCTGATGCTTGCACTGGACCTTGAGCTTCTAGTTCTACAAAAACATCTTTATTGCCCGGTAAGGACAATATTTAAAGAAGAAAAATGATTATGCAGATAATGTAATGCATTATTTGAATTTGTATGCATTTATCCCAAAAAGTTTCTTTTTGAGTAATAAAGGTTTTATAAATATCACCTTTTAATATTTTATAACATATATTGAATTATTTTATTTTATTTCCCTTTATTTGACTTTTATTGATTTAATAATTCCTTTAGGAATTACTAATTATACCTTAATTTTATTATTAAATATTTATTTAGTATTTTTCAAAAATACTATAATATTAATAAATAATGAAAGTGATTTTTATTTATTTTTTATCACCTTTCAATAATTTTGTAAAATTCCATAAGGAATATTTAAATTACAAATCTCTTATAAAAAATTGAATATCCAAAATTTGATATCTTATTTTGTTTGTACATAATGGATTATTGTGAATCCGAAAATATTTTGTTTATAATTTTTGGACTATTATTTTATTTTCTATAATTTTATTAAGTCTAGGGGTATTTTGGTCTTTTTCTTTTTCTTAAAACATGCCTGAAATTGTTTCTGGGCTGGTTATTCTTATTGGGCCCTGTTGGCCCACTATTACTAGACAAAAGAGCCACCGCGAAGGGTCTGGCCCAGCTCGGCCCATTCCTCACTATCTCTCTCTCTCCCGTGAGTTCGTCTTCTCCTCCTCTGGCCCCGACCCTGTGGCCGGCGATGCCTCTACCGGCGATTCCCGCCGCCGTCGGCCATTTTGGTCGCTGTCGTGGTGCATTAGGGGGTTGTCGATGATGCCCGTTCGTTCTATCCAATTGGATTCGAGCCTAGGGCTCTCCTTCGATAGATCGATGTCGTCCCGAACCCTAGGGTTTGGGTATTAGCATGGATTCAAGTGCAACCGTGGTCGTCGTGCGTTGAGGTGATGCTCTGCACCTCCAGGCGTGATCTGGGTCGTTGTCGTGGCGCCGTGTGGGTTGCAGCGCCCCCTCTGGGGTGCTCCCCGTGCCGCCATGGCCGTCGGCCCCTCTGCTTCCTCTTCTATCCTTCAGCGAGGACCTATGGTGAGTTTGTTTCCCCTTTCCTGGTGCTCTCTATGCTTGCTGATTTGATGCTAGATGTTAGCAGTGTCCTCTCTGGCTATAGTCTGATTCAGATTAGGATGATTATCCCTTTTAGGGTTCCTGTGATGTGCTTGTTCATGTACTGGAGGAATTGGTTCATGTTTAGATGGTATGTACCCATACTGAATGCTTATTGGCCTGAGGCTTGTTGGTTGATCTGATGTATGGTGTTTCTGGTGGCTTACTTGATGATTTGATGCTTGGATTGCATCTGATTCAGATGATGTGGTTGTATGGGAAACATGCTTGGTAAAGCTAATGATCTAATAGTTTTCAACTGTTTAATTGATTCATGGTCATGATTATGATAAGATACAGCTAATGACCTAGTGTTGTTATCTTGGAAATTAATATGTGGATTGAGATCCTCATGATCTCAAACAGTGAAGTGTATTATAGGAATATTCTAGTTATGATTCCTGTTTTTTAACAGGAAAATGATTAGTTAGTTGATTCTTTGAATCCAGGATGATTTTCTACTTTTCCTGATTCATATTGAATTGTTCTTGTGACACCATCATGTATGGCACACAGGTTTAATTCTAAATCATGGATTTGGTTAGTTTATGCTTGAGACAATCTTGGCTTTGAAAATTAGAGATGCTCATAGCTGAATTCCCTATGACCAATGATGTTGGTCTAAGGCTTAGGGATTCAAATCTTATCTAGTTGGTTCATCTAGACAGTCTTGGTAGTGGTACCAGCTATTCTTTATTGAATCATAGCTTGGCAAAATGATAGTGAGCTTGATTAACCTATGGATTCCAAAGATTTGTTTCTAAGGTGCTACTCTTCCTTTAGAGATGTGCCTAGAAATAGATCATAGGTGTATATATGATTGAATTTTAGAATATGGTTTAACAACCAGAGCAAGGATGTTGCTCTGAGCTTTGGTTGGATTCTGGTGCTTTGCTGTTTGCCTTTAGATTTTCAGAAATCCCTATAATGGATTCACCCCACTTGGGTGTCTTCTGAGGGTTTGTTTTGTAATACAACACATTCCTTTCTCTAAATAAGATGATTAGATCATGTGAAGGTTTTATGAAACTCACCACAAAAGCTGATATTTGGGAAGTAAGTTGGTGATGATCTTGATCTGGTTTTGCTGGACTCTTGTGCTTGATCTGGAGCTAGCCTGCTCCTCCTAGCTCCTGGCTTGGCCTTGCTGTCCACCTAGTTCTTCCTCCTCCTTATGTCACCATTCCGGTGATGTTTGGGTTAATCTGGTGGTTTGGTTTGGCTGCTGTTCTTGGTTCACTTGCTGTTCTCCCAGGCTATGCTGTGGTGTGGTGTGGTGATGCATTGGGGTGCTTCCCCACGGCTGTTCTTTGGTTTTGTTTGATCTGGCTGTGCTTGTGCAGTCGACAACACACCCCTTGCATGCTTGTGTGTGTGCAACATGTGTGCCTGCTATGCACATATGGATAGGTTCTGAAAATTTGATCTTATTGTTACCAATCTACTTTTACCTTGACTGGTGAACTGATCCTTTTTGGCTGTCCTTTGCATTCTGGCTCTGAATTTATGAAAGATGAAATCTTTCATATTGGTGAAACTTGCCCCTTTTTAACATTTCTCAATTATGAGATTGTCAAGTGCACCTCACTGACATATCTGAGAGAAATACTTACTAACACTAATATTGTTTTATTTCTGTTAAATCTTTGTTTTGCACGTTCAAAGATAAAGATGAAGATTTAGTTTAGGTTTTAGATATAGGATAGTTTAGTAGATGTAATTTTCTTAATCCTTTGTAAATTTTTTATAGTTCATGTAATCTTTATTTTATTTAATTGTAATAAAGATTATGTTATTATTAATAAAGAAGATTTTTATTCTTTATTCTATTGTAACTTGTTTATGTCACTATAATGTGAAAATGAATTTCATAATTTTTATTGTTTTGAGATTTGAGTTATACTACCTATATCTTGATTTATTTAAGATTCAAATCTTATATCTAAATCATTTAAATTATTATTCAAACACTTAAGTTTTTAAAATTCAAACCCCTTTCAAAACACACATAATTCTTTTAAGATCACATCAAAGTTTATAACAATCTTACTTTAAGTCTAAACCTAATATTAAAGTAAGAAAGAAACATTGATCACTTAAGATTTTATTTGGCGAATTTTTTTCCCACTTTTTCACAAATAGATGCATGCAACAATACATAATCCTAGATCTACCCTTCGTTAGGTTCCTAAATGCTGGGATGTTAAACCATAATTCCTATTCTGAGGTTTGAACTCCAGGTTGGGTTTAGGTTTGCTTGCCTGAATCCTCTTGGTTTCCTTCTTGGCTCTCTTCCTTCGGTCCTCTTGGACATTCTTGTAGTCATCTTCAAAAGTAATGGCTGCATCCAACAACTGCTGATAAGTTTCCTTATTGGCTAACCTTAGCTGCATTTTCACAAAAGGATTTAATCCACGCAGGAAACGCTTCTTCCGCTTCTCTTCAGTGTTGACATCCTCCTCAGCATAGCGAGACAGTTGACTAAACTCCTGGATGTACTTCATGACACTAGTATATCCTTGCCTAAGCTCCTCAAATTCTCTCCGTTTCAACTCCATAACACTTTCTGGAACATGATATTCACGGAATCTCTGCTTGAACTCTTCCTAGGTAAATTCCCTTCCTGGTTGTTGCATGGCCAACTGATTTTCCCACCATGATGTTGCAGGTCCAGTCAAAAGATGAATTGCATACCTCAATTTCTCCTCATCATTGCAACCTACAGTTTTGACTTCCTTTCAAGATTCTGCTAGTCTTCTACATCCATTGGTTCAGGAGCTGATGCAAAAGGTAACGGTCTTGCATTCTGGAAATCCGATAGACTCACTCCTCCACCTTCAGGTGCCTTCTGATTTGCTCGCCCCAGCAATTCTTCCATGAACTTGTTCTGGTTTTCTTGCATCATTTGCATGCATTGCATAAAGTTCTGCTCCATTAACGGCCTCATTGGTGGTGGTGGTGGTAATGCTTCTTGGTTTGCTGCATCTGCATCGGTGTTTTCCTTGGACTCTCGCTCCATCCGCTGCTGTTCAGTTTCCATTCCTACACCCGTATCCATGACCCTCTAGTCCTGAAACATAAAGCAAATACTCATAATTACATCATGCTCATGTGTTCTGAGCTCGACTTTACGCATAGAACTAGTCACACAATGAAGATCCAAAGAAAATCCAAATATGCATTTCACATATCTTACATAATATCATAATGATACAAAGTCATTACAACCTATACCATATAGGTATCATTGCAAAACTACCTTATTACTTGAGTACAATACACAATACTTGATACTACTAACTAATTTCCTCCTTCTAGTAGTAACTACGCTCATCGTACATGCCTAGTGTCCAACCGTGATGACGTGTTGTTCGTCGCACAGTTTGTGGAACATATGGCCTTCCAGAAGGAACATACTCTGTATCTGAAGTGTCAGGACTTGAATCATTACTCAACCTGAGTGCATTGACTCCCTCCAGCTCAGCTGAAAAGTCTTCAGAAACATATTCAACATTATCTCTGGCCTACATCTCCTGAGCTTCATTTCTTGAGTTGTCAACAGGATATGCAGATCCTGCTGCTTCCCAGGTGCTCTCGTGGGCCAGATAGTTAAACACTGGATAATGTATATTCCCTGGGAAGTTGTTGATGATTTAAACACTCTCTCCTCAGGATCTTCTTCTTCATCCTGATTATCTATTGACATGGTATTTCTACTATTATTATTAGGGTTCATCCTTGCACCCATCCAACTAGATTGTCCAACATTTCTGTCAGAACCATCTATGGACATCTAGTGTTCATGAGATCCATCATATGATCCCATTCTCCATCCATCTGAATTCTCAATAGGAAGTCTGAATCAGAACCATCCTCTGAGCCCTGTGGTACTGCATACCGCATATATATAGTAGGATCATGTATAGGTTCAGGTCTTGGTGAATAAGGATATCGTATAAAAGATTCAGGATCTATAGGTATAAAAGATAGGTGTTGCACTACTACTTGCTTCTTTCTCTAACTGAAATGCTAACTGCTTCCTCCTTTCCGGATTAGTTAGATCCTCTAACATGTCATTTTTGTCTTCGATAATCACTTGATGGGTCTTATAAAAAGACGCAACGAGTGTTTGGTATCTATCCATAAACTTGGAAGCTAACTTAGGATGCTTCTTAACCAAAGTAAGATGATCCGGTATAGGCTCCGAGTCTATAGAATCATGAGGAATCACAGAGAATGTGCTACCTTCTAGCTCCTTGGTTTTCTGCTCCCGGATATTAGATATCGCCTCCACAACAGCAACATGATAGGCTGCTAAATTACTCCTACCTTCACCTATGGGTAGATCGTGGTACAATCCAAGCTTCTCTAGAAGTTGGATACTCACATGATACTTGGATAACATCCGACCATCAAGGTAAGTGATAGTGTTCACTGGAATTCTAGTTGGACAACTAAAGAGCTTTAAAAGTTGACCGAAGTTGGTCTGTGAATGATCCTTGATAATCATCAAGAGTCTCCTCTTTCCTTACCAAAGTCTGTTTTGGAAACTTTGGTGCCATATCTCTGTATATCAGAAAAAATAATTTTGATTAGTGTCCAATGATATATTGCATCATAACAAAGAATTATCGCACTAACATATATAACGGAATATTCTCATTTGAATACCCATTATATTACTTTTAGAGAATTCTTTAGCGTTGCTAATATTTCCTACAGGTAATACCCTTTACTAGGTTTCCAACCTAAGGTCAAAGCAATTTGCTCTGATACCAATCAAGGTGGCCCAAAGATACCTGCATGTGTAGTACACTATAGTCGTTGACATGACATCCACAGAACACCGTTCCGTAAATATCACATCCCTCAGAGTGGTACAACAGAAACATTGCATGTCCATATTACAAAAGTACACACATTATTATTATTACAATACCGGAAGTTCAAGACTTCCAAAAGATCCAACTTACAAACCAAAATATAAAGTGTTCAGCGGAATTTAAAAGTAGCAACTCCGTTTAGGAGTTGAGCTCAACAGCTTATTCTATAGAGTTCATGCTGATCGGCTCCATTGGTTACTATTAACTAGGGATACTTAGTTGGACTCGTTATCATCGACACCATAGCGGATTTCGTAATCCACTCCTTCAACTCCTCAGGACAGATCAGGTTCCTCGTAGAACACATCTTGTTGGCATTTGGCTGCATACATTGGCACGTCTTCGGAATCCTCGGAGTCTAAGCAAGGGATCAAAGGAAAGAATGAGTAACAAGGTTACCCAAAAAGTTCATTATATGCAAGGTGGGAAGTTTGATGCTCTAACTACCACCTTGGATTATAAATCCTTGGCACTATGCAATTTTTGTAAATCTTTCTTCAAACATTGATTTTATTCTGAAAAACTATGATAATCATCCTTCATAGGTTGACCAGAACTTTCATGGAGTTCCTTTCCTGCCGCATTCGTAGCTCCTTCCCAGAACAGGGAGTAACAAGTTACAATTCTTACACTCTGGAGAGGTGCGTTACTTTACCCATGAGAGATCAACTCCTTGTTGCACAACCGGGCGTACTGTCCCGTTCACAATTCCATGATGTGGGGCCCAGTAGTTGGTCCAAGCCAATCACTGCCCCCTTCGCGACCCCGCATACCTCCTTGGTGTACACCATGCCCACATAATGAATTACGACAATGGTTTGTACAAACCGTTAGATGCCAGAACTATCGTGGGACGATGAGGTTTCCCACCCATATGCTGCATATCCTCTACGAATTACCAATTAATATGCACGCTACGAGGATAACAGCCACGACCTGCACATCCAGCTTCATGCGAGAGGAAGAAGATACAGCCGACTTCTCTGTCTCATTCCAAATATCATGGCTAACGCGTAATATACGGCGCTAGAATCACTGATGTCAGGGGTTACTAAGTCCCTACTTGATCATCATTGTTGCAATTAGAACCTAAGTTACATTGTTCCATTATATCATCACTTAGGATGATATCTATGTTTTCTTTATTTGTGAAAATAATATTTATTTCTTTTATAGCATATATGATAACGCACAATTTGCAAATACTTTAATAAAGACTCTTCAAAAGACATGAGCAAGTGATGAACTTGCCTGGTGATGGCAAGGTAGTGAAGTCTGATGCTTGCACTGGACCTTGAGCTTCTAGTTCTACAAAAACATCATTATTGCCCGGTAAGGACAATATTTAAAGAAGCAAAAATGATTATGCAATAATGTCATGCATCATTTAACTTGATATGCATTCTCCCCATTATTATAAAAGTTCTTTTTAATAATAAAGGGTTTATAAGTATTATTTTTTAATATTTATAACATATATTGAATTATTTTATTTTATTTGACTTTTATTGATTTAATAATTCTTTTAGGAATTATCAATTATACATTAAAATTGTTATTAAATATTTATTTAGTATTTTTCAAAAATACTATAATACTAATATATAATGAAAGTGATTTTTATTTATTTTTATCACCTTTCCATAATTTTGTAAAATTCCATAAGCAATATATGAATTACAAAATTCTTATAAAATTTTAAATGTCTAAAATTTTATATTTTATTTTATCTGTATAGTATGGATTATTGTGAATCCAAAAATATATTATTTATCATTTTTGGACTTTTATTTTATTTTCTAGAATTTTATTGAGGTTAGGGGCATTTTGGTCTTTTCCAATTGATTAAAACAGGCCTGAAAATGTTTATGGGCTAGTTATACTTATTGGGCGCTGGTAGCCCATTTGTCCTGGACAAAAGGACCACCCCGAAGGGTTTTGGCCCAGCTCGGCCCACTCTTCACTGCCTCTCCTTCTCCCTCGAGTTCATCCTCTCCTCCTCTGACTTCGACCCCGTGGTCGGCGATGCCACCACCGTCGATTCCCGCCACCATCGGTGATGTGATTGATCATGTACTGGATGAATTGATTCATGTTTGGATGATCTGTACACATGCTAAATGATTATTAGTCTGAGGTTTATTGCTTAAAATGATCTATACTGTTTCTGGTGGCTTATTAGATGATTTTATGCATGGATTGCATCTGATTCAGATGATATTGTTGTTTGGGAAAATGCTTGGTAAAGCCAATGACTTGATAGCTTACCACTGTTTATTTGATTCATGGTTATGATTATGATAAGATACAGCTACTATCTTAGTGTTGTTAGCTTGGGAATTAACATGTGGTTTGAGACAGTAAAGTTTAACATAGGAATATCCTAGTTATGATTCCTGTGTTAATAGGAAAATGATTAGTTAGTTGATTGTCTGAATCTATGATGATTTACTATCTTTCCTGATTCATATTGAATTTTTCTTGTGACACCATCATGGTATGGCACACAAGTTTGATTCTAAACCATGGATTTGGTTAGTTTATGTTTAAGACAATCTTGGCTTTGAAAGATAAATATAAATGCTCTTATCTGAATTCCCTAAGACCAATGATGTTGGTCTGAGGCTTAGGGATTCAGATCTTATCTAATTGGTTCATCTAGATAGTCCTGGTAGTGGTACCAGCTATTCTTTATTGGATCAAAGCTTGGAAAAAATGATAGTGAGCTTGCTCAATCCTTGGATCCAAAGATTTGTTTCTAAAGGGATGTGCCTAGAAATAGATCATAGGCATATGTATGATTGAGTTGTAAAATATAGTTTGACAACCAGAGCAAGGATGTTGCTCTGAGCTCTGGTTGGATCCTGGTACTTTGTTGTTTGCCTTTAGAATTTTAGAAATCCCTATGATGGATTCACCCCACTTGGGTGCTTTCTGAGGGTTTGTTTTATAAAACAACACATGCTTTTCACTGAATAAGATGATTAGATTATGTGAAGGTTTGATGAAACTCACCACAGAATCTGATGATGGTGTAGTAAGTTGATGATGATGATCTTGATCTGGTTTTGCTGGACTCCTGTGCTTGATCTTGAGCTAACCTGCTCCTACTAGCTCCTGGTCTTTATCTTGCTGTCCACCTGATCCATCCCCCTCCTTATGTCACCACCCTGGTGATGTTTGGTTGATCCTTAGTTGGTGTGGTTGCTGGCTGTGGTGCTTGATTTAGCTGTTGTCTATACTAGTTATTCCTTGTGTGCTGTGCAGTAGGGTGATGCACTAGTGCCTCCCACGGCTGTGCTTGTGGTTTTGTGAGATTGGGCTTCTCTGTGAGCTTGACAACACACCACATGCATGCTGGTGTGTGTCCTACATGTGTGCTTGCTATGCACTTGTGGATATGTTCAGAATTTTTAACTTACTCTTACCAGGTTACTTTCACCTGGCTGGTGAATTTGTCCCTCTTGGCTGTCATTTGACTTCTGGCTTTGAATTTATGAAAGATGGAGTCTTTCATATTGCTGAAACTTTCCCCTTTTATATAAATTTCTCAATGATGAATTTGTCAAGTGCATTTTACTAACATATCTGAGAGAAATAATACTAACACTAACCCTTTTATTTTTCTATTTAATTTTCTATTTTGTTTTGCAGGTACAGATATGAAGATTTAGTTTATATTTAGTTATAGGATAGTTGTAGAATGTTTCAATGTAATTTCTTATTCTTTTTTAATTTTTCATTTTATTATTTTGTAATTTTCATTTTCTTCAGTTGTAATAAAGATTATATTATTATTAATAAAGAATATTCTTATTCTCTATTCTTCTGTAAATTGTGAAGTTTGAAAATAGTTTCAGTAAGTTACATTATTTGTAACTTGTTTATATATATTGATAATATGAAATAAGTTTCATATTCATTATTGTTTTTCTTTGGATAGAATTTAAGTGGTAATATTTATCTCTTAATTAAATTAAGATTCAAACGTATATCTAATTCATTTGTATTATAATTCAAACACTCAAGTTTTAAAATTCAAACTCATTTCAAAACACACATAATTCCTTAAAGATCATATCAAAGTTTATAACAATCCTCCTTTAAGACTAAACCTAGTCTCAAAGTAAGAAAGAAACATCGATCACTCAAGGTTTTATTTGGCGAAAATTTTACCCACATTTTCACAAATGAATGCATGCAACATTCCATAATTCTAAATCTACCCTTCGTTAGTTCCTAAATGCTGGGATGTCACAGACTCCCCCCCTTAAATTAAACTTCGTCCTGAAGTTTGTGGAGATGTACCTGAATAGATCTTGATAAGCCTTTCTTAAATCCTCTTGCTTTTCCCATGTGGCTTCCCTCTCAGGGTTATGTTCCCACTGTACCTTGCAATATTTGATTGCCCTGTTCCTTAATATTTTCCAGTTTTCTTCCAAAATCTTACAAGGCTTATCAATATAAGTGAGGTCTGCTTGTAGTTCTATCTCTTGATGTGTGATTGCATCATCTGGAACTTTTAAACATTTACGAAGTTGTGATACATGGAAAACATTATGCACTTGAGCCAATATTGATTGTAAATCTAAAGCATAAGCTATAGTTCTGTTTTGACTCAGTATCTTGAATGGTCCGATATATCTTGGACTCAATTTTCCTTTAACTCTGAACCTTTTCACTCCTTTTATTGGACTTACTTTCAGATAGACCATATCTCCTACTTCTGGATGCCATGATCTTCGACTTTGATCCGCATAACTTTTCTACCTGCTCTGGGATTTTTTCAGTCTATCCCTGATCTTATCAATGTTGTCTTGTCTTTCCTTGATATAATATGGCGCAAACTCTTTGCTGCTTCTAGGTTCATACCAACATATTGGTGATCTACACTTCCTTCCATACAGAATCTGATATGGAGCTGCCTTCAGACTACTCTGATAGCTATTATTATAAGAAAATTCTGCCAATGGTAGGTGATCTTCCCATGTTCCTCCAAAATCTAATGCACAAGCCCTTAACATGTCTTCTAGGATTTGATTTGTTCTTTCATTTTGACCTCCTGTCTCCGGATGATATGTCATGCTGAAATCTAACTTTGAACCAAGTGCTTCATGCAATTGCTTCCAAAATGCTGAAGTAAACACTGACCCCCTATCAATTACGATCTTTTTGGGTACTCCATGCTTACTTACTATCTCTTTGACATATACTTTAACTAACTTCTCAGCATTATCCTTTTGATTCACCATAATAAAATGTGCACTCTTAGTGAGTCTATCCACAATTACCCATATCATATCCTTCCTTTTTGGTGTCATAGGCAATCCTGTAATGAAGTCCATACCTATTTCCTCCCACTTCCATTCAGGAATTTCCAAGGGTTGTAATGGTCCTGCTGGACTTTGATGTTCAGCTTTCACCCTTTGACAAGTATGGCATTCAGATAGATATTTTGCAATGTCCCTTTTCATGTTATTCCACCAGAATAGTTCTTTCAAATCCATATACATCTCAGTACTCCCTGGATGTATAGAATATGGTGTATCATGTGCCTCTTTGAGTATGACATTTCTAATCTCCGTCACATCTGGAACACATAGACGGTCTTGAAACCATAAAGACCCATAATCTCCAAGGCGAAAAACTGATTTTTGCCCTTGGGATATCCTCTGAATTTCCTCAACAATAAAAGGATCTTCTTGATGTCTAAAAATTTCTTGCTTAAGATCACTGTCCTGCTCTGCAACTACCTACATAGTAGCTAATCCTCCAAGAACCTCTGTTTTGATAAATTGAAGCTCTAATCTTTCCAAGTCCATTTGTAACTCTTTTGGTAACTCCCGATTGCTTGGCTGAGTATCTGCACTCTTTCTGCTTAAAGCATCTGCCACAACATTTGCTTTCCCTGGAGTGTAGTTGATTGTTAAATCATACTCCTTGATTAGTTCCAACCAACGCTTCTGTCTCATATTCAATTCCTTTTGAGTGAAGAAATATTTGAGACTTTTATGGTCAGTGTATAACTCACATCTGGCTCCATAAAGAAAATGCCTCCATCCTTTCAGTGCAAAGACTACTGCTGCTAACTCTAAATCATGAGTTGGATAGTTGACTTCATGTGGTTTCAATTGTCTTGAACCATAAGCGATCACTTTCCGATCTTGCATTAATACACAACCCAAACCTTCTTTAGATGCATCACAGTATATGGTGAAGTCCTTTCCTGTTTCAGGAACTGCTAAGATTGGAGCTGTGGTTAATCTAGTCTTCAACTCTTGAAAACTTGCTTCACATTTCTCATCCCACTTGAATGGTGTATTCTTCCTTAATAATTTGGTCATTGGTCCGACTATTTTGGAGAAACCTTCAATGAATCTCCGATAATGACCAGCCATACCTAAGAAACCTCGAATTTTCTTCACATTGGTCGGTGCAGTCCACTCTAGTACCGACTGAACTTTAGATGGATTCACAGCAATTCCATCCTTACTGATCACATGACCGAGGAATTCTACCTCATCAAGCCAAAATTCACATTTACTGAACTTAGCATAGAGTTTGTGTTCTCTTAAAGTTTGTAATGCTTTTCTCAAATGATCAGCATGCTCTTCCTTATCCTTGGAATATATCAAAATATCATCAATAAAGACTATGACGAACTTGTCCAAATATGGCATGAAGATCTTGTTCATCAGATTCATGAATATTGCCGGTGCATTGGTCAAACCAAATGGTACTACCAGATACTCATGGTGTCCATATCTTGAGACAAATGCTATTTTTGGAACATCTTCTTCTTAAATCGATCTTTGAAAATACTCCAGCTCCTTTCACTTGATCAAACAAATCTTGAATTCTTGGTAAAGGATACTTGTTCTTTATAGTCATGTTGTTTAGGTTTCTATAATCACCGCACATCCCTCTTCCACCATCTCTTTTATCCACAAAGATTACTGGTGTTCCCCATGGAGATACACTTTCCTGAATAAATCCTTTTCTGGCTAACTCATCAATTTGCTCCTTGAGTTCTTTCAACTCTTTGGGTCCCATTTTATATGGTGCTTGAGCTATTGGTCTTTGCCGTACAGAATTAGGTCAATGGTGAACTCTATCTCCCGGTCTGGTGGCATTCCCGGTAACTCTGTTGGAAAAACATCTTGGAATTCATTAACTATAGGAATCTCTTCCAATTTAACTTCTTTCATTGAATTCAACTGCAGATCCACCATGATATGACTGTGTTTATCTGCTTGGTAAACTATCCTTGCTCCACTTGGAGTTTTGATTGAGACAGTTTTCTCCGCACAATTTATCTGAGCTCCGTGTTCCATCATCCAATCCATCCCTAGCACTACTGCAATTCCCTTTAAAGGAATCACATAAAGGTCGGTGAAATATGTACAACCATAGATCGAGATAACCTGATCTTGTTTTATGTGGCGTACAATCACATTCCCTCCTGCTGTAACTACTGTCATAGGACTTTCTAACGTTGCCCTTCTAATCCCGAACTTATCACAAAATTGTTCAGACATGAATGAAGTAGTTGCACCAGTATCAAATAGACCTTTGCCGGGATTGGTAAGGATATTGAGCGTACCTATCCTTTGCATGCTCAATTATCCACCTCCTCGAGGTTGCACACCAGCTTCCGGTAGGTCGGTTCCTCTTGGCATTGTTGTTCTTGCCATCATTTCCTCCTTTATTGGGCTGTCCATTTCCTCCACTGGCTTGTCCTCCTCCCTTGGTAGGCCATCCTCCAGGTGGTTTGCTCGGACAATCTGGCTTGATATGCCCCTTCTGACCACAACCGTAACAGATCACTACAGGCTTTTTGCATTCCCTCCGAAAATGCCCTGGAATTCCACAGTTGTTACAGATAACATTCCTTCTCGGATTGGATTGATTTCCACCACTGCCCTTGTTATTGTTACTATTATTGTTATTGTTGCCATATGTGGTGACCCAGCATACCACTGCATGTGTAGTACACTATAGTCGTTGACATGACATCCATAGAACCCCGTTCCGTAAATATCACATCCCTCGGAGTGGTACAACAGAAACATTGCGGGTCCATATTACAAAGATACACACATTATTATTATTACAATACCGGAAGTTCAAGACTTCCAAAAGATCCAATTTACAAACCAAAATATAAGATGTTTAGCGGAGATTTAAAAGTAACAACTCCGACTAGGAGTGGGGCTCAACAACTTATTTTATAGAGTTCATGTTGTTCGGCTCCGTTGGTTACTACTAACTAGACTCTTAAGTGGACTCGTTTTCATCGACACCGTAACGGATTTCGTAGTCCACGCCTTCAACTCCTCCGGATAGGCCAGGTTCCTCGTAGAACACGTCTTCTTGGCATTCAGCTGCATACATTGGCACGTCTTCGGAATCCTCAGAGTCTAAGCAAGGGATCGAAGGAAAGAATGAGTAACAGCGTTACCCAACAAGTTCATTATATACAAGTTCAGACTCTTAAGTGGACTCTGCAGAGGTGCGTTACTTTACCCATGAGAGATCAACTCCTTGTTGCACAACCGGGCGTACTTTCCCGTCCACAATTCCATGATGTGGGGCCCAGTAGTTGGTCCAAGCCAATCACTGCCCCCTTCACGACCCCGCATGCCTCCTTGGTGTAAACCATGCCCACATAATGAATTATGGCAATGGTTTGTACAAACCGTTAGATGCCAGAACTATCGTGGGACGTTGAGGGTTCCCACCCATATGCTGCATATCCTCTATGAATTACCAATTAATATGCACGCTACAAGGATAACAGCCATGACCTGCACATCCGGCTACATGCGAGAGTAAGAAGATACAGCTGACTTCTCCGTCCCATTCCAAATCTCATGGTTAACGCGTGATATACGGCGCTAGAATCACTGATGTTAGGGGTTATTAAGTTCCTACTTGATCATCATTGTTGCAATTAGAACTCTAAGTTCTATTGCTCCATCATATCACCACATAGGATGATATCCATGATTTCTTTATTTGGAAAATAATATTTTCCTTCTTTCATAGCATATATGATAACACACAATTTGCAAATATTTTGGTAAAGACTCTTCAAAGGATATGAGCAAGTGATGAACTTGCCTTGTGATGGCAAGGTAGTGAAGTCTGATGCTTGCACTGGACCTTGAGCTTCTAGTTCTATAAAAACATCATTATTGCCCGGTAAGGACAATATTTAAAGAAGCAAAATGATTATGCAGATAATGTGATGCATTATTTGAATTTGTATGCATTTATCCCAAAAAGTTTCTTTTTGAGTAATAAAGGTTTTATAAATATTACCTTTTAATATTTTATAACATATATTAAATTATTTTATTTTATTTCCCTTTATTTGACTTTTATTGATTTAGGAATTATTAATTATACCTTAATTTTATTATTAAATATTTATTTAGTATTTTCAAAAATACTATAATATTAATAAATAATGAAAGTGATTTTTATTTATTTTTTATCACCTTTCAATAATTTTGTAAAATTCCATAAGGAATATTTAAATTACAAATCTCTTATAAAAATTTGAATATCCAAAATTTGATATCTTATTTTATTTGGACATAATGGATTATTGCGAATCCAAAAATATTTTGTTTATAATTTTTGGACTATTATTTTATTTTCTATAATTTTATTAAGTCCAGGGGTATTTTGGTCTTTTTCTTTTTCTTAAAACAGGCCTGAAATTGTTTCTGGGCTGGTTATTCTTATTGGGCCCTGTTGGCCCACTAGTACTAGACAAAAGAGCCACCCCAAAGGGTCTAGCCCAGCTCGGCCCATTCCTCACTATCTCTCTCTCTCTCCCGTGAGTTCGTCTTCTCCTCCTCTGGCCCCGACCCTGTGGGCGGCGATGCCTCTACCGGCGATTCCCGCCGCCGTCGGCCGTTTTGGTTACCGCCGTGGTGCATTAGGGGGTTATCGATGAAGCCCGTTCGTTCTATCCAATTGGATTCGAGCCTAGGGTTCTCCTGCGATAGATCGATGTCGTCACGAACCCTAGGGTTTGGGTATTAGCATGAATTCAAGTGCAACCATGGTCGTCGTGTCCTCTCTAGCTATAGTCTGATTCAGATTAGGATGATTATCCCTTTTAGGGTTCATGTTATGTGCTTGTTCATGTACTGGAGGAATTGGTTCATGTTTAGATGGTTTGTACCCATACTGAATGCTTATTGGCCTGAGGCTTGTTGGTTGATCTGATGTATGGTGTTTCCGGTGGCTTACTTGATGATTTGATGCTTGGATTGCAGCTGATTCAGATGATGTGGTTGTATGCGAAACATGCTTGGTAAAGCTAATGATCTAATAGTTTTCAACTGTTTAATTGATTCATGGTCATGATTATGATAAGATACAACTAATGCCCTAGTGTTGTTAGCTTGGAAATTAATATGTGGATTGAGATCCTCATGGTCTCAAACAGTGAAGTGTATTATAGGAATATTCTAGTTATGATTCCTGTTTTTTAACAGGAAAATGATTAGTTAGTTGATTCTCTGAATCCAGGATGATTTTCTGCTTTTCCTGATTCATATTGAATTGTTCTTGTGACACCATCATGTATGGCACACATGTTTAATTCTAAATCATGGATTTGGTTAGTTTATGCCTGAGACAATCTTGGCTTTGAAAATTAGAGATGCTCATAGCTGAATTCCCTATGACCAATGATGTTGGTCTGAGGCTTAGGGATTCAAATCTTATCTAGTTGGTTCATCTAGATAGTCTTGGTAGTGGTACCAGCTATTCTTTATTGAATCATAGCTTGGCAAGATGATAGTGAGCTTGATCAACCTATGGATTCCAAAGATTTGTTTCTAAGGTGCTACTCTTCCTTTATATATGTGCCTAGAAATAGATCATAGGTATATATATGATTGAATTGTAGAATATGGTTTAACAACCAGAGCAAGGATGTTGCTCTGAGCTCTGGTTAGATTCTGTTGCTTTGCTGTTTGCCTTTAGATTTTCAGAAATCCCTATGATGGATTCACCCCACTTGGGTGTCTTCTGAGGGTTTATTTTGTAAAACAACACATGCCTTTCTCTAAATAAGATGATTAGATCATGTGAAGGTTTTATGAAACTCACCACAAAAGCTGATATTTGGAAAGTAAGTTGGTGATGATCTTGATCTGGTTTTGCTGGACTCTTGTGCTTGATCTGGAGCTAGCCTGCTCCTCCTAGATCCTGGCTTGGCCTTGCTGTCCACCTGGTTCTTCCTCCTCCTTATGTCACCATTCTGGTGATGTTTGGGTTAATCTGGTGGTTTGGTTTGGCTGCTGTTCTTGGTTCACTTGCTGTTCTCCCAGGCTGTGCTGTGGTGTGGTATGGTGTGGTGATGCATTGGGGTGCTTCCCCACGGCTGTGCTCTTGTTTTGTTTGATCTGGATGTGCTTGTGCAGTCGATAACACACCCCTTGCATGCTTGTGTGTGTGCAGCCTGTGTGCCTGCTATGCACATATGGATAGGTTCTGAAAATTTGATCTTACTGTTACCAATCTACTTTTACCTTGACTGGTGAACTGATCCTTTTTGGCTGTCCTTTGCATTGTTTCAATTTATGAAAGATGAAATCTTTCATATTGGTGAAACTTGCCCCTTTTTAACATTTCTCAATGATGAGATTGTCAAGTGCACCTCAGTGACATATCTGAGAGAAATACTTACTAACACTAATATTGTTTTATTTCTGTTAAATCTTTGTTTTGCACGTTCAAAGATAAAGATGAAGATTTAGTTTAGGTTTTAGATATAGGATAGTTTAGTAGATGTAATTTTCTTAATCCTTTGTAATTTTTTATAGTTCATGTAATCTTTATTTTATTTTATTTAATTGTAATAAAGATTATGTTATTATTAATAAAGAAGATTCTTATTCTTTATTCTATTGTAACTTGTTTATGTCACTATAATTTGAAAATGAATTTCATAATTTTTATTGTTTTGAGATTTGAGTTATAGTACCTATATATTGATTTATTTAAGATTCAAATCTTATATCTAAATCATTTAAATTATTATTCAAACACTTAAGTTTTTAAAATTCAAACCCCTTTCAAAACACACATAATTCTTTTAAGATCACATCAAAGTTTATAACAATCCTACTTTAAGTCTAAACCTAATCTTAAAGTAAGAAAGGAACATTGATCACTTAAGATTTTATTTGGCGAAATTTTTTCCCACTTTTTCACAAATAGATGCATGCAATAATACATAATCCTAGATCTACCCTTCCTTAGGTTCCTAAATGCTGGGATGTTACACCATAATTCCTATTCCAAGGTTTGAACTCTAGGTTGGGTTTAGGTTTTCTTGCCTGAATCCTCTTGGTTTCCTTCTTGGCTCTCTTCCTCCGGTCCTCTTGGACATTCTTGTAGTCATCTTCAAAAGTAATGGCTGCATCCAACAACTGCTGATAAGTTTGCTTATTGGATAACCTTAGTTGCATGCTCACAAATGGATTTAATCCACGCAGGAAACGCTTCTTCCGCTTCTCTTCAGTGTTGACATCCTCCTCAGCATAGCGAGACAGTTGACTAAATTCCCGGATGTACTTCATGACACTAGTATATCCTTGCTGAAGCTCCTCAAATTCTCTCCGCTTCAACTCCATAACACTTTCCGGAACATGATATTCACCGAATCTCTGCTTGAACTCTTCCCAGGTAAACTCCCTTCCTGGTTGTTGCATGGCCAACTGATTTTCCCACCATGATGTTGCAGGTCCAGTCAAAAGATGAGTTGCATACCTCAATTTCTCCTCATCATTACAACCTACAGTTTTCTGCTTCCTTTCAGTATCTGCTAGCCAGTCTTCTGCATCCATTGGTTCAGGAGCTGATGCAAAAGTTAACGGTCTTGCATTCTGGAAATCCGATAGACTCACTCCTCCACCTGTAGGTGCCTTCTGATTTGCTCGCCCCGACAATTCTTCCATGAACTTGTTCTGGTTTTCTTGCATAATTTGCATGCATTGCATAAAGTTCTGCTCCATTAACGGCTTCATTGGTGGTGGTGGTGGTAATGCTTCTTGGTTTGCTGCATCTGCATAGGCCTTTTCCTCGGCCTCTCGCTCCATCCGCTGCTTTTCAGTTTCCATTCCTACACCCGTATCCATGAACCTCTAGTCCTGAAACATAAAGCGAATACTCATAATTACATCATGCTCATGTGTTCTGAGCTCGACTTTACGCACAAAACTAGTCACACAATGAAGATCCAAAGAAAATCCAAATATGCATTTCACATATCTTACATAATATCATAATGATACAAAGTCATTACAACCTATACCATATAGGTATCATTACAAAACTACCTTATTACTTGAGTACAATACATAATACTTGATACTACTAACTAATTGCCTCCTTCTAGTAGTAACTACGCTCATCGTACATGCCTAGTGTCCAACCATGATGACGTGTTGTCCGTCGCATAGTTTGTGGAACATATGGCCTTCCAGAAGGAACATACTCTGTATCTGAAGTGTCAGGACTTGAGTCATTACTCAACCTGAGCGCATTGACTCCCTCCAGCTCGGCTGAAAAGTCTTCAGAAACATATTCAACGTTATTCTGGCCTGCATCTCCTGAGCTTCATTTCTTGAGTTGTCAACAGGATATGCAGATCCTGCTGCTTCCCAGGTGCTCTCGTGGGACAGATAGTTAAACACTGGATAATGTATATTCCCTGGGTTTTGAGAAGATGTTGATGATTCAAACACTCTCTCCTCAGGATCTTCTTCTTCATCCTGATTATCTATTGACATGGTATTTGTACTATTATTATTAGGGTTCATCCTTGCACCCATCCAACTAGATTGTCCAACATTTCTGTCAGAACCATCTGTGGACATCTGGTGTTCATGAGATCCATCATATGATCCCATTCTCCATCCATCCGAATTCTCAATAGGAAGTTCTGAATTAGAACCGTCCTCCGAGCCCTATGGTACTGCATACCGCATATATATAGTAGGATCATGTATAGGTTCAGGTCTTGGTGAATAAGGATATGGTATAAAAGATTCAAGATCTATAGGTATATCCTTAAAGATGGGTGTTGCACTACTACTTGCTTCTTTCTCTAACTGAAATGCTAACCGCTTCCTCCTTTCCGGATCAGTTAGATCCTCTAACATGTCATTTTTTTCTTCGACAATCACTTGATGGGTCTTATAAAAAGACGCAACGAGTGTTTGGTATCTATCCATAAACTTGGAAGCTAACTTAGGATGCTTCTTAACCAAAGTAAGATGATCCGGTATAGGCTCCGAGTCTATAGAATCATGAGGAATCACAGAGAATGTGCTACCTTCTAGCTCCTTGGTTTTCTGCTCCCGGATATTAGATATCGCCTCCACAACTTCAACATGATAGGCTACTAAATGACTCCTACCTTCTCCTATAGGTAGATCATGATATTATCCAAGCTTCTCTAGAAGTTGGATACTCACACGATACTTGGATAACATCCGACCATCAAGGTAAGTGATAGTGTTCACTGGAATTCTAGTTGGACAACTAAAGAGCTTTAAAAGTTGACGAAGTTGGTCTGTGAATGATCCTTGATAATCATCAAGAGTCTCCTCTTTCCTTACCAAAGTCTGTTTTGGAAACTTTGGTGCCATATCTCTGTATATTAGAAAAAAATAATTTTGATTAGTATCCAATGATATATTGCATCATAACAAAGAATTATCGCACTAAAATATATAACGGAATATTCTCATTTGAATACCCATTATATTACATTTAGAGAATTCTTTATCGTTGCTAATCTTTCCTACAGGTAATACCCTTTACTAGGTTTCAAACCTAAGGTCAAAGAAATTTGCTCTGATACCAACTGCGGTGACCCAGCATACCACTGCATGTGTAGTACACTATAGTTGTTGACATGACATCCACAGAACACCGTTCCGTAAATATCACATCCCTCAGAGTGGTACAACAGAAACATTGCGGGTCCATATTACAAAAGTACACACATTATTATTACAATACCAGAAGTTTAAGACTTCCAAAAGATCCAACTTAGAAACCAAAATATAAAGTGTTCAGTGGAATTTAAAAGTAGCAACTCCGTCTAGGAGTTGAGCTCAACAGCTTATTCTATAGAGTTCATGCTGCTCGGCTCCATTGGTTACTATTAACTAGGGATACTTAGTTGGACTCGTTATCATCGACACCATAGCGGATTTCGTAATCCACTCCTTCAACTCCTCCGGACATATCAGGTTTCTCGTAGAACACATCTTGTTGGCATTCGTCTGCATACATTGGCACGTCTTCGGAATCCTCAGAGTCTAAGCAAGGGATCAAAGGAAAGAATGAGTAACAACGTTACCCAACAAGTTCATTATATGCATGGTGGGAAGTTTGATGCTCTAACTACCACCTTGGATTATAAATCCTTGGCACTATGCAATTTTTATAAATCTTTCTTCAAACATTGATTTTATTCTGAAAAACTATGACAATCAGCCTTCACGGGTTGACCAGAACTTTCATGGAGTTCCTTTCCTGCCGTGTTCGTAGATCCTTCCCGGAACAGGGAGTAACAAGTTACAGTTCTTACACTCTGCAGAGGTGCGTTACTTTACCCATGAGAGATCAACTCCTTGTTGCACAACCGGGTGTACTTTACCGTTCACAATTCCATGATGTGGGGCCCAGTAGTTGGTCCAAGCCAATCACTGCCCCCTTCGTGACCCCTCATTCCTCTTTGGTGTACACCATGCCCACATAATGAATTATGACAATGGTTTGTACAAACCGTTAGACGCCAGAACTATCATGGGACGATGAGGGTTCTCACCCATATGCTGCATATCCTCTACGAATTACCAATTATTATGCACGCTACGAGGATAACAGCCACGACCTACACATCCAGCTTCATGCGAGAGGAAGAAGATACAGCTCACTTCTCTGTCCCGTTCCAAATCTCATGGCTAACGCATAATATACGGCGCTAGAATCACTGATGTCAGGGGTTACTAAGTCCCTACTTGATCATCATTGTTGAAATTAGAACCCTAAGTTACATTGCTCCATTATATCATCACTTAGGATGATATCTATGTTTTCTTTATTTGTGAAAATAATATTTTATTTCTTTTATAGCATATATGTGGCATCCCGCAAAAAACCACTACTAGAAAATCGCGTTTGTTTTGTGCATTGCATCATCATGACCGCATGCTCATGTCATCATGCCACATTGCATTTGAGCATCGTCATCATCTTGCATTTGTTTGCATAAAACTATTTTCGAAAAGCCTGATTTTTGTTTTCTAAACGCCCCGTCTTGATTTCAAATTAAAACCCGGGTCTCCGGATTATTTTGTTCTGTCTGCCACGGTTTGCAAAAGGGGTCGTTTAAAATAAATAAAATATTTAATTATTTTTAGGGGGCAGCCAACCGGGCCGATCCGACCCAGTCGGCCACCCCCAGATCAAAAAGGTCCACCTAAAACCTAGACCCTTTTCTACCTAAAACTAGTCTACCCAGCCTCCAGCCACCTCACCCCACCCAATCCTCTCTCGCCACCTCACCTCTCTCCCTCCTCCCCACCACTCATCTGCTGCCACCTCACCTCCCACTCCCCCAGCCCCAAACTACCCACACACGCAACGCACCCACAGCCACACACTCAACACCACGTACCGTACCCCACTCCCCAATGACACGCGGGACCCACTCCCTCCACCCAACCGCGTCCACCCACCCCGCGCCCTCTCTCCCTGGACCCGCTCCCTTGGCCCCGCTCCTGGCCCACTTCGGCCCCACCTCGCCCGCGTCTCCCTCCTCCCCGTCTCCTTCCTCTCTCCCTGCCTCGACGCGACCGAGTCCACCCCCCCCACCTCGCCATCGCGTCCCCTGCCGAGCCCCACCTCGCGTTCCTCCTTCCGCCAGACGCCCTCCTCCGCTCAGCTGACCCCGCCAGCGCCGCCTCCCGCCTCCTCCTCCGCGTGGCCTTGCCGTGGCTTCCTCCCCACCGCCGTCCCGTCGCCGCTGGCTCCCCACCAGCCCGCCCGCCTTCCTCCTCCTCATCGCCCGCAGGCTCTCTCCCCGAGCCGCTGCCGCCTCGCCCGCCGCTTCTCCTCCAAGGCCAACCGTCCCCATGGCGCCGGGACCCCTCCGCCTCGGCCGCCCTCGCTCCTGCAACCTCCGCCTCGCCCCGCTCCCGCAACCTCCGCCCGCCTCGCCCCGCAACGCCGCCCTCCTCCGCCACCGCCGCCGTCCTCACCTGCCGCGCCTGCGTCGGCACCGCCGCCTTTTTCTCTCTGTCCTCCTCCGGCCCTGTCGCTCCTTGGTCGCCTCCACTTCGTCCTTGGGCCTCCCATCCGAGGTGCCGCGTCGCCAGAGCCCCGCGCGAGGTTGGCCTCCTCCCATGGCAGAGCGCTCTTGGCGCCCCTCCGCGCCTGGCTGGCGAGCCCCTCGTCACCGCACCTTGTTGTCGCCTCCTCCTTCGGTCGCCCGTGTCGCCGGCCCTCCCTTTCTGCGGCCAGCTCGTTGGGCTGCCGTCCTCCTCCCGTAGCCACACGACCAACCGCCACGCGAGCCCGCGTCCTGCCGGTAGTTCTCGGCCTCCCTTCTGCAAGCATGCAACGCCCGGACTTGCTCCTGTTTGTCTCCATGGAGGAAGTGGAGATCGTGGGGTCTTGTGGGAAGTTTGTCGTGGATGTGTTGACCACGTGTTGGTGTGGTGAGGGTACTAGTTACCTCGACAAGATCGATTCCGACGGTCCACCACGTGATGCCGACCCAAGATCATCAACGGAACCCGAGCTCGACACCGGCAAACCAAGATGGCACCACAAGACCGTCGACAAGGAACCGCGAACCGAAACCGGAGATCTCCGTCACGAAACCACAAGGCCTTTGGGGGTGGAACCGACAAGATCTACAACATGGAGCACCAAGAACCCCTTCATGGATCCGAAGGCCGAACCCTCGAACGCCAAGTACTTCCCTCGGACGCCAAACCCGAACCTGAAGAACGCCAAGATCGCCACGAGGACGCTTCCGAACGCCGAGACCGATTCCGTCGAACCCTGAACCCCGAGACCGAACCCCGGAACCCCAAGATCGCCGATATCCCAATGTGTGCCCCTTTTCTCGAGCCCTATTTTTATAAATGTAATATAACTTGTTGCAATAAATCATTCATCTCGCATGCATATTTGTGTGGTTTGGGGGCCTTATGCCGATTCACCTAATAATTAAATATGGGATCCATATGCGGGCAAATCTAGTCGTATATTGGTCCCATTTAAATTTGTGTAGCGAACCGGTGCTATCTTTTGCCATGTTAAGACAACATTTAAATTGCAGGGTATCTAAATAACTTGAACCGTATATTTGAATGTCGGGACCCCGGTTCCGCTTAATCTTGCCTAATTGCACCGCACCATTGCCATGTCATACATCATACATGCATCATGCCCGATCTTCTGCCATCGTATTAAATAGTGCATCCTGTGTTTCTTCTAGTGTTTTGCTTCTTCGCGGATAAGGCCGTTGAGTTGATGCGAGTGTCGACCCGATCTTCGGTTGAACCTTCGGCAATGTTTTTCAGGCGAGCACCTCCTCCTTTCTACCTATCTTACTTTTATAGTATTTATTTCCCTCCTGTTGATCTATTGCTATCTGTGTTGCGATGCTCTAGTTTTCGTAACCGTGGTATCTCTTGCAGCCTTATATTGCCTTGGACACCTCCTATTACATTGTTTGGTAGATAGTTGGACCCGTGCGTAGTCGCTTGCTCAAGTCTTTGTTGCGTGTCGTCAAGAACCACATTGTTGGAGTATTGCCGTGTGTTTATTGTTGGAGATGATCATAACTTTAATTCTTGTTTAACAACTAAAATTGAAGTAGGTGGCGAGAGGCACATGTGGGCAATAGATGTTATTTGTTGTTAACCGTCCACTTGTGTCCGTGGGACCCCGAGTACTTGATACCTATTCCTTGAATATTCGCGCTATCCACATCCGGGAGGATTATGGGACCCTGAGCGAGCTTGATTCATTCTTATTTCTTGGGGCCACAAACTAGTTTGAGGTTTTATTTACTATCCTGCTTATGCCATGCTTTACCGCTTTATTTAAATTATGCGATGGATAGCTTTGTCTGTTTAGGATCGGACACGTTTTGCGGTGTCGACAAGCCCAGATTTTGGGTTCCCGATCGTTCTGACCGTCCACCCAAACCTTGGGTCATCTCGAGTCACTAACCGTTCGAATGGTGTACTCAATGGGGTGGCCCCAAATATTTCGAATCCTGTGATTGCTTTGTCGTGAAGGCCTCGTTGGGTTTTGATTTGGTTTTTCCGAGGTTGATCGAGTGTGTTGCTATTTGTGCACCCTGCGGTAAACTTCTGAAAGCCGTGTCCGCGGTTATGGACGACTTAGAGCTGATCTCGATCATAGACAAAGTAACTAAAGTAGTGCTATAAATTTGACTATATAATGACTAGTAATCAGCTTCACTACAATGGAATGGCTAAATAAAACTACCAACAATTGCTTGCTTGGGTTGTCGTTTGCGACCATTGTACCTGACTAGTAAGTATTGCAACTACAACGGAATGGCTAAATAAAAGTACCAACAACTGCTGGGTTTTGGGGTTATCTCATGCTAAATGTATTTGACTAGTAGGTGTCGCAACTACAACGGAATGGTTAACTAAAAGTGCCCACTGCTTATTTTGTCAGGATGATTATCTATATCTGACTAGTAATTGCTGCAACGATAACTGAATAAATAAAACTGCCAACTGTGTGAGTTCCTCTGTTGACTTCCTCGTTTGGTCTCGAGGGAAATACCGGATGGGTTTGTTTGGTGTTAGAATCGGGTTGGTTCGAGTAGGTCTTTCTTATCCCTCTCGATAGCCGCGGTTGTATCGAGTCTCTATAGGTTGTTTAGTGCATGCTTATTTGCCTGGACCACCATACCTATGTAGGCTACCGAATTCTAGCCTCATGGTGTCTTGTCCTCGATCTGGCCTCTCTTTTTCCTTTGCCCTTTCGGCACCTTTTTTAAGGGTTTTGAGATCGACCTCGTTAGCGGGGTTACCCTTCCGGCTTGGCACAGGGGGGTTATGGATGCCATTGGTTATTCTTCAGGGCTCTTAGCCCCATTTGCATCTTGTCCGTAGCTGGACGCTCTCTCGTTTTCAAGGTGATTTGGATCTTTGTATATTATATCTGTATTCTTGACTCATTGAGTCGCTGTTGTATATACCTCTGTTCTATGGGTCCCATCGAGGACTGTTGTGTAATGTTATTACTTTGTTTTCCACCCGCACGAAAGTGCCTGGTGGGCACCTTTGAATCGTTTCTATGCGGGTTTGGCGGGTTTCGCTAAAACTTGCATAGGGCCGATTCTGAGGGTGTTACAATATATGATAACACACAATTTGCAAATACTTTGATAAAGACTCTTCAAAGGACATGAGCAAGTGATGAACTTGCCTGGTGATGGCAAGGTAGTGAAGTCTGATGCTTGCACTGGACCTTGAGCTTCTAGTTCTACAAAAACATCATTATTGCCCGGTAAGGACAATATTTAAAGAAGCAAAAATGATTATGCAATAATTTCATGCATCATTTAACTTGATATGCATTCTCCCCATTATTATAAAAAGTTCTTTTTAATAATAAAGGGTTTATAAATATTATTTTTAATATTTATAACATATATTGAATTATTTTATTTTATTTCCTTTTTATTTGACTTTTATTGATTTAATAATTCTTTTAGGAATTATCAGTTATACATTAAAAAAATTATTAAATATTTATTTAGTATTTTTCAAAAATACTATAATACTAATATATAATGAAAGTGATTTTTATTTATTTTTATCATCTTTCCATAATTTTGTAAAATTACATAAGGAATATATGAATTACAAAATTCTTATAAAATTTTAAATTTCTAAAATTTTATTTTTTATTTTATTTGTATAGTATGGATTATTGTGAATCCAAACATATTTTATTTATCATTTTTGGACTTTTATTTTATTTTCTAGAATTTTATTGAGGTTAGGGGCATTTTGGTCTTTTCCAATTGATTAAAACAGGCCTGAAAATGTTTATGGGCTAGTTATACTTATTGGTATTGGTAGCCCATTTGTCTGGACAAAAGGACCACCCAAGGGTTTTGGCTCGGCCCACTCTCTTCACCTCTCCTTCTCCCTCGAGTTCATCCTCTCCTCCTCTAACCTCGACCCCGTGGTTGGCGATGCCGCCACCGTCGATTCCCGCCACCATCGGCGATGTGATTGATCATGTACTGGATGAATTGATTCATGTTTGGATGATCTGTACACATGCTAAATGATTATTAGTCTGAGGTTTATTGCTTAAAATGATCTATACTGTTTCTGGTGGCTTATTAGATGATTTTATGCATGGATTGCATCTGATTCAGATGATATTGTTGTTTGGGAAAATGCTTGGTAAAGCCAATGACTTGATAGCTTACCACTGTTTATTTGATTCATGGTTATGATTATGATAAGATACAGCTACTGTCTTAGTATTGTTAGCTTGGGAATTAACATGTGGTTTGAGATCATCATGATCTCAAACAGTAAAGTTTAACATAGGAATATCCTAGTTATGATTCCTGTGTTAATAGGAAAATGATTAGTTAGTTGATTGTCTGAATCTATGATGATTTACTATCTTTCCTGATTCATATTGAATTGTTCTTGTGACACCATCATGGTATGACATACAAGTTTGATTCTAAACCATGGATTTGGTTAGTTTATGTTTAAGACAATCTTGGCTTTGAAAGATAAATAGAAATGATCTTATCTGAATTCCCTAAGACCAATGATGTTGGTCTGAGGCTTAGGGATTCAGATCTTATCTAATTGGTTCATCTAGATAGTCCTGGTAGTGGTACCAGCTATTCTTTATTGGATCAAAGCTTGGAAAAAATGATAGTGAGCATGCTCAATCCATGGATCCAAAGATTTGTTTCTAAGGTGCTACCCTTCCTTTAGGGATGTGCCTAGAAATAGATCATAGGTATATTTATGATTGAGTTGTAAAATATAGTTTGACAACCAGAGCAAGGATGTTGCTCTGAGCTCTGGTTGGATCCTGGTACTTTGTTGTTTGCCTTTAGAATTTCAGAAATCCCTATGATGGATTCACCCCACTTGGGTGCTTTCTGAGGGTTTGTTTTATAAAACAACACATGCTTTTCTCTGAATAAGATGATTAGATTATGTGAAGGTTTGATGAAACTCACCACAGAATCTGATGATGGTGTAGTAAGTTGATGATGATGATCTTGATTTGGTTTTGTTGGACTCCTGTGCTTGATCTTGAGCTAACCTGCTCCTCCTAGCTCCTGGGCTTGATCTTGCTGTCCACCTGATCCATCCCCCTCCTTATGTCACCATCCTGGTGATGTTTGGTTGATCCTTAGTTGGTGTGGTTGTTGGCTGTGGTGCTTGATTTAGCTGATGTCTACACTAGTTGTTCCTTGTGTGCTGTGCAGTAGGGTGATGCACTAGTGCCTCCCACGGCTGTGCTTGTGGTTTTGTGAGATTGGGCTGCTCTGTGAGCTTGACAACACACGACATGCATGCTGGTGTGTGTCCTGCCTGTGTGCTTGCTATGCACTTGTGGATATGTTCAGAATTTTGAACTTACTCTTACCAGGTTACTTTCACCTGGCTGGTGAATTTGTCCCTCTTGGATGTCATTTGACTTCTGGATTTGAATTCATGAAAGATGGAGTCTTTCATATTGGTGAAACTTGCCCCTTTTATATAAATTTCTCAATGATGAATTTTTCAAGTGCATTTTACTGACATATCTGAGAGAAATAATACTAACACTAACCCTTTTATTTTTCTATTTAATTTTCTGTTTTGTTTTGCAGGTACAGATATGAAGATTTAGTTTAGGTTTAGTTATAGGATAGTTGTAGAATGTTTCAATGTAACTTCTTATTCTTTTGTAATTTTTCATTTTATTATTTTGTAATTTTCATTTTCTTTAGTTGTAATAAAGATTATATTATTATTAATAAAGAATATTCGTATTCTCTATTCTTTTGTAAATTGTGAAGTTTGGAAATAGTTTCAGTAAGTTACATTATTTGTAACTTGTTTATATATATTGATAATATTAAATAAGTTCATATTCATTATTGTTTTTCTTTGGATAGAATTTAAGTGGTAATATTTATCTCTTAATTAAATTAAGATTCAAACTTATATCTAATTCATTTGAATTATAATTCAAACACTCAAGTTTGAAAATTCAAACTCATTTCAAAACACGCATAATTCCTTAAATATCATATCAAATTTTATAACAATCCTCCTTTAAGACTAAACCTAGTCTCAAAGTAAGAAAGAAACATTGATCACTCAAGGTTTTATTTGGCGAAAATTTTACCCACATTTTCACAAATGAATGCATGCAACATTCCATAATTCTAAATTTACCCTTCGTTAGTTCCTAAATGTTGGGATGTTACACCAGGATTCTAGAAAAGAGGCAACAATAGAAGGACAGAAGTGTTAGCATCTAGCTCCCATCTTCCTCGAGCCATCGATAGTAGCTAAAGGAAACAGCTCAAGGAGCATCTATACTGAGCATCAATCTCTCATACATAGTTCATCTTGCAGGAGTAGGGGTGTTACCTCGCCAAGAGGGCCCCGAACCTGGGTACGTCCCTGTGTTTGTAGTGCACCGTGCCCAACCTGTTGCGTGAGCCAACGAATGCATCCGTGTGTCCCTTCTTTGCCATCCCCGATGGCTCTGCCGTGTTCCACACCACGACAGTTGGCGCCACCGTGGGGCACAGCGCTTCGGCTGGGATCATCTTCCGCACGGGATTTCCGCTCGTGCTGGCGAACGTGTGGCCTCTGGCCTCGTTTTCACACTCGGTTCCTTCGACTGCGTCATCGACAACGCAACATGCTTCGCTGGGAACACCTTCCCCGCCAGCGGCTCCATCATGCATTTTGGAGACATCCGCGTCTGTGGCGCCCCGCAAAAACCACTACTAGAAAATCGCGTTGTATTTGTGCATTGCATCATCATGATCGCATGCTCATGTCATCATGCCACCTTGCATTTGAGCATCGTCATGTCTTCTTGCATTTGTTTGCATAAAACTATTTTTAATAGTACAGTTTTGGTTTTCTAAATACCCCGTCTTTAATTCAAATCAAAACCCGGGTCTCCGGAATATTTTGTTTCGTCTACCAACGGTTTGCAAAAGCCTCGTTTTAAATAAATAAAATAGTTAAATTATTTTTGGGAGGCAGTCAGCCAGGCCCGAAAGCCTAGCCGGCCACCTCCAGATAAAATCCTACCTACCCAGAATCTACCCTAACCTTTTCTACCAAAAACCCTACCCTATTTTTCCTACCCAGCCTAGCTACCTAGCCCCTCCACCTCACTCCCACCACTCACGGTTTGCCACCTCATCCCCTCCACATCACCTCACCAATCCCAGCCCGCCACCCAACCCGCCTGGACCGCCACCTGCACCGACCGCGTCCACCCCTGCCGCCTGTCCCCACCTGAGCCACTCCCAGACCGCCACCTACTCCCTCGATCCCATCCACACCTGGTCGCCCTGCCCAACCCACTCCCCTCCTGCCCACGCCACCTGCCGGTCCCACCCGACGCGGCCGGCCCGAGAGCACCCCACCTGCCCCCGCTCCTCACCAACCGCGCCTCACCTCGCGATGCCTCCCTGCGCCGCGCGCTTCCCTCTGCCTCGCTCCCTCCCCATCGATCGAGCGCGGCCGCCTCCCTGGATCCCCTCCTCTCAACGCGAGCTCCCCGTCGGCCTCGCCTTCTCCTCATCGCCACGGTTCTCCTCGGCCTCCCCGTGGTGCCACCTGCAGACTCTGACCCCGCGTGGCTCCGGCCGCTCTACGTCGAGCTCGTCCCCGAGCCACCGTCGCCCAGGGCCCCTCCTCGCCGCTCCCGTACGAGATCGATGCCCCCATCGGCCTCGCCCCCGCAGCTCCCCGTCTGCGAGCCCAACCCCATCCGGCGTCGCCTCTGTCCCGCGCCTCTTCCTTCGCTCCATGTCGTCGCCTGCAAGATCTCGACCACCCTCTTCCGCCTCATCCATGGTACCCCGCCGGCCAAGACCACCTCCGTCGTCCGCCGCCGCGAGTCCCTCTCCACCGAGCCTTCCCTGGTCGCGTCCTCCTGGCCCGGACGTCGGCCGCCGCACAGTGCGCGACCTCGCCGTCGTCGCTCCTCTCGCCTGCGAGCTCTGCCTCTGGCAGCACCTCCCCATGGCACTGTCGCGAGCGTCGCTCGGGTCCCCTGCGTCGCTGGCGCTGCGAGCCGCCGACACGTCGGCCGTCCACCTGCGTGCGGCGTCGCCGACCCTCATCGCTGCCCGGCCCGTGTGCAAGAGCGACACGCTGCGTGGTTGCGTTTGTTCGGGAAGTGAATCGCTATCATGTGATCGGCTGCTAGCGGCAACAAAACCGTTTGTGTTTAGCCATGTTGATGGGTGTTTGGGCGCCCTCATCGGCTAACCGTTTCGATGCCGACAAGATCTCAACATGGATAAGATGACGGACCCGAAGACCCGGCACGCCAAGTTCGCCGAGACCCGTGCCGAGGGCCTTGACGCGAACCCCAAGATCTTCTCACAGGCGGCGAGGTATTCGTCACTGAACGCCAAGATCTACTCCGTTATCCGAGAACGATCCCGCCGAGACCGAACCCCAGATCCGGACCCTGAGACCCAACCCCGAACCCCGCGGAGCCCAAGTTCGTCGAACCCTAATGTGATTCCCTATCCGAGACCCCATTATTTTTGTAATATGACATTATCAACTGATGCATATTAAATTGTTCACGCATGCATACTTGTCTGTGGTTTGGGGGCAATATGCCAATTCATCTCATAATTAAATATGGAGTCTATATGCGGGATATCTTTGTCTTATTCCGGACTTCATTTAAATTGGCATAGCGAACCGAAGCCATGTTTGGTCTTGCTAATCCAACATTTAATTTGCGGGGTAGATAAATAACTTGAACCGTCCAATTAAATGTCGGGACCCCGGTTCCGCTTAATATGACCTAAATGCATCGCACCTTGCCATGTCATACATCATACATGCATCATGCCCGATCTTCTGTCATAGTATCAAATAGTGCATCTGGTGTTTGTGCTAGTGTTTTGCTTCTTCACGGACTAGGCCGATGAGTTGATGCGAGTGTCGACCCGACCTTCGGATGAACCTTCGGCAATGTTTTTCAGGCGAGCATCTCCCCTTTTCTACCTATCTTACTTTTATAGTATTTATTCCCTCCTGTTGATCTATTGCTATCTGTGTTGCGTTGCTCTAGTTTTCGTACCCGTGATATCCCTTGCAGCCTTATATTGCCTTGGACACATCCTATTACCTGTTGTTTGGTAGATAGTTGGACTTGCGCGTCGTAGTCTCTTGCTCAAGTGTTGTTGCGTGTCGTCCAGTACCACAGTTGTTGGAGTTTTGCCGTGTGTTTAATGTTGGAGATGATCATGGCTTTAATTATTGTTTAATAACTAAAATTGAAAGTAGGTAAATGCAGAGGCACCGGTGGGTAATAGACAATATTTGGATTTTAACCGCTCACTGGTGTCCCGTAGGACCCCGAGTTCTTGACACATGTTCCGAGATCGAGCGCGCTAACCACAGGTGGGGTGTATGGGCACCCCCATCGATTTAGTACCTGATTCCAAGTACTGTACTGGGGGCCACAATTAGTTTGGGGCTTTATTACTATCCTGTACTTATGCCATGCTTTACTGCTTAATTTAAGATTGTGCGAGGAATGCACCTGTACTGTTTAGGTAAGCAGAGTGTTTTCATTGTCGACAAGCCCACCACACTTTCGGGTTCCCGATCGTTTACCATTGACGCAAACCCGAGTCCGTCTCGAGAGACCGCCGACTTCGTTGCGGGTAGCTTAGTGAGGTGGCCCCCATGTACTTGCTTTGGGTCTGGGAAACGTCATGACTTAGGCCCCGCCGACATACCGATGGGTGTATGTTAACTGATCTGGCAAAAAGGGTCGAAGTGCGTGTGGATACTTTGGTGCACCCCTGCAGGGTTAAATCTTTTCGAAAAGCCGTGTCCGCGGTTATGGACGACTTGGAGCATAGTTTGTAGGGGTTCGTAGCATGGAAAACAAAAATTTTCTATCGCATACAAACAAACAAGCCAAGATCTATCTACTAGATTGTAGCAACGAGTCGATGGAATAACTCACCCTCGAAGATTCCAAAGCGGTTAACGAGAGCAGATTCTCGTGGGTGATGTAGTCGTACTCTTTCCGATCTCAAGATCGCGTAGACGATCCTTCGGCGCCACGTTCGGCAGCGCTCATGATCGGTCACACGTTCGGTACTCGACGAAGACCTTCCTCTCCTTGTTCCAAAGGCTGGAGGTTGTAGCACTCTCCTCGCGATTCGGCAAGCTGACGGCGTGGTACCTAAGTAGAGGGAGATCCCATGAGGCTTAAGCCGGAGCGAGTATGGTGGAGTATGAGAGAGGGCTATTAGTGGTCTAGATATTAGACACACCAATTAGAAGGCTCTAAACCGCAGGCTAAAGCAATTAGAAGCTCTAAACCAAAACGGCTCTAAACCGGAGATTAGAGGATAGGAACTTGTGTGTCTAGAGGAGGAGGCCCTGCCCCTCCTTTTATAGGTGGAGGGCCAGGCGCGCCGAGGAGGGAGTCCTCCCCAACTCGGCCTAGGCTGGCCGCCGACTTGGAGGAGAGGGACTCCTCCTCCAAGTTGGTTTCAACCTCCTCTTGCTTGTTTCCCAAAGTTTCCTGTTTTCCACAGTTTCCTGTTTTAGCCGTTTGACTTTCAAACTGGCAGTTTGACTTTTCAGTTTTGGAATAGAAAGAACACTTAGTACATGATGCAATCATTCAATGACACATTCATGTACCCTCCCCCGAGTCTTGGGACAATCCGAACCTTCTAGAACATTCCCGATGAAAACAAGGAATCATTCCGAACTCGGCAGGACTTTCCTTATATGAATCTTATTCTCCGGACCATTCGGATCACCTCGTGATATCCCGGATCACATCCGAGACTCGAACAACATTGGTCTCTTTCTCACAATACCATAACTACTCAAAACAACATCGAATCCTTAAGTGTGTCTCCCTACGGTTCGTGAATTATGCGGACATGATCGAGACACTTCTCCAAACAATAACCAATAGAGGAATCGAAATTCATATGGCTCCCATATTTCTACGATTACTTTGCGATCGAATGAACCACTTACATACGATACCAATTTCCCTTTGTCTCACGATAGTTTACTTATCCAGGGTTATGATCGTCGGTATCTGCATACCTAGTTCAACCTCGTTACCGATAAGTACTCTTTTATCGTTCCGTGATATGTGATCCCTTGAGCCATTCACATGCTTGCAAGCTAATTGGATGACATTTCACCGAGAGGGCCCAGAGTATATCTATCCGTCATATGGATGGACAAATCCCTCTTGATCCATGTGTTTCAACAAATACTTTCGACACTCAATGCCACCTTTATAGCCACCCTTATATAGTGTGGTGTTTGATGACATCAAAGCATCCATCCGGAAAAGGTGATATGCATGATCTCATGGTCGAAGGAATTAGGTTACTATGTATCAGAAAGCATATAGCAATTGAACTATTGAAATGACTTGATCTTTATGCTACGCTTATCTATAGGAGTATGTCCATCACATCATTCTCCTAATGATATGATCCTGTTGTTAATAACATCTCTATGTTCATGATCAGGAAACCATGATCATATATTAACCAACAAGCTAGTTTAACAAGAGGCTTTACTAGGGACTCTTATTTTAGTTTACAAATCACACAAGTATTAATGTTTCCGGTTAATACAATTATAGCATGGTATGTAAACATTTATCATAAGTGTGAAGATATGATAATAACCACTTTATTATTGCCTCTTGGGCATATCTCCAACACAGTTCTCGATCATAGACAACTATAAGTAAAGTTTACTGTTATAAATTGACTTGTATCCGATATGACTAATAATCATCTTCACTGCAACGGAATGGCTAAATAAAAGTACCAACAACTGCTGGGTTTGGGGATATCTCATGCTAATTGTATCTGACTAGTAAGTGTTGCAACTACAACGGAATGGTTAACTAAAAGTGCCCACTGCTTATTATATCAGGAGGACTATCTATACCTGACTAGTAATTGCTGCAATGATAACTGAATAAATAAAACTGCCAACGGTGTGAGTTCCTCGGTTGACTTCCTCGTTTGGTCTCGAGGGGGAAATACCAGGATGGGTATGTTTGGTGGTATCGTTGGTTCGAATAGGTCTTTCTTACCCCTCTCGATAGCCGCTAGTTGTATCGAGTCTCTATAGGTTGTTTAGTGCATGCTTGCCGCCTTGATCCACCATACCTATGTAGGCAAGGACCAATTCTAGCCTCGCCGTGTCTTGGCCTCGATCGACCGCTCTCTCTTTTCCTTTGCCCTTTGTCGGCACCCTTTTGCTTAAGCAGGTTTTGAGATCGACGTCGTTAGCGGGGTTACCCTTCCGCTTGGCACAGGCAAGGTTATGGGCGCCATTGGTTATTCTTCGTGGCTCTTAGCTCAATTTGCATCTTGTCCGTACTCGACGCTATAACGCTTTTAAAGGTGATTTGGATCTTTGTATTGTATATCTGTATTCTTGACTCTTTGTGTCATTGTTGTATATATATGTTTTGTGGGTTCCATCGAGGACTATTGTGTAATGATATTACTGTTTTCCACCCGCATAAGTGCTGTGGGCACCTTTGAATCGTTTCTATGCGGGTTTTGGCGAAGCGCTGAAACTTGCATAGGGCGATTCGAGGGTGTTCTGAGTGGTATCAGAGCACAGCAGTTGCGATACCCCACAAGTCCAGCTTGTAGGATAACCTAGCTAACGGCCGAAGTAGAGTGTCAAAACTATTTTTGCAAAATCGGTTGGATAGTTCTGATTAGGTCTGATTTTACTCCTTACCCCTCTGCTGCTCTCCTCTCACCTCTGCGTGTTTTGAATCCGCTCTCTTCTCTCTCTCCGAGTCCAGGATTTCTCGTGGGTGGGTTCCATCGTACCTTCAGGGTTTCGCTTCCTCCTTTGGTAACGGTGTTGCTACATCTGGTCTTCATGCTATCCGAGGAATCCTTCGTCTGGTGGACTTCTCTTTGTTCCTTCTTGTGCCTTCCGGTGCTTTACGGCCTTGACGACATCATCTACGCTAGATCCGGCGTAGTGCGCATCACTCCTTTGTTCGAACCTCGATTGTCAAGATCTTGATCGATTCGAGAATGGTTGCACGCTTTTCTACTGATTGTGCAGTGTAATAGTTTGGGTGCGTGATGGATTGGCCCCCATGCCGACTACTCACTCTATTCGCTTGTGTACATTGAAGTGGATGAGAATGCATCGGTTCTCTCTTTCTATCGAAGTTAGAGGTGGATTGATTGGTTGATACCTCTACCTTCGCCTTTGTTTCCCGGAGTGTTCTCTCGACGATCACGGACAACGACCTCTTGTTAGTGGTGTCACGAGAATCTACACGATGCGAGAAGATTCAGATCGCCGCCCTTCTTCCCGGTACCATGAGGCGGATCTCGAGGGCGAGATCCATTGTTAGTGGTGTCGAATTGTGGCGCCCCGCAAAAACCACTACTAGAAAATCGCGTTGTTTTTGTGCATTGCATCATCATGACCGCATGCTCATGTCATCATGCCACCTTGCATTTGATCATCGTCATGTCTTCTTGCATTTGTTTGCATAAAACTATTTTTAAAAGTCTAGTTTTGGTTTTCTAAATACCCCGTCTTTAATTCAAATCAAAACCCGGGTCTCCGGAATATTTTGTTTCGTCTACCAACGGTTTGCAAAAGCCTAGTTTTAAATAAATAAATAGTTAAATTATTTTTGGGAGGCAGTCAGCCAGGCCCGAAAGCCTAGCCGGCCACCTCCAGATAAAATCCTACCTACCCAGAATCTACCCTAACCTTTTCTACCAAAGACCCTACCCTATTTTTCCCACCCAGCCTAGCTACCTAGCCCCTCCACCTCACTCCCACCACTCACGGTTTGCCACCTCATCCCCTCCACATCACCTCACCAATCCCGGCCCACCCAACCCTTTGGGCCGATCACACACTGCCGCGTCCACCCACCGCCCCACACTGAGCCACTCCTGACCGCCACCTACTCCTCGATCCCATCCACACTGGTCTCCCGCCCAACCTCCCTCACCACGCCACCTGCCGGTCCCACCCGACGCGGTCGGCCCGAGAGCACCCCACCTGCCCCCGCTCCTCACCAACCGCGCCTCACCTCGCGATGCCTCCCTGCATACCAAGATGCCTCGCTCCCTCCCCATTGATCGAGCGCGGCCGCCTCCCTGGATCCCCTCCTCTCAACGCGAGCTCCCCGTCGGCCTCGCCTTCTCCTTATCGCCACGGTTTTTCCTCGGCCTCCCCGTGGTGCCACCTGTAGACTCCGACCCCGCGTGGATCCGTCCGCTCTACGTCGAGCTCGTCCCCGAGCCACCGTCGCCCAGGGCCCCTCCTCGCCGCTCCCGTACGAGATCGACGCCCCCATCGGCCTCGCCCCCCGCAGCTCCCCGTCTGCGAGCCCAACCCCATCCGGCGTCGCCTCTGTCCCGCGCCTCTTCCTTCGCTCCATGTCGCCGCCTGCAAGATCTCGACCACCCTCTTCCGCCTCATCCATGGTACCCCGCCGGCCAAGACCACCTCCGTCGTCCGCTGCCGCGAGTCCCTCACCGAGCCTTCCACAGTCGCGTCCTCCACAGGCCCGGACGTCGGCGCCGCCCGGCCTGGTCCGCGACCTCGTCGTCGCTCCTCGCCTGAGCTCGCCTCTGGCAGCACCTCCCCATAACCTTTGTCGCGGCGTCGCTCGGGTCCTCTGCGCTTGGCGCCTGCGGCGAGCCGCCGCCACCGCGTGCTGTCGGCGCCGACTCATGCGCTGCCCGGCCCGTGTGCAAGAGTGACACACTGCCTGCGTGGTTGCGTTTTGTTCCCGGGAAGTGGTACTGCTATCATGTGATCTGCTGCTAACTGGCAAAAAAACCGTTTGTGTTTAGCCATGTTGATGGGTGTTTGGATGCCCTCATCGGCTAACTTCGTTTCTGATGCCGACAAGATCTCCAACATGGATAAGATGACCGGACCCCGAAGACCGAACCCGGCACGCCAAGTTCGCCGAGACCCCGTACCCGAGGGCCTTCGACGCGGAACCCCAAGATCTTCTCCTGGAGCGACGAGGTCTTCTTCACGGAACGCCAAGATCTACTCCGTTATCCGAGAACGATCCCGCCGAGACCGAACCCCAGATTCGGACCCTGAGACCCAACCCCGAACCCCGCGGAGCCCAAGTTCGTCGAACCCTAATGTGATTCCCTATCCGAGACGGTGTGAGTTCCTCGGTTGACTTCCTCGTTTGGTCTCGAGGGGGAAATACCAGGATGGGTATGTTTGGTGGTAGTATCAGGTTGGTTCCGAATAGGTCTTTCTTACCCCTCTCTGATAGCCGCTAGTTGTATTGAGTCTCTATAGGTTGTTTAGTGCATGCTGCGCTGCCGCTTCAGTCCACCATACCTATGTAGGCGAGGACCGCCGAATTCTAGCCTCGCCGTGTACTGGCCTCAGTACTGACCGCTCTCTCTTTTCCTTTGCCCTTTGTCGGCACCCCTTTTGTTTAAGCAGGTTTTGAGATCGACGTCGTTAGCAGGGTTACCCTTCCGGCTTGGCCTGGGCAGGGTTATGGACGCCATTGGTTATTCTTCAGGGCTCTTAGCTCAATTTGCATCTTGTCCGTACTCGGATGCTATATCGTTTTAAAGGTGATTTGGATCTTTGTATTGTATATCTGTATTCTTGACTCTTTGAGTCGTTGTTGTATATATATGTTTTGTGGGTTCCATCGAGGACTATTGTGTAATGATATTACTTCGTTTTCCACCCGCACGCAAGTGCCTGGTGGGCACCTTTGAATCGTTTCTATGCGGGTTTGGCGGGAAGCGCTGAAACTTGCATAGGGCCGATTCTGAGGGTGTTACAGCGTCTATGTCGCCACTATCACTGAGGGTTTTCCCAGCATGGTCACCCCCGTCCTCGACGTGCCCCTCGCCCGCGTCCCATCCGCAGGGAGGGTTTGTGTCGAAGTCATGATGGTGAACGCTCGCGAAAACCATCGGCAGCCTCAAGAACGTCGGGCGGGAGGAGAAAACTCCGCGCTCGAGCAAGAGCAAGACCCGCTCACCGCCTCCATCCAGCATCTGCGCGCTCCGGTCGTCGTCGAGGTGGATCCATCGGCTGCGGCAGCAGCACTCGAAGCTACACGCCAGAAGCTCCTGGAGGAAGCCACCAAGGTCGCGGCTAACCAGCGTCGGCTGAACGCCACCGTGCACGAGTACAACGCGGCGCATGGCTTTGTCAGGAAGATCCAGCACCGAGGGAGCGACCTGGCGTCAGAACTGGATCGAGCCGCCGATTCAAATGCAGGTGTGGTGCGGCCCGTCTACATCACTCCCGCCAAGAACATGATGGCAGCCGAGGCGGCGGCCGCTGAGCTAAAGCACTTGGAGGGCGTGGAACTATGTCTCCAGCAGGAGCGTGTGCAGCTCCTCGTGGCCACTGCTAACAAGCAGCAGCCTAAGGGCGTCCCCAGCCAGGTGGGCAACTCCTGCGACATCGTCGTCCGCAAAGGCACAGACCAGACGACGCATGGAGGAAGCAAACATCAACAGGTCTCTTGTCCAGGAGGGGCCAGGCAAAATAGTCGCCCACGTGGCGAATCTGGCAACCGCGGTCACCACAACTGTGACGCCGCAGCCTCGGCGTTAATCGCGCGTGAGCCTACCAGGGAAAAGACGCGAGCGAGGAGGAAGCGAGCGCGAACAAGGACCCGCTGCGTCACGTTTGAAGGCCGGCTCGGTCCCGAGAGCGGTGATGTGCGGAGCGCATCGACCTCTGGTCGATCGCACCTTGGAGGAGGAAAGTCCGGCCCAAAGTGTTTTGGCCCGCGCATCCGGAACGAGCCGTTTCCGAAGGGATTTTCGCTCCCAAGAGACACGCCAAAGTACAACGGGACCGTCAAGCCTGAGGATTGGTTGGTAGATTACACCACCGCGGTGGGAATCGCCAATGGCAACCTTCGCTTGGCCGTCCTCTATGTCCCCCTCATGCTCGTCAACTCGGCGAGGACGTGGCTCAATAGCCTCCCCGACAACATGATCAACGCATGGCTGGACTTCGAAGAGGTGTTCATCCGCAACTTCACCGGAACATACAAGCGGCCGGGTCGACCTCGCGAGCTCGCCCTTTGCGTACAAGGCAAGGACGAGTCGGATCGCGCCTACCTCACCCGGTGGACCAGCATGCACAATTCATGTGAAGGGGTGCGTGAGCACCAGGCGATAGACTTATTCACCAACGGCTGCCGAGACGGCACCATGCTGAAGCATAAACTCAGTCGGGCGGACCCGCAAACCATGGCTCAGGTCATGGCCATCGCAGACAAGTACGCCACCACGGACGCGGCAATGAAGAAGCCCATCGTAGTGGACGAACAGGGCCAAATCATCATGGGAGAGCAGGCGGAGCGACGCCAGCCGGGCGACCGTCATCCCAGGCGGCACGGTCACGACAACCACCACGGGAAGAGGAAAGATGACCATCCGGATAGACGGTACGGTACCAAACAGGTAGCCGCGGTGCATGAGGATCCGGCTGTAGGAGGCAGTCGGAGGCAGAGGCCGGATGACAGTCCGCCTCGGCCTAAGTACACCATGGAGTCCATGCTCAACAGGCCGTGCAAGTTTCACATCGGTGGCAACAAGCCCGCGAACCACACGACGCGCCAATATAGCTGGACAAAGAAAATGGCCGAAGCCGGTGGACTCCCACCACCACCTCCACCGCCAGCCGGAGGCCCACTGGATAACAGGGAACGATGCAACCGATGCGAGGATGACGAAGATGGTTACCCGCGGAAAGTGGGTAATTACCACATATTCCTGGAGGAGCTGGAAACGAAGCATGCCAAGCGGAGACGTGAGGCGGAGGTGAACACAATCGTCCCACCCGTCCCCCAGTACCTGCACTGGTCCAATCAGGCGATCACATGGAGCAAGGAGGATCAGCCGGCCATGTTACCAAGCCCTGGTAGCTACGCATTGGTCTTGGACCCCATCATCATTTCCAAGAAGCATTCATGCCGCTTCTCTCGGGTGCTGATCGATGGAGGGAGCAGCATCAACCTCCTTTACCGGAGCAGCCTCGAGAGGTTGGGCATCAGCGAGTCCCAGCTGGAGCCTTCAAGCACTTCATTCCACGGAGCAGTATCGGGGCCATCGCACTCCCCAATCGGCAAGATCCGACTAGACGTCATCTTCGGTAGCGAGAACAACTTCCGCCGTGAGACAATTTGGTTCGAGGTCATGAATCTCTCCAGCGCCTACCACGCCATACTAGGGCGCCCAGCTCTGACCAAGTTCATGGGAGTACCGCACTACGCATACCTCAAGATGAAGCTGCCAGTCCCAAAGGGAGTGATCACCGTCGATGGATGCTACAAGCGTTCGATCGAATACGCTTCAGAGGGCTCTAAGTTGGCCGAAGCAATGATCATCACTGAAGAGAAGCGTGTCATAATGCAGAACGTGGCGGCTCTACAGAAGGACATGCCGGCTGGAGAGCCCAAACCGGCTGGAGAATCGCAGTTCAAGCCCTCGCAGGGGACAAGGAAGATCCTGCTGAACGAGGAGGACCCAAGCAAGTTCGTCCTGGTAGGAGACGGACTAGACAGCAAATAGGAAAGCACGCTCGTCGATTTCCTCCGTGAGAATCGGGACATTTTCGCATGGTGCCCCAAAGACATGCCAGGTGTCCCGAGGGAACTCGCCGAGCACTCCCTTCATGTTCGACCGGACACGAAGCCGGTCAAACAATCTCTATGCCGCTTCGCAGAAGAAAAGAGAAGAACCATTGGTGAGGAGATCACCCGGCTGCTCGCGGCTGGCTTCATCATGGAAGTTTTCCACCCGGAATGGCTCGCCAACCCGGTACTGGTGTTGAAGAAGAACAAGACATGGCGCATGTGCGTCGACTATAGCAGTCTCAACAAGGCTTGCCCCAAGGATCCTTTCGCCCTGCCGCGAATTTATCAGGTCATCGACTCCACCGCCGGGTGCAATTTGTTGTATTTTTTGGACGCTTACTCGGGATACCACCAGATCAAGCTCAATGTAACTGATCAAATAAAGACATCGTTCATAACCCCGTATGGAGCATACTGCTACACCACCATGCCCTTCGGATTGAAGAACGCAGGCGCAACCTATCAGCGCTGCATGCAGAAATGCCTGCAGATGCAGATTGGAAAGAACGTACACGCTTACGTCGACGACGTCGTCATCAAGACCAAGGAACGGCGCATGCTCCTTGAGGATCTGAAGGAAACATTCGACAACCTCCGCCGTTTCCAGATCAAGCTGAACCCGGAAAAGTGCGTGTTCGGCGTCCCGGCCGACAAGCTCCTGGGATTCCTCGTCTCCGAGCGTGGAATCGAGGCGAACCCGGAGAAGATCGGAGCCATCGAGCGCATGGAGCTGCCACAGAACCTGCGCGACGTACAAAAGTTCACCGGGTGCCTCGCTTCACTCAGCCGGTTTGTTAGCCGGCTGGGATAAAAGGCTCTCCCCCTGTACCAGCTGATGTAGAAGACATACAAATTTGTCTGGACAGCTCAGGCGGATGAAGCTTTCCGAGACCTTAAGCGCATGCTCACCTCACCACCCGTCCAGGCGGCTCCAGCCGCAAAGGAGCCCATGCTGATGTACATCGCTGCCACAAACAAAGTGGTTAGCGTGGTACTGGTGGTGGAGCGGCCAGAGGAAGGAAAGGCTCAGATGGTCCAGCGCCTTGTATACTACTTGAGTGAGGTTCTCTCGCTATCCAAGCAGAACTACCCTCACTACCAGAAGCTGGTGTACAGCGTGTACATGGCCGCCAAGAAACTCAAGCATTACTTCCAGGAGCATTCCATCTGGGTGGTAGCATTGGCCCCACTCGCGGAGATCATCGGCAACAAATATGCCACTGGCCACGTGGCGAAATGGGCCACCGAGCTCGCTGTGCATAACATCCAGTACGAGCCGCGCACAGCAATCAAGTCGCAAGCATTGGCTGATTTCATCGTCGATTGGGCGGATACACAATACATGCCCCCAGTGCCGGACTCAACTTACTGGAAGCTACACTTCGACGGGTCAAAAATGAGGGGAGGACTTGGAGCCAGAATCATGATAACCTCGCCCAAAGGCGACCGGCTGGAATACGTTCTCCAGATCCACTTGGTGGTGCAACAAGTATAGGCATCCATGGGCTCATCCATGAGCCGGAATCGTGATAACCTCACTGAGTACGAAGCGCTCATCCATGGGCTCAAAATGGCCAAGCAGATAGGCATTCAAAGGGTGTTGTGCTTCGGATATTCGGACTTGGTGGTGCAACAAGTATCTGGCGAATGGGACGCCAGGACGCTTCATCGCTTCTTCGTCCGGTATGCGCCTGCTTCGAAGGATGTGAGTTTCACCACGTAACCAGAGCCAACAATGAAGCCGATGACGCTTTGTCCAGGGTCGGGTCAACAAGACAAGACATACCGCCTGGAGTTTTTCTCGAGCACCTGCACAAGCCCTCCATCACTCCTTCACCAGATTCCGACTCCATCGTGCTTGACGCGGATCCAGGAACAGTCGGTGCCACGCCGCACCCGGGGACTGCCGCGCCGCGTCCAGAAACTACCTCAACGCCGCCCGCGGTCGACATCAGCACCCTTCCACCCGGTAGACCTCCCGACGCTTTGGAGTCGGCCGTCCGCGAGGAGATCAAGCTCGTCAAGCAGACATTGCACACCATACGGGAGGCGCCCGACTGGGCAAAGTCGTTCATGGATTTCCTGGCCAAGGGTGAGCTCCCAACAGAAGAGGTGGCAGCACGACAAGTGCGACGAAGGGAAAGCGCCTACACCATCATCAACAACGAGCTGTACAAGCGCAGCATCGGAGGCATCTACCAGCGATGCGTCAGTCGGGAGGAAGGAGCCAAGCTTCTAACGGACATACACCAGGGCGAGTGTGGCCACCATGCCTCGTCAAGGGAAATAGCATCCAAGGCCCTTCAGCATGGTTTCTATTGGCCGACAGCGCTGAAGGACATCGAAGAAATAGTCAAGACATGCATCGGATGCCATCGATTCAACTAGTTGAAGCACACGCCGTCTGTGGCGCTCAAGACAATACCTATCACCTGGTCGTTTGCAGTCTTGGGCCTAGACATGGTTGGGTCATTCAAGACAGCTCGATGTGGCATGACGCACCTGCTCGTCGTCGTGGACAAGTTCACCAAGTGGATCGAGTCGAAGCCAATCAAGAAGCTGGATGGGGCGACGGTGATCAAGTTCCATCATCCGGTTCGGCTACCCTCACATCATCATTACTGACAATGGAACCAACTTTGCGAAAGGATTATTCGCTCGTTTCTGCGGGGAAAAAGGGATCCGCCTGGATCTGGCATCGGTTGCACACCCACATTCCAACGGACAATGCGAGCGTGCTAATGGTCTGGTGCTAGCCGGAATCAAGACGAGGCTCATCGAACCGCTCGTCAGGTCACCTGGATGCTGGATAGAGGAGCTGCCAGCAGTACTTTGGAGCCTGCGCACCACACCCAATCGCTCAACCGACTTCACGTCGTTCTTCCTCGTCTACGGGGCAGAAGCCATTCTCCCCACAGACATCCAGTTCGACGCACCTCGCAAGCAGCTCTACATGGAGCAGGAAGCCAAGGAGGCAAGGGAGGACAGCGTGGACTTGCTCGAGGAGGCACGCGCGTTGGCTCTGTCCAGATCAGCAATTTACCAACAAGACCTGCGCCGATACCACGCCAACCGGATCAGACCCACCTCTTTCCGCGAGGGAGACCTGGTGCTGCGCCTGGTCCAGAGCACCAAGGGAATGCACAAGCTGTCCCCGCCATGGGAGGGACCATTCATCGTCAACCGAGCGCTCCACAACAATTCGTACTATCTGTTTGATGCACATCAGCCGATGAAGAACAAGGCAGATCACTCAGACGAGGAGACGGAGCGCCCATGGAACGCCAGCCTGCTCCACCCATTTTACACTTAGAAAAGTGTATGTATCTTCCCTTTTTTATGTAACAAGTGAACAAGAATGAGAGCCTTGGCGCAGCGCTAAGGACTTCGTCCCAATTCTGCGCACCACCTGCATTTTCATACTGGCTGGCCTAGGCCCCACGATTTCTATAAACGACATAATATTGCACGCGACGCCTAGAGTAACCTCTTCGGTTCCGGCTTCAGTACGCACGTCGGCTGTCGACCCGGCAAGAGCAAAAACTCAAAGCACACGTGGCAAGAAGACGCCGGCGTAGAAAGCAAGGGCGTCCAGGCGAACCGGTTGCGCCCTACAAAAGTTAAGCCAACAACAGCGAACCGAAGTATCGCGAGGCACGCCAACATAGCAACTCCTTCGGTTCCGGCTGCATACCGCAAACCGGCTGACGGTCGGCAAGGAAAAATGCTAGAAGGGCCAATACCCGCTGATAAAAGGGGAGTTTCTAGCAGCCTAACTCGAAGGGGCGCATGTATATTTTCCTCCTACGATAATTACCAACTAACGCATGAGCATATGCACAAGAAAACTAACCCAAAGCAACGCTTTGTCTTGCACGAACCGAGTCACAAGTTGGCAGGAAAAAAGGTGGCAAAAGAGCTTCGCCCCGGCTGGCTACCCTAGCCGGCCCGAACCTCGGGGACTACACCCAGTGGACGCGCTCCCGCGCACCCACAAACTCAAGTCAAGGTAGACAAAGAGCTACCGGCTGGCTACCCCCCGGCCTGAACCTCGGGACTACACCCAGTGGGCCAGCTCCCACAAAACCAAGTCAAGACGGCAAAAAGAGCTCGAACCCGGGTGGCTATCCCAGCCGGCGCGAGCATAAAAGACCGCAAATGACGAAGACACAAACAAAAATAAGCGAAAGGCACCAAGCCATAAAGCGGAGCACGAAGGCTCCGCGCAGATTCAAAAGTCGGCGACAGAAGTCAGCCGAAGTGTAGCACATCAGAGTAGCAATTTTCACAAATACACCCGGCATCCCGGGAATCAAGAGTTAGGAGCTTGCGAAGTAGGTGCAGGAGCTGGATCAGCAGGGGCGGCACCGATGTCAGTGGAAGGAGGCTGGCTGCTGGAGGCCACGTCAATGGGATTCCAAGGCGCCGGCTCCCAGTGGAACGGTCGTGGCTCTCTGGGGGCGCTGAAGTCACACTCCAGGTCCACGTAGGTGCCAATCTTCACCCCGCAGGCCTGGAGCGCAGGAATTCTCTCGCGAAGACCCTTGTAAGTCGTCCCAAGGCAGAATCCATGGTCGACCACGCTCAGGTCGACACCAGGATACCACGACTTCACCATAGCAAGCGCCATCTCCGCCCCGCCTCGAGCAGCCCACTCCTTGTGCACGTCCAGAATGTTGATGCCCTTGGACAGCACCACAACCAGGCTGACCATGTCGTGCATGTCGCCCGCGTCCGGCCAGATGTAGTGGAAGAGATAATTGCCAACGGCACGCAAGCCGTTGCTCTCCTCCACCACTACCTTGACCAAATCGAGGGCGGTCAGATCACGACCAACCTCCTCCACCGACAGCTTCTCCATGGCCATCTCGGTCGCCTCAGGGTAATGAGCTGCAGCCAGGCGCGAAGCAGAATTAGCGGACAAGATCGAGCAAGTCAGACACAGCGGAAGGAGAAGGCAGAAGAACTTACCGATGACCATCTCCGAGACGTTCTGGAGGTGCTGATTAAGCTCCTCCTCCCTGCGGCGAAGAACTTGGATTGTCTCCTCCTGCTGGGTGGAGATCATCTCGAAGTTCTTCAGTGCCTCTGCCCGAATATCGGGTGCCTTCTTTCCCTGCTCCATACTAACCTCAAGCTGGTGCTTGGCCGCGGCAAGTTGATCTAACTGCGCCTGTCGCGCTTTGTTCGACTCCTCCAGCCGGGCAACCTCAGCTTTGAGGCGTTCCACCTCCTTCTCCTTGTCCTGGATCATGGTTGTAGGAGGATACCCGATGGTCAACAAAAAACGGGAAAAGGGAGCCAATCGCCAAGACAGATCTGAAGAAGCAATCTTACGGCCAAGGTCCCGGGTGCTCTTCACAGACTCCATAAACGCTTTCTGCAGCAAGAAAGCAAATGATAAACAGAGGAGCAAACCGGATGAAAGAGCGGAAAACGTATGAAGGGCAATGACTTACCTCCATCAAAACAGACAATATTTTGGCCTCGCCAAGGCCACTTTCTATTACCTCAACCAGGTGGCAAACACATTTGAGTCTGACGGCGCCGAGCCGGAGGCTGGAAAGGATCGCAACCGGCCAAGATACGAGCTGGCCTCGAGCCGGTGACGATAACCTTGTCATCATCGGCAGCTGCACCCGAAGGCACAGCCACCACCAATTCCCTCCCAGCCGGTTGACCGCCATCCGGCTGGTCGGCATCCGCCGCAGCCGCCTGCACGGCCCCCGCTCCCTCCGTCACCTCCGTAATGACGGGCCTGGCGGAACTTCTGGGAGCATCGCTCCAAGCCGGGTTCACGCCAGCCCTTGGGAGAGGGAGGGGGTCTCCGGGTCCTGCGCAGCCGCAAACAACTGGCCCAACCACGAAGATGCGGGGGCCTGGTGTAGAAGCCCCATGGTCGGAGAGCCCTCAGGCTCCCTGGGCGGAGATGGCATGGCTGCCGCAGCCGGGCTGGCCATAGCCGGTCCAGCCTCAGCCGACACGGGCGCAACCGTCGACCTCGCCACCTCTTCAACCGGTGGAGGAGGCGGAGGAGGAATGACGGCGGCGCCTCCATCGTCGAGCACCATGGCCTCGCTGCGCGGAACGAAGAGTCAAAGGAGAAGCTAGCAAAACTGCAGAGTGGCAAGCAAGGGCAAGAGATATACTAACCTGGCGACGGAGGGTGGAGCAACAACCTGACTGTCGTGGTGGTGGCATGGCAGATGCCATGAGTAGGCTTAAGTTGGGGGCCGAATGGGTGCTTGTGATCACCGGGGAGGGAGTGCACGGTCGAGCCGTGCACGAATAACAAGAACTCTCTAGACTTAGCAATTCGATTGATACCCCAAAGATTACAAGTGCTCCTTGAGCTGTATAAGCTAGAGTGCACAACACTAGTTCACTACTTGGTCTAACCCCCTTCTACTACTGCTATGCCCTCCCTTATATAGGCAGTGCTAGCTAGCTAATACCCCTTTGGGTTCTAGGGTTTACTGTTTGGATCTTGGTCCCTACAATGTGGGCCGGGTCATGGGCTTGCCCTAAGCCCAGAGGCCCGGTCCATAAAGCTTTACAGCTAACGGTCTTCTGGTACGCTTCTTCTTGTTCTTTTTGGCGTCATGTTGTTACTTTGCACGTTAGCGCATGCTTTGGGCGTCACCCGGCTCCTTTTGTGCCACCGGCATCGCCCTTCTCTTTTGACCATGCTTTATCATGGTCCCTCCTGAACCTTACTCGGAAAGGTTGAAAGAACATTTCATAATCCCTAGTGTTTTATGTGTTAGACAACAATATCAAGGATTATTTAACGTGTGTTGAAGTGATGCAGATCTGTACACTGAGAAGGGAAGGAAACTTCTTTCTGGGGGCGGATAATCCGTCCCTCCCAGGGGCGGATAATCCGCCCCAACCCTCTTTCAAGAGTGCGCGACCCCCAGAGAGGGGGCGGAGTTTGTGGCCGGATTTTTTGGCCCTGCCGGATAGTCCGCCCCTTGGGGGCGGACAGTCCGCCCCTCGAGGATTTACTTCAAGCCAAGGCCTGTGTCGCTCTCTATATGGGGGGCGGAGTTTCCCTCGGACTTTCCGGTCCTTGGGCGGACTTTCTCCCAAGGCCGGACATTTCGCCCCTGGCGGGGGCGGATAATCCACCCCTCTGGAAATTTCGTCAACTCAAGGCTGTGTTGCCCTCTGTATAGGGGGCGGAGTTTTCCCCGGAGTTTCTGTCCTGGGGGGCGGATTTTCTCCCCAGGGCGGATAGTCCGCCCTAAAGGGGGCGGATAATCCTCCCCCAATTTTCTCCAACGGCCTATTCTGGGCAGGGGTATTTAATACTGTCTCCCCCTCTGGCCAGAACTCTTGATTCATTCGAAAAAGAAAAGACCTGATCTGCAACCTTCATCCAAGAGAACTCCACCTAGATCCACTCAAAGGCTCTGTCCCTTGGAGAATCAAAGGAGGAGGACTCGATCTTCATCAACTGCAATCAAGCGCTTCATCTCCTCTCCATTCATTTGGAGAACCACCTAGATCCTAGTTTTTGTTTATATTGATAAACCTTTTTCTCGTGGCAGCTTGTTGTCATCTCGGGAGCCCCCAATTCGGTTGTGGGTGTGTGCCCCGATAGTGTTGTAAAAGGCACCGGTTCCCGCCTCGAAGGGATCCAATAGTGGAGAAGGTGGATCAGGCCTCTCATGGCGAGATCCATCGGAGAATAGGGTGAGCCCTATTGTGGCGTGGTGGTCTTAGAACCGCCCACCCCTCCAACGCAGATGTACTTCCCTTAACAAGGAAGGAACTGCGGTAAAACAAATCCCTATTCACCCTCCCCCTCTAGGTGCCCATCTAGAGAATTTACTTTGTGTCAAGCCTAAAATTGAAAAAGTATTAAAAATTGGTTAGCACCTATTCACCCCCCCTCTAGGTGCCCATACGATCCATTTCAATTGGTATCAGAGCCTCAGCTCTTATTTCAGGCTTAACCGCCTAATATAAGTATGGGTTCCAAGGTAGATGGGAGTGATGCTCCGGATGTAGTCACCATGAATGATCTCAAGACGTTGGAAACAACCTTGGTGAGTTCAATGGAGGCTAAGATGGAAGAGATGCGTCAATTGATAATGCGCCTCTCCACATCCACAGCATCACCTCCATCTAACTCTGAGGCTACCACTCCGCAATCCAAGGAAACGGGTAAAACCGATTCCAAAGAGAACGAAGTGGTTGGTGATGACACTAGCAAGAGCTCTTCGTCGAAAAAGGATAGTGGTAAGGATGAATACAATGAGGTTTCTCATGTGTATTCTCCTGATCCACCTATCCCTCACCCACACATAAATAATAGGGGTGATCCACCCAAACTTTCTGCATCTACTTTTTCTCAATGGCAATTTTTGATGAAATCTCATGTGTGCAGTTACTCCATTGAGTTGTGGAAAATCATAGAAAAAGGTCTTCATGTTGGAAATCCCAACAATCTAACAAGAAGAGAAGTTGTCGATAGCCAACTCAATGCTACAGATTTACACATGATACAGCTTGGTGTGGGTGACAAAGACATGCCACACATTCAGCATCTTAGCACAACTAAGGAAGCTTGGGATGCCCTCACCGAGCTCTTCATCGGAAATGAAAGTATGATAAGAAATAGATATGATGCTTTGAGCAACGAAGCTGAAGGATTCTATATGTTGGATGGAGAAGACCATGAGGACATGTATAGGAGGCTCAAAGCAATAGCCACAACCTTCAGAAACCACGGTGCAGCTCATGTTGATGATGCATGGATCAAGCGCAAGTACGTCAGTGATCTTATGCCATTTGAGCCCACGGATTTGAAAAGTCTCCAAGGTAGGCATAACTATCACCTCATGACATCCAATGAGGTAATGCAAGAAATGGCCGCGTTCAAAGTGGCTGCCAAGAATGCCGAAGATGCTCGTGCTCGAGCTATGAAGACTAGTGTGATTGATCATGATGAATATGCCATAGAAGGTCTGGATTGTCCCAAGGATATAAAAAGGATCCACGGAAAATAATTGGCTCTTTATGCTAGAAACTTTTGGAAAGATCCAGCCAAGGCTAAAGCTGAACTAGAACGCAAGAGTGGAGCCTATGGAAGAAAAGAAAATAGTCCCAAGCTGAGAACATGTTTCAACTGTGGTGACCGGCTGCACTTTGTAGATGAGTGTCCATATCAAAGTAGGGAAGATAATGGAGGAAGACTTATTTTCAAGGACAAGTCAAAGGCTCCACGCAAGAAATAGTTTGTAAAGAAGAATGCTCCCTTCAAGAAGCAACCAAAGATTTTTCTAGTGGCTCAAGAAGAATATTCATCGGGAAGTGAAGATGAGGACGAAGATGATAGCTCTCAAGAGGTGGCTGGTATAGCCACCACATCTACATCAACATCTCTCTTCGACTCTCCGAACGAAAACATCATCAACAAGAATGCTACTTGTCTCATGGCAAGAAGCTTTGAGGTAACGAATTCTAACTCTTCTTTTCCTAAGGCTATGATTGACATGGATGATCCTACTAGTCTTAAGGTTAAAGAAGAGATTATTGCTTTGGATTACTTCTACACTAACTTGCAAGGTGAGCACAAAGTTCGTTTTGAAGCTCTTATGGATCAGCTGGCCCAAAACGAAGCTCTTCTCGAAGAAAAGGGCAGAATTGAAAGGGAATATGCAATGGAAATTGCATCCTTAAAAAATGCTCTTGAGGAAGAAGAAGAAGCTTGGGTATCTCTTGAAGAGAGGCTTGAGTTCATTGAAGAGTCACATGAAGAAATTGTGGCTAAACTTGTTAAGGAACGTGACAATGCAGACACCAAAGCAAAGAAGTTAAAGAAGGAAAAGATTGAATTTGGGGCTTCTCATGATAGACTCTTCGAGGAATTGGAGAAACTTGACAATGCTCACAAGGCGTTGAAAAACGATTTCTCTATTCTCAATGATTCACATGATCAGCTTCAAAGTCGATTGGCCAAATATGATGTTCCTAGCTCATCCAACTCAACATATAGTCATAAGGAAAATGCTAGTGTGGAAAAAGGAGTGGTCAAGGACATCACTGCCAAGGATAAGGATGTGCTTGATAAAGTTCTTGGCAAGCAAAGGTCAAATAATGGTAAAGAGGGACTTGGCTATGTCACCAAGTCCAAGAAAAAGAAAAACAAGAAGAACAAGACCAAGAATGTGCAATCAAAGACAAGCACCGCTGAGAAGAATGTCACAAAAGACAAGACTAACAATATTGGTTTTGCAGGGTCTCACAATCCAAATTATGAAATCTTTTGTGATGATTATGGCGATGTTTATGATTATTATGTCGGTCCCTTTGATGAATATATTGCTTGGTCTATTTGGGTCCCAAAGACCCTTGTTACTAACATGAAAGGACCCATTGAAAAATGGGTACCTAAAACCAAGAAGTAATTCTTTTGCAGGGCTATGCTTCCGGTGGGTCGAAAATGACCTGTATGTGGTGGACTTTTCGGGGAAAACCACTTCGGGTCCGATGTGTCTTTTCGGAAAGGCCGACGTGGGCTGGCTATGGCATCGCCGTTTAGCCCATGTCAACATGAGATCTTTGCAAAGTCTCCACAAGGGTGGCCACATCCTTGGACTAAAAGACAATGTATCCTTTGCTAAAGATCGTGTTTGAAGGGCTTGTGTTGAAGGCAAAATGCACGACTCTCCCCACAAGAGGAAGACTATTGTGTCTTCAAAGAGGATCTTGGAATTACTTCATGTGGATTTATTTGGTCCTCCTTCTCATGCAAGTCTTGGTGGGAAGAAATATTGCTTGGTCATTGTTGATGATTACTCAAGATATACATGGGTCTATTTCTTAAAACTAAAGAGTGAGACTCAACAAATAGTCATTGACTTTGCCAATGAAGTTCAACACAATGTTCCTATCTTGGCAATAATGAGTGACAACGGCTCCGAATTCAAAAACTACACCTTGAATGAGTTTCTAAGCGAAGAGGGGATTAGACATCAATATTCCCTTGCATACACCCCTCAACAAAATGGTGTAGATGAGAGGAAGAACCGGACTTTGATGGATATGGCAAGATCAATGTTGTATGAATTCAAGTCTCCTTACAACTTTTGGGCTGAAGCCATATCCACTGCCTGTCACTCATCAAACCGGCTTTACCTCCGCAAGATTTTGGACAAGACTCCTTATGAAATACTTACCGGTAACAAGCCCAACATCTCATAATTCAGGGTATTCGGGTGTAAGTGTTTCTTTCTTATTAAAGGTGTCCGCTTGTCTAAATTTGAGTCCAAGGCTTTAGAAGGTATTTTTGTTGGTTATGGTGCCGAATCCCACACTTACAGAGTCTACAACAAGCTCACTGGGATTGTTGTAGAATCTTGTAGTGTGGAGTTCGATGAAAATAATGGCTCCTTTATAGGGCAAGTTGATGTTTGTGATGCAAATGTTGAAATACCCCAAGATGCCATAAGAATAATGGGCGTGGGATTTTTCTGCCCCATTGAGGAACCCCTTGTGGCGGATCGTGAAGGACAATTCTCCACTCAAGTGGAGCCCTCATCTACACAAGATCAACAAGCTCCTACTATTGGAGAAAACTCTGCACCAACACCGCAACCTGCTAAAGATCATACGTCTCCTGGACAAGTTGGTAGTCCCAGGCCGGACTATCCGCCCCCTACAAGGGGCGGACAATCCGCCCCTGGCACTCCAACTCGTTCCAGGGGATCCGAAGGAGAAGACAACAGCCAAGAAGCTCCTAGGCCAGATTCTCCGGCCCCGAGGGCGGATTATCCGGCTCTGGCTCTCCAAGTCCTGTCAGGCACTCTCAGGAAGAAGGCACTGGTGCTTCACCTCCCAGGCCGGATAGTCCGGCCCCTCCAAGGGGCGGATTATCCGGCCCTGAAGAACAAACTCTGCAGCAACCTCCTGGTGTTAACTCAGATCAAGATCAAGGGCAAGGCAGTGGTCAAGAAAAGGATACAAATACTGAATCAACTCCTTCTAGAAACAATAAGGACATTGAGGCTCGTCGCAAGGCTCGTGCTAATCGAAACCTTGAACTAAGGGGTCACACTCTTGGCAAGGTTGTTGGTGATCAACGAAGAAGGGTACCTACTATAAGAGAACTTGCAAGCTTCTGTGATCATCAAGCTCACATTTCAATGGTTGAACCGAAGAATGTCTTTGATGCTCTTGAAGACCCCGATTGGGTTGTTGCAATGCATGAAGAATTAAATAACTTCGAACGCAACAAAGTTTGGAAGCTCGTAGAGAAACCCAAGGACTGCCGCAATGTTATCGGTACCAAGTGGATCTTCAAGAACAAACAAGATGAAAATGGCATTGTTGTGAGGAATAAAACAAGACTCGTGGCTCAAGGATTCTCTCAAGTGGAAGGAATTGATTTTGGCGAGACTTATGCTCCTGTGGCTCGTCTTGAGTCCATCATTATCCTTCTTGCCTATGCAGCCCATCATAATTTTAAATTACAGCAAATGGATGTTAAGAGTGCATTTCTTAATGGTCCTCTCCATGAGTTAGTATACGTCAAGCAGCCCCCGGGTTTTGAGGACCCCAAATTTCCGAACCATGTCTACAAACTCGATAAGGCGCTCTATGGCCTTAAACAAGCCCCACGTGCGTGGTATGAGCACCTTAAAGAGCTTTTGCTAGACCGTGGATTCGAAGTTGGGCAAATCGATCCCACTCTTTTTACTAACAAGGTTAATCGGGAGCTTTTTGTATGCCAACTTTATGTAGATGACATTATTTTTGGCTCTACTAACCAAGCTTTTAACGATGAATTTTCAAAGCTTGTGACTGACAGGTTTGAGATGTCCGTGATGCGTGAGTTGAGGTTCTTTCTTGGATTTGAGATCAAACAACTTAGAGAGGGAACCTTTATTAATCAAGATAAGTACATCCAAGACATGCTCAAAAGGTTCAAGATGATGGATCTCAATGGTGTGGCTACTCCAATGCAAATAAAGTGTCACCTTGAGCTCAATCCCAAGGGTAAAGACGTGGACCAAAAGTTATACCGATCCAATATTGGCTCTCTCCTTTACCTTTGCGCATCTAGGCCCGATATCGTGTTAAGTGTAGGAGTGTGTGCAAGGTACCAAGCCGCTCCTAAAGAAAGCCACTTAGTGGCGGTCAAACGAATCTTCAGATATTTGGTTCATTCCCCAACTTTTGGGTTATGGTATCCCAAGGGTTCAAGTTTCTCTCTATGTGGTTACACTAATTCAGATTGGACTGGTGACAAAGATGATAGGAAATCAACCTCTGGTGCATGTCAATTCTTGGGCAGGTCTCTAGTGTGTTGGTCTTCAAAGAAACAGAATTGTATTTCACTCTCAACAGCCGAAGCTGAATATGTTACTGCTACAAGTGCTTGTACACAATTGTTATGGATGAGGCAAACTTTAAAAGAATATGGTGTCAATTGTGACAAAGTGCCTCTATTATGTGACAATGAAAGTGCTATCAAAATTGCTTACAATCCCATGCAGCATACAAGAACAAAACATATAGAGATTCACAACCACTTCATTCGGGATCATGTTGCTCGTGGTGATATTGCCCTATCCTTTGTGAGCACGAAGAACCAACTTGCTGATATTTTCACGAAGCTCCTTGACGAAGCAAGATTTTGTTATTTGAGGAATGAGCTAAATATCATAGATTCAAGGAGCTTGGCTTGACTATCCTTGCACACTCACTTACTCTTATTCATGTATTTGGTTTAGATGCGGGCATAGACATAGGGGGAGTGTGGTCCTAATTGATTGGGCCAACCCTCCCCCCATAATGACGAAAGCAAGTAAAATCATTTCCCTTAATATCATTTGGTGATATGTGGGTCATCGATGAGCATTGGTTTTGAACTCAAGATACATCTATGCGGTGTCATGCCATGCACTCCAACATGGTGGCTTCGGCCACCGCCCTCTTCCTAGAGAAGAGTTGGTTCCTAATGGGTCTCTTTGGATTTTCTTGCATATCTCTTGTTCTTATGGAAAACACACTCAATTTTGGCTTTTGTTTGATTTGATTCTTGCAAATTTGGGTGTGTAGTACCATCTCAATTTGTTGCTCTAAACCGAAGCCTTTCTTTCCCTCCTTGAACCATCTACTCTTGCACACAAGTCCTCTATACACCATCGAGGGGTTCTGCAAGGTTGCTCCGGCCTGAATCTGTACTTTACAGAATTTTCAGAGGGGGGCGGACTATCCGCCCTAAGTGGGGGCGGATTATCCGCCCTGGGCGAAATCTGCCTGTTAAAGGCAGGGTCGGGGAGGGCGGGCTCAAACAGAGCATCCAGTCCTCCCCCAACCCTCCCTCAGCCCCCAGCCTCCGCCGGAGCCTCCGCCCCTCCCTGGAGTCGATTTGACCACCGGATTCTCTGGGCCCTCCCCAGATCTTCTTCCTCACGCCTCCGGGTACCTTATCCTCCGAGCTCTTCCTCCAATGAGTGAGGGTAAATCCCTCATCCATCTCTTTTGCTTGAGATTCATTGTTGTGGTGGAAATCTCGGTGTAGATGATACTTGGTGTTTTCCCGTGCATGTTAGAATCCGTAGAAATACATTCATTGTGCCCGATCTGTGTTGCCGTAGGTAAATCTAGGCCAAACCAGAAAAATTTCGACAGGGGCGGATAATCCGCCCCCTGGCCGGAAAGTCCGGCCTGGAGACAACATGTCTGATCTGGTTTGGTTCCGATTTTCTCCCATGCACTCTTTTGGCCCATGGACTGTTTTCCTACTCGTTCTAGCATGTTTCCTAGACTTGTGTGTGCACTTATCCTCATGCTACCTCTCCATGCTTTTCACAGGTGGTTCTCGTCCTCCTAAGACATACAAGCGTCGTCCTCGTGCCCGTTATCTCAGGCCCACTGCAGAGGGCACATTTGTTGACGAAACTGAGGTTCGCAGGTTAGCCAGAGAAGCTAAACAGATGGCAGAGGCATCACGGAAAGCCAAGCGGGTTGCATCTCTCAAGGGAAAGGGTAAAGGCAAGGAGGCTCGGCCTAACTACAAGGCCATGGATAGCACTGATTACTCCTCCATGCGTCAGACAGATTTTTATGCAGATGTTGACATTGATGGTGAGCCAGAGGATTCTATGTTTTGGTGCTCTCATTTTTGGTATATCCATGATGATGTCTATGTTCCTCTCAAAATTCGCCCCATGCACCCTCTGAATATGACTGAGGCTCAATCAAAGGCTCGCCTTCGTGAAGCTTTGGATGTGACAAACAAGATGGGGCTTCATCCTCTTATGACTTTGCAGTGCCACTATAATTCCAAGATTGTGAAGCAATTTTTATCCACTCTGGTTATTTGCGGCGATGAGCTTCGTTCTATGAAGTGGATGACAGGAACATCAATGATCCAGTCTGATTTCCGCACCTTTGGTCAGGTTCTTGGCTATGCTTTTCACGGGCGGGACACCCCTTCAGGACACCGCATTATCTCTCCGCTTAGGCCATCCAAGGATACTGTGCTTGCTCCATGTTTGTCGCCCAATGGCGTTGTTGGTACCTTCGCTGGCCTTTCACCACTGTATGCCACCCTTGTAGGCGTGTTTCGGGACAGCATTACTCCCAGTGGAGGCAACAATGACAAGATCCGCGGTCACCTGGTTCCTCTTCTGTCCTTTGCTCATGAGTGTGCCACCAATGCTGGCTCATCTATAGGATACAAGTTGGATGTGATGGATTTCATTTATCATGAGATGACCGATGTGATGCTCAATAGGCTCTCCATTCCATATGCTCCTTTTATCATGATGCTCATCAAGCATATGCTTCCCCATGAGGATATTGGCACTGATTTGGATGGTTTGCACAAGTCAAAGAAAATTTACAACAAAGCTCAGAAGACCTCTCACCCCTCCACTGCCCCTGAGTCCTTTATGCGTGATGCACGGGCTAGTGGTCGTCGTTCTGCCGTGTCCCCAATGGCACGCAAGGTTAAACAGCTCACTTGGTTCCAGCGGCACATTCTTTGCATGGGTGTTGACACTCACAAGGGCCAGTATGAGGCGTACCGCAGGGACCATGCGAGGGATCACTGTCGTGGTATTGCACGGCAGATGCTACTGGGGGTAGCTTACAAAGAGGGAGCAAGGCGACGCAGGAGAATCCGGGAGCGAGATTGGCACACGATGTACCCAGGTTCACGTTCCCTCGGTGGAGGATCGCTACGTCCTGCTATCAATCCAGTATATGATCATAGATTGGTTTACAATAGAGCCGCCGTAGGCGGAGGGAGAGACTAGATCTAATATGATGTGGGAGAGGATGCAATATGAGAGAGGATGCCCCGTGGGGGTGCCCCTAGTGGCTTTATATATGCAGCCAGTTAGGGTTTACAAGTGTTTTGGTGGGATTTGTATTGAATTCGCCGTCTTGGGACTCCAGTCGGCGCCACTCGTCTGGGTCCAGCATGCACCAGTCACCGTATTGGGCGAGTCGACCCGCTCAGGGCTAGACTTCAGTCGGCTCAATCAAGCTGGCAACTCCGCTTCGTGGGTATACCCCGATTGGTATTCCCCCATCAGTAGTCCCCGAGCGCGTTGTCGATTCGACGCGGGCTTGAGGCAGGGCGCGGAGAGTCTTGACGGTGGGTTGTGGCGAATCGGCGACGAGCTCCTGAACAGAGAAAAGAACCGTGAAGCGGGAGGCGGTCGGCGTGAGCCGGTCGGTGATGGCCAGTTGGCGAAAGACGCAGGGTGTCGGTGAAGCCGCTAGTTACAGCGAGTCCCCGAACGTGGAGCGTGCCGAGTCCCCGAGCGTGGAGAGTGGCGAGGTCGAGCGACCGGCGAGTGGCGCTGTCTGTAGCACGGCGAGTCCCCGAGCGCGTTGAGTACGCGAGGGCGAGTCCGCGGTGGCGAGTCCCCGAGCGTGTTGAGTACGCGAGGGCGAGTCCGCGGTGGAGAGTCCCCGAGCGTGTTGAGTCCGCGGTGGAGAGTACCTGAGCGTGTTGAGTACGCGAGGGCAAGTCCGCGGTAGAAAGTCCCTGAGAGCGTTGAGTACGCAAGGGCGAGTGCCGAGTGGCGACCGGCGAGTGGCGCTATCTATAGCGCGCCGAGTCCCCGAGCGCGTAGAGTACACGAGTGGAGAATCCGCAGTGGCGAGTCGACGAGGGTGATCCGTGATCGTGGAATCACGCGTACACGCAGCATGCCTAGGAGTAGTCCCCGAGGCTCGAGTTGGCTTGTAGAGGCGACTTGAGGCTCTTTAGAGATGCATATTCTGAAAATAGTAGTGGTTGCTGCCGAGCATGGCGAGTGGCGAGGTCGAGCGACCGGCGTGCGCCGAGTCCCCAAGCGCGGCGAGTGGCGAGGTCGAGCGAGCTCCGAGTCCCCGAGCGCGGCGAGTGGCGAGGTCGAGCGACCAACGAGCGCCGAGCCCGAGCACGGCGGGTGGCGAGGGTCGGCGACCGGTGGCGCCGAGTCCCGAGCACGGTGGCGAGTCGGCGACCGCGGCGAAGTCCCTGAGCCTTGTGGCGAGCCAGCGGCAGCGAAGCGCCGAGTCCCGAGCACGGCGGCGGCGAGGCAGCGACCGGCGAAGCGCCAAGCCCGGCGGCGAGTGGCGAGGTCGGGGACCGAGTACCGATTTCGAGTGCGGTGGCGGTAAGCGGCGAAGCGAGCGCGAAGTCCCTGGCGAGCCGAGCGACGGCGACCGCCGAACCCCTAGCGCAGCGAGCGGCGAGGCCGAGCAGCCGGCGAGCGCCGAGTCCCCGAGCACGGCGAGCGGCGAGGCCGAGCAGCCGGCGAGCGCCGAGTCCCCGAGAACGGCGAGTGGCGAGAAATACACCGTTTTGTTGAGAAGGACGAAAAAGTATGACTGCAATAAGGTGTATTTATGAAATATATTGAAGATTTGTAAGACGTGCAAACTGTAGATGTTGAAGAAAGTGCAGTTTTGTTATGTTGATCGATGGCCAGTTTGTAAGGTTTATGCGTGTCTTTTCATGAGTAGGCAGACCTCCAGCATCAAACGCTTGCCGGGTAGGAACACGATGCCAGACTGTTGAACCCGGAGACAAGGTCGGCCTTTTGGTACCCAGCCTCACTACTTCGACGGACACGAATAAACAGCAGACAAAACTGAAACTGATCCCAAGTATGATTTTGGTCCCTGATAGGGTCATATGCGACAGCATGGTCGGCTTTGAAGAATGAATGGAGATGCATATATGTTTTGGACTCATAGTATGCATGAGTGTAAAGAAACTTAGCTGTTAGCATGACGAGTTTATGGTGAACGAGTCATGCAAAGTGATGAATTCGTGACCGTGCCGAGCTCACGGCTTCGAGTCCCCGAGCATGGCGAGTCGGTGACGGCGAGTCCGCGATTGTGGCGAACCCGCGGTAGCCGAGTGGTGTGAGGGCGATTCCGTGATGGCGAGGTCGCGGTGATGAGCCCGTGGCAATCGAGTGACGGAGTCAGCTCCTTCGTGACTCCATTATATCAAACTAGATTTAGGGGTGCGCCTTGACGCACGATCCCGTTGATTTTGAGCCAATTTGACGATTATAAGTGAGCAAAAATAATAACAAAATGGTTCTCCGTAATATTGAAGGATCAAATTTGATAGATGATTTAATTCAATTGTTATGCAAACAAATTCAAAATGATCTGTAAGGGTAACACCGGGTAGTTGAAGTTACCTAAGGCAGATCTATATCTTAATGCTGGTATGTGCCCGACGACAAAAGAAACAACATCTATATCAGTGGGTAGTAGCAACATAAAAATTCAACCAGCTAGTGGGCTCAAAAGTTGTTCATAGATATAGTGGAAAGGTACCAGGATCTGATCCACATTCTTCCTGATTTTTTTGGCCAGACAGTCTATAGAGACCATTTCACAAGGAAGACATGATTCCCTAACAATGCAGTAAAGATGGAAACATGCAACAAAATATTAAATTTCGCAACACAACGCTTGAAGGAGAAATGGACACTTATTGAGACATTGAGTGTAATTGATGTACTCCCAAAAATAGTCATGAATAAATAGTTTTAGATACCTTAAAAGTTTGAACTCAACGACAACATTTACATAAAAACCTAACCTGCCTCTCATAACAATTGATGACATCAGTGCCAGCATGCAAACTTAGAATTATAGAGAAGGGTAATGTTGACCGTATCGGCTTAGATAAGATCACAAAGAACCAAAAGTTGCATAATAGGAGTCCTTTGTGTTGCGATCTAAATAGACTTTTTCAGCTTTTACTCTGGTTCTTTGCAAATGCATGCGACTTACTTAGTTCAGTTTGTTCGTATATACAGCAAGAGACTGGGTATATTGTACAAGTTTAAGCATTTTATCAAGCAAGTCTAATTCACATCGCTAATCGTCCTCCAATGTATATACAGCTACCGGAACATGTTCGTTCAATCATTCCAGAAGTATAATTGGTGTTATGGGGAGCAGCACCCGCAAAATACTTCTTCGCAAAATATAACAACACCCGCACCTATGAAAAATATTATAGAAAGGAGCTCATGTTGAAGTATATACACCTTTTTTAACCAATGAAGTCGTGTTCATCATCCAGTGAAGCATATACTCATTTTAATGAATAACCAATCAAAGTTTTAAAAACTTGCACAAAGCAGGAGCTGGCCTTTGTCATGGTGGCAGAAGTGGTCAGGGAGCATGAGGTCTTGGAGGTGGTCGGAGTTGTTGCGGTCCCTGCGCCCATTGCACTACCCTAATTCACTGCTTTCGACCTCGCCCCAAGTTGACTTGTACTTCGTGGTAATCCTCACAACCCAGATCAGTGACCACACGGTTCACCTATGAAGCCCACCTCTTGTGCTCTGATGCGCTGATATCTGCAAAAACAAAAGATGTGAATAGTTAAACCTTGATCAGATCTTGCATTGTATAGAAATTATCCTAATTTTCTTATCTATGACCTAGAAGAATAGTCCATATTAAAATTTCTATATAGGCCATCTGTGAAAGTAAATATAATTATATGACGGATTACGATATCGAGCGCACATATATTATTTGCATAACTGAGTCTGTCAAGAGCATACAAAAACTACCTAGGTCGAGTACATGCACATTTAGTATTCGCACAAAGTACATCTATTTTGAGCCTAACAGAATTTTGGATAGTTGTCCTCGATACTGTAGAACCAGAAACCTAAAGGTAGTGCATGATAGAGAAGGTTTCTAGAAGTTAGTTAACTGAAACTCTTATTTTAGTTAGTGAGTAACCATACAATACTTTTGAAATACCCACAAGCATACGGTCCAAATCTAGCTCTTATATGTATGAATAGAGGGAGTAAAATGTGCCGATAGGGTTGCTTTAATTGGCAATTACTTGAGTAGAGGGAGTAAAATATTAGAGAATGTTTTTGTCCTCTCTACTAATATTGTGGGATCTACAGACCTAGAAAATAAAAACCACACAAAAATGAGAGCAGATATAGTTGATTCAAACAACACAAAAGGAAAAAAGCAGATGCTACATAAAAAATAAAAAAAGTGGTAAGTATGATATAGATTTGCAGGCCTTCACTATTTAAAAATCAAACCTAAATACAGTGGGTTTAATAACTAAAACTAGAATATTTGGTTGTGCACCAAAAAATGTCTCTTATCTCCTTATTCTTTTGATGCAAATCAATCAATTAAAAGAATACACACATATTCGAAGAAAATATCTTACTGAGTTTGGTTCTGTTTTCCGAAAATGTTTTGATACATGGATTTCAACTTGAACCAACATCTCTGCCATTTGGCTTTGCTCTGCAAGAACAGCAGTCATTTATTTCAGGTTCAGCACCTCGGGGGCTTCCTTCTGCTCCATCCTTGGACATGAAACTTCAAATTCTAAATAAAAAAATATAATTCGAATTTTAGAACAGGAGAACTCACCTACTGAGAAAAGTCTTACAGTAAGTGTGGGTTTAATTGCTTTGTTACAGGGCCATTTTTTACGAAAGAAACATGCGAAGTTTTTTCTTGACACATATCCTGAAAAGTGCAGCGCGTATGTAAGTCAGTTATAACTTGTACAATATTTTGCGTTGGGTCACCTTCAACATTGCTAAAATTATATCTTCTTAGAAGAGCTCAAGCTCAAGTAGGTACATTGTTAGAGAAAGGCTCATCTGCCAGCCGCTAGATATTGACAAAATGCAATCTTTATCGCAATAAATGACACAACCTACTATATATATTGTTCAGAGTAGCATTCCAGGACAGATTCAGAGACATACAGTAAGAATAAATATTATGATGGACAAGCTGTTGTTAAAATTAAAAACGAGCATCCTATATAGCTATTTATCCAAATTTGGCATCTCAAATAGAAAAATGGATATCATAGGCAAGGTGAAATACCAATATCAATATATCACTATTAATTTGTTTATGAAGGATTTTTTTTACATAAAGGCCGTCTCAAAGGAGTGAAGCTGAATAATTGATTGTGAACCTCATATAATAATAGTTACATAAATTTCTAGATCCGATGACGCTTAATGATTGCTTGTCGTTTTTCTCTTTTCCTCGTTCCTGGATCATGTGTGCATCCTGACTGCATTTATTTCAACAGGTAGACATACCGTCACCAACATTCTAATAAGTTGTAAACTGTTTAAATTAAATCCAACATTTGTAAAATACATACATTGTTACATCCGCAAATGATTGTACAAATCCCAAAATCGAAAGCAAGAAAGCATGTGAACTCCAAGGAAAATCATTTACCTGGAAACAAGCTGAGCGCTATTATCGTAGCTGTTGGTGTTGCCTACATCAGGCTAGCTCGCTTGGAGGGATGGTGCCTTTAGATTGGAGGAAGAACCTAACGTCAGAGGTGGATGGTCCCTAAAGAATACACATGAAACCATGCCATAATTAGCAAACATGCAAAACAAATAACCGCCATCGGCAAAAGAAATTCAGAGATTGCATTCACATTTTCTATCCAAATGTTCAGAAGTAGCCATCTCCATATAGGGATTCAAAGAATCGTCCACGGTCCACATCCTTTGATGATTCTCGAAACCTAGGAATCAAAATCTAACCAATGAACATTTAGAAACCATGTAGAATCACATGCAGAATTATTTGGCACTCGCCCCTTTTAACATAAATATTGATACCATCTGCTCCAAGAATTATTTGCTCAATTAGTACTATGGTGGTCGTTACATCCATAGAAGTGCAAGCAAAATGTTAAAGCAGTACGACTTTGAAATCATTCAGTTAACAATATAATGGTAAACTAATGAACTCTTTACCAACCTAAGAAATTTTGAGACATAAATAATAGAAAGACTAAAGCATCATAGCAAACAGAAAAATGAATGTAAAAGAGTAGTGAGGCCAACCATGGATGAGGGTACTATTGGACCGGTAAAGCCGCATATAGCATGAATAGGTGCAAATGTTGATGATGGATACCAAACAGAGCTCTAATTTCTGCCCTTGGCGTGGCCTGCCTATGAACCTGCAAGATTTATGGGAATCCATTGGTGCTGGAGTGTGGCGAGGAGACGATATATCAGTAAGCAACCTAATACCTACAGAAAGATCAAATTTATGGTTGGGATAACCTAGCAAAAAATAATGGCTGAAAGCTAACATGTACAACATAAATTGATGTACACTAATAAACAATGAGTTATGATATCTAGCTCCTAATTTATACTATTCATGTGCAGAAGTCATGTATCGGTCTTGCACATATAATAACACAATAACAGATTGATAGATGGGGGATTTTCTCTATACATAGTAGCTAGCAAAATATATCAAGAGACATCTAGCTTTTACAATAGAAGTTGGTGTACACTAAAATGCAATCAGTATTTGCGATCTATCTCCCAATAAATATACGCACAAAAATATATACTTATTGATGGAGTATCTTAAATATCGTGAATTAGTATCATGTAGCTGGAGCACATCTAGAGGTACTAAATTAAAGCTTTTGAGGTCATTTACCTTGATCAACATTGTCCCCTGTATTTGTACATCGGACTACACTTGTATCCCTAGGCTTGTTGCTAGCTAGTACTTGCTGGTGTCCTAGAGCATGCTTCCTGTGTTTCTTCCCTGCAAGGAATAGGGGCAGATGAACCGGTGACCTGCATAGAATAAATCTGAAAAAAAAATAGTGTGTGACATGGTTCCTTACCTAGAGATGCAGCTGGGGTTGGGACACGAACTTTCCTTGAGAGAGGGGCCCTAGGCTGGCGTCGTGAGGTCTTGCCCAACTCGTGCACACCTAGTATCACCTCCTTTGCTTCCACACATGTGCTCATCCTGTTGAGCACCGAGCATGATGAATGGGGAGGAGGGAAGCAGCGCCCCACGAACCTTCTATTCAGATCCAGGGAGGACGACGAGGGAAGCTCGAGTAGGGCTGCAGCGCTGCTGCAGAGCGCGCCACAACCTGGAGGAGAAGAGTCGGCTGCATCGTCGGTCGACCAGGGCGAGATAGAGGACGTCACGGGGAGGCATGCATGAGAAGGAGGGCATCCCTGTCACCATTGGAGGAGGAAATCTCAAGCCCTAGGCGGTGGTGGTCGAGCTCCCCGAGGCGGCGCGCCGCCGGACCTCCTCCAGGACGCGTTCTTGCAGCGCCTCCTCCATCCCGCCACCACAGTCATCTCGTCCGAATCCATCCGCTAGCCTCGCCGCTCCCTCTCGGCGCCGCCTCGAAGCTCGTTGTAAGGCGAATCTCAAGCCCCAGCCAGTTCTCCCCGAGGCGGCGCGCCGCCGGACCTCCTCCAGGACACGTTCTTGCAGCGCCTTCTCCATCCCGCCACCACAGCCATCTCGTCCGACTCCATATGCTCGCCTCGCCGTTCCCTCTCGGCGCCGCCTCAAAGCTCGTTGTGCACGAGGCGCTCGCGGGAGCTCCCCTGAACGTGGGGAGGCAAGGGTGCTTGAGGACGCAATAACCGGCCGGTGGAGGCTGGGCGTCCGTGAATGGCTCCTCCCGGCACCATGACGGTGGTGCTAACGGGCAGAAGGGGAGGATACGAAGAGGATGTGCGGGGATTGGAGAGTGGGAGGCGGCGGGAGTGGGGAGGCAGCTAGACCTAGGTTTCTATCGTGGGATGCCTCATTTATACGACCATATTCAATACTAATTAAAGGGTAAGATTTACTTAGAGGCGGAATCTAAGGGCTGGAAAAATCGGATTTACCGGGAGGCTCCTAGGGGTCTCACCAATTACATCTTTAGATGGGTTGTGATACGTATGCAAATAAACACACAGGCACATTGATGATTAGATCAAATAGTAATTATTTTGAGAAAATAACAGTAAACGAGAAACATATGTGATTAGTCCTGGCCGTATGCACTTGACGTGTGTTTGTTACGTCGGAAGTAGTAACGCCGATATAACAAGAGATTATATCTAAATTAGATAATCAAACAGTAATAATTATGAAGAGAGAAAGAGATGGGATCGAGTAAAGAATTCCTCCATGCATGACCACATGGATTTTTCCATGCTCGACTTGCTAGTGCATCTTCGCGGCTTGATTCGCCTTTTCCCTTATCTGGAACGGCGGACAGCAACCATCAATCTGGGATCGGTGACTCGCGATGAGCTCGTCGACCTGTGGAATCACTGACATACAACCTGCGACCAGACGTGATTTGTTCACGTGAGCGCTGCCGACGTCGCTGATTTCTACATGCATAGATTGATTCTCCCAACGAAGCGTATCAGTTAATTAGATAGAATAATCAGTTGAATAAATAATCAATTAGAAGGAGAAGAGATTAGATCGATAGAAACAGATCAGACGTATAGCCTAGAATTTTCTAAGTCGGACGCATGGGGCGGCAGCCGTATCTAGCCGACCGGCCTTTTTCAGATGACGCACCAGATGCAATCTAGCCGCCGGCGACGGTGAGGGATCCCGCCCGGATTATCACCCTCCAAGCACCGCTAGCCCCACGGTGGGCCAAGCCGTGGTATTGCGGCGAGATGCTCTGGGGTAGCTTACGTAGAGGGAGCAAGGCGATATAGGAGAATCCAGGAGCGAGATTGGCACACGATGTACCCAGGTTCACGTCCCCTCGGTGGAGGATCGCTCCTGCTATCAATCCAGTATATGATCATAAATTGGTTTACAATGGAGCCGCCGTAGGCGGAGGGAGAGACTAGATCTAATATGATGTGGGAGAGGATGCAAGATGAGAGAGGATTCCCCGTGGGGGTGCCCCTGGTGGCTTTATATATGCAGCCAGTTAGGGTTTACAAGTGTTTTGGTGGGCTTTGTATTGAAGTCTCCGTCTTGGGACTCCAGTCGGCGCCACTCGTCTGGGTCCATCATGCACCAGTCGCCGTATTAGGCGAGTCGACCCGCTCAGGGCTAGACTTCAGTCGGCTCAATCAAGCTGGCAACTCCGCTTCGTGGGTATACCCCGATTGGTATTCCCCCATCAATCACACTCAGCAGCTCATTCTTCACCATGTTTCTGGTGCCACTGGCCTTCCACCTCCTCCCACTGCTCCGGAACCGTATGCTCAGTGGAACACTTCAGGGATCAACTATGGTGAGCTTGAGAGTTGCCTGTTTGCTCCACCTCTGAGGGCACCCACTCCTCCAGCTGATGACGATGATGATGAGTATGACGAAGAGGAAGGGGACGGGGACGACTACGACGAGGAAGAGGAGGCGTGATCTTCTGGGGCGTTAGCATCGCTCTTCTTTCTTTTTGGTGTTTCGATGCCAAAGGGAGAGAAGTAGTTCTATTAGGTCACCGGATTTGCATGGGTCGGGAACAAGCACTTGATTTTCCATTCGTTCGTTTTACTTGTGCCCCTTTAGCGTGAACTTATTTGCTATTTGTGCTTGCTTGGTTATTGTAAGACTCTGTCGTGACTTATTATGTATGGTCCTATGGAATTCTGGATTTATATTGTGGACCTACTATCATGGAATTATGGATTTATCTATGGAGTCTGGCATTCTAGTTGATGACATATGGAATCATGGGATTATCTTATGTATGCATCAATCTTGTGGGATGTGCAATCTCATTAGTTTATTTGGCAATATTCACATCCCGGTGGTATGATCTCGTTTACCAACCCATCTGGTTTTAATTGTTCTTGCTATGAAAGTTGTGCTTTATCTAGTGTGTGCATGTGTGTTTCAAAGGTAAATCTTAATATGCACACATATAGGAGGAGCCTCTTTCATTTATTTTAAGGGTGTCGTTGGTAGTCGTTTGTAAATCCTAGTATTGTCATCTAACACCAAAAAGGGGGAGATTGAAAGAACATTTCATAATCCCTAGTGTTTTGTGTGTTAGATAACAATATCAAGGATTAGTTAACGTGTGTTGAAGTGTTGTAGATATGTACACTGAGAAGGGAAGGAAACTGCTTTTTGGGGGCGGATAATCTGCCCCTCCTATGGAAGCACCCTCGAGGATTTCCTTCAAGCCAAGGCCTGCGTCGCTCTCTGTATGGGGGGCGGAGTTTCCCTCGGACTTTCCGGTCCTTGGGCGGACTTTCTCCCAAGGCCAGACAGTCCGCCCCTGGCGGGGGCGGATAATCCGCCCCTCTTCTCAAGGCTGCGTCGCTCTTTGTATAGGGGCGGAGTTTTCCCTGGAGTTTCCGTCCTGGGGGCGGATTTTCTCCCCAGGGCGGATAGTCCGCCCCAAAGGGGGGCGGATAATCCGCCCCCAATTTTCTCCAACGGCCTGTTCTGGGCAAGGGGTATTTAAGCTTGTCTCCCCCCTTTGGCCAGAACTCTTGATTCATTCGAAAAAGAAAAGACCTGATCTGCAACCTTCATCCAAGAGAACTCCACCTATATCCAATCAAAGGCTCCGTCCCTTGGAGAATCAAAGGAGGAGGATTCGATCTTCATCAACTGCAATCAAGCACTTCATCTCCTCTCCATTCATTTGGAGAACCACCTAGATCCTTGTTTTTGTTTATATTGATAAACCTTGTTCTTGTGGCAGCTTGTTGTCATCTCGGGATCCCCCAATTCGGTTGTGGGTGTGTGCCCCGATAGTGTTGTAAAAGGCACCGGTTCCCGCCTCGAAGGGATCCAATAGTGGAGAAGGTGGATCAGGCCTCTCATGGCGAGATCCATCGGAGAATAGGGTGAGGCCTATTGTGGCGTGGTGGTCTTAGAACCGCCCACCCCTCCAACGCAGATGTACTTCCCTTAACAAGGAAGGAACTGCGGTAAAACAAATATCTGTGTCTCCGCGTGCTCCACTATGGTTTCTTCGCTCCTCTCTTTACGTGCTTAGTAGTTAGGGTTGCATATAGGGAAATTCTCGTAGTTGCATATCTAGATAATTTACTTTGTGTCAAGCCTAAAATTGAAAAATTATTAAAAATTGGTTAGCACCTATTCACCCCCCCTCTAGGTGCCCATACGATCTATTTCAAAGGTGCCATGCGTCCTCCTTGACTCGGCCCTTCCTCGTAAGACTCAGCTCGTTGGTTCCTGCAAGGGTTACAACTTTGTCCTATGCGGGCCAACATAGTTTGTATGTCGGCTTTCTTGTTTATCTTACCCGACCGTTCTTACCCGCCTGGTTCTCTCTTTATTTGGAGCCAACCCAGCTGCGCTATGTTTCCCTTCTCGTGACCCTACCGGGGGTTATCCCCCCGACACTGACGCCCTCGGCGCGTCTTTTTCGTCTCAACTGGAGCGGGAGCGGCAACAGGTGCCGCCCTCTTTCCCCGGGCTCTCGCCGCGGGTTTTTCTTGACCACCCTCCTCGTCGGTGACATCGACTGCGGCACAAGCAAAGAGTAAAGACCATAACCTCAAGATCAAAAGGGAAAGAAAAAACTGTTGTCAGCAACATACCATGAGGATCCGAGGGGTCATCGTCCGCCCGGACGGGAAACCCTTCGGGTTCCGTCTGGGGGTACTTCTTCGGTTTCCTGTCCTCCAAGAAGGACGGAAGAGGGAAGTCTCCCATGCCATCCTCATCCAGCTGCGCCGTGAACAACTAATCAAAAAGGGGGGCATAAGGCACCCAAGGAAAGCTAGCAAATACAAGAAGCGAGGCGCAAAGCAACCAGAGAAAAACTTACCTCTGACGGTGGCCGATGATACGAGGCGTGAGTATGCCCAGTTGGCCTTGATGCGGAACTTGGAGATCATGGAGATCCAGTTCCACAGGTCCTGGTAGGGCACATCCTTCCGCTACGTCCTCGTCAGATCGTTGGCGGTCGAAAGATGGCACATCTTGTGCGACCGCTTCTGCAGCGGAAACACGTGACGCACCATCCACGACAAGGTGATGTCCCGGGCGGTGAGCCTCTCCGTACCCACCATCGTCTCCACCCGGGCGGCCATCTGATCGATGTCCGCTACCGCGCCCATCCTCTTCGTCGTCCAGGCCCTCTACGACGAGGGCACGTCGGTGAAGGGTGGAAGGCAGATCCAGTCAATCTCCGTGGCATTGCTCACATAGAAATATGTGCGTTGCCACAGCTTGACGGTGTCGGGGAGCTCGAACCGCGGCATCGGCGAGGAGGACTGCGAATAGATGGCGCAGCAGCCCGTCCGCGTCAGCGAGCCACCCTTGGTGATGTTCTGGGCCTTGAAGTGGAAGAACTTGAGAAAGTTCGCCACCTCGGGCCACACCCCAAGATATGACTCGCAGCAGGCCGCAAAGTGCGACAGCTGCGCCATGGCGTTGGCGCCCAGGTGATGAAGCTGGAGGTCGAAGAAGCCGAAGAGCTGGAGGAGGAACGGGCTGACAGGGAGGCCGAAGCCGCGCGCGAAGTGCGCGAGGAAGACGACGCGCTCCCCCGGCCGAGGGTTCGGCACCCGCTCCTCCTACGGTACAAGCCGGTGCTTCACAAGGATCGACGAGGGAAGAAACCTTCCTCACCGGTACTTGTTTATGAGCTCGTCGGTCATGAAGGACCCGCACCAGCCACCGTGTTGCTCCGACAGCATCTCGGAAGAGGAGGAGGCCGTGGTTGGAGAAAAGAAGGTGACCGGTGGCGACAGGGAGAGGGCGTGCAAGAACAAGGAACGATGGGGCACGAGGAGAAGATGAGCCGGAGGATGGACAAGTGTGGGAACCGATCCCCTCGGAGCCCTATTTATCCCCGCAAGCGGCAGCGGCGCCCCTTCGGCTTCTGCGCGACGCGTGGCGTCACGGCGCCACAGCTGCGCGACGCTTCGGCTCCAGATCCTTTGCGTCGTCGTGACTGCCACAGAAGATCCCCGGGCTTCAGCAGGAGGCGGGGCGTGCTTCCTTTCCCCGAGGAAGCGCTACGGCAAGGTTGTGTGCGTAGTTGCCAAAAACTGACGCAGCGACGCGGAAGTCAAACTGATGCGACATGCGCCAGATCCACAGGCGTGGGTGATGGCATCAATGACGGCATCAATGACGTCATCTAGCCAAACGTTTCGTCTTCAGCTCCGCCAGCCGGTACCTGCCTTCGCTGTTTACACCCAATGGACGGCCATCGATTCTGCAGCCGGTTAACTCCAGCCGGAAAGCAAATGCAAAAGCCGCAGCCGGAGAAAGTAAAGCAACCTCTCAGGAAAGGAAGGAGCACAGAAGATCTTGCCCACCGGCCAAGCCCATCCTGCTCGGGGACTAGTGTCAGGGGGATAACCCCCGCGTGGGGAAAGCCAGGCATAAGTAGGCCGGCTCCAGAAGATGTAGGTCGCCTGGCCTCCAAGAAATACAACTCTAACCGTCTGGCAAGCAAGCCCGGCTGGGCTTATAACCTTCCCGGCTGGCCCGTCTAGCCGGTGGCCAGAAAAATCGGCTGGGTGGCCGTTCCCACCCGTCTCACCTCGGATTCGATGGAGAGAACGGAAGGACTGACGCTCTGTGCGGGGTACGCTTCTGTCTCTCCCTCGTCACCAAGGAAGCTGGCATGCCGTCATGACCAGCGCTACCCGACGAAGATAAAGCGAGACGGTCGGCTGGCCTGGCGAAAGCAGTCCGGGTGACCGTTAAAGCAAGGGTGACGCCCCAAAGGAAGCCTGAGTGACCACTAAAGAGAAGGATGACGCTAAAAGAAGGGCGGACTGGGTCCTGGCCCACCGGCTGGGCCCTGCCCTGTAAACCCATATCCAAACAGTAAACCCTAGGACCCAATCTGTCGCCCCCGCATCAAAGTATATAAGGGAGGCGAGCCGAGTTCTAGAAAACAGGCAACAATAGAAGGACAAAAGTGTTAGCATCTAGCTCCCATCTTCCTCGAGCCATCGATAGTAGCTAAGGAAACAGCTCAAGGAGCATCTATATTGAGTATCAAGCTCTCATACATAGTTCATCTTGCAGGAGTAGGGGTGTTACCTCGCCAAGAGGGCCACGAACCTGGGTACTTCCCTGTGTTTGCAGTGCACCGTGCCCAACCCGTTGCGTGAGCCACCGGATGCATCCTTGTGTCCCTTCTTTGCCATCCTCGATGGATCTGTCGTATTCCACACCACGACAGTCACAAATCAATCCATTTTAATGGCGTCTCCAACCGACGCTTATTTCTCAACCAACCATAAACTTGGTCCTACTTTAACATACAAATATGACCCCACAAGAAATAGTGCCCGCTGTTTAGAAGAAAAAGTCCCTGCCTCTTGTCTTCGCCTCCTTTGTAGATCGGTGCCCTCTCCTCCGGCCGTCCTTGCTGGTGTCAAGAGGGGTAGGGAATCCGATATATGAGAGGAGTTTCTAGTAACGGTATCAATTTTGTTAGATTAGGTTTAGAGTTTTGCTAGACATCTTCGTCCTAATGGAGATGGCATTATCTACAATAAGTTATCTTCGGCCATTCGTTCGACAACAAGATATCTTTCCTGATGTCAATGGTGATGTTGGAAGATTAAAGTTCTCTAGGTATTCCAAGAACTGTTGCTCTCCAGGTGGATAGCAAGAAAGGCTCATCACGGCGCAAATGGGTTTCCGATCTCATGTGGAATGAGCAGGCGGTGTGTGAATGTTGTTATCCCCATGACGCAGCGGTCATTCTTAGTATTAAACTAGTGTCCCGTCCTATTGATGATTTTATTGCATAGTCCGGTGAGCACAATGGTTTGTTCAGCGTTCGCTTCGTGTATCGTATTGGGTTACAACCAAAAACTTCGGGATCTTAGTGGTGGTCAATCTAGTTTGGCTCCTTTGGGCGATAGGAAAATTTGGGAACTTGTATGGAAATCATACGTTCCTCCAAAGCTGAGAATTTTTTCTTGGCGGGCCGCATCGGATTCCTTGGAATACCGACTGAACATAAGTAGGCGTATTTCGTGTAACATCCTAGCATTAGAGCTTAGAAATAAGTTGAACTCAGATGTGTGCATTGCATTAATGCATAGAAAATCCGAATAATTTTCGTGCTTTTGAATAAACTTGCAAAGTGATTGAAGTTTCTCTTGACTTGGTGGAACTGAAGTAGATCATCAAGTTGATTGCGATAAGTTTCGATGTGACCTCTCCTAAAACATTATCTTTGGGTAATATAATTTGATCTAGGGGTAGATCAAATGTGATAAACCTAAAACACAACACATTACTCAAGGATGAATACTTAATCTTCTAAAGATTATATCAAGGTATTATCTACAACCAACCTTGAATACCCAATCAAGTATGTAATCCAAGTAAAGAAATCCCATAACTAAACTTTTATACACTTGCTTGCCATATTTATTCCTACCATGGGTATCATGGTAGTTCTTAAACATTAAATCTTATCACAAATAGAGTAGAGAAGGAAGTCAAGCCAAGACCATCCATCACATACCCTTAATATCATATTAAGAGATGACATTCCTATTTAACCAAGTCCTAGTGTCAATTGATCATCAATGTTGAGTGATCAATCCTTGACCTAGAACGTATTAACCTTTAGCCTTTGACCTATTATATGGACCTTCTAAAGACCCTAAGTAAATTAATAAGAAGGAGGAACTAGTTATGGTAGAGTGTGCCATCATCAATGGAATGAGATCCTTACCGGTGATCAAACCATTGGATGTTGGAGGAGTTAACTCACTCATGAGTTAACTATAAGAAGTATTTAAACCTAAGAGTCAAGTGAGTACATAAGGAGTTATAAGAAAGCTAGTAACGATAGAGTACCAAATAATAATCTTGTTAAGTCAAGTAGATATAAATATGGAGTAAGCTTCCTTAACAACATAAGCCCTATAAAGAGATTAGTAAAAGTCTGCTACTTAGTTGATGATAGATCTTGATCAGACAATTAGAAGCCTAAGCTTTGTATGATCAAAGGTTGGTGGTCATTATTCTCAAGCCACTTGAGAATAGGTGACTGGATGATAAACAAGTGTTGTGAGAACACCAAATTAGGAAAAACCTTAGTAATCTGAATCATCTAGCTTGATCATGAGAATTCAAGCTAGAGTATGATGAAGTATATAATATGAGTTGTATGGAGTAGTTTAAGGCATAGTAGTTTACCCAATCTAATACAAGAACAAACTTGTATTATGGGAGTAGTACCATATCCCTTCTAGAGGATTAATATCACAAGTGATTCAGAGAGAACTATAATATTGCAAGCTTTGGAAGTAAGTTGCAAGATGAATTTAAAGGAGTTACTGGATGGAGTTAGAAGTAGTTGCATTGATGCATTCATCAAGGGTAGCTAAGCAATAGAAGTTATAGGTATAAGGATGGAGAATGATAGTTATTGAAGTGGCATTACCATGTCATCATATGATGATAGATATGGTGGAGCCAGGTGACTAGTTCATTTAGGGGAAAAAGATCCTAGTGAGAGGAGAAATTTAAATAAAGTATATTTAGGAAAGGAAATCCTTAACTAAAGACAAGCCTAGTGAAGAAATGAGGATAGGAATTCTTGAGAAAAGTTTAATCAAGGTCTTATCAAGCATGAACATAACCATGTCTACCTCATTGTTTCAACACCTTAGAATCTAGATGGTAGTAAAACCAATTCATATTTTTAGGCAGTCAAAGAATAGTAGCTCTTAGTCAAATTAAGTTTCTAAGGGATAATTAGAATATCAAATGAGAGTGTTGATGAAAGCCTTACCTACCTTATTATCTTAAACCCTAATACAAATAGAGCCATCTAGATCACATTAAGAGGCAATATCAATATCTCACTCTGAGTTGAGACATCAACTACAATTACCAAGTTAGAAATAAACCCTTAATTTTTGATCCTTAGGAATTATAATGTTTTTGGGTGAATAATTTGAATTCATACTTAAAATTTTAATCATTTGAGAAAATATTAAAAAGATAGAAGTAATTAGTGTTTATTCGTTTTCCAGAAAGAAATAGTTAATATTGTTTGAGTATTTAATAATAAACAATAAGGAAAATTGAAAAGTATACAAATGAATAGCTCCAATTGGATATTTCTTAATTATTTACTTTTTCCAATAACAATAATATAAATACAAGAATATATTAAGTACAAACGTCACAAGAACAAATTTCAAAGAATGAGAAGCTTTATTAAATAAATAATAATATTACATTAATCCTTTACAAAGAGTAAAAATGAAAGATTACAAAATAAAATAAAGAAAACACAACTAATACATATCTAGTCCTAAACTATTTATCTTGATCACTTGAACTTATACCTGCAAATAAGACAGAAGAAAAAAATAAACAAAGAGAGGGGTTAGTGTTAGATTGCTCTTAGTTTCAAACAGTGTGATGCACTGTTTTCCAATCATCATTGAGCAAGTTAAATTAAAATAAGGGACTAAATTCATTAAGTGTAAATCTGTTCTTATCAACACTTTGGCCTCAGTACAACATCCTTGGCCTGGGACAAGTTTCACCATTTCAGCAGAGAAAAATAATAATTCGAGGATAATACTCACTGCAATTTGAACCTATCCATAGTCAAATATCTTAGACACTTAAACTTGAATCTAGTGGAGCCCACCGGTAAGAGGCTTGGTCACTGCATGCATGTTGTGTGTTGTCAACACAGCAGTGACAGCCCAATACACATAAAAGCGTCCACACAGCCACAACACAACTGCTAGCTTTTACCTCAGTCTCACATCATCACAAGCCATCAAGAACACAGCCAACATCACCTCAGATCTTGCCAAATCTCAAAAGATAAACCCATCAGATCAACAACAAGAGGGTGACATAGATGGGAGTGGTTTAGGAAGTGCAGAGCAAGGACAAGGTGGAGTAGAAACTCCAAAAGGCTAGGACAGGCAGCAAACACATCTCCAAACCAAGTATCAGGTTGGTGATTCATAAATCAAACATGCTTTGTATCTAATTTTATCAATTCAATAAGCAAGGATCTTTTGGATAAATAGAGTCTTCAGAGGTGCAACCAAGTGGGGTGTACACTTCATCCTTGGAAATCATTCACAATCACTATGTAGCATGTGTTCCTACCCAAAGGGCTTCAGACCAGCATCATTAGCCTATTATCTAGTTTTTACTAGACAAACATAAACCACGTATGCTAGGCTACATGGCACATCCCCATACGGTAGCACCTCTGTACCTAGCAGATTTAGTGTTTCTTGAATACAAGCTCAAGTCCATTTTCTTAAACCCACAAATCAGCGGCGACGGTGGATGAAGGTGATCAGCGGTAAAACAATTTGATCGATTGGGGCATACAACGAGGTTGACAAGGGTGATGAAGTGGACTGTGGAAGTGCTACAATTGACCCTCTTTCGCCGTATATGGCGCCCGTGTGGCTCCCGGAAGGAGACACCGTTACTATCTATAGTTAGTTCGATGCTGGCACTACTTTTGATGAATTTGAGGTTAATTTGGCCTGGATGTTTATTCGCAATGTGCTGGTAGGTACTTATATCAAAGTAACTATATTTATGCACTAGGTTTTTAGGAGTGGTGAAGTTCTGAACTTTGGTTGATTTGTTCAATTTTTAGAGAAAAGCAATGATAGTTTTACGTTGAAGGTGATACATGGGGTGCTTTTTGATTTATTTATTTTGTTTATGGATTGAATAGGGCAGATGTTGATGGGCACAAAGTGTGCTATGATGACTGTTGAAAGGGCATTTCCCTCCCTCAGTGGTTTTGATGTTTGATGATGACAAACGTTTCAGACTACCCATTTGTTAAGTCCTTGTTAGGCCTTATATGTCATAAGACGATTCGTTGCTCATCAAAAAGGACAATAGCAAAGACTAGACACTTGGGGGCTACTCCTATTAGGAGCACTGGTCGCGCACCCTACATACTTCCGGATCAGCGGTATCACCTTGTGAGATTATTGACTGCCACCAAATGATACAAGACTTGAGTTTCTTCTCAAATCTACGACTCGACCAGCCACTCGGGGCTACTCCCATCGGGAGGGCTAGCCGCTCACCTGATAAAAACAATTCTCCAATGGAGACAATGATTATTACTTGTAATCAAGGACAACAAGAGCCGAGACGAGTACGTCCTTCGATGAAGATCATCTCTAAGCCTATGCTCGGCTACTAGTAGTCGAACATAGCCTCAGGGCTAGTAACATGGGTACGACACTTTTCAGTGAATTCAACTACTAAAATATTATTCCCTTCTTCCGATAATTGTTTAATACCGTGTGCAATTGTTTCATGTATAATCACATTGCTCGGCTCTGGTGCCCCGAAGAGTTTTTTTTATAATGTTCTGAAATAGTATAATTCTTTAAATTATGTTGGCCTATAATTGTTTCTTCATCTTGCTCAAGCTGATAAATCTTCTTTCGCGTATGTTTACCATTTCCAATTAGGTAAAAATATTTAGTATTGTTCCCATCCTCTTGTGAAAATATTTTGCACACGTGCCATTACAATACTCTATGCAACTTTCAATGGCCGATGATTTGATTGGAATTTAAGCTAGTTCTAATTTGGGAAAAAAAATCAATCCCGCGCTTGGTGTTTCTGAAATAAGTGTCGGCAAAAAAAGAGAGAGCTACTTAGATCGAAAAGGTTGAAGAAAAAAAAGAGCGAACTCAGCCCCGGCCGGGATGTTTCGGAACTTTGATACTACCAATTTTGCTACACTTGGTATTTGCCGCAAACTGAGCCGGTCTCTGAACTCAATCTGGTTCCGGTTGGTCTATAAATTCCGAGTGTCGCGCTAGCAATCCTAGCTCTCTACATTACAAACCACCGATCGATCCACAGCTAGCCCAGCAATCAATCGAAAATCAAACCTTACAACCCTAGAAGATACACAACTCAGATTGATCGACTGCGGAAAGAGATGTCTAAGCGTGAGCGGGAACTCACCTGCGCCGGCACCGGCAGCAAGAGGTCGCGGCTTATAGGACCGCCGAAGAGAAAGCATCTCTACCTAGCGCTGGACGACTGCCGCGACGGCTTCAGCATCCACAAGATCGACGTCGACGCGCTGGAAGACGCCGCCGCCGACCTACTGCGGGAACCGATGGTCGGGTTCCCTGACCCCGCCGTCCTCCGGCTAGCCGCGCCCGCGCCGCAATGCGAGATGAAGTTCCTCGCGCTCGGCAGCAGCATCTTCATCGCCACCAACCCGCACTGCGGGCAGACCCCTACCCTCGTGTACGACGCCGACACCGCGTTGCTCAGCATCGGGCCCCGGCTCCCGGCTCCGCTGCTCCACGGCCTAGACATCGCCGTGGCCGCCGGCAACACCCTCTACGGGCTCTCGTCCGTGGCCCCGGTCGCGTCGGAGCAGCACCCCTTCGAGTCGCTGACGTGGCAGCAGGCGGCGGCTCCGGACACGGGCGACGACGAGCCGACGAAGCAGCGGCCTTCGAGGCCGAGCATGGACGACTGGTCGTGGAAGACCGTGCCGTCGCCGCCGCCGTTCGACAAGGGCGTCAGGATCGCCTCGTACGCGGTGCATCCCGACGGGCGCACCATCTTCGTGACCGTGCGGCGGGACCACGATCGCGCCAGGGGCACCTACGCCTTCGACACCGAGCGCTGCCAGTGGAGGTCGCTCGGGGGGTGGGCGCTGCCTTTCCAGGGCCAAGGCCACTACGACGACGAGCTGGGCGCGTGGGTCGGGCTCCGCGACGACGGCTACGTCTGCTCCTGCCAGGTCGCATCCCCCAACATCAAGAGGAACGCGGCGCCGGATTGGAACGTGGGGAGGGAGAAGATGTTCGGTACGGTCCCGGAGAGGCGGATGCCGGCGGCGGGGCCGAGAGCCACGCTCACGTACATGGGCGACGGCGTGTTCTGCCTCGTGGAGTGCGTGGTTCGCGAGGGGGTAGAAGAGTCTGGGGCTGAGGAAGCCGCCCTGGGTGACCGTGGTGGTTTCGACCTCCATATCTCCACGTTTGGCCTCAGGTACTCTCACAAGGGAGAGCTGCAGATCAAGAACCGTGACACAATCTCTCGTGTAGTTTCTAAGCATATTCTGTCATTCGAACCTGCCGTCTTCTGGATGTAGCCATGTAGGTTTGGGTTATTTTTTGCATCATCCGTGTCGGGTATATGTAAAGCACGACTTATTTGCGGCGCGCCGGCGCTATAAAAAGGTTCGTTTCTCTTGGCTATTTTTTGGAGCCAAATTCGAATATGGTAGTACTTTTTTTGCGAATGAATTTTAAATAAGGTACTGTACTACGTATAACTGTTTCTAGATTTTTGGGGGTTTAAATAGAATAAGGTAAACTGAGTTGACGACTGTTTAGTTGTGTAAATAGAATAGAAAAACCATTAGAACGAAGCTCAATCTGAATTCTAGTGTTTGCTTTAGTCCGATGGCATTGTGCTTAGCTGAATTGTTGTGGCGGCATGGCAATGGCATTGTTCTTACTTCTTAGTGTCTGGCTCGTTGTTGTGATCCACTGACTGCGAATGGTGAGGAGATATATGCCATGCATGGTTAGAGTAGTTTGTCACTGCTGAATTGCATGATGTGCCGGGCAATTATGACAGAGTGAGATGCCTGTTACTATTTGTGTACATCTGAGATGTTTGATTGGAGGAGGAATACAATCTATTGACAAATAATGTCACTTGTTCTTATATTAGAATGGGTCATGTATCTTTCTCTGCATTGGGGAAAGTAGGACTTCCAATAATACTTTTTTTTTCTGACGGTCTCCAATCATACTTGTTTTATAAGATCAGATCATACTTATTAGTTCCATTCAGCAAGTTGTTCTGTTCTAATTTGGGGTGCGCCATTATGTACTTCATGAAATATTTCTTTTTAGAAAGGATGCACGCACATTTGCACACTGCTTGGAAATATACAATAGATTTGTAATTGTACACCAAACATGCATACATTAGATATAAATTATGGTTTGATTGTAAAATTAAATTTGGAAATTGGAACTAAGTTACCGAAGATTTGAAAAAGTTAATAAATAATACTCCTGCAGATACATAATAAGTGTCGCTGATTTAGTAAAATGTTATATTAAATCAGCGACACTTATTATAGATTAGATGGAGTACTTAATATACTGCATGTGTGTACAATGTATCATTAGTAGGAAAAGGCTTATCCATGAGATCATATCTGTGGTGCACATTGTCGAGGTGCTTTACTGATAATTATCCGTGGTGCACAATAAAAAGGTGCTCCACGGGTATAACCCTATCCGTGGCGCACATGCAAAAGGATGCGCCAACACCGTGGGGTCACCCCCGTCTATTCGTGGCGCACGGAATCAAAGTGCGTCACGCATAAGTTTGGTATCCGTGGCGCACGTTATCGAGGTGCGACAATGACCTGGTATGTTAGTGGCGCACAAAATATTCATGTGCCACACATAAGTTTTAAAAAAGCTGCTTCCGTGGAACGCATTTTCAGTCTTGTACAAAATAAAATAAAAAAATACTTCAAATTTTAAAATCCTTTGACATGTAGATAGGTAATGTGGTCTAGCTTGTAGCAAAAATAATAAACATGAATTTTGACTTTAAAAAAAAGTGTCATGACACGGTAAAATGGTCATAACTTTTGCATACGATGTTAAAAAAATTATTTAATATATCAAAATGACGAGAACAAAATTTCGCATTCGCTTGCAACGACCTCTAGTCGTTTAGCGATTTTTTAGATTCTCAAAATTTGAAAAAAAATAGAAGTTACGGCGAAAGGAAGAATTTTCCATGTAGAAAAAAAATGAGGCCACTTACCTGTGACGCATGGTATAGAGGTGCGCCACGGGTAAGTTTGGGTGAGATTCAAATTTGAATCCCCACCCCGGACATATACCCCCTTCTCCTTATCATCTCCTCCTCTCTTTTTCCTCTTCCTCATCCTTCTTCTCCTCTCTTCTTCCTCCTCGTTCTTCTCTCCTCCTCCTCTCTCTCTTCTTCCTCCTCCTTCCCCTCTCATCCTCCTATCTTTCTCCTCCTTCTACTCCTCTCTTCTTCCTATTCCTTCTCCTTTCCTCCTCCTTCGACTCCTCTCCTCTTCTTCTCCTCTCCGCCTGCATCACCATCCACATCACCGTCCTCGAGCTCCCCCAGCCCCTGCCTCCTACCGGCTCGACCATGGCCTCCCGCTTCTACCTGCGATGGTAGGCTGTGGCCGCAGTGACGCGACACGACGTGACGACGACGAGGCGACGGCTGAGAGGCGACACCGGCGGCGACAGATCTAGATCCAGCTTTTTTTAATTTGAAATGTTATCTGTGGTGCACCATGCACACATGCGCCACGGATAATTTTTTATATACCGCCTTTTTAAAATTTGAAATCGCTATCAATGCCGCTCCATACCTCCATATGCCACGGATAAGTGAGTTTATCCGTGGCGCACGTCCACGAGTGCACAAGATGTGCGCCATTGAAACCATTTTAGGTGTTGTTGGGGGTGACCCCTTGGGGTGGCCCAATCTTTCACGAATTCCTAGAAAATCGAGGGGGGAAGCGGTGGAAGGGAAAAGGGGATGAAATCCACAAACACACACGCGAAGAACTCGGTGAACTCGCGCACACGAAAACACGATACAAACCGATAACTCACGCCGGTGGCAACCGGTCCAACATAATCCCTAGGATCGGTGTTGGGCGAAGCTCTCTCTCCATGGCCAACAACGGGGGTGAGGAGCTCGGTGAGATCTTGACTACTTGGGCACGAGACACCGATATCCCAAGGACCTGTACAACTTGAACGCGCTAGGCAAAATCCAAGAGGTTGTGGATATTTTGGTGCCCCTTGGTAGGAGCATGAGACTAATAGTTGAAAGATACTCAAAGGGGTGTCCTCAACTATAATTATCCAAGTCTAGGGTTTACAATAGAGGGTGGGGACTATTTATAGGCCAACCACATAAACAGGGGTAGTTTAGGCACGAAAAGGGTAAAAACTAGGCGAAATAAGGAGTTACACGGGCCCAGCCGAAAGTTGACTTGAATCTAGGGATTTCCGGCGAGGGGTCCGGCGGCGCCGGAGTGGTCGCCGGAAATTCCGGTCGCCGCCGACATTTCCAGTCGCCCACCGGAAACCCTCTCAGAACACCCTGTCGTTCGTTCGCCGGAAGTTCTGGTCGTCGCCGGAATTGTCGGTGTGGGGGGCGGTCGACTGGGCCTATCGCCGGAATTGTCGGCGTGGAGATCGGTCCGTCGGGCCTGGCGCCGGTTTGCTCTGGAGTATTTCCTCGGCTGTCTTTGGTCCCTCCCTTGACGATGCTTCCTTGGGTTCATAGCTGATGATGCACAAGGTTTGGGAATGAAGTAGCAAGCCATCCAAGGGTGTATCGAAATCACACGAGGAAAGGAGCGAGTTAACCTTAGCTTGTAGGAGCTTGGTTCGAGCGCGGGTCATCGGTCCACTTGGGGGAATAGTTGGTGGGGATATAGACGCATCTGAAGGACGGGCTGCATCAGCTCCCCCCCCCCCCCTTAGGAAAGAGTCGTCCTCGATTCTTCAACCTTCTAAACTTCATCTTCTCCATGGTAGGGTGAGAGGTCCTTGACATTGAACGTCGGGCTCACAAGGTACTTTGATGTTGGGATATCGATGATGAAGGCGTTGTTGTTTATCCTCTTCAGTACTTTGAACGTTCCATCACCTCTTGGCTTGAGTTTGGAGTCGCGGTCCTTGGGGAATCTATCTTTACTCAAGTGTATCCATACAAGGTCGCCTTCTTCGAAGATCATCTCTTTCTTGTTCTTATTTAGCTTTGATGCTTGGCGAAGGACTTGTTGCTCAATCGTAGCTCTTGTGTCTTCATGGAGTTTCTTCATTGTTTGGGCATGCTTGTCAACGTCCATATTGGTATGGTCATGAAGAGGAAGTGGTAGGATATCGAGTGCGGTGAGGGGCTCGAAGCCATATACGATCATGAACGGGCTCCTCATGGTGGTGGAGTGCTTGGCGCGGTTGTAGGCGAACTCGGCGTGAGGAATACATTCCTCCCAATCTTTAAGGTTCTTATTTATCAACACACGTAGAAGTGTGCCAAGGCTTCGATTGACGACCTCGGTTTGTCCGTCAGTTTGAGGATGCGAGGCGGACGAGAATAGGAGCTTGATGCCGAGCTTGGCCATGAGGGTCTTCCAAAAGTAGCTCATGAATTTGACGTCGCGGTCGGAGACGATTGTTCTTGGTACACCGTGTAGCCGAATTATTTCCCTGAAAAACAAATTTGCTACATGTGAAGAATCATCGGTCTTATGGCACGAAATGAAGTGTGCCATTTTGGAAAAACGATCTACTACCACAAATATAGAATCATGTCCATGTTTAGATCTAGGCAATCCTAACACAAAGTCCATGCTAATGTCTGACCAAGGTGCATGCGGAATAGGCAATGGCATATAAAGACCAAAGGGGTTAGACTTAGACTTAGCTTGGATACATGTAGTGCATCGTTGAACGTGGCGCTCCACGTCGTGCTTGATCCTTGGCCAAAAGTAGTGAGTGGATAGCATGTCATAGGTTTTGTCACGACCAAAGTGACCCATAAGGCCTCCCCATGGGACTCTTGAAGGAGCAAAATTTGGAGAGACGACTTCGGAATGCAAAGCTTGTTTTGTTTGAAAAGAAAACCCTTATGCAAATAGAAATCGTCAATCACTTTCTCTATTGAACATTTTGCAAAAATTGATCCAAAGAATGGGTCGGACTCGTACAAAGATTTGATGTCATCAAGACCCAAGACATCGCGTAAGAAGGTTTGTGTTTTTGCGAGACAAGGTGTCCGCTACCACATTTCCTTTGCCCTTCTTGTACTTGACAATGTAAGGAAAAGATTCCATGAAATCAGCCCATTTGGCGTGCCTTTTACTCAAATTGGCTTGGCCCTTAAGATATTTCAACGACTCATGATCAGAATGGATGATAAATTCTTTGGGCCAAAGGTAGTGTTGCCACACTTGAAGGAAACAAACCAATGCAAAAAGCTCTTTGTCATAAATTGGATAGTTAAGGCATGCGCCATCAAGTTTCTCACTATGGTATGCAATAGGACGCCCATTTTGCATAAGAACGCCTCCAATGCCAATCCCACTAGCGTCACACTCAATCTCAAAAGTTTTTGTGAAATCCGGTAAAGCGAGGAGTGGTGCTTCGGTGAGCCTCTTTTTGAGCTCATCAAACGCTTTTTGTTGTGCTTTGCCCCAAACGAATGTGACATTTTTCTTGATCAATTCATTGAGAGGGCAAGCAATTGTAGAAAAGTCTTTCACAAAGCGACGGTAAAAACCGTCCAACCCATGAAAACTGCAAGTTCACTAACATTGGTAGGGATGGGCCAATCTCGAATTTCCTTAACTTTTGAGACATTGACTTCAATGCCATTATAAGACACAACAAAACCAAGGAAAATCAGTTTGTCCTTTGCAAAAGTGCACTTTGGGAGATTAGCATAGAGCTTTTCATGACGAAGGATTTGAAGGACCTCCTTGAAAGGATCGTATGGGCACCTAGAGGGGGGTGAATAGGTGCTACTTCAAATTTTACTCTTTTTCAAATTAGGGTTTGACAAGAAAGGTAAATTCTCTAGAATATGCAACTATGGTGAATTTACCTATATGTTAACCAAGCACAAACTAACACAACACTAAGCAAGAACAAGTAAGTAAAGTGCGGTAAAGGATAGAAGTAACCAAAGGAGTGGACGCGGAGACACAAGGATTTGTTTCCCGTAGTTCCTTCCTTTTGAGGGGAAGTATGTCTACGTTTGGAGAGGGGGTGGTTTCAAACCACCAACGCCACGAGAGGCCTCCCTTGTTCTCCGATGAACCTCACCCCAACGGGCTCGATTCACCTTCCACTATATCGGCAACCTTCGAGGTGGAAGCCGACACCTTTACAACAAGTTCGGGGCACACATCCACAACTGAATTGGAGGCTCCCAAATACAAGCAAGCTGTCAAGACAAATCAAAGACAAGCTTGTAAGTACCAAATCAAAGTTAGGGTTTCCAATGAAACACTAGAGCTTGGGGGCCCTCAAGTGAATGAGGGGGAAATGAAGATCTCTCTTGGTGAAGATGTAAATCAAGGCCTTCTCCTTCGATTCTCCAAAGATCAATGACTTTGGATGGTTGGATGAAGAGATCTTGTAGATTTGGTGGCTCTAATGGGGTTGGTGTTCTTGAGTAGCTCGAGCAACTGGAGGAAGAAGATAAGGGTCCATTTTTATAGGCAGCCCCCTCCACGAACCGTTTTCTAACCATTGTAGAAAAGTCAGACCGGAGACTTCGGTCTGTAGACCGGAGACTTCGGTCTACACCAGAGACTCCGGCCAATCTCCGGACCTTCCTCCAGACCGCCCATCTGAATGACCCAGACCAATCCAGACCCAGCAACACCGGAGACTCCGGTCTTCCAACACCGGAGACTCTAGACCGAACAAAGTCCGGAGACTCCGGAGTAACCTCCGTGCAGCTCGGACCCCTGCATGTAATGTCCCAGCCAGATCCTGGGAGGCACCACCGGAGCCAGAACCGGAAACTCCGGACCACACCGGAGACTCCGGTCTTGGCAGACCGGAGACTCCGGTCTGGAGTTTCCAGAACAGTGCCACATGAATGTGGTCTTTTCCCAAGAGTGAGGGTGTTGTTCATTTATCATAATACCAACCTATGGACAATGACAAACTGTAAAATGATCTACTTGTTGTTAACAAACACCAAAAGTGATTATGACAATAAATGCACTTTCAATCTCCCCATTTTTGGTGTTCGATGATAACAAGTGATTTGCATGGAATAAAATATATATATGGGACTCCCCCTGACTATGTGCAATAATATAATTAAGTAAATCATGCAAGATAGATAGTATCTACGGTAGCACACATAAATCTCACATGAGTTACAATAGATGGTGCACACAAGCACATAGTCATAGTCACACACAGGAACAGCAAATGACACACATAAAGTTCAAGTTCGAATATGGCAAATAAAAGGCAAATAAAGACAAATAGTCGCAAATCCCAGTCCATGCAAACCGATGAGAATGCCTTCTCCCCCTTTGGCATCGAAATGCCAAAAAAAGGTAAAAGACCTACACTAGCGCCCCCAACCGCTCAGTAGTCATCGTCATCCTCATCATCCTCGGCATCCTCATCCTCCTCCTGGTCACCATCATCCTGATCATAGTCATCATCATCGTCTTCAGGGACAGCAGGCCCTTTGCCGTGAGGGCGAGAAGAGGAAGTACCCTGGTACCCAAACCCGGAGGTGACATCAGCAAACGTCTTCCAATCCACCAGACTATCCTGTTGGGAATTCCATGCCCCAAATGAGAGTGTATGATCAGACTCTGTGGACGGCTGAGCCCCATGCTCATCATTGTATTCATCCTCACCTTCCTCATTATCCTCAGCACCCTGTTCCTTGATCTCTTTGAGAAGCTTCTCAATGCGGCAATTGCTTTGGTAGGATGCATGCTGTTGCTTGCGGATGTCGACATTCATGCAACAAAGGGTCCTCTCCCAAAAGCTGGCCTTCTTGACCCGCTCATGCACATAGTCTCGCGTCATAGTAGGCATAGGGGCATTGGAGGCATTCTTCCTCCAAACTCTAGGTGGGGAGCGAGCCCTCTCCGTCTCAATCTCCTCCTCATCATCATCATCCCCATAGCGACGCCTCGGAGCAGGCCCCATATGCCCCTTCTGCTGCAGTGTGACCAGAGTGTGCTCAGTGAGGTGTGGTGGTATGCCATGTGGAGAATCATGCTCCTGGGAGTTGATGAGCCTCATAACCAAGGGTGCATATGGAGGGGATTTCTTGTACAGAATGGCATGGTACATCTCCTCGGAAATAAAGTCCATCACATCAATAGGTGCAGCATCTGCCTCAGGTCCAGCATTGAAGGTCCGGTGAGTGTGGTATAGAGGGTTGACAAGCCCACCCCTAATAGCATCATCATTCCCAGCACTAGGTGCAATGGTATGGCGGAAAATCCTCAACATAAGTTTGTAGAGGGTCTTGAGCCCCTTGGACCCCCCCCCCACAACACCACCATCATACAGAGGTGCCAACTTCAACTTGTTCTCACCCAAAGATCCAGAGTGCATGTGCAGCCCCACATGAGTGGATACTCCATGAAAGGTCTCAAAGATGACGTTGGCAAAGTCATGAAATGTGGCTGTGCAGCGAGTGGTACCAGATATCCATACCATGGTCCTGTCAAGATCAGACCCAAACACAACGGTGGCATAAAACTGTTGTACAAGTTGGATATTGTAGTCTTCACGTAGCTCCATCAAGTTGTACAGTCCCAACTTCTCACAGATCCACAAAAGCATCATTAAAGTAGGGGCTGAGGTGCATTTGCTCAACACTCATGAACTTCTGAGGGCAGACAGGTGATTTGGTGAGTACACCATACACATCCTTCATGAACACAGCATGTTCTTTCCTCCAGTAACGAGGGTCCTCACTGGTACGAGGCAGCGCATAGAAATCTGTCTTTCTCAGCTCACGGTACTCCTCTTTAGACATATTGGCTAAAGACTGAAGGTTGTCATACTTGGCCCTCTTGGCACGGTCCTCTCGTTCAGCCCTCTCCTGATCCGTCTTCAAGTAAGCTGCATCATGTGCCTACTGTTTCCGGTTGGACGGAGGCACGATGAATTGACCCCTAGCTTCATCATAGCGACGATTGCCCCTTTGAGACTTGGCCTTGGTACGACGAGGACGACTAGAACCATCACCTATGAACAACAGTGAGGGAGATAGCATGGAGATGAGTATATATGCCCCAAGAATGTAGTACAAGAGCTTTGATGCATTTCTGGTATGTTTTGATTCACCCAACACCGGAGCCTCCGCACCTCATACCGGAGTCTCCGGTCGGGAGGCTCGGGTATGAGATGGGGAGATGCCTGTGGGGGTGAATCTAGCAGATCGGGCAATGCAACAAAGCTAAAGTACTAAAGTGCACACAATCAAGTGATTCCAATGGACAAATCAGCACCAATCCTCAAAAACACATCTAGGGATGAACCCTAGGAGAGAAAAGTAGAGGGGAGGTACCAGATCTGTCCATGGGATCAATTCCTCCGGTGGGAATGACCCAATGGGGGAGGGGAGAAGATTGGCCGGCGGCACGGCGGATCCCGGGGGCTTCTTGACCTCCGGGGAGGATTTTTGGAAGAGGGGGCGACGGGTTTGGAGGTAGGGGACGAGGTGAAGAATGGGGAATTGTTGTACCAGTTCACCTCCCCCCTTCTTTAAGTGACAGAAACCGTCTGGACCGGAGACTCCGGTCTACACCGAAGACTCCGGTCCTCCTCGACCAAAAGTTCCAGGAAAAGTGTTTGGGGACATATATGAGAGATAGATGGTTTTTAAGATAGGGATAGGGCTTGGGTTGAGACATCAAACTGTGAAGAACCAACAAGAGCCATAGGAATTCAAACATGTTTAGAAAAAGCTCCAAGAGACTAGAATCAAGCAAATAACAAACATGAGTAAGTACCAACCTCTCAAATGAGAGAGGGCGGTGGCCTAGGCCACCATATTTGAGTATACTTGGCTTGGCACCACGAAGATATATCTTGGGTCCATTACCAAAACTCATCATTAAGATCACATAGCACTAAATGGTATTAAAAGGAATGATTTTGATTGCTTTGGGCATAATGGGGGGAGGGATGGTCCAATCAATTAGGATTGCACTCCCCCTATATCCATGCCTACACCTAAACCAAATATGAGATGAAACATAGGTGAGAGTGCAAGAAAATCAAGTCAAGCTCCTTGAATCTACGACATTTAGTTCATTCCTCAAGTAGCAAAACCTTGCTTCATCAAGTGGCTTCGTGAAGATATCGGCAAGTTGATCTTTGGTTGATACATATGATAGATCAATATCACCTCGAGCAACATGATCTCTAATGAAGTGATGGCGAATCTCAATATGCTTTGTCCTTGTGTGATCCACCGGGTTGTAGGCAATCTTGATGGCACTTTCATTGTCACATAGAAGAGGCACTTTGTCACAATGGACACTGTATTCCTTTAAAGTTTGCCTCATCCATAGCAATTGGGTGCAAGCACTAGCAGATGCCACATACTCGGCTTCGGCGGTGGAGAGAGATATACAATTTTGCTTCTTGGAGGACCAACATACCAAGGACCTACCAAGGAATTGGCAAGCCCCGGATGTTTATTTTCTATCATCCTTGTCACCCGCCCAATCCGAATCCGTGTATCCACAAAGAGCAAATGTTGAGCCTCGAGGATACCAAAGACCATAAAATGGGGTATGAACCAAATATCGAAAGATTCTCTTGACCGCCATTAAATGGCTTTCTTTAGGAGCTGCTTGATATCTTGCACACACACACCTATACTCAACACAATATCAGGTCTAGATGCACAAAGGTAAAGAAAAGAACCAATCATAGACCGGTATACCTTTTGATCCACATCTTTACCATTTGGATTTTGTTCTAGATGAGTCGTTGTAGCCATGGGAGTAGGAGCTCCATTTAAATCTTGCATTTTGAATTTCTTGAGCATATCTTGAGTATACTTGGCTTGATTAAAGAATGTCCCTCCTCTAACTTGCTTGATCTCAAAACTAAGAAATACTCTCAACTCCCCCATCAAAGACATCCGGAACCTACTAGTCATAAGCTTTGAGAATTCATCATTAAAAGCTTTGTTAGAAGAGCCAAAGATAATATCATCAACATATATTTGGCATACAAAAAGCTCCCCATTGACTTTCTTAGTAAAAAGAGTGGGATCGATTTTCCCAACCTCAAATCCACGGTCAAACAATAGCTCTCTAAGGTGCTCATACCACGTGTGTGGGGCTTGCTTGAGCCCATAGAGCGCCTTATCAAGTTTGTAGACATGGTTTGGGAAGTTGGGGTCCTCAAATCCCGGGGGTTGCTTAACATATACCAATTCATTTAGTGGACCATAAATAAATGCACTTTCTACATCCATTTGTTGCAACTTGAAGTTATGATGTGCATAAGCAAGAAGGATACGAATGGACTCAAGGCAGCCACGTGCATATGTCTCTCCATAGTCAATGCCTTCAATTTGAGAGAACCCTTGTGCAACCAATCTAGCCTTGTTCCTTACTATGATTCCATGCTCATCTTGCTTGTTCTTGAATATCCACTTTGTTCCAATAACATTGCGGCAATCCTTTGGCTTCTCTACTAACTTCCATACTTTGTTTCTATCAAAGTTGTTGAGTTCTTTGTGCATAGATTCTAACCAATCCAAATCTTCAAGAGCTTCCCACACTTTCTTTGGTTCAATCATGGAGATGTGTGCTTGGTGTTCACTGAACCTCTTCAATTGTGCTCTTGTGGAAATACCTTTCCTTAGATTACCAACAACATTTTGTAGAGAGTGGTCTCTTAATTCCAACATTCTTTCCTTTCTAGCTTCGCGACGAGCGTGGATCTCCGTGTTGTTTCTTGGGGGACCCTCTTCATCATTTTGATCCTCGTCTTGACCATTAACTTGACCTTGATCATCATTGGAATCATCCTCTTTATCTAGAGGCAAGGATTGACCTTGGTCTTGATCAAGAGCTCTTCTAGCATCAATTTGAGCTTGTCTCAAGGAAATTTGTAAGGATCTTCCTTGAGTAATTTCCTTGGCACCACTTGACATCCTTGCGAATGAATCAAGCTCCCCTTGACTAGAGTTGTCACTTTGATCATCATGTTGAGGGTCCATGTCTTGTCTTTGGCTTGAGTCAATGTCCTCTTCGGTGGATGGAGCATGTTGAGGTTGTGAAGATGAGGGATCCACTTGAGTGGAGCATAGGTCTTCTCGATCCGCCATAAGGGGTTCCTCAACAGGGCGGATATATCCCACACCCATTCTTCCTATGGCATCCTGAGGCATTTCATCATCTGCATCACAAGCATCAACACGCCCCCCTTGGGGACCATCATATTGTTCGAAGGTCACACTACAAGATTCTATTACGGCTCCGGAGAGCTTATCATAGATTCTATAAGTGTGAGATTCGAGACCATAGCCAACAAAAATACCCTCTAATGCTTTAGACTCGAATTTATACAAACGAACACCTTTTATGAGATAGAAACACTTACAACCGAACACCCGGAAGTAAGATATGTTGGGCTTGTTACCGGTAAGAATTTCATATGGAGTCTTGTTGATTTCTTTGCGGAGGTAGAGCCAGTTTGAAGCATGGCAAGCAGTGAAAATGGCTTCGGCCCAAAAGTTGTATGGAGATTTAAACTCCGCCAACATGGTCCTAGCCATATCAATGAGAGTCCGGTTCTTCCTTTCGGCCACACCATTTTGTTGAGGGGTGTATGCAGCGGAATATTGGTGTTTAATACCCACATCACTAAGAAAATCATTCAAGGTGTAGTTCTTGAACTCGGTGCCATTGTCACTTCTTATGATCAAAATGGGAAGATTGTTGACGTTGGACCATGTTGATGAAGTCGATGAATGTCTTTTGGGTCTCACTCTTTAGCTTGAAGAAATATACCCATGAGTATCTTGAAAGGTCATCAACGATCACCAAGCAATATTTCTTCCCACCAAGACTTGCATGAGATGGAGGACCAAAGAGGTCCACATGGAGAAGCTCCAAGATCTTGGTGGACGAAATGCGGTTCTTAGGCTTGTGAGGAGCATCATGCATCTTCCCAAGAACACATGCCCTGCAAACACGATCTTTGGCAAAGGAGACATTTTATTTTAGTCCAACAATATGGCCCTCCTTGTGGAGACTTTGCAAAGTTCTCATATTGACATGGGCCAGTCGGCGATGCCATAACCAACCCACATCGGCCTTTCCGAATAAGCACATCACACTTCTAGTGGATTGCCCCAAAAAGTCCACCACATACAAGTCATGTTCGACATACCCAACGAAAGCGACCTTGAGAGACTTGCTCCACATGAGGACCACAAGATCATTATGTAAAAAGACGGAAAAACCCATCTTTCCAAGAGCACAGACTGAAAGTAAATTGTACCCAAGGGTCTCAACAAGCATGACGTTCACGAGTGTAATGTCGTGAGCAACCACAACTTTGCCAAAACCCAATACCTTAGATTTTGACATGTCGCCATAAGTGACAGATATTTGATCATCATTTGGTCTTAGATCTTGAACAATAGAGGAGCTTCCGGTCATATGACTTGTGCAGACACTATCAAGCACCCACTTAGAACCTCCGGAAGCATATGTCTACAAAAGATCAAACTAATTTTTAGGTACCCATTTTTCAATGGGTCCTCTTTTGTTAGAAACAAGGGTCTTGGGAACCCAAATAGACCAAGCAATATAACCATCAAATGGGCCAACATATTGTGCATACACATCACCATAATAATCATGCATTAGAACATAGTGAGGGTTAGCACTACCCGCAAAGTCATCATGAGACATAGTTTTACCACTTGTGGTCTTACTACCCATAATGGCCTTGTTAGTTTCTTGTGTGGGCTTGGCCTTCTTCTTCTTGTTGTTCTTCTTCTTCTTCTTAGAATTGGAGACAAATCCAATGCCCCCTTTATCACCACTAGGCCTTTTCTTACTCAAAAGATCATCAATGGACTTGTTGCCTCGTGGAAAAGTGGCCTTAGCAAGCTCCCCCTTCAACCTAGCATTCTCTTCAAGAATAGTAGTACTACTAGAAGAAATGAAGTTACTAGGTGAAGGAATATTGGCCAATTGAGTTTGAAGCATTTCATGGGACTTTGTGAGTGACAAGAGTTCACTCTCCAAAGCCTTATGGGCCTTGTTAAGTAACCTAAAGTCCTTGGCAAGTTTTTCATGAACCACACCAAACTCAATCTTGTCCTTTTGAGCCCTTTTGTATTTAGCAATAGCATGATCACGCTCTTTGATGAGTTTGTTAACAATAATGTCATTGGCCTCATCAAGCCCTTCAAGTTTTAATTCAAGTGACAGCCTAGTTTCTTGTTCTTCTTCTAGAGCATTGTTTAAAGCCTCTAGCTCAATCATGTGTTCATGTACAAGTTTACATCTTACATCTAGTAGCTCTTGAGTATGTGAAAGTTGATCTAGGATGTTTCCAAAATGTAACTTAGCATCTCCTTCTAGGTTATCCATAAACTCATCAAAGGCAATTAATTCCTTTTTAACATCAAGAGATATCTCATCATCAATTTCATCATTATCTAAGGGAGTAGAGTGGGATGATGAGGATACCTACGTTCCTCTTGCCATAAGGCAAGTGACGTTCTTGGTGTTAGAGTTCTCATTTGGAGAATCGAAGAGTGAGAATGTCGGAGTAGAGGTGGTGGCTAGAGCAGCCACACCATGAGAAGTTTCCTCTTCCTCATCTTCATTGTTGGAGGAGTATTCTTCATGAGTGATCAAGACAATTTCTCCCTACTTCTTGTTGATGGGTTTATTCTTGATGAAAGGTTTCTTTTAAGGTGCCTTGAGAGTCTTCTTCAACACAAGCTTACACCCATGATCTTCTCTCTTCTCATAGGGACAACTTGCTACAAAGTGATAGCGGTCACCATAATTGAAGCATGTTCTCAATCTAGTTGTATTTTCTCTTTTCCCATTTGGGTTGCTTTTTCTTTGCATTTCCATCTTGGCCTTGGCGGGGTTCTTCCAAAATTTCTTTGCATAGAAGGCCATATATTGACTATGAGCAATCTTGACTTCATCGGGGTGGTCCATGGAGATCCCTTCATCACTATCATCTTCATCCCCATGGTCCACAACTTTGGCCTTCAAAGCAACATTGACAACATTTCTCATACCAAGGTCACGAGCACGGGCATCTTTGGCATTCTTGGCGACAACCTTGAAAGCGGCCATCTCTTGCATAACTTCATTTGAGGTTATGATATGGTAGTTGTGTCTTCCTTGTAGGCTCTTCAAGTCGGTGGGCTCAAAAGGCATGAGTGCACTCACATATTTCCTTTTTATCCATGCATCATCCACATGTGAGGCACCCACATTTCTAAAAGCGGTGGCAGTGGTCTTGAGCCTTCGATACATTTCTTTGTGATCTTCACCTTCTTTCATGTAGAAGCCTTCGGCTTCATTGCTTAGAGCATCATATCGGTTTCTCCTCATACTCTCATTTCCAACAAACAACACAGTGAGAGCATCCCAAGCTTCCTTGGCAATGCTAAAGTGCTCAATATGTGGATAATCCTTTGTTCCCAATCCTTGTTGAATCATATGCAAAGCAGTGGCATTGAGTTGACTATTGACAACCTCTCTTCTTGTCAAGTTGTTTGGATCCCAATAAAGATTCCATGATCGATGATGTTCCATAGTTCAATGCAAGAGCTGCGCACATGAGTTCTCATTAGTGATTGCCATTGAGCAAAAGTAGCAGATTCTTCAAGCTTAGGTGGGTCACCTCTATTGTACACATGAGGGTGAGGGACTGGAGGGTTGGGAGAGTACCATGAATCACGGTTCTCACCCTTCCCACCATCATTGTGTGTGGAGGAATTAGCGTTGTCTTGTTTACCCCCACCATCATACCTTCGGGGGATACCGAAGTATTCCCTTTAGGTACAACGGATGGTAGATCCTCTTAAGGAGTTGGGGGTGATGAGCCATCTTTATCTTTAAGAAGTTGCTCAAGCATCTTCTTGACTTCGTTAACCAAGGAAGAGCTCAATCTTGTTTCCAAGTTTTTGAGATCTTCCATGGTCACCGTGGTCGGCTCACCACCACCATCCCCATCATGGCTACCCATATTCTCTTAGGTGGTAAAGCCCAAATAAAGAGCCGAGGCTCTGATACCAATTGAAAGGATCGTATGGGCACCTAGAGGGGGGGTGAATAGGTGCTACTTCAAATTTTACTCTTTTTCAAATTAGGGTTTGACAAGAAAGGTAAATTCTCTAGAATATGCAACTATGGTGAATTTACCTATATGTCAACCAAGCACAAAATAACACAACACTAAGAAAGAACAAGTAAGTAAAGTGCGTTAAAGGATAGAAGTAACCAAAGGAGTGGACGCGGAGACATAAGGATTTGTTTCCGGTAGTTCCTTCCTTTTGAGGGGAAGTACGTCTACGTTTGGAGAGGGGGTGGTTTCAAACCACCAACGCCACGAGAGGCCTCCCTTGTTCTCCGATGAACCTCACCCCAACGGGCTCGATTCACCTTCCACTATATCGAAAACCTTCGAGATGGAAGCCGGCACCTTTACAACAAGTTCGGGGCACACATCCACAACTGAATTGGAGGCTCCCAAATACAAGCAAGCTATCAAGACAAATCAAAGACAAGCTTGTAAGAACCAAATCAAAGTTAGGGTTTCCAATGAAACACTAGAGCTTGGGGGCCATCAAGTGAATGAGGGGGAAATGAAGATCTCTCTTGGTGAAGATGTAAATCAAGGCCTCCTCCTTCGATTCTCCAAAGATTAATGACTTTGGATGGTTGGATGAAGAGATCTTGTAGATTTGGTGGCTCTAATGGCGTTGGTGTTCTTGAGCATCTCGAGCAACTGGAGGAAGAAGATAAGGGTCCCTTTTTATAGGCAGTCCCCTCCACGAACCGTTTTCTGAACATTGTAGAAAAGTTAGACCGGAGACTCCGGTCTGTAGACTGGAGACTCCGGTCTACACCGGAGACTCCGACCAATCTCCGGACCTTCCTCCGGACCGCCCATCTGAATGACCCAGACCAATCCAGACCCAGCAACACCGGAGACTCTGGTCTTCCAACACCGAAGACTCTAGACCGAACAAAGTCCGGAGACTCCGGAATAATCTCCGGTGCAGGCTCCGGACCCCCAGACAGAATGTCCCAGCCAGATCCCGGGAGGCACCACCGGAGCCAAAACCGGAAACTCCGGACCACACCAGAGACTCCGGTCTTGGCAGACCGGAGACTCCGGTCTAGAGTTTCCAGAACAGTGCCACATGAATGTGGTCTTTTCCCAAGAGTGAGGGTGTTGTTCATTTATCATAATACCAACCTGTGGACAATGACAAACTGTAAAATGATCTACTTGTTGTTAACGAACACCAAAAGTGATTATGACAATAAATGCCCTTTCACTCCTTAACATGAGTAACATGCTCCTCTAGTGACTTGCTATAGACAAGGATGTCATCAAAGTAAACCACTACACTCTTCCCAATGAGATATCTCAAAATATGGTTCATGAGGCGCATGAAGGTCGATGGTGCATTTGATAAGCCAAAAGGCATAACCAACCATTCATAGAGACCAAGCTTGGTCTTGAAGGCGGTTTTCCACTCATCACCTTCGGCCATGCTAATTTGATGGTAACCACTACGAAGATCAATTTTCTAAAATATAGTGGCTCCACATAACTCATCAAGCATGTCATCAAGGCGCGGTATAGGATGTCGATAACGCACGGTGATAGCATTGATTGGACGGCAGTCCATGCATAACCGCAACGTATCATCCGTTTTTGGCACGAGAATCACGGGTACCGCGCTTGGGCTAGTGCTTACTTGGATCAAACCTTTGGAGACGAGTTGGTTGATTTGTATTTCTATCTCCTTCGTCTCTTCCGGGTTCGTGCGATACGCGGTGCGATTTGGGAGTGGAGCGCCGGGTATGAGGTCGATACGGTGCTCGATTCCGCAAAGAGGGGGTAGTCCATGAGGAAGCTCTTCGGGGAATACATCTTGGAATTCCTGCAAAATAGTCGTCAAAGAAGGACGAACATTTGTCAAGTCGTTAGTTCCTTGCGCTAGTCCCTTGCATACAAGGACATAGTGCAAGATGGATGGGTTGTTCCGCACTTCTCTCATCTCACTTTTGGTGGCAAGAAGAACACTCTTAGTTTTTCCGCTCGAGTTTGGCTTGTGGCTCTCACTTACTATATTGTGGTTCTCTCGCTCACCGCTCTTCTCACAAGGTGGTTTTGTGTATTGCGCCCTCGCTAAAGCCTTTGCATTGTCCGCAATTATTTGGCTAGGAGTCATTGGTTGCAACACACAAGTCTTTTCAAGCCATTTGAAGGTATAAGTGTTTGTGTGACCATCATTCAAAGAACGCTTGTCATATTGCTAAGGCCTTCCTAGCAACATATGGCAAACCGTCATGGGGACCATGTCACATTCCACCGTGTCTTTGTATGGTCCAATTGAGAACGTTACCGAGACGGTGTGTTTGATCTTGACAGACCCTTGGTCACTTAGCCATTGTATATGGTAGGGATGCTTATGCGGATGGAGGGTGAGGTTGAGTTTCTCACACAATTTCGTGCTTGCAAGATTGTGGCAACTCCCTCCATCGATGACAACTTTGATGGACTTCCCATTGATACCGGCACGAGTTTGGAAGATGTTTGATCGTTGGTCTTCAATCTCATTGACTTGATTAGTCAAGACCCTTGTGACGACAAGCGATGGACTTGTGTCATGCTCACACACAAGTATTTCTTGGTCATCTTCCAAATGTTGCCTTGCCATTGCTTCCTTGACCCTTGCATCAAACTCATCTTCACTCAAGTATTCTTCATCGCCATTGTCATGGATGAACAAAACTTTCTTGTTCCCACATGCGGCCGACTTGTGTCCTTTGCCTCCACACTTGTAGCACTCACCATTGAATGGTTGTTCATCCTTTGCGTATTTGCCACTTGGGGGCGGTTTTCCTTGAGGAAGTGTTGGCTTGAAGGGAAGCTTGGTGGTACTTGATGAGCTTCCACTTGGTGTTGTTGTAGTGGTTGACGCTTGCTTGTATGTGAAGTACGTCTTTGGCTTGTTGTACTTGATATCCTCTTGCACTTGACGCTCGGCCTTTGATGCTATGTGCACAAGCTCAACCATGTTGTTGTACTTTTGGAACTCGGTGATGCGCTTGATTGGATGGTTCAAGCCATTGAGGAAACGTGCCATTGTTTATTCATCACGCTCTTCAATGTTGGCACGGATCATGTTGAGCTCCATTTGCTTAAAGTACTCTTCCACGGTCTTTGTCCCTTGGCTAAGCGTTTGAAGCTTGTTGAAAAGGTCACACGTGTAGTGCAAAGGAACAAAGCGGAATCTCATATGAGCCTTCATATCTTGCCAAGTTGAGATTGGAGGCTCTTCTTTTGCTTCACGACTGAGTTGGACTTATTCCCACCAAAGGTTGGCATACTCATCAAACTCGACGGATGCCATGGCCATCATCTTCTCATTGCTATAGTTGTGCATGCAGAAGATCTTGTCAACCTTTAGTTCCCATGAGAGATATTCTTCGGGTTCATTGGAACCGGTGAACTTGGGCATCATGAACTTGAGCTTGCCGAAAGTTTCTTCTTCATTGCGGTTCCGATGGCGGCGGTTGCCATGATTTTGGCGGCCCTCTTCATCGTCCGAGCTCTCATGTCTTGCTTGGTGATGGTTGCGTTGCTCTTGCGGTTGTTGAGGTGTCGCGTTTGGTGGTGGAACTTGATTTTGACGACGAGCTTGGGGAGCTTGCTCGTGTTGTTGGCGCGGTTGAGGACGAGGAGGAGGTTGTTGGTCCTCACGACGAGCTTGGGGAGCTTTCTCTTGTTCTTGTCGTGGTTGATGCCGATGAGCATTGTCGTGCGCCATGTGGCGAGGAGGACGTCGAGCCGCATGCGCAATGGGCTTCTCCCTTTCTTCTTGGTGTGTAGGAGGCTCGTCATGATGATCATGTTGTCGATGTTGACGTTCATGTCGATGATGACGCCTTGGTGGATATTCGAGTGCGTCACGCCGACGACGATCTTGTTCGTCCACTTCAGATGCTTCACTTGTTGTTGAAAGAACATGTCGTTGGCGATGGGCTTGGTGGTCCACGTGAGGTTTCTCTTGTTGAATCACAAGTGCCCTTGGTTGTGGCCTGTTCGCTTCACGTCTTGGAAGTCTTGCGGAGAGTTCACCATCATAGCTTGACGTCGCGGCGTGTCGCGGAGATGGTACCGCTTGCGAAGAGCTCATGGATTGAAGTACGGGTCCATCTTGGTGTCTTGAAGCGTGACGGCGAGGAGCGCTTGATTCACTTGAGGAGTGTCGTGACGAGCTTGAGTCGCGCGATCGTGGCCTTCCTAGCCCATCAATGAGGCGTTGAAGCTTCTCATCCGTTGCGGCGAGGGCGCGACCAAGAGCTTCATTTTGATGGCCGAGGTTGTGTTGCATGGCATGCATTTGGCCTCGGACTTCTTCGAAGCGGTTGTCGATGTTCTTGAACTCCACTCGCGCTTCGCTGAATTTTTCATCTTGGCGTCGCTCAAGGGCTTCACAACGGTAGTTGAATTCTCCTCGGACCTTCCAGTGGTCCCATCTTGTCATGTATTGTGTGTCGTCCTCCGGAGGTGGTGGTGGTTGGGACGGCTCGCCATTCCTGTCCATGATGCAAAGACGACAAGGGTTGTATATGGAGAAGAAGAATGCGGAGAGTTATCCTTTTACCTCACCTTGGAGATTATATCAAACCAATTGCCACACAAGAGAGCTAAGAGCTTGCAAAGTGAAATCGCAAAGAAACTCACACACAAATAAGCTACACTCTCAAAAACTTTTGGTGGAAGGTTAGGATTGTGGAAAACCAAAAGAAATGATCCAAGCAAAAGGTTGTTGTTCTAAGTGGTAAAGAACCAAAGATCAAAAGCAAAAGGATACGATCTACAAAAACACGGAAGAACGCACACGTGGAGATTAACGGGGTTAGCACGACTATGAAAATGAGCACAAAAGGTCCTAACGAAGACTACGCTCGGTTGTCGTGCCAACTCAAGGAGAGACCACAACTCGTTTGCCAAAAGAGGATAAGCAACGGATTTGTGCACTTGCCTTTGGAAAGTGAGAGTGTGAGGGCAAATACAAAAGTTAACATAGTAGTATAGAAAGGGAGAAAAGAATAAAAAAGCAAAAATATAAAGATACATAGTCTCCCAATACAAAGAGAGCATCAAGCTTGTAAGCAAAAAGAGAGAGGAAAGAGCGCGCCAAGGCATAGATGATAGACTAAAGACAACCCCCTTTGTGGAATCTCTAGTTTTGCCTCATCCCCTTTACCAAGGGGACCGACTATCGTCACCAACCTCGATTGGACTTTGCATCACGCATCCATCGTTGAACAAGGCCTTGGAGTTCATTGTCTCGTCTCCAAGTTGTCAAGACCCTCCCCAAGGTGTTCTTCCCTCTCCGATGTGGATTTGAGGGAGCACGTTGACCGATCTTTCCTTGCAAGGATTCTATCGGACCGGTGTCCGCCGTTCGGGAGCAATCGGCCTTGTATCGTGTGAGTTTTGCGTGTGTTCATCGTGTTCTTCGCGAGGTGTGTGTCCGCTTCTGCTACCTTCTCCCTTTCCCCTCGCTTTCCCATCGATTTGACCACGAGATCCGTGAAGATCGGGCCACCCAAGAGGTTAACCCCTCCATCATATGAACACACACGCGAAGAACTCGATGAACTCACGCACATAAAAACACGATACAACCCGATAACTCACGCCGGTGGCAACCGGTCCAACATAATCCCTAGGATCGGTGTTGGGCGAAGCTCTCTCTCCACAGCCAACAACGGGGGTGAGGAGCCCGGTAAGATCTTGACTACTTGGGTACGAGACACCGAGTTCCCAAGGACTTGTACAACTTGAATGCGCTAGGCAAAATCCAAGAGGTTGTGGATATTTTGGTGCCCCTTGGTAGGAGCATGAGACTAATAGTTGAAAGATCCTCAAAGGGGTGTCCTCAACTATAATTATCCAAGTCTAGGGTTTACAATAGAGGGTGGGAACTATTTATAGGCCAACCACATAAACAGGGGTAGTTTAGGCACGAAAAGGGTAAAAACTAGGCGAAATAAGGAGTTACACGGGCCCAGCCGAAAGTTGACTTGAATCTAGGGATTTCCGGCGAGGGGTCCGGCGGCGCCGGAGTGGTCGCCGGAAATTTCGCCACGACATTTCGGGCCACCGAAACCCTCTCGAACACTGCCGTTCGCTCGCCGGAAGTTCGGTCGCCCGGAATTGTCGGTGTGAAGGCGATCGGGCCTATCGCCGGAATTGTCGGCGTGGAGATCGGTCCGTCGGGCCTGGCGCCGGTTTGCTCTGGAGTATTTCCTCGGCTGTCTTTGGTCCCTCCCTTGACGATGCTTCCTTGGGTTCATAGCTGATGATGCACAAGGTTTGGGAATGAAGTAGCAAGCCATCCAAGGGTGTATCGAAATCACACGAGGAAAGGAGCGAGTTAACCTTAGCTTGTAGGAGCTTGGTTCGAGCGCGGGTCATCGGTCCACTTGGGGGACTAGTTGGTGGGGATGTAGACGCACCCGAAGGACGGGCTGCATCAGGTGCACCATGGATAGGACTTTTCCTACTAGTGTATGAATCATCATATAGGCAATGTTTTTTCTAGGATTATGCTACGATTGTATTAGTTCATGAAAATATCCAAAGCAAGTCTGTTTACAATGCAACCTGGTGGAACATCAAGCCAAATTTTACACAGCTTATTATCGCAGATCTCTTTAACTTAGTCAATGTGCAGCATCATTTGCTTGCACCGAGAAATCGTCAAAGTCTCCAAGAAGAGATTTTATTTCACCAACCGGTTGACCGTGTAGAGACCGGTCCAAACCCTCCTTCGTCAACTTCGTCACTACCCCCGCCCCACTTCTTTCGAGAGGAATAACGCTCGACGGTATGCAAGCAACTCGGCACCTTTAGTGTCCGAGACGTGTGGGAAAAATGGCTCGCTCCCGCCACGACGCTACCATCGTGATTACAAATAACCACGCCTCCACCACTCAGACCCGAGTCTCCATGAGCCCCATCTGCATTTGCTTTGTGCCATTGGTGTTCCGGAGGGATCCAATGCTCCTTCGGCTTTGTGACCACAGCTACCACCGTCCTCTGTAAGTTCTGCCATTCTTCTACACCAGCGATGGTTCTCATTGCAACGGATTTTGGGTCACCAAGATTTTTAGTTTCTCGAGCATCATTCCTCACCTGCCACAGGTTATACACCATGCAAATCATCCACGCACATTTGTCTGCATTATTCTTTCCAATCCAATCCAACAGCCAACCTTTAAGTTCAGCATGGCTTCTTAACTTCATTGGGGGCCTCTCGAGGTACGTTCCAGCTTGCTCCATCAGATACTTCCACGCCATAGCAGTATGAGGACAATCCCAAAAACGGTGGATCAGGCTTTCTTCCTTGCTACACATGAGATAGACTACATTGTCTTTAATCTTCCTTCGATGCAAATCTGCACCCACCGCGAGACCATTCTCAATCAGCCGCCAGAAATGGACCTTGAATTTGTTTGGTATTTGGGCCGCCCACAGCTCCATCTAGACTTTAGGACTAACACAGGACCATGACGGTTCGGTCGCCCTTGGTTCGCGTTCTTCCTCTGGATCGCCAGATGATAGGCTGATTTTACTGAAAAAACACCACTTTTCGTATAGTTCCATGCCTGAAAGTCATGAGACCCTACCACCCCGATTGGAATCTTCAGGATATCGGCAACATCCGGATCGTGAAGATGCAAGCTCAGCTTCTCCTCATTCCAAGCTCATACTCCCTCCACGATAAAATTGTGGATTTTATCTGGGCATGTTTCTAGCTTATGCCCCAATGGGCGTTTTAAGCTAGTGCGGGGTATCCAATTGCTTTCCATCACAGATATAGCCTCACAGTTGCCTACTCGCCATATCAGCCCATCCTTTAGAAGGTTCCTCCCATGGATTATACCCCTCTAGGTGTAAGAGGCGTGTTTTGTGCACGAAGCTGACAGGAAGTCGCTGTTCTTGAAGTATCCAGGAATTATTTTAGTTTGGTTTCCAGCCCACCATTTGAGGATACAATATGCCCCTACCACAATACCAGAATGTCTGGGGGTTCAAACATCACCACTAACTGAATGAGTTGGTATTATTCTCAAAAGGCAAGGGGAAAACATGAGTTGATGTATATGGTAAAGCGGAACAATGGCGCTTCTTTTCCATTTTTCTACTGAAATGTAAAGCCGAATTTATTGTGGACCAAAGAGTATGATTCTAGGACATGTTGAGTACGTGACTGTGGCATCTAACTACTGGTTTCTCTTCTCTCTTGGTTGCAAGCGGCAACCTGCATATAAGCCCCCAAAAGCAAATTTTAGTTCAAACCAAACTAATTTTACTGGAAAAATTAGAACTAGAGTAAACAATTTTGACTACAAAGTAGGGTGGATCGAGTGCTGCTTTGCAACCCTACTTTTCCTAGACCTGTTCTCTGACTGCCCATAGTATTTTGTTCATCTTGTTCTAGCACTGAATGGTCCATCGGGATTAGAACATGTACAGGTGTGTGATTTGAATTCTTAGTGTTGACAGTGAACTGAAAATGTACAGTCAATGGTCCTTAATTAACCAACACAACATCTGCACAATATAACCTGGTTCTTCTATAGATGGACTTCCCTTCCTTTGCACATCTCGTGCAAAATATAAGTGAGGGGATCCAGATGTGGGAAAAGGATCACGCAGCCAGAGATAAAATGCATGTACTTGGACGGGAGATGCAGAGACTGTCAAAACTTGCAGGACAAACGTGCTATGAACCGGTGATTCCAGCAAAAAATGCATTGCAAGATTAATACAGTACTATAGTACAAATGGATCGATCCTCTTTCACTCAGCTTTCTCAAAGAACACACACAAGAAATAGGCAGATCATTTGTCCATACAGAATGGCACAATCTCCACATCATAGTTCCCTCAACAACATAAATAACTTCCGCTATTAGGATTCCACATAGGCAACAAGCTGGTTAGCAGCCGGATACAATTCGTGCCAGGCTGAGAATGTAGTACTCCTTAGTTAGGTTCAGCAAACAATAATAATTAAATCATCAACAACTTATCTTCCTCGCCTTAGTTTTTACACCGAGAAGCATACTCGACTTGAGCCATGCCTCTTTTCACCTACAGGCTGTCGAGCAGCTAGCTCTTTTGCCTTCCATCGCGTCCTTCTTTTTTCGACACTCCAGGCACAGATAAGGACCTCCCCAGGGCGCGTATGGAGATGAGCAGTGGCTGCCTCCGTTCTCCTCCATCAAACCTTCGAATGGTTCTTGGTCTACTTGGCAGATTGCGCAGCGAGAAGATGGCAAAGTTGCTTTCAAGGACAAATTCCTACCCAACCTGCAAGAGCAAGGCTTGGTGGTCATTGACCTGGGCATGAACAAATATGGGCAAGTAATTCTGGACTATCATTTCTCCGCGAAAATATAAACATTGAAATATGGAACACAGCAAGTTCGACCCCCACAAATTGGTGCCGACCATAGCGGTTTATGCAATGGGATTTCAGCCAAACATTTTATCAGGTATAAGTCATAAATGAAATGTGGAACAGAGCAAGTTTGACCCCCACTTGATTCGGTGGTTACATTTCATTGGCCTACAGTCTTATAACTCTAGATTCAATATTTGACCTAAAGAACTCTGAAAACTGGAGCAAAGGTGATGCAGCATGTCAGCGAGAGGCTTCAACAAATAAATAATCATATTAGTGAAAATATCCTATTAACACTAGCTATTCAAAGAAATCCAAGGAAGGAAATTACATAAGAACATAACAAAAAGGATTCTTTAGAAACATGATCCACTACCATACTACAACAATTAGAAAACTACGTTCCATTGCACTGATTACTCTATTCAGATTTTAGAGTTTCTATAAGAGACATTCCGAACCAATAAAATACTTCGGTAGAAGCAAGCATAATACACAGTTGAAAGATGAAAAGAGGTTTAGATGGTTCTTGTCACACTCGGATCATAGAACACATGGGAAGAGGTACTTGATGAGAAAAAGAACATGGTGGCACCAAACTGAGAAGCAGGACATAAAGAGTTACTCAAGCCATCAGACATACAACAGGCTCTCCAAATGCTCTAAGAAGAATTCCTGCTATTCTACTCTTACTATGCTGCAGCAAAGATCAAATAGGCAACAAGCATGACGAATGTCCAACCAAAATTCGCTGATGTAAAAAAAGCTTAATATAAGAAAACACACAGAACTATGACAAAGCAACCAACTCAACAAGGCTGCTGGTTCATCACAGTGGCAACTAGAATGTACCTTTCTTCCAATACTGCGGAGCCTTCTTCGAATAACTCCTCCACAGAGCCAATAGAGGCAGACTTCCCTCCAAACTTTCCGATCGAACTGTGTGACCTTCTACCGAAAAGAAGAGACTTCAGCTTGTTCTGGTTTCTCTTTGGGGATAACTGCGGCGATGCCAAACGGTGATCAGATGGGATGATGTCAACCACCACACAAGTGGTGTCATCCTTCAGCCCACTTTTTTTCAGAGCTTGCTGCATAAATACAAATGGATATCAAGATCGGTTTGAGTGAATCATGCCGACAGGCATGTAGCATCTAGATACTATAGCTACATGTAGAGTTACCTTAACCACAAGCTTTGCAGCCAGTTCTGCAGGCAATCCTCGGCATGACTCTGCCGCTGCTTCATTGGATAGTGCATCCCATATGCCATCTGATGCCATTATCAGCCTTCCTCCGACATTTGAGAGCTGTGAATTCCAAAGAGAAAGAGATTGCTTTCACAACTCCACAAAAGAAACACAAGAACAAAATAAACTGCAAACTGCGTGCATCTTGTAATCCTACCCACCTTCACTTGCTTGACATGTGGAATCGGCACAATGTACTCCCCAACATCCATGTCCCCAATGGATCTTGAGAGGCACAATCCACCTGGCCAGCAACGGAGAGGGCCGACCTAAGAAAAACATTCACACAACAATGCATCATCATCAGAATAATGATCAAAGAAATTCTTCACTCCAAAGTGCATTTTTCCTGTAAGAAACACTATATTCTAGAGCAAATTTCTACCTCCTGCCCGCCGAAGAGATTCAGACGGCCAACCTCCCCGCCGCTCGCCGTGACACGCTCCCTCTCCTCGACATTCTCCTCCAGCCTGTGGTCCACAGTTAGCAGCTGAAGCTCGCCGCCCTGTGTGTCAAGGATGCACCTGGAATCCCCAACCGACGCCACGGTGACGGTGAACCCATCGACGACCACCAGCGTTGCCGTCGTCCCCGAGACCTCCCCTGAGTTAACAATCCGGTGATATTTAGCCACAGGGTCAATAGGCATGCTCTGTAACCGCCATTTGCATGCGATCCGTGTCTCACCCTTGCGCTGGAAGTCGATGTCCGCCTTGACAAAGCCGGCGACGAGCGCGCGAGGAAGCGCCTGCAGCCAGTCGTCGCGGCTGCCGATGTCCGGCGGCAGCGCGCTCATCACGTGCTCTAGCAGGTGCTCCTTGCTGAACACCGCCGCCGACACCCCATTGTGGCCGTCGAACACCTGGCGGAACGGCCACAGATCCAGCGAAGCCAGAACCCATCAGATCACGAATTCGACAGATCAACGACGAACCAGAAATTGAAGATAAGAAGGAAAGGGGAAGTACCGCGAAGACGGAGAAGGCCGTAGAGGGGTCGCCGGGGACGCGGAGGCAGTCGGGCTTGACGAGGAAGTAGTCCTCCCCGCGCTTGGCGAAGCCGGCGTGGCCGTAGCGCAGGGCCGGGCGCTCGGAGCCTCCGGCGCGGAGCTCGCGTCCGATCAGCGTGGCCAGAGGCAGCGCCGGGGGCAACCTACTCCTTTCCCTTTCTGCGCCGGCCATCGCCACCGCCTCTTCCCCCCACAGTGGCGCTCGTACGTACTTACCTACCACTACCACCGCCTAGAGTCCACCATTCCCTGCGGGAAAAGCTGAGGTATGGCGACAATGACAAGGCGCCCACGGACTCGGATCTGGGGCTGAACGGCCGGCGAAAATCGGAGCGACGGGGAGGCCACGAATTGGGATTTGGATGCTCTCGTGCTGGGAGGAGTGAGAGAGGAGAGAGACTTATAATTAGTTGCCGAAATGGGGAGACAGGGAAGATGAGTGGGATATGTGGTAATAGCAGGGCCTCCTATGCAAAAAGAGTAGCAGGGCATCTTTGATGCAAATGAATTTATTGGAGTTTTAGAGGAATAAAATTCTAACAAATTTTCTACTCCCCAGATGTTTTAGCTAAATTTGCATGAAAATAGACGGGTTTAGTTTATAGATACATCAAATTTTTGATAAATCTGAGACATCCTTTTTAGGACGGAGTGGATATTTTTTTGTTTGGTTTGTAGGATTAAATCCTATAGGATATTTTGTAACTATTTTGTTGCACTATACTCCCTATGTTTCATAATATAGTATGTTTTGGAAAACTAATTTAGTTTGCTAGAACATACTGTACTATATTATGAAACAGATGATGTATTCCATAAAATATTTTTGCATCCAATATAACCTTTGAGTTGTTTCATGTAACACAATCAAACGGGCCAAAATCCCATAACCTTTGAGTGGACATAAAAATGTGATATTACCATTTCCTGTTCCAGCTATTCTGCAATCATGTGAATCAAAGAGACCCAAAAGGTACATGATTCCTTTAGTAGTAATTCTTTGGTGATTATCTTATACTATTTTTTAGTTTTCTATGAATGACTATCTTAAACTATGTAAGACTACATTAGGACTATTTTGATATCTCTGTGAAATGGGTTGTGCGATAGGAATCTTGAGAAAACCAAACACGAGGTAATATGTGACACCCAAATGACACTATTCAAGTTTTTACTGGTTTCATCTCCTATAAAAATTCAGGATAGATGAAACCCCGGCCCTGGGATTTTATTGTTATTATGGTTTAAGTCCATGCATCTTAATTAAGGGCATTTTTGGGATGCAGGATGTTGAAAAAGGTAAGGATAGGGAAAATACAAAACTGAGATAGCACAAAGCGAGTTCCTAATTAATTTGGATGGTGCACATGAATCAAACACCATAATTTAACACGATTTTTTTGTAAAGGAGCATATATTAATATCGCAATAATACTAATTACATACAGTCTCTGCAATAACGCGTTATCCTATTAGCATTATGAATGCACATAGCCCAAAAAAAAGAATTACAAAAAAAAAGTCCCGCTATATCGATAAAATCCTTAGTAGTAGTGACATTAACCCCACCGGAACAACACCAGTTTAACACAATTGTTGAAGTGAGAGAGAAATGCAAAGGCAGCACTCCTAGTAATGCAATGATGTGGTTGCATACTTGCACGGCTTTGTGGCCTGGCCAGACCACATGGCTTGAGTTTGCACTTTACAGGTCTTCAAGCAATTTTCCGTCCAAACTTAGGAATCGACCAATAAAGAAAAGGATTAGAGTTACCACTAGCATGCATGTGCATATGCTTAGTTTTCCACTTAACCGTCCCAAAGATTTTGTAATTAAATTACCACTACTATCCTAATGGTGTGTCCCCTGGGAGCCCACAGCCACATAAAAGGGCCAAGGCAAGTTGCGGATGAATAAGGTTTCGAAAGTGAGGAAGAGAACGGAATTGACCTGGAAAGCGAGCGGAAAGGCATTAGGTAGCTAAGCTAGGTTTGCGTTTGTTTAATTGTGGGGGATACGCGTCAATTAGGTAGGGTGATGGAGACGGTGGCCATCATGTCGCTGGGCGCATGCATGCCCAGTTGGCTAGCCGCTAGCATGGCCAGTTGGGTCACCTGTAGCCTGTAGGGGACGGATATATTCCATTTCCATGGGGATCTATCTAATCCTGATGGATGGATGGAAGGGATTATGTTAGTCATATGACATGATTGTCCGTTCGTTAATCAGGAGGGATACTAGTAGATTAATTAGATTAGAAGAGAATGGATTTGTGGGAGGCGGGCAAGGGCATGCATGATTGGCATCCGACGGAGGAAACTTCCTGCGGCGGAGTGCTGCCCGGAACAGAAGAGGCTATCACGCGCCAGAAAACCCAAATCTCTGTGCACATCGTCTGTCAGTTGATGGATGTATCGTATTTGTGTGTATCTTGGGAGAGGAGTGGTTAGCAAGAAGACTAATGCTTGGCAACATTCCCTAGCCTGTCTGTCTGTAGTCTGTACATGTTGACAACGCACGTCAGGAGGTATAGCAGATAGAGAGATTTGCGCGGCAAGATATGCTTTGCTGCCGTACGTTGCTTAGCTGCAGCAAAGCTAGCTAGCTACTAGCTGTAGTCCATGCGACCACGCCGTCGCTTGAAGCCGCATATTTCAGACAGAGACGCCTGACGGTGGCGGCGGCGGCGTCGATTAATCCGTGGCGACTCAATCTTTCAACTCAACTCACCGATGATTTCTAGTGGAAGAGATATTCTTAGGTGAAGCGTTCTGACTGCGATTGCAACTCGGCAGCACATGGAAGGACAGCTCGTCGGAGCGGGCGTCGCGGCGAGCCGTCCACCGTCGTACGTCGTCCGGCCTTATCCTAACCTGACGCCGACCGCGGCGGAATGCACCACGCGAACATGCGGGTCGCACTCGCACTCGCACTCACCCTGGCTGGGCAGCAGCGACTCCTGGGCCTAGCCCGTTACCTATATGGGCTTCTACGCCTCTCATCTGGCCCGGGAAAATAAAACAGTTCCCGCACTAAACAAGCCCAATAGCCAGATTCGGAAACAACCCAAAAAAACCTGCCTTTTTTTCCTCAGCAAAAACAAAATCAGAAACCGCCTCGGACTTCTTTTTTCTACATGACCGCCTCGGACATCCATAGTGGTACCAGGAGCACTGCTATAAATTCATCCCGAGCTCGCGCTCGCTCTCGCTCTCGCCAACAGAAAATCTGAAGAGCGATTCATCTCGGTCGATCTCGTGGAACCGTCAAGGACGACGACGTACGTATCTCGACGCGATGTACTATAAACGGCAGCGACCGGATCGCCACGACGACGCGATGTACTATAAACGGCGGCGACCGGATCGCCACGACGACGGCGGCGGCGGCACGGCCAGAAGCGTCTCTACGTGGTGCTGGACGACTGGGAGAAGGGTACAGCTGTTAGAATTTGGTGTATATTGGGCTATTGGCCCATTAGACAAATTCTGAAATTCTCTTTGGTCATATGCGTGGAAGATATGCATCTTAGTGGTCTTTAAAGTTTAGTCCATTCTTAGTTGAAGGGGAGTTGGACCACCTTATATAGTAGAGTGTTGCACCACTCACTAAGGTGTGATAAAAAGAGTAGCCCTCGCGCACTCCTCCTCCGACGCCGCCCGCTACTCAACTGTCTTTTTCTGATTATGCTAGAGTACTTTATTCTAGCGTTTGGTGTAGATGTGATAGGTTTATCTTATATAGATGTAATATGTCCATCTACTTTGTTGATCTGCATGATTGGTTTTACTACTATCTGTATGATCATGATTTATAAGTTTATTATTCGGATTAAATCATATGGATTATTGCTTATATTTCCAACAATCCAAAAACCTGATTATAGGCAACTGAATTCCACTGGTGTAGCCGCGGCTACTAGGCCGCCTCCTTTTGATGGCATGCACTATAAGAGATGGCGCAAGAGAGCAGTTCTCTGGTTTGAAAACCTAAACCGTTATAGCGCCACTCTTGCAAGCTGAAGGAGATCTTCTGTGGCGAGAGCGAACTTTAAGAAAGCCGATACCATGTTTATGGCGGCTTTGTTCATGTTCTTAGGGACAACATTGTTGACCCTTATATGTCATTTGATAATGGCAAGGACGCGTGGGAAGCGCCGAGGCCAAGTTTGGGGTCTCAGACGCCTTTGGTATCGTCATGGAGCAATTCTATGACTACGGGATGGTTGATGGCTCGTCGTTGAGCAAGCTCATGAGATACAATCACTTGCCAAAGAACTTGAGCAGTTCAAGTGTTCCTTCTGGACAAATTTGTGGCTGGTGGCATTATTGCCAAGCTTCCTCCTTGGAGGAACTTTGCTACTTCTCGAAACATAAGAGACAAGAGTTTTCCGTTCACGGATCTCATTGGGTCTCTTCATGTGGAAGAAGGCGAGCAAAGGACAAAACTGCTCGAGGACTTGAGGGAGGTTCTCTTGCCAATTTAGTGCAGGAAAAACTTCCAATCCCACAAGTTCAAGAATAAGAACAAAAGCGAAGGAAAGGGAAAGTTCGATGGCAAGAACAAGGCCACACACTCAACCAACTTCAAGAAGAAAAATGATAAGAGGAAAGGCTCTTGCCACGTCTGGTGATCCCGATCATTGGGCTCTAGCTGCCCTAATCGCTTTGATAAGCGTCAACATGGGAACAATGCAAGACCGCGAATGTTGTTATTAGCGATCTTGAGATGAAGGATCTTGGTACGGTATTTTACCTACTATCCTTTCGGTATGTCATTCTCTGATTGGTGGATAGACACGGGCGCTAATACACATGTATGTTACGATATTTCCATGTTCTCCTCTTATCGGGTCTCAAGGACTTCTTCCGTCTTGATGGGAAACGGCTCACGTGTACATTTATGGTGTTGGTACGGTGATCTGAAGTTTACTTGGGGAAGACCGTCAAATGAAGAACGTGCAAGATGTTCCTCCATCAATAAGAATCTCGTCGGTGGATCGCTTTTATGTCGAGATGGCTTTAAGTTGGTTTTTGAGTCCAATAAAGTTGTAATTTCTAAGTATGTACAATTTGTTGGAAAAGGTTATGAGTGTGGAGGTCTCTTCCGTTTGTCTCTGTCAGACTCATGTACTAAAGTTATTAATCATGTTTGCAATGATAATGCGTCCAATGTTTGGCATTCACGACTCTGTCATATTAACTTTGGTTGCATGACGCGGCTAGCCAATATGAGTTTAATTCCGAAATTTACCACTGTCAAAGGTTCTAAGTGCCAAGTTTGTGTACAAGCAAAGCAACCCATAAGTCTCATACATCATGAACCGAGAAACTTAGCACCGCTTAGAACTCATACATTCGGATCTCGTGAGATGAATGATGTGTTGACAAAAGGTGGAAAAAGATACTTTATGACGTTGATTGATGACTCCACTAGATCTCGCTATGTTTATCTCCGAAATCTAAAGATGAAGCTTTGAACTACTTCAAAATCTATAAAGTCGAGGCGAAAACCAACTTGATCTTAAAATCAAGCGGCTAAGGTCGGATCGTGGTGGAGAGTACTTTTCAAATGAATTTGATTTATTCTGTGCGGAACATGGTATTATACATGAGAGGACGCCTCCTACTCACCTCGTCAAATGGGGTGGCGAAAGGAAGAACCGCACTCTAACTGATTTGGTTAACGCCATGTTAGATACATCGGGTCTATCCAAGGAATGGTGGGGGAGGCGCTAATGACTGCGTGTCATGTCCTAAACCGTGTTCCTGTAAAGGATAAAACCATGACTCCATTTGAGGAATGGGAAAAGAAAAGGCTTAAACTCTCTTACTTACGAACTTGGGGTTGTTTGGCGAAAGTCAATATTCCAATACCCAAGAAGCGAAAGCTTGGACCAAAAACCGTTGATTGCGTTTTTCTGGGATATGTTTTTCATAGCATTGGCTATAGATTTTTGATAGTAAAATCTGAGGTATCCGACATGCATGTTGGTACAATTATGGAGTCAAATGATGCGACTTTCTTTGAGGACATCTTTCCTATGAAAGGCATGTCTAGCTCATCAAATCAGGAGATGACTAGTTCATCTAGTCAGGAATTTTCTATAATTCCTGAACCCACTATGCCGATAGAACACTCTGATGATCCTGTGGAGGATGACAATGAAGCTCCCAAAAGGAGCAAGAGACAAAGGACTGCAAAGTCATTTGGTGATGATTTCATTGTGTACCTTGTGGATGATACTCCCACTTCTATTTGAAGCCTATGCATCTCAAGATGCGACTCTGGAAGGAAGGCTCAAGCGAGATGGATTCCATCTTAGCTAATGGTACTTGGGAAATCACGATCGTCCTTATGGGTGCAAACACAGAGGATGTAAGTGGGTGTTCAAGAAAAAGCTTAGACCTGATGGTACTATTGAAAAGTACAAAGCACGTCTTGTGGCTAAGGTTATACCCAAAGGAAGGTGAAGACTTCTTGATACCTACTCACCAGAGCCATATTGACCACTATTCGAGTATCGCTATCCTTGGCGCCTCACATGGTCTTCTCGCTCATCAAATGGACGTTAAGACGACTTTTCTAAATGGAGAGCTAGATGAGGAAATTTATATGGAGCTGACTTGGATTTGTAGTAGATGGTCAAGAAGGAAAGGTGTGTAAGTTAGTGAAGTCTTTGTATGGTCTTAAGCAAGCTCCTAAGCAAGGGTACGAAGTTTGAAAGAACTTTAAGCTGAAGGATTTGTTATGTAAACGAGGCCGACAAATGTGTACTATCGCCATGGTGGGCGAGGAGTTATTATGTGTCTCTATGTTGATGACATATTGATATTCGGGACCAACCTCATTTGTTATAGAGGAGGTCAAATAGTTCCTATCCCGTTGCTTTGAGATGAAGGACTTGGGAGTGGTGATGTAATCTTAAACATCAAGCTACTAAAGGATGACAATGGTGGGATTACATTGCTTGCCTCACTATGTGGAAAAGATATTGAGTCGCTTTGGGTATAGCGTGTAATTCTTCTCCAACGCCTTATGATCCGGCGTGCTACTTGAAAGAATCGAAGGACTGCTAAAGATCAATTGAGATATTCTCAAATTATTGGCTCGCTCATGTATTTAGCTAGCTACTAGACTGACATCTCCTTTCTTTGTAAGCAAACCGAGTCGATTTGTGTCAAATCGGAGATGATCATTGGCATGCTCTTGAAAGAGTTTTGCGCTATTTGAAAGGCATGCGAGTTATGGTATTCACTATCCGGGTATCCTCGGTACTTGGGGGTTATAGTGATTCAAATTGGATATCGATCTTGATGAGATTAAGGCCACAAGTGGTTATTTGTTTACACTTGGTGGTGGCGCTGCTCGAAGTCTTGCAAGCGAGACCATCTTAACGAGGTCAACAATGGGCAGAACTCACAAAGATTAGACACATCCTTGTTGAAGCAGAGTGGCTTCGTGAGCTCTTGATGGACTTACGTGGTTGAAAACCAATACCCGCTATCCCGATGAACTGTGATAATCAAATTGTGATCGTCAAAGTAAGCAGTTCTAAGGATAATATGAAGTCATCAAGGCATGTGAAGAGGAGATTGAAATCTGTGAAACCGAGAAACTCCGAGTTATTGCGTTGGATTATATCCAAACATCTAAGAACTGGCAGATCCTTCACAAAGGGTTTATCACGTAATGTGATAGATAATGCATCGAGGAGATGGGTTTGAGACCCATGCTATGAGTTGATCCAGTGGCAACCCACTATATGTGATCGGAGATCCCGTGAATTAGAGTTGGGAGACAAGCTGTTGGTCACCGAGAGGAGTATTCCCATATTATATTTACATCTCCATAAAGATGCAATACTCTCTTATTCTCGCATGGCAGTTGATATTTATCTTAATGTGTTCCAAGTGGCTTTTTATAAGCGGAGATGTTGTCTGAGAACATCTCTTGAGGAACACACCTATATGAGTCTGATCCAAACGCGTCCGGGTGAGAGTTGGGTGCTCTCTAGTAAACTCATGAAAGGCCTGAGTATGACGCATAAGCTCCAAACCTGGGAAGCCTTAGGTAGCCTTGTACAGTCTAGATTTTGTGTGAAACTAGCTACAGAAAACTTGTAGTTCAAGGCATAGTCCACTATTCAAGTTGCAAGCTAGTGTAGCATGAAGTTTAACGTGGAAGTTCAACTTAACAGTCTCCACTACACACCGATATATAAAACAATGTTCTGAAAGAAAAGTGTTGTGATGTGCCAATGAGACTTTGTGGGGGATTGTTGGAATTTGGTGTATATTGGGCTATTGGCCCATTAGACAAATTCTGAAATTCTCTTTGGACCACTTGTATATGGCAGCATATGGCTGTGCTAGTGGTGCTAAAGTTTAGTCCCACATTGCTAGTTGAAGGGGAGTTGGACCACCTTATATAGTAGAGTGTTGCACCACTCACTAAGGTGTGACAAGAAGAGTAGCCCTCGCGCACTCCTCCTCCGACGCCGCCTACCGCCTCACGCCTCGTCACGACGCCGCGCTGGTTATGGGAATCTCGCCGAGCTTTATTTTGCTGGTTGGGAAAACTGATTATGAGTCATTAACGGACGCGTTAATTACAGCCGTTTTCAGTTTTTATGGACGTGGCTGTTACCGACGTGGGCTGAGCCCACGATCCTCCTAACCTGCACTATATAAAGCGTGGGCTAAACCTAATCGATTTAAATCAATCCACTCACGTGCCTACCTCCGAACCTTGCGCCGCCGCTTTCGTCTTCTATCCCGGCTTGCGGCACCGCAGATCGATCGGGACGAGGCCCTAACCCCGCCTCGTGAACTTTATGCGGGTGAGGCGATCAGGTTTTTGGGGAGCGCTCAAGCGCGACTACTGGCAACCACGACGTCGTCCGATGACGAGTTCCCTGACGACGACTTCTTCCCGGACGTCAGCGACCTCTTCGACAACCACAACATGGGCGACGCTGCTGCGACCGCTGCGGCTGCTATTCAGCCTACTCTGTACGTGATACTCAACTGTCTTTTTCTGATTATGCTAGAGTACTTTATTCTAGCGTTTGGTGTAGATGTGATAGGTTTATCTTATATAGATGTAATATGTCCATCTACTTTGTTGATCTGCATGATTGGTTTTACTACTATCTGTATGATCATGATTTATAAGTTTATTATTCGGATTAAATCATATGGATTATTGCTTATATTTCCAACAACAGCATCCACAGGATCGACGAGCACGCTCGATGCCCCGCTACTGTGCACGGGCGGAGGAGCTGGACGTCGCCCGGTTCACCGAGGCGAGGGCGGGCGGTCGGGCGCGCTTAAGCAAGGTCGTCATGTATGGCCGGCGCGGAGTCGAACCGAACGTCGCGTATGATACGGACCGCTGGGATGGTTGGCCCCGCACCCGGACGGGCTCGGGCCGTCGCGGTTCATGGTGGCCGCAGGGAAGAAGCATGCGCGGTGCATGAGGCGTGCATTGCACGGACATGGAGGCGGGCAGATCGGGCGTGACGCGAGTCTCGCCTCGCCACGCGCTGCTGCCGGATGTGACCAGACGGGCCCGCCGAGATCACCTCGCACGCCTTGCACCCGACGGGCGCACTGTCGTGTCCGCGGCACGCGGCGGCGCGCAGAAACCTACGCCGCACCTTTCTCCCGACACGGGCGGCGACGGCGAGGGACGCCCGTGACGTGCGAGGCGAGTGGTTGCCGCCGTTCAGGCTGGGCCACTACGACGCCGACTGACGCTGGTCGGCCTCCACTCGCTGGGTACTGTGCACTGCGGCGTCCCGCCGCTGCCGACGCTGGCCCGTGACGACGACGAAAGCGACGCCGACGCTTGCAGCCGACGTGGAGCTGGTGAGCGCGATTCCTGTTCTACGCGACCGGACCCGAGGAGGCGACTCCGCCTCTCGCTCGTCGGCATGGGCAACGGAAGTTCTGCGTCGGAGTCGTTTTCGGCCAGGCGAAGTTTGTGTATGCGCAGCTCCGTCACCAGGTTCCTCAACGCGATCGCCATGGACGCCCGCGTGCTTCGTCTCGCCACTACGGTCTTCTCTACTGCAGAGTGCGCAAGTTTGATTCTCTGTTTAGCCCGCGGGCATTTTGCCTGTAGTCTCGAACCCTACCTATACCCAAGTCCCAGATAGCTGCCGTGTGGCTAATTTTTTTTAAATAATACATTTTTTTATTCAATTTCAAAAATAATAGGAATTTGTAAATTTAAAGGCAGCTCGTTTGTTCAAAAAATGATGGACCACGTTCGTCCGTTCAAAAGACGATAGACCACGTTCGTGTTGGATTATTAGGCATAATTTTCACGATTAATTCTAAAATATAAATCATGACAAAACAAACTACTAGCTCATGTAACTCGAACATACTAGATGTACTAAACAACAGGATGATCGGAAATAAACAGCAGCTTAACATGTACTCGCAGAACATGATGAATAACCAAACAGAAGCACGTAGCACGTACCGTTTGGTTGTCGTAGTAAAAACTTTGGGAAAGACTGGTCGAAGCAGATGACGACGAAGACGACGGTAGGCAGCACCGTCTAATTTGGATGGAAGACGACCCGTGATGCAGAACTCGAGCAGTTGCGCGGAGCGCTTTCCAAAAACCTTATTCACCCTCTCCCGTACAGGATCACAAGGGCGAGTGGTTTCGGAGACCTGCTCTCCCGTCCGGCGGTGCACAACGGCAAGCGGGATGGAGTAGGCTACGATGACGGTGCACGTAGAGAGGATGGAAAAATCCTAGATTGGTTTTCGATGGTGTTGTGGCGGTAGCCGCGCAGGACTTTATATAGAGCAGCTCAGGAAATCCTAACGGAGGCGAACGTGGACCGAGTCAGTAGCCCACGATTCGGGAGAGACCCGAATAAGCTAACTGTTTGACACGTCTGTCAAAAACTCACAGTTTTCCTGAGCAGCAAAATAAAGCTCGGCTCGACGAGATTCCCGCAACCCGCGGCGCGGGCGCGTCATGACAGGCGGGAGGGCGTACGTGCGTGCGGCGTCGTCATCGAAGAGGAGCGCGCACGTGTATCTCTCTTATTGCTACTCACTTATAAAGTGGTGCAACGCTCCACCTTATAAGGTGGTGCAACTCTCCTCCAACTTTTATGTGGGACTAAGCTTGAGATCCCACTCCACTTCCATGTGAGCTGCCACAAACATGGTCCCAAACACATATGGGCTGACACAAATTTGAACTTTGAGATTTAGGAAAAATCTGAAATACACATGGGCCTAAATGAATTGACCCATTATTTCTAACAGTTCGTCTGTTCAAAAGACGACGGACACATTCGTCCGTTCAAAAGACTATGGATAGGTTCGTCTTTTAAACGGACGGACGTGTTCGTCGTCTTTTGAACGATTTAACGGGTCCATCGCCTTTTGAATAGACGCGACCTTTAGATTTGCAAATTCCTCATTTCAGATATTATTTTGAAATTAAATAAAAAATGTATTATTTAAGAAAAATAGTTGTCGTGTGTGTTCACGTTTTGGAACACGAGGGGATTAATAAATATATGCACTCTATACTCAAATTCGTAATGTAGTTTCTTTATATTATAATTAGTGTGTTTTGTCATTTGAATTGCACAGATTATTGGTATACTTTTTGTGTTGTATTTAGTTTTCCAATGATAGCTTACTAAGTCTGGTGAGCTAGGCGCTCGGAGATACTATGTCGTCTAAGACAGATGAATGATACTATTATATACTAGTATCATGTATATAATGTTTGGAAAATCTAGGTAGCGACTGGTCTGAAAATTTTCGAACTTGTCGGACGAGCGTATAGTGTATTGTCCGGTGCACTACATGCCACTAAACAAAAAAACCGAATCAAAGCCAGCTAAGGAGCAAATCGAAAATTTAAAATATTTTTTAGACCAAACCATTTATCCGATTTAGGATCCGTTTTTACCGTTAGACTAATTGCGATTAGATCTTCAAAACTATATCCCATGTTGATATATTTCGATGAAAAAATCAGACCAAAGCGTTATCAAGCATTAACACGTGAGTTATCCATGTCATAGTATGTAAGTTATCCACTTAAAACATATAAGTTATCCAACATATAGACGGATCAGATCGAGACGTTCTCGTATTTTTTATGTGAATAACTTTTATATCTTTCTTATCTCATAAAACCTCGATTGCCCATGTATTTCAGTATAATTAATTAAATGTAAGCTATGAGGTGGTTTAATTGGAACGCGGTAGTATAGGTGTTAGGGTACCGAGAATTCGTGTTAGGGCATCGACGAGTGGTGAAGGTTTGGTACCCTAACACCCTTCGAGACTTCGTCACCTGTACGCCGTGGTAGAGACCAGTTGGCGACGACAGATGAAGGTAAATCTAATCTTAGACTGGTCTGAGAAATTCAAAACATAGCGGACGTGAATAAAGTGCGCCGCATGCGCTGATATACTAAAAGACAAATTGAATCAGAGTTAGCTATAGTGTGAACGTTTGCTGTCAGCCAGCTTAGAATTATATCAAAAATTTAAAATGTCCTATAGATCAAACCGTTTATCTAATTTAAGATCTATTTTTATCATTGCACTAGTCGCGATGACATCTTCAAAACCAGATCTCATGTTGATATATTTTAGAAAAAAATAGACCAAAAGGTTATCCACCCTAAACACGTGAGTTATCTATGTCATAATATATAAATTATCCATCCGGTAACACATAAGTTACCCGCCAAATATATTCGATAAAGGCGTTCTCGCATATGTATTGAGCAAGTTTAATTAAAACGTGGTAGACTAGTTGTTAGGGTGCTAAGACTTTATTGCCATAAACGTGTTAGCGTCGACGAGCGATTAAGGCCCGGTATCCTAAAACTCTTCAAGGCTTCATCTCTCGTCCACTGCGGTAGTGGCGACGGACGTCGACGAAGTCGAGTCGCTAGATTACAGGTTGTGTGTGGTGGATGGGTGATACATCGGAAACGTATCTATAATTTTTTATGCTTCATGCTTGTTTAGTATCTACTTTGTTTTGTTTTGTCTACACTTTGATATGTTTTTTACATGTTTTCTGGTACTAACCTATTAACAAGTTGCCACAGTGCCAGTAGCCTGTTTTCTGTTGTTTTTTGTTTCAGAAAAGCTAGTAAGGAAATATTCTCGGAATTGGACGGGGGTCAAAGTCAATAACTTTTCGTGGGAAACAAGAAATCCAGAGGGGAGACGGAGAGGCGTGCTGATACGCCCAATTTGCATCACATTTCTATATCATAATTTACCTCTATTCATTGATATATGTCTTATTATGAGGTATTATTTATGGCTTTTCATCTGTTTATGCATGTTGGATGATTCTTGGAGGATAAACTGTCGGAGTCAAGTCGTTCGGTGCAATTTCGCGAAGATCAGAAAAATACCAGAAAAATATGGAAACATATTATTTTCCCAGATGACAAAGGGAGCCAGAAAGAGGAGCGAAGAGGGTCAGGGCCCACACCTCCTAGGCGCGAGCCCACCCTCGGCCGCGCCTAGGGCAGGTGTGGCCCACCTGCCCGGCTCCCGACTCCGCCCCTTCGCATGTATCTTCCCTACGGAACCCTAAGCTGGGAGGCGACGGTAGATTTTCGCGCCTCGGAGGAAAACACCGAGAGAGAAAGATCTCTCCGGCAGACAGATTTCTACCGGGGGAATTCCTTCCCGGAGAGGGGAGACTGTCGCCATCAACACCATCGTCAAGCTAGGCTTCATCGGGATCATCATCATCATCATCCACACCATCATCTCCACCAGCACCATCATAACCACTCCGTCCCGCTGTAACAATTGTGTTGGATATTGCTTTAGTTCTTAGGGGAAACTTTTCCGGTGTTGATTACTATTGTAGTTGATGCTTGTGAGTGGAACCATTGGATTATTGTTTATGTTCAGATTGTTATCCATTACCATATCATCTTTGATCTTGATCCATATGATGTGTTGTGAGTAGTTCGTTGTGTTCTTGAGGACATGGGAGAAGTCATGTTATTAGTACTGAATTTGTGTTGAGTTATTATTCAATGGTTTAGTATTTAAGTTGTGGTGCTATTCTTCTAGTGGTGTCATGTGAGCATCGACTACATGATACTTCACCATTTATGGGCCTAGGGGAATGCATTGTGTATTTGGATACTAATTGTGGGGTTGCCGGAGTGATAGAAACCTGAACCCCCGTTAGGACACCTTTGCACAAGGGAGTGTAGGATCTCAGAGTTTAAGGCTGTGGTTATATTTATATCTTAATTACTTTCCTGTAGTTACAGATGTTTACAGAGGGTTTAATCACAAGTATGTACTAGTCCAAGTAAGGTCGGTACATTATCACAGGTTCACCCACACAACACTTACAACACTAGAGTAGAGTACTCAGCTATTTGAAGCGAAAGCACTTGACAGAATTCCCATGTGTCCTCGAGAACGTTTGGTCCTTATAAGTATTTCCACCGGCTCGTCCTTTGCTAAGAAAGGATTGGACAACTTGCTCTGTTTGTTTGTTGTCTTTATTACTTGCTCTTTATTTTGTTGCCTTATCAGAAAAACCACTAAAAATCCATTTGATAAGTATTCACAGGGATTTCCTGCTCCGTACCACTGTTCAGCACCTTCTGCTCCTCGTTGGGATCGACGCTCCTATTTATCAAAATTACTACGATACACCCCCTATACTTGTGGGTCATCAAGACTATTTTCTGGCACCGTTGCCGGGGAGTGAAGCGCTATTGAAGACTGGAACTGGTAAGGGAAACTTTTTGACGAGGTTTAATCTCGTCAATGCCCATTGTTATGAGCTTGGGTTTTGGAGAAGATGGGGATCTTTGGAGATCGGAACGGTTAGCAAACAAGCAACACGGGACACGAGGTATACCAGGTTCAGGCCCCGGAGGAAAACCCTACTCGCTTGTTCGCTCTTGATTACTGGAACCGAAGTTTCTGGGTGAGATGCAATCTGGCATGGAGGTGTGTATGCGGTGGTATGCGAAGTGCTATCTAGATCTGTAGATCTGTCTATTGTGTACGTGCCCTCCTCGTTGGACCCTCCTAGCCTTTATATATGGGGAGGCTAGGTCTCAGGTACCGATACAAGTAGGTTACAAGTTGTATTCAAACTCTATTCTTGAGGCTTCCTTGTCACGTGGCGCTTGGGAGTCCATGTTCATATGGGCTCAGGCACCAAACATCGTAGGCGTCATGGACCCTAGCAGGTCGTCGAGTGGGCCTTCCGTCGCGCTGGACCAGGTAGGCTAACATCAGGTACCCGTAGGGCATATCCATGTCACTTTTACTGTGAGTATTGTTCTTGTTACTGCTTGTTACTTTGTTTCCAATATGGATAACCCACTTGGTTTTCTGTTTGGGAAAACTACTACCACTGCTAGGGTAGTAGATGAACCACCACCTCCTGAGATAGATCATTTTAAGATACCTACAAGTATTGTTAATCGTGTTATGGATAATTATTATTTAGGAGATGGAACTATCCATCCTGGTGATCACTTGCTTTTTATCCATGAATTATGCGGGTTGTTTAAGTGTGCAGGTATCACAACTGAACATGTGAAGAAGAAGTTACTGTCCATATCCTTGAAAGGGAGAGCTAAAGAATGGTATAAGGTGCTGAAGAATGGACAATCCATGGAATGGGAGGAAATGGCATCTCTCTTTTACTCTAAATTTTATCCTCCCAGTGAGATTCATAAGGATAGAAAACTTATATATACCTTTTGGCCTCTTAATGGAGAAAGTACAGTTCAAGCTTGGGGGAGATTGAAGTTACTAATGCTTAAATGTCCTTTTCATGAACTCCCTAACAATATTATTCTCAATAATTTTTATGCTAGGCTTTCTCTTCATGGTAAAGATTTACTAGATGCTTCTTGTGTTGGATCATTCACACGTATGAAGGAATAAGCTAAATGGGATCTCCTAGACCGTATTCAAGAAAACACTGAAGCTTGGGAGAATGACAAAGAAAGAAAGTCAGGTATAAATTATGATTATGAATGCATTAAATCTTTTACGGGAACTGATGACTTCCGTGATATTAGCAATGAGTTTGGTCTTGATTCCCAAAGTATTTCCAACTGTTTTAAGGCCTTTGCCTCTTACACAGAAATTTCCAAGAAGAAGTGGAATAAGTATCATGCTCTGTATAAAGATGTTGTTAATCATGCTCCCGTTAGAAGTACTCAAGTTTATAGTACTAATCATATTCTGCCTAAACCTCATGTTGAGAAAATGCCTTTCCCAGCTAAGTTAAAGGAGTATTCTATGATTATTAGTGCAAATAACAAAGATACAATGAAAACTGTGGAGCCTGGTAAGCATTTGAGTGATGAACCTGTGGTAGCTATTGTGAAAGACATTGTCACTAGAAATATAGAGGATGAGCACATTGTCTTCTGTGAAGACTCTACTAATATTATCTCTCATCCTAGTAAATCTAGAAAAGCTAGTGTTCATGTGCTTTCTGTTAAAATTTGTGATCATTGCTACTATGGTTTATGTGATATTGGTGCTAGTTCTAGTGCTATTCCTTATGAGATCTACAGGGAAATTATGCATGAGATTGGTCCTTGTGAGCTTGAGGACATTGATGTGGTTATTTACCTTGCTAATAAGGAAACCATTTTCCCCATTGGAATTGTAAGAGATGTGGAGGTTCTCTGTGGTAAGATTAAGTATCCTGCTGATTTTTTAGTGCTTAATTCAGCAGCTAGCAAAACTTGTACTATCATTTTTGGTAGACCTTTCTTGAACACCTGTGGATCTATTATTGATTGTAAGAAGGAAAAAGTTTTGACTAAGTTTGATGAAGATTATTATAAGTTTAACTTTTCCAAATTTTCTAAAGCTCCTTGTGAAAATAGCTTGCCTAATAAATATTTCAGGATGGAACAATTTGCTTCTATTGATCCGGTTTATGACCTTGGACCTCTTTTTGATGACTGTAAGTATGCTTATTCTGATGATAAAGTTGTTTCCAGTGATAGTTATATTGTCAACTTTATTCAAGGTGCTACTGAAAGTTATTTTGAGAGAGGGAAACATGGTTTTATGCATCTCAATGATGTTAAGTTTCCCCGTTTTATGTTGAAAGCTTTGAAGTTGCATCAGTTTGTCTTCCTATGCTAGTGGCTTTTTGTTTCAACAATTCATTTTCTCATGATACCCCCATGCATAGGAAGTGGGTTAGACTCAAGTGTGTTGGTTATTTGCTTCTTGATGCTCTTTTTCACTCCAGATATATATATCCTATGTGAGCATCTTTGGAAGTTTAAAGCCTAACTTAAAGGCATTAAAGAAAAGTACTTGTTGGGAGATAATCCAAGAGTTTTGTCAAGTCTTGGAAGTTATTACCTCTGTAATAACCGCTCCTTATCCTTTTTATTTTGGTTTTTGTGTCAAGTTCAACTACTTTTGTGAAGTAGAGGAGTTGTGAAAAGTGGTTGTCCTGGGACAGGTATTTGTGTTGTATTGTAAAAATTCGTGAGGGAGCTCAATACTTCGGATGGACCTGCATTTCTCTGATCTTGTTCTCTAGGTTGTTACCCATCTTTCATTAGTTCTGCACTTTTTGATTTGAGCAACATAAGGTTCTCGAAAAAATCAATCTTTACCTGTTGGTCTGTTTTGACAGATTTCTGCCATCATTTGCATTTGCCTCTTAGAGAAACTTTTGTTTTGATGGGTTTTCAGTTGAAGTGTGTACCTAAAGGTTTATTGTTTTTGCTTACACTAATGTTGTCATTGAGTTTGTGCAAGGGTTTTGTATGAAGGAAATTCTCAGGAGAAGGAGAAAAGGAATCCGCGGAGTTCGTCTTTGAATAGGTAAAAGTGGTGAAAATAGAAGGTTCGTGAAACCCTAATATTTTTATATTTTTGATGTTTTTAATACATAAGGGAAGTTACGAGACAGAATTGAAGAGGAAACGGAGTCTGGGTGGGTCCATAGGTAAAAGTCGTGTTTTCGTTTCAATCTGTTTCTGTCAGGAAATCTTCTCAAGTTTAGAGCACCATGGCCTCCGCCAACGATAAAGGCAAGAAGCCCAAGGAAGAAGAACCTCAAGTCCCCAAGGAGGAAGATATTTCGGTAGGATATGAAGGTGACATGGAGGAGTACAAGCATCCAGATACTCGCGCTACCGTCGCAAGCATTGGTTTGGTGGCACGACCTACCAAGCTTAGGAGGACGGCACGAATGTCTACAGGAGGAAGAACTCCGCGTCATATCCTTGCTCCACGCACACTTCCTCCTAGTAACCCTTGTTCTAACAGTGTAGGGAAGAAACACTCTAATAGGGAAGAATGGAGAAAGAATAACAAGGACTGGGATCCTCAGTCCGAGTTGATCATGGGCTGCATTGAGCATAATTTGGAGTTAATCCGTACTCTGACCTTCGATAAGGAGGATTTGAAGAAACTTATTGAAGAGATTATCAAGAGAACACCACCACCACCAAAGGAGTAATTCACCATCAGTTTTGGCATCCCCTTGGCTTGTTCCAAGCTTGGGGGAGTGTCACGGTATCATCACCATTATCTTTTATCTTTTCCCTTTTTAGTGGATTCATATCTGTGGTAGTTATCTTATAGTTTTGTTTGCACGTGGAAGTATCTCTCCTTTAATTTATTATCTATGTATCCCTTGGTGTGAGTGACTTTATTGAATATTAATGAGAAGTCTCATCTTTTACGTTTTGCACTTCTTATTTTAGTTTGCAATCTCTATTATATGATGGATCTTGTTGATCAGTATTGGCACCACTTTGGGAGCATCAAGTGGATCTAAATTGGTTTTGGCAAACCAAGTTCTGGTCAGTAGCAATACTTTTTGAGATTTGAAAGAAAAAGAGAAAAATCTTACATGTATTTTGTATCATCTATTTTTTTTCTTGTTGTCACATAAGCTGAGTATTCTTTATTTAAGATCTTTTGTGTCTTCAAGGAAGATTGCATGTTTCGATTTATTACTTGTATGTTTGCTTGTTTCTTTCAACTCTCTTGCTTGCTACCCAGCCTTGCTAGCCAAAAACCTATTTTGAGAAGGCATACTTCTCATGTTTCCAAATCCCTTTGAACGAAAACCTGTGCCATTTGTGTCCACCATATGTACCTAGTAGCATTGTTTCTATTCCAAGCAAATTCTCAAGCTTCATCTATCTTTCGAATTAAAAAATATTTTGTTATGAGAAAAATAGTTAGTAAAGCCCTCACGAACTATATGGCACACTTTATTTCTCGCCCCTAATAGACTTGAACCATTGTGCCATCGAAGTTGTATATGCTTGCATCTATACGTTGGAATTAGCAGAATTGTGCTGTCACGGGGAACGTTTTTAACATTGCACTTGTACTCTGTACACAGTTGATATCGTGCTCTTTTATCTATGGATGTCAACGTTTTGAAATAAAGAGGGAACTTGTTAGTCCATGGAGTTTTTATTCTGTGTTAGAAAAACGCCTGGGCCGCTAGCCTAAGCCATGCCTAATCATGGTGGAAACTTGTAGCATCACCATAGTGAGCTATCTACGAAGCATCCTTAATAAAAAGCTATGAACATAGTAAATAAAAAGATTCTTTGAGATGCTCATTGTACCTTTCGCCTTGTCATTTTGGTTATGGAAAAGCTCCTGTGCCATGTGCAAGGGATACCCCATTGGCGGTTCTCAATGATATGCAAATACTTACAATGACAAGAACTTACCTGTGACCAAAGTTGAGTAGCATGAGGAGTGGACCTCATATTCAAGGGACATGAGATTGCCAACTTATATTTCGTCAAACATATACTCCATCTTTGTGCACTTTAACCTTAATCACTTCAAGATGCTTATGATAGGGGCAGTGAGGGATGAAAGCTAACAAGTACCATAATTTTTGGAAGCTCTTTTTGAAACTTGAAATCCCTGCTTCCTTTATAAAAGGCTTTTCTTCCACCACTACTGAGTCTCCACCTTCTACCTTTAGGCACCATTAAGAGAGCATAGTTGTCATTCTGTGTGCAGTGTTCCAAAGCTTATTATTGATGCATATTGTGATATTGCTTGTTCTTGTGCTATTTGTTTCTAGTCACCCTTGTGAACTTTGAAGGTGTCCTATGCATCTATTTGCTACTCTATGAGGGACAAGCTGGTTTCCACTATGCTATGTTTTCTGTATGTAAAACAAACAAACGTTTTTCAATGCATGTTATTCATGATCTTTGTTTGTAGCCTTTCATGTTGCATGCATAGTTACTATATACTATTGTTAGAACTCCATCTTTTATGCACATGTTTAGAGTTCTTTAATCCCAGCTTTCAATGCTTGCAAATGGTCAGATCTTTATTGTGAGGGTGCATGTCACCTAAAAAATTATTCTTTTTATCACTTACCTACTCGGGGACAAGCAGGAGTTAAGCTTGGGGATGCTTGATACGTCGGAAACGTATCTATAATTTTTTATGTTCCATGCTTGTTTAGTATCTACTTTGCTTTGCTTTGTCTACACTTTGAGGTGCTTTTTACATGTTTTCTGGTACTAACCTATTAATAAGTTGCCATAGTGCCAGTTGCCTGTTTTCTTCTGTTTTTGGTTCCAGAAAAGCTAGTAAGGAAATATTCTCGGAATTGGACGGGACAAACGTCAAAGTCAATAACTTTCCGTGGGGAACAAGAAGTCTAGAGGTGATACGGAGAGGCGTGCCAGGGCACCCAGACCCGCCTAGGCGCGGGTGGGCCCTGTCCCGCGCCTAGGTAGGGTTTGGGGCCCCTGGCTACCGCCTCGGCCTCCCCCTTCGCCTATAAGAAGCCCCCGATGCAGAAACCCTAAGCACCTGATCAATATTCCACGAAACCTTCTTTAGCCACCGCCATCGTCGTCCCTAGATCGGGGGGGGGGGGATCTGAAGTTCTTCTCGACACCCTGCCGGAGGGGAGATCACCCCGAAGGCCTTCTCTCCGGTATGATACGTGAGTAGTTCCACCTTGGACTATGGGTCCATGTAGTAGCTAGATGGTTGTATCTCCTCCTTGTGCTTTCATGTATAGATCTTGTGAGCTTCGTTCATGATCAAGATCTAATCTATTTGTAATCATGCATATTGTGTTTGCGGGGATCCGATGGATATTGATATTATTATGTTGGTTTGATTAATGGTTTTGTCTTTATGATTCTATCATGTCTGTGATGTTTGTGATCTTGCATGCTCTCCGTTGTTAGTAGCTATCTTGGCCAAGTAGTTGCTAGTGACTCCAAGAGGGGGTATTTATGCTCGATAGTGGGTTCATGCCTCTAGTTTCCAAGGGAAGTGACAGAAATCTCTTCGGTTGTAGATGTGTTGTTGGTACTAGGGAGAAAACAACGGTCTCTTGTTCATGGAACATGTGGACTGTTTACCTTACACACTTTTCTTAAAGCAGTTGTCTGTTGCTTGCAACTTAATACTGGAGGGGGTTCGGATGATAACCTGAAGGTGGACTTCTAGTCATAGATGCAGTTGGATGGAGGTCTATGTATCTTGTTGTATTGCCCAATCGAATCTCATAGGATCTTTTTGACTAGCAATTGCATTGTTATGCCTTGCTCAGTTCCTGTCAATTGTCCTGCTGTAATTTGTTTACCCTTCATGCCATGTTGTTTATCTAAGGAGAGCATATCTAGTGAACTATGGACCCCTGTCCAATATTTACCACTGATACATCTTCCACTGTTACTTGTTTACTTGCTGCAAACCACCATTACCTTCCACACCATACGTTTAATCCTTTGTTCTGACAAACGGTGAGCTTGACAACCTCACTGATTCGTTGGGGCAAAGTCTTGAGTTTGTGTTGTGCAGGTCTCCACGTTGCTTGCAACACCTGTGTGACGTTTCCTTCCTCCTATTGGTTCGATAACCTCGGTTTCTTACTGAGGGAAAACTTGTTGTTGTGTTGCTTCACACCTTGCTCTTGGGGTTCCCAACGAAGCGCTCCTATATTAACTCAGTGCTGCATCAGTGGGCTATGCAAAAGTAGCTTAGATGTACTTCCTTTTAAAAAAATGTGTTTTGTTTGGCATGGTAGCCTTTCGAGGTTGAGTAGTCTGTACGCTACGAGAGAGCGACGAACGACAAGGCCGTGTTTTTAGAAAAACTTTTTATATTCTATCCGTAAATAAAATTTTGTAGTGGTGAATAACTTACATGTTATTTGGTGGGTAACTTACATGTTGAAGTCTGGATAACTCTCGTGTTACTGATGGATAACTTGTTGGTAAACAAAAAAGTTACACATCTCTAATACATGATTTCTGGGTAAATTTTGTAGTAGTGGATAACTTACATGTTATTGGGTGGATAACTTGCGTGCTGAAGTCCGGATAACTTGTGTGCTACGCGTGGATAATTTTTGGTCCAAAAAAATATTGTCAGAATATACCAACATGGGATCTAGTTTCGAAGATCTCATCGCGACTAGTTTAATGGTGAAAATGGATTTTAATTCGAATAAATGGTTTGACCTAGAAAACAGTTTGAATTTTCGCATGTTAATTGAGCTGGCTAATAAAAAATCTTGTCGTTTAGTGATTAGGCAACTCAAAAATCTCTGGGCTCCCATGGTACCGCTTTGATCAAAACATCCGCCAGGTTTATTCCTTTTTAGACCAGTCTAAATGTATCACAATTCTATAATATTATCGTATGATACTCAGACCTAAGTTCAGGAATTGGGGCCTCGTTGCGGCTTACAAAAAGAGACACTATTTTTTTTGTTCGAACTCAATAATTAGTAAAGAAAAATCATATTTTTACTTAACTTTAGAATGTGCTATTCCGTAATGTATCACTTTAGAATGTGCTATTCCGTAATTTACTTAACTAGTAAAGCAAAATATATCAAGTATACATTCAAAAAGAGTAAACATATCACTAAAGTAATAAACAAACCTCATGTGATACCAAAAAAGCATCATCCGTCAGGAGTATTTTGAAATAAAATATTTAATATATCTTCATAATTAATTTTATCCAAGATATCATTCTCAAGTGCTATTGACACAATCCACTTAGCCTTTCTTGTGTCATAGTAGAACACATGTGGAATTTTAGCAACTTGACTTTACAAAAGCTCCTTCCAACACATGCAACCGTAACATGAATGATTAACAAAATTTTGTATGCAATATTAGCAAACAAATAAAAGGGTCACTTCTCCAAGAACTTCAGAATATCTACATGACCCATAGATTTATCAAGTAAATCCCGGATAAAAAATAACTCCCTATACAATTCTTCTCCACCAAAATCCTTATGTTTTTCATCATCTTCTTTTTTCATCCATAAGTGCAGCCTGAAGTTTAACACAAGCATCCATTAAATTATTTGCATTCAAAGATCGCAACATATCTAAAGTAAAGAAGAAAACATAAGTTTTTTCATACTCTTGGTATTGTTCAAATCTTGTTGTAAGTGAAGCAATAACTTAATCAACAATACACAAAAATAATTTATCCCAAATGACTCATTTCCAGAATGTGATTCGGTAGGATCATCTGCTGGGCCCTCATCAAACACCTTTTCTTGTAATTTTATTCTTGGTCGAAACCCTAGATTAATATTCGTCTCAATTGCAATTTCTTTAGCAGATTCCAATGCTTTCGCAAAGCCAGTTTCTCTATACCTAATGAAAAAGGAAATCAACCCCTGTATAGACTCAATTGCAATATCAATAAGAATGTCCTTTGATTTTAGTTGATTGATTACCAAATTAAAGAATATAATATTTACTAGATGATTATAGAAGCTCAAAGTCACCAAGTTTATTTCTGCCAATGATTTAGCTAAACTACTTGGCAATGGACCCTTATCACTTTCAACCACTTGTAGCAAAGCCTCCCTTATATCTGACATTTCGAACCATATAGCCTTAACACTATCAACATGACCCTACTAATGAGTAGCTGACAATGAATTGAGAGTCAATCTTGTAATGTTATCTTTAAGAATTTGTAATCTCTTAGATGAATTATCAAATGTTGTATAGATGCGCTGGATAATTCTAAAAAATCAGTTGCATTGCGACAAGAATTTGGCATATCATATAGTGTCAAATTCAGACTGTGACAACCACAAGACGAATAAATAGCTCTTGGATTTATATTCAAAAGTTTTTGGTGTACCCCTTGATGTTTTCCTTCATATTCGATCCATTATCATATCCTTGCCCTCTCACATTGTTTATATCAAGTTCAAGCCTCTTTAGTACCTCTTCTAAAACATAAAAGAATCTCTGCCTAGTGGTATCATTCACATCCAAGAAAACTATGAAAGATTCCTTGATGCAAATAGAACCACAAGATGCATCAACATACCTTATTAACAAAGTCACCTGTTCTTGGTGGCTTACATTAGGTACATTCAAGTATAACTGAGAAGTACTTTGCCTTTTTACCTTCTAAATGATTTTATACCTAATTGCAGTAGCTAGCAAAGTTAGCAACTCATTCTAGATGGAAGGACCAAGATAATGATCACGGGTTTTATCAATGGTAATCCGACCGACATGTTCTTTCGTAATTGGGTCAAATATGGCCAACATTTGAACCAGTCCCAGGAAATTCCATTGTTGTCTTGGTACAACTTTCAATTAGTGCCATGAAATTCTATGTTATGTTCTCCAAGAAAGTGTACAATAAAAAGAATCATCTACAAAACTTTTCTCCAATGCTCTCTTTCTTTCTTAATTTCTTGCTGAGCAATTTTACCAATTTTTTGGTTATTATGAAACCTTAGGCTCAAGCCATACCATGCCGTCATGTTTGTGTCATGTTCTCTACTAGTTTCATGCTATTTAAGTCTATTGCTAAGATGCATCCAGTCATTGAAACCATCATTAGATAACAATCCTCTAACAAGACCCTTTCTCAATAATTTGCAGCAAAAAAATACTCTGTCAAGGTGTTTGCTATAAACAAGCCATTCTCTATCACACTTTTCTCCATTTGGGAGATTTCTACTATATGACAATGTAGAAAACCTTCTAGATAATTACCTTAGGGCCATTCTCAATAGATAGGACCCTTTGCCACAAGAGTATCAAACATTTTACTGTCAAGATCATCCCAATTTCTTGGATCAAATATATCAAGATGAATAGAACTATTGGTGGCATTGCCACTAGTAGCATCGTTACCTATGTCACTGATAGTAACATCATTACCTTCATCACCAACATTGCCATCATTGATCTTCACTGCCAATACCAATATCATCACCTTCATCAAATTCTGCAGTGTGAGCATCAACCTCTACCGCATCATCACCATGACCATCATCAACATTAATAGTTGGAGTTTGATTTTACGAATTAGTTTGAGTCTCTTTCACAATAAATCTATCTGTAACACCCTTTTGTGATCGACCTGCTCCTTCTTTTTTTCTTTATTCTTGCACTTTGTAGCACCAGATTGACACTTTGTTTTTCTACTACAATTCATGATTTTTCTTGTTTCATAAACAAAGAAAATAATTTAATTGAGCCTGAATAATTCAACTGCTAATGTAATTTGTATGATGCCAACAATAATATAGTATCATTGTACCTTGATCAGCAAAATAATAACAAAAAATTCTAGATCAGTCATGCATCTCTCACAAGGCTGCGGACCGGCTTCTGTACGCTCATGGCAGAAAATTGATCAATTGAATCAACAAATTACTAATTAGTTGTTCCCTATTGTATATTCCCTAATAGTTGCCGTGTCAATGTGTGACGTCTAGCACGATGAAAAGTTTGTAGGGACGATTGATCAGCAAATCAACAGCAAGGAGGAAGCGACATCGCAAGTTGCACAGAATACAATCGTGATCGGCTGGCCCTAGAGCTAATGATCATGGCTGACTCAGTCTTGTCCAACCGAATGACTAGATTTAGGTCCCAGTTGCAAAGCAAATTCTAGGACTCACGGTACTAGGCCTAAAAATTTTGGGGCCCTTGGAAAACAGGCCCCTAAGCAATCGTGCATGTCCTTCGGGTCTATCAACGGGGTCCGATGATAATACCTCTCTACAATGCATGATAACATGTACAATATCATGGTATTATTGTAGTTATTGATTTTTATAATCTCAATGCGAATTTGTGTTCAATATTTATTTGATATTAACTTTTCTAATTCTTTGTGCTATGATACCACAATGATCTCTCTCGTCATTAATTACAACGACATATCAACTTTTTACATGCATGATACCACCGGTGATACATGATACCACCTATGATACATATATTGTGAGTAGTCTAAGAAGAAAGTCTAACCGATACCCCAAAAATTGGACCTCCATTTGATGCACCATTGGCGCTCGCGTCGCCCGAATGGCAAGACATCTAGAGCTCTGATTTTTTCTCGGATTACTAACTCGAATTTTTCGACCACAATTGTGCTTTAGCGAACATTTTGTGGCCCAATCAAACAATTGGCTCATTTGACCTGCAGAGTAGCTTCCTAAAGGATATCCGGCCAGTAAGGCATTACGGGAGATTAATCGGTCGAAAACAAGAGGAAGAGGGATCCAACAGTCAAAATGTAGAGGGCATGAGATGCCTCTTGCTAGGCTTAGTCATAATATCCCTAACGAGGTATGCTGAAAATTATTTTAAGAGATCGCGAGGGCTTCCCTAGAATTACCCCATAAAGTGTAAATTTGACAGGGCCAAACCGTGGCTAACTTTTTTTTCTTGTCATATTATTTTCCATCCTTTTTCTTGTCATATTATTTTCCACCCTGCCGCATGCTAATTCCCACGAATTCCATGTCTTCCCCGCACGCTCTGTCCTCCTACTAGAATTATAACGTCACATCACCCCTCTCCCTCATGTGCACCTCTTTCCTTCCATCGTCCACTCACTAGCTTTGAGTGCATTCGTGCTGCCTACTCCCACTTGTGTGTCGCCTTTCTCTCACTCTAGTCGTGAGGTTAGCGAACTTATGTCCTTGTGGGATCGGTGGAGGTCAGCGAGATCTAAGGGGCGATGAAGGTCAATGGGGTCGACTAGGAGGAATCATGTGAGCGTCGGAGATGAACTCGAGCATGTGTGGCGATGTCGTGGTTTCGAGCGAGAGAGGGGAGCGGTAAAGAGGCGCCTGCAGCTAGGGAGTGTGAAAAGCAGTCGGAATTTTGGCGGCGGGCGAAAGTGGGGTGGATTCCGACAACTCCCATGGCGGAAGGGCATCGACGCATGCTGAAACTTCCATCGTGCCAACGGTTGACTATTTATGGGGTGCTTTAAAACTTGTTACAAAAACTACTAGTAGTAATTTAAAGTTCTTGAGCTTCGTGCCTTTTAAAAAGTTTATGTGTCGATCTAGTTTGCGGGACCTAGAATAGACATGTATTTTAACCTAAAAACTTAAAGGCGGTTATGTTAACGGTTTGGCCTTTTTATGGAATGTATTAGAATTTCTCGGAAGACAATAAAATTAAAATATCTCACCACATCGTCATAACGGGTATTTCTTGTAGTATTAAGTAACGTAATATCAATACTATATCTATTTCATCCTAATAGTTCTATTTCCACTTCTTATAAGTCTATGTAGTTATAAAAGGTGTTAAATGTAGCATATTTCTTAGATGTTCCTTTTGATCTTCCCTTATAGTCTATGCCTACTGCTATGCCTACATGATAGCTGGTGTCTTTAGTCTTGAGCTTCTTTCCCTCCTGACTATGTTGATATTGAAAATTCTATGGTGTTGCAGCTTGAAGAAATCATATAATTTATTCCAAGGTGTCAACACGTCCATATTAGCTATTCAAGCTGGTAAATTATGTTTCACCAAATTATGTTTTAGGCAGGTATTAATATCAAGATACTAATTACACCTAACCTCTATACCAACAAAATATTATAAAATATATCTAGGATGCACATAACCTAAAAAAATGAAAAGAGAAAAGGTACCACCACGGTGATCAACTCCTCTCAACAACATACCACATACCACCATCAAAGACAACACTCCGAATACAGAAAGATTCTCCAAAAGAGACACCTCCAAAAAAGTAAACAGTGCATAAACGTCGTCATCATCTGATCAAAGATCTAGATTTTCACCTTAAAGAAATTCTGAGATGGTATCTTTAGAAAACCATTGCTAGATACAAAAAATAAAGATTAGACCTTAGGTTTTGTGACTGAAAGTCGGGACTCGATACATTTAAGGTGACGTATTATGACCATGCATGATTTTTTTTATAATTTCTTACTGACATGTCATTTATTTTGGAAAAACATCAACTTTAAATTTTCTTATTAACATGTCATTTATAGCCTAGTGTTGAGATGCGTGGTGTGAAAAACGGAGGAGATCGTGTGCTAAGAGTTGCAGTAACTCTCCACGTCTCCAGAAATCCTGCCAACGCCTCACGTTCTAATCGCGGGAACATTAGAATGATTAATGCATTTTATGTGAGTTTCGATGAAGATCTAGTACCTCCCATGTCACTTCATTGACGCACCTAAGGCGATCAGACAATGACATAAGATTCTGTATAAGGAAGACATGATTCTTCCGCCTAGCTGATTGACTCGCCAAGAGTTGATGAAAATGTTTCACCTTATTATAAGGTATATGATTATTGCAATTACCTCAGGAGAGCTTCAAGGTGTTGTGGCCGACTTGCCAAGATAGCTCTAGGCGAAGCGCTCAAGTACCTCACCAAGTTGGCCTGGGTCTTAAAGTTCTCTTGGGGTACTGTTGGTGATATGCTACATGTGGTATAACTATATTATGCCTTTAATCCGATGAGCCCGGATTGAAAAAGGTCATAGACAGTGGTTAGGCCTATGGCCTATCAGGAGGCCTAATTGCTAGAACAAAGAGGAAACCTAGTTGGATATACGGAGGCTGATGCACATCGCCAAAGAAAGAAACTGGAATCTTGAAGTGCAAGACAAACAATATTTATTCTATTATTGTAGGACTTGGTAACCTGACTAGGACTTCCCTTATAATCTTAGGTTCTCGCACTTTTATAAACCGGTCTACGGAAGTCTTTAGGGCAACATGATTCCCAGATCAACTATGAGTCTTCCGCCGACTTCACCCTTCTCTCTCTCTCTCACCTAAGTTTTTTTTGCTGCTAGGATTCCTAATTGTGACGACGGTTTGCACGGCCGTTCGAGAAGAGAAGACTTCCGAAACCCTGTTTGCTAGTGTATTTATTATTTGGATTTCGTTATCCTTGATCTAAATTAATGGATTTTGATTTATATAGGTTTAGATGTATCTAGTATTAAAACATGACTAAATACATATCGGAATCCATTAATTTATACTGTAGAGAGTAATTGAGTTCTGCTATTTTATTTTTTTTATTTGAAAATGAGGTGGAAACCCCGGTCTCTGCCGAAATTAATAAGCGAGCATAGGGTTGGCCTCGTGGATACCAGCATAGCCACGAACAAGAAGGTTGTCAGCAAACCTAGTGAATGAATCGAGAGGCAATTCGAACCAATTTTATGGCTGATAGATGGTTGCTCTAATTTTTGATTTTGACATGGGGAATTCCCTGGTCAAACTTGCACGAGCTGACCGGTGTTTGTGGAGAGAGGGGGAGAGAGAGACTGACAGCAGCAGCAGTATGAAACAAGGAAGCAGGAGGGGAAAGCGAGCTTGGGCTTGGTTTATTCTTCCAGACTACGGTCACTTTCTCCTCTTTTTCAGATTGGAACCACTATCCAAGTAGCTTTATTTAGCTTAGTTCAGCTTAGCTTAAGTAGGGAGTGAATGTAATCAATCAGAAAAGAACAAGGGGAAAAGGATTCATCTTGGATTCTTTGATTCTATTCGATGGAGCACTGATGCTGCCGCTGGATCTGTCTTCCTCCCAATCCTTTTTCGTCTCCGATCAATTCCAAATTTCTTCCGGGGAGGGGGGCGTCATGGATAGATAGATTGATAGATATCTATTGACACGAGGAACTCCTCTCCTCCTCTCATGGCGGCATCCGCGCCAGCGCCTTCCTCATCTCCGGCCGTCGCCTCTTCACCCGCCCCTGCCTCCTCCAAACCCAACGCAACTCCGGCCGACACCGGCGCGCCCGCCGCCGCCGCCACCCCTCCCCTTTCCTCCCCGCCCCCTGCCCCACCTCCACAGCTCGCCGCCTCGCCACCGCCCGCCTCGCCGCCGCGGCCACTCACTCCAAAGCCCGCGCCCTCCGCGCCGCCTCCAGCAAATTCACCTCTAAAGCCCGCGCCTTCCACGCCGCCTACAAACAGTTCCCCGCCGCCCGCACCTTCCACGTCGCCTACAAACAGTTCGCCGCCGCCCGCACCAACACCAACAACGCCGCCGGCAGCTCCTCCTCCAAAAACTAGGGTGCCGACCGCTCCTCCGCCAACAGCCGCACCGCACTCCCCGTCCCTTCCTCGTCCCGGACCTCCTGCCCACACTTCACCGCCGCCGGCCAGCCACAAGCCACTACCATCACCCGCCACGGCCGCCGACCCGGCCAACCCGCACGCCGCAGGCACCGGCGGCAGGAGCCCGAACAAGTCCTCCACCCAGTCGTCCCATGGCTCCCAAACCGGAGCCTCCCCCACGCCCAGCAACGGGCTCGGTGACAGCGTCGTCATCGCTGTCGGCACGGTGCTTGCGTTCCTCGTTATCACCCTCATAGGCGGCGCCATCTGGTACACCAAGAAGCGCCGAAGGGGGAGGAATGATTACCACGCCGGGTTCATGTCACCCACGTCGCCGCCTTCTTATGCATCTTCCTCTCAGCGGCCGCTAGGTAGTTTGGTTACTCCGGTGGCGCATTTGCAGTATACACACTTCCTAATTCATACATTCTTGGTTACATCTAGCATTTAATTATACAAGTAATAGTATCTTCTCATTTCATTCAGGAGACTCGGCAAATGCAGTATCATCGTCGGCCGACCCTTCCATCTATAATTCTAACCACAGTGCCGGGAGCCCCCGGGTCCTCAAAGCGTGTGCGTCCGACATCAGCATGGGCAACTCCCGCTTCTTCACATACCAGGAGATGTACCAGATCACCGACGGCTTCTCGCCACACAACTTGTTGGGGGAAGGAGGGTTCGGGTCAGTGTACAAGGGCCGCCTGCCCGAAGGGATAGAGGTGGCTGTGAAGCAGCTGAGAGATGGGAGCGGGCAAGGGGAGCGTGAGTTCCAGGCTGAGGTGGAGATAATCAGTCGTGTGCACCATCGGCATTTGGTTTCACTGGTGGGATATTGCATTGCCAATAGCCAGAGGTTACTTGTCTATGATTTCGTGTCTAATGATACCCTACATTATCATCTTCATGGTAATGCTATAACATTTTTCTGCCTGAGGTAGTTTTGACAATACCTTTCCACATTGTGGCTGTACAAACTAAGGTAGTTTTGAATGATATAACCACAGGACATGGAAGGCCGGTTTTAGATTGGTCAGCCAGGGTGAAAATTGCTGCTGGTGCTGCTCGTGGAATAGCATACCTACACGAAGATTGTAATGTTCTTTCTTACCTTTTCACCACTTTTCCCATTTATTTAGGTGTTTTTTGGGACATTTATTTTCGTTTCTATTAATCCATCTGCCTTCTTTGCCCTTTTTGCAGGCCATCCCAGGATAATCCACCGAGACATCAAATCCTCAAACATTTTGTTAGACAATAACTTTGACGCACTGGTAATTGCACGCCCTAAATGAGCAGGGGATATCTCATGATATAGCTAATTTGCTGAATAGATGCTATCTGTGAATTCTAGGTGGCTGATTTTGGTCTTGCAAGATTGGCTTTGGATCCTGCCACACACGTGACTACTCGTGTTATGGGAACATTTGGGTGAGCAAACGTACTGGCAATTTCAGAAACATTTATTGTCATCTTATTGAATTGATGGCTGAACAATGTTTCTTCCTTTTTTGCAGATACATGGCTCCAGAGTACGCATCGAGTGGAAAATTGACTGAGAAATCTGATGTATTCTCTTTTGGTGTTGTTCTCTTAGAGCTTATGACTGGTCGAAAGCCTGTTGATGCATCAAGACCATTGGGTGATGAGAGCCTTGTTGAGTGGGTGAGTCATGGCACTGAACTAGTTGTCCAAAGTTATTTTCACTTAATGCTCATTGGTTATTTGTAGCTGATACTTAGTTGACACGTGTGTATCTTATTAAAGGCCTCCTAGATTCTTTGTTCACTAGGACAGTCATGCTACCCAAACTTGTTTCATCGGATTTGATGGATTCGATGTTTTAGAGGTTACAAGTTGAATTTCAATTAAATGCCGGATTCCCATATCTGGTATTGCACTAATCATTTTGTGGGATAACTCACTAGGCATATAATTATATGTTCTGGGAACATCACTATTCATTTTTCAGATATGAAGTAGAGTGTCTATGCCTATGACATGTCATAGTTGCTGGAACCTAGGATCTGCTGCATGGTGATGCATAGCTAGTTTGCTATGGAATCAGCATGATGCATGCTGATTATATTATATCCCGACATTCTCATGTGCACATTAATAAATTTTAAAAATGCTCTGGTTAGAATATTTACTGGTTTAGAATATATGTATATGTTTACGCACAGTGCAAAGAAACATCTCATAATGTTGATTATCTGTTAATGCAAAGCTGCAAGAGAAAGGTTTTTCACCCGTGGTTCACATTGATACAGTAATACCATGTATCTTGAGCAGTCGAAAATGAGCAGCACTCAAACAAACTGAATTATCTGCAACTTCAACTTTGCAGACTGACATTTCTTCACAACATGAATCTGTGTGCCTATTTGTTCTCTATTAAAATGAACATGTAGTTCCTCCTACATGTTCCTTCATTTACTTGGCCAACCCTTGTTTAAATTTGCGAACTGACATTGTTTTGCAGGCTAGACCATTGCTTAGCCGAGCTCTTGAGACGGGAAATTTGGAAGAGTTGGTCGATCCTATGCTCGAGAAGAACTTCAACGAGGTTGAAATGTTCCGTATGATTGAATCTGCAGCAGCCTGCATTCGACACTCATCATCAAAGAGGCCCAGAATGAGCCAGGTATATATAAGCAGTTGTCTACCTGTCTCCACACAGACGAAATTGTACTTCCTCGATCACGTCATGTGGAAGGAAAATAACATCATCTGATCTGATATGATCTGACCAGAGGACTAACTTGCCATTTATTTCTCTCTCATTTTTCAGGTGGTGCGGGTTCTCGACAGTTTAGCGGACATCGACCTAACGAACGGTGTTCAGCCAGGGCAGAGCGAGCTTTTCAACGTAGCGAACACCGCGGATGTCAGGATATTCCAGCAGATGGTGCAGGGTAACCAGGACGAGAGCTCTGCGTTTAGCCAGTACAGCTGGATCAGCCGCAGCAGGGCGGACGCCGAGGCCACGTCCTCGAATTCCAGGATCTTGTGATCATCATCATCACCATCACTAATTCGGCCTAATTCGGCCAGATTGTACTGACCGTGTGTAATTCTTGTGCACTAATGATTGCTCTTGTGTACATCACACGATTAGATGTACTCTTTTCTTGATTGACAAATTAAGCTAGCTGTTGTTGTGGTTGCCTAACTGAAGACCACAATGTTTGAACTTGTAGACTCTTCTTTCTTTTTCTATTTTGTTGGCTTGACAACGGTGTCGAGGTCACAGCCAAAGGGAGAAAAACAGAGGCCCGATGACTTGTTGAACTCTGTTTGATTGACAATATGGTCTTACTTTCTTCCAATATCATATTACCACACGTATCGTATTATATGCATGCTCAGGACAACTTTTTGCTGACTGTCTATATGGTCCATTCATCTTCTAGATACAGTCTCAGAAGGCTACATAGATCAAGCAATAATTCTTTGTAACCTCTCAAGCTGAATATTTTCATGATGATGTTCTTTTTTTCCTCTAAAACGAAATTGAAACCCCAACATTTGCATCAAAAGATGCCCACAGGTTTTGAAAATTTTATTATTCAACAAAGCCCGAGAAAATGATGAATTGTATTATTCAAAAAAGACTGAGTAAATGATGCCCACGATTTCTTAAATTATTTTATTCAACAAAGCCAAAGAAAATGATGCCCACAGGTTTTTTAAATAATTTTATTCAACAAAATCCAAGAAAATGATGCCCACGGCTTTTTAAAATTATATTATTCAGCAAAGCATGAGAAAATGAATACATCGATCAGGCCAAAGCCATATTCCTATCACTACACCTACAAGCTTGACAAGGGAGGCGGCCATGCATGATTAGAGCATCTCCAACGGGCGGCGCACTATATTTCGGCGCGTTAAACTTCGCTTTTGCCGCGCTGTAAACGGATAGCGCGCGCTGCGCTGAAATTTGCCCCGCCGGACGCGCCAAAATGCAGCGCGTGCTCGAGCGGTAAAATGGTTCCTCCGCCGGGCGCGCCAAAATACAGCGCGCGCGGGCGCGAAAAATAACTTTCTACACTACTATGCATTCAACAAGATCAAACACTCACATATAAATCATGAAACAAATGATTTACCATAGTTCAAATGGACACAAAGTGCAACACACATCACATAGTTCAAGAACGACACACAACATGACGTAGTTCAACAACGACACACAATATATGGTTCAAATGGATACAAAGTGGAACACACAATTTGTATATCACAAATGCATCTCACACTTCCGCATTTTCCAAGTCATCACCTTCTTTTGCTTCTCCTCCCTCGTCATCTTGGGTTGAAGGAGGAATAGTAGGATTCATGGAGGCCACGAATCCTCCCGATGGTGCTCCCATAGTCCCATAAACACCACTCACTGAGCCTCCCGTAGTCCTTCCGAAGACTCCTCCATAGCTTGGTCCTCCCAATGCCGGCCATGCCTCCCATGGCGGGCATGGGCATGCTTCCCATGCCGGTCATGCCTCCCATGGCGGACATGGGCATGCTTCCCATGCCGGCCATGCCTCCCATGTCGATCATGCCTCCCATTCCTCCTCCAAACATGTGCATGCCTCCTCCAAACATGCCCGTCGTGGGTGTGTTCATGTTGGCTATCAACAATATCTTCTTGGCCAACACTTCGTCGTGAGCAAGGTTGATGTACTCCTTTTGCCTCTCATCCATGTGGGAAGTATCCATCAAGAAAAGCTTCCTCTCCTCCTCCACTAGGCGTAGATGCTCCTCGTTGGCTTGCCTCTTCTCCTCCAAAGCCAACTTGGCAAGCCTATCCTCCAAAGCGGCTCTCCGAGCCTCCATAGCATCCATAGCCTCTTTCTCCAAGTTTCTTGCCACCTTCCTATCTTCATTTGCTTGCAACCTTGCATTTGCAATCCTTTCAATAGCAATTGAAATGCCATCATCTCCGGACTTCTTTCCCTTCATATCTTTGGCGGTCTTCCTACCAAGAACATTCCTCCGCCCATTGTTGACAGAGTGAGGAGTGGAGATTCTCTTCTTGCCTTCATCACTTGAATCATCATCATCGATGATTGTTGCATCAACGGTTGCATTGGCCACCATAGTTGCCGCATTCAACTTCCTGCGGGTCTTCCACTTTTCTTCATTCCCTAGCACTTCATAGCAATGATGCAAGGTGAATGGCTTGCCAAGAATCTTGTTGCCTTTCTTGCTCTTCTTTCCCACATCCCTATACAGTCCTTGAGCCATAGAGTTCTACAAAGCAAGCAAAAGATAATAGATGAGCTATATGAACTACAACCGTATCCTTCACATATGAGCCATATGGTCAACATAGTAGTAGAATTGCTTACCCTATCATTCTCATTTGTGCCACTTGGGTTAATGACATCAACGTTGGCTTGCACGCCTGCCCATTTTTGGCAATCTTTGTTGATGCCGGACCAATGAGACCGAAGCGAACGCATGGTTCGCTCGTTCCCACTTGTGTTGTGGGCGTCGAAGTAATCCTTCATCCTCATCCAATATGTGTCTATTGTTTGATCGGTACCGGTTGTTGGATCCATTACAATTGTCAACCATGTCTTGCAAAGCAACTTGTCCTCCGCTATGGTGTAGTTCGCCGACCGACCGGGATGGCGAGGTTCAATCAACCCTTATCCTTCCTCATCGATGTCCTCATATTCCTCCCATCCCTCAACAGTTTCATCATGCATAAACGAAGATCCAACATTCATTGCCTCCATGAAAGACTCATCATCGACTCTATATTGCAATGAAATTCATTATTCTCCGGCTATGTATGCATCTAAACTAAAATTTGGATGAAAAGAAGGGTTTTTACCTCTCCGGCATTTCCTCATACACCGTATGTGTGCCGGATGGAGGCGCCGCCGGCGGCTGGTTCGTCGGTGGAGGAGCCGGCGGAGGCTGCATGCGGCGGGTCGCGGACACCTTCACTTTCTTCGGCGGTGCGATGGAGGCGGCGCCCATAGTTCCGTACGGGCATTTGGACGACGGCGCCTTCTTCCTCGGTGGTGCCCGCGCATTTCCAGGGACCTGCGCGGCGGCGGCTGTGTGCAGCGTCGCGCGCGGCGGGACAAAGAGAGCACGGGCAGCGACGATTGTGTTGCCGGCGTCGGCGCCACTGCTAGGGTTTGGCGCATGGGCCGGCGTCACGACGGAGGCGGCTGCAGCGGCGACGGGTGGCACGGAGTAGGGAGGGGTCGGTGGGGTGCTAGAGGGCCCGTCCATCGCCAGGATTGCGCCGACGGTCACGCAGAGGCGAGGGATTGGGCGGTGGGGCGGCGAGGCGCGGGGTTTCTTCGCGCGTGCGTGGAGCGATGACGCGCAGCTGGCGCCCAAAGTTTAGCGCCTGGGATTATGCAAAAAGCCGCGCCCTAAATTTTCTGGCCGCGCGTTTTCCACGCTTCTTGGAGGGCAATTCGGCTCCTTGGCGCAAAGCAGCGATTTATATAGCGCGAGGCCTATATAGCGCGCCTGTTGGAGATGCTCTTAGGGACATATGACTTGACCTCACACCGACGCATACCATCTAATTCGGATGTCGCACCTAGAACACAGCGACCTGGGATTACAAACCTGTCTAGCATACCCTCAGCATGCACATGTTGTGCGTGCTCTAGAAGCCGTTGTCGACCCGTCTTTAGGAGGGACAAACACACTAACCTTGCAGGCCTGCTGTCGATGCCAAAAAATTCCACCGTGCGTCCGTCAACACTCGTCCATTGCCTAGATCCCGGGGTATCGTCTTGGAGCAGGTGCTTGCTGAATACGTCAGGAGGTGGCACAACACGTGTCATCTTGGAGAACGACAATGTAGCACCAATGTCTTCCAATCTAGGAGAAACCCGAGAAAGGAGAGGCATACCGCAACGATGACACATTCAACAAGGTAGTAACACATAGACACCGTCATCGTCCACCATGAACAAAGTTGAAACACGGTTTCACCAGAAGCCGCAGCTCCCCAATCTCACAGCTGACTGAATTGCTAGCTTGCCACCGCTGTCGACAGACACTGCCATCATACACCATGACCAAAGTCAAAGCTCCATTTTCACCGGAAGCTGCACCTCCCTAATTTCGCAGCTAACTAAATCGCAATTTTGCCACTACTATCGACCATCTCGCTAGAGGACGTCCAAGGTCCGCCACTGATCTCCCCGTCATACGCTAAGCCTTGACACACATCGATGAATCTTGATGACCGTCAAAGTCCACTGCTTAGGACCTCCGATGTCGACGCGAGAGGCTGTCATAAGCCATCGGTTGGTGCGGGCTTCTCCCGTGGCGCCCTCGGCAAAGACGAGGCAGAGGGGATGCAACCGTTTCGTATGCAGTTTGGCCAATTTTGTAGGCATATTGGATATTTTATCTAAATCCATCTACTACTCCCTTCGATCCATAATAGTATTTTACTAAATCAGACATTTGTTATGGATTGGAGGGAGTAGTAATTTTGAGCACGTACAAATGAAAAACATAGAGATATGTAGCCATGGAATCAAATCCGGAAGGATCGCTCCGTACCTCCCGGGCCCTCTCGCGTGAGAGGGCTCCGGAGGCTCCCCATCTCATATCCCTAGAAGTTGTCACCGGACTTCCTCCCCGGCCGTTGTCCCCGCTGCTGCGGGTGGTGGCGGCCACACCTGGCCGACGAAGATGGCGGGCGTTGGCGGTGGCCCTTGAGACAGATCCCCTTCAGACGGAGGTGGGGCCTCTCTGGCGGCGCAGAAGGATTGGCGGTGGCAGCTCGGCGAGAGGCGGTGTCATGAGCTGTGGCGGGCTCGGGGACAGAGCGGGAGAGGCTCGGGGCGTGGCGCCTGCGACGGCTCCATGCGGGCGCCTTTCTGGCCGTGGGGGGTGTGGTGCAGCGGCGTGCCGTGGCCAAGACCTCTCCCCGACGAGCTCGAGCGGTCCTCCTCGCGCGCTGGCTATGTGCTCATCGGCCCCGATGGTCGGCCTGCTCGATCCGTTCTCCAGAAACCGGCCGGCGGTGTAGGGATTGCTATGTCGGATCTAATAAAGGAGGTGGTCCTTTGGTTTCTTTCACATGATGACGAAGGTCTGCTTGATGTTTGCCCTCGTTGATCTGGTCTGGAGAGGCGGGTTCCGGAAGGCTCCGTCGGCGAACTCCCATGGATGTATCATGCCTGGAGATTGCTGGATCGAAAGGTATTCGATCGTGCGCACCTTGTTTTCCTTGCCACTTGGTTTCAGTGGGAGCATTTCGAAGATCTGTTGTTTGTTCCCACCAAGTGTCATTCTTAGAGCCATGGTGAAGTCAGATGTGGAGAATGTGAGGAAAGAAAAAAATATGAGAGTAGCGATGGTGATTTTAGTTCTTGTGGCGACGGAGATCTGGTTGTGATGACCCACAAGTATAGGGGATCGTAACAGTCTTCGCGGGTAGTATTGCCCAATTTATTGATTCGACACAAGGGGAGCCAAAGAATACTTGCAAGCCTTAACATTTGAGTTGTCAGTTCAGCTGCACCTGGAAATAGTTATTGCTCATAGAAGTTTATCAGTAGCAACAATTTGTAGTAGCAACAGCAGCAGTGAAACAGGAGCAATAGTAACAGTAACGGTAACAGTAGGATCGAGTGCGGTAGGCATAGAGATGGATGGACGGGCATTGCATGGACGAGTCTAAACATGTAACTTCAAGATCTAGGGCCTTGAAGATAAATAATAACAAGCATCCAAGTACTAAACAATCCTAGGCATGTGCTCCAAATATAATCATACGTGCTCGCAATGAGAATTTGCACAACATCTTCTGCTGACCCATGGCAGTGGGCCTCTAGGGAACTACTGGCAATTAAGGTGCTCCTTTTAATAGAGCACCGGAGCAAAGCATTAACACTCCGTGAACACATGTGATCCTCACACCACAGCCATCCCCTCCGGTTGTCCCAATTATTGTCACTTTGGGGCCTTTGGATCCGGAAAATGATATGTGTACACAACTTGTAGATAAGATCACAAACAATACTATCATAATGATTCAATAATAAGATCAGATCTGAGATAATGACACTCGGTCCCTAGTGACAAGCATTAAGCACAACAAGTTGCAACAAAGTCAAATATCACTAATAGAGATACTAGGCACTATGCCCTAACAGATCTTATTCGATTACATGATAGAACTCATCCAATCCCTACCATCCCCAAACCTACAGCGGGGGATTACTCACTCATGGATGAGGGAAACATCGGTGGTTGATGGAGATGCGTTGGTGATGACGATGGCGATGATCCTCTCCAAATTCCCCGTCCCGACAGGGTGCCAGAACGGAGTTTCTGGATCCGAATCTTGGTTTCTGGTGGCGGCGGCGGAGCGGAACTCTTTCTGAAAAACTATCGAACCCCCCTTGGTTTTTAGGTCGAAAGGCAACTTATAAACAGAGGGAGGTCGAGGAGGTGCCTGGGGAGGCTGCACCCCCTCCAGGCGCGGCCAGTGGTGGGCCCGACCTAGGGTGGGTGTGGCCCCCCCAGGCCTCCTCTCTGTCCCGTCTTCTGGCTCTGTGGATCTTCTGGTGAAATATAATTTTTGGCATATTTTCCGGGATTTTTCCTGATAGTTGATTTTCTCCACAAAAATAAGACACCAAGGTAATTCTGCTGAAAACAGCGTCAGTCCGTGTTAGTTGTATCCAAATCATACAAGTTTAGAGGAGAAACAATAGCAAAGTGTTTGAGAAAGTAGATACGTTTTGGACGTATCAACTCCCCCAAGCTTAGCTTATTGCTTGTCCTCAAGCAATTCAGTTGATAACTGAGTGCGATAAAAGAACTTTTACGAACACATGAGTAGATGCTTAGACAATTCATAATAAGGAGTATGCAACTAAGTCTACGCAATAGTCATTGCAAGCTACAAAGAGAAACCAACTCAATAATAATAAGTAGCATGAAACATAAACATAAGCAACATTTCAATGCTCATAGTAAGGTATGATAGAGTGGTATCTCGCTTGCCTTTGTTTGTAGAGCACAATATGAATGCCAAGGCACCTCTGAAGTTCAAGTGAAGACTAGAGGTAAATATATCAGAGATACAAGCATCAAAGTCATGGCATAATTAACCAAGTTTTGGAACAAACACAAGAATGACAACTATGCTCTCAAGAAGTTTCTCATAGAATAATTGGTGACTCAATAAAATTGTGAAAATGGTTTTGAAAGGTTTGAAAGGCTTGCCAATGCTGAAAGGAAGGTACTCATTAGCTTTGAGCTCTCATTGCCCCTATCATAGGCATCTTCATGTGGTTAAGGTGAAAGTGAGGTCCACTCTGAATCATATGCTTGACAGACTATAAACTGGAAATCCCAAGTCCCTTGAGTACGAGGGTCGCTCCGCATGCTACTCAACTTTGGTCACCTAAAATTTCTTGTCATTGTAAATACATGCATATCATCGAGAACCGCCAATGGGGTACCCCTTGCACATGGTACATGAGATTTCCCATAACCAAAATGACAAGGCAAGCAGACAATGAGCATCTCAGCAATCTTTTTATTTACCATATGCATAGCTTTTTATTGAGGATGCTTCATAGATGCTCATTATGGTGATGCTGCAAGTTTCCACCATGATTAGGCATGGCTTAGGCTAGCGGCCCAGTCGTTTCTCTAACACAATGTATAAACTCCATGAACTCACAACCTCCCCTTTTATTTCACATCATCGACATCCGTAAACAAAAGAGTAAGGTATCGACTGGATGATATATCCAAAAAGTATTGAAAGAATTCCCCGTGATAGCATGGTTCTGCTGACTCCCAGCATATAATTAGCAAGCATATAACTTTGATGGACTAGTCACAATGGTTCAGAATTATTAAGCGCAAGGAATAAAGTGTGCTATCAAGTTCGTGAGAGCTTTACTAACTAACCTTCTCAAAACTAACAAACATTTTATTTTGGAAGAAAACCCGACATATATAATATGCACTGAAGTAGCAAATGATGCTAATAGGTAGGTATGGTGGACACAGCTGGCAATATTGGTTTTGGGGAGTTGGAAACACAGGTAGAGCACATACTCAGTGCAAGTGAAGGCTAGCAATAGAGAGGGAGCGGCAAACGAGAGAGCAATAGCTATCATAATCATGCTTGCAACAAAACATGACTAATTATGGCATGAAAGTGATATCAGAACTCTGAGGCAAAATAAATCATCGAGGCTTACTGACTATTGATTAGTCATATGCATGCGTGAGCATGTGCCAAGTCGATTCACATGAATAGTCAGAGGAGGATACCACAATATCATACCAAAATATGAATAAAACAATGCAAGCAAACATTCATATGACATGCTACAAACTATTAGCAAGCTGGAGCTAATCATAGACAAGCAAGAACTACTAAGTATCCATAATGACATACACCTTACACAAACAGGCTAAGCATGCTCACAATGATGAGTATATGTACAAAATGAAAACAAATAGAGTTCGTTACCAGCATCTTACCACACCTCAAGTTGTCTTAATCTTCATTATTGCCCTTAACTTGTGTGACTTGAATAATTAACATGAAACCAAAATACACTGAGGACGGCTGAACCCTGAAAGAACTCACAAAACCAAAGAAGAAGAACAAATATTTTTGGTGTTTTTGATTTTTTAGAAATAAGCAAACAAAGAAAAACCAAACAAAAACAAAGCAAACCAAACAAAGCAAAATCATTTTGAAAATTTCTTTTAAGGCAAACCAAAGCAAAGAAACAAACCAAGAGAAACAACGAAAATATTTTTGGTATTTTTGGGTTCTTGAGAAAGAATCAACAAGAATCAAAAAGAAAGCGAAACAATGGATATACAAAGATCCGACCGAACATGATATATATATATATATATGAGTGTGATGTTGGTATACCTCCCCCCAATCTTAGGCTTTTGGCCTAATTGGGGCTCAATAGCGCGGGTAGTAACCCCATGCTGGTGGGTCATCATAGGAACGATCATAGTCAGGCGCCTGCAATGAAGAAGAAGACGCGCCCCAATCAAATGAGGGCTGCTGGTATGAAGACTCTCCCAAGTTGGAGGGCTGAACCGAATTGTCTTTGGCATCCTCTTCAACATTCTCCTCTTGCTGGGAGAGTTCCCCCACATATGTGTCAACCTCCTCCTCCGTAAGCGACCATCCTTGTCTGTTATCAAAGTTAAACAAAACAGGTGCATGCAAATAAACTATTTTATCAGTCCTACCCTTTCCCCGACCTTGCTGGGCAAAAGATAATTCATACGGTAAACTTCTCAAATTAGCCCCCAAGGAAACAAAACTAAATCATGGATTCAATATCAAGCCTCTCTATGGGGAACTGAAAATCTGAATAATGAGGCTCTAAACCATGGAAAGCTAGCAACCTAGAAGCAATGAGACCTCCACAAATTCCACCCTTCTCGTGGTTGGTGGTGAGACGGTGAGCTATCAAAGCACCCAGGCTATAAGATCTATTCCTATTCAGAGCAACTGCGATAAAATCTAGATCAAATGAAGACAACTTTCTAGCAATCTTTCTAGGAAGAACACACTTGGTAATGAAATAGGCAAAGTATCTAATAGCTGGGAGCTGAATGTTCCGAATTTTACCACTTTCCTTTGAGAAGTCGAAACCTTGACAAATCTCAGCATATAAATCCATAATTGACTTGGGCCTTTCCTTGATCTTCTCACAAGATCCCCACTGAGGTACTCTAATTGCTGCACAGAAATCAGCAAAAGGCAGGTCGACAGGTATATTTCATATTTTGTAATGGACCATGGGATTATAAGTAGACCAAGTGAACTGGAAGTCCTGCACAAAATCCATGGTTAGCTTAACATATTGGAACGGTTCACCTTCAACAAAGTGTTCCAACCCTGCATTTGTAACCATAGTTTGGAAATCTTGAAGGATCCCCGCAGTTCTCATAAATTCATGGCATGGATATATGGAAGGAAAAACCGCCTCCTCATGATGAACCTTCATTGGCTCATGCACCATCAAGTCATATTGATTCAGTGGATAAGCACTCATCTTCCTTGCTGAAATTTTAGACAACCATCAAACCAAGTGATTTCTAAGTTGATAAATGATGAGCAACTACTATAGGAACTTGCTAGAGGACTACACATGCATCAAAACAAAGTTTCTAAGCATAGAACAAGCATTCAAGCTTAAACAACCTGACACCTATAGCAGCAAAATACTCAAGATACAATCTACCAATCACAAATCTAATTGGACAAGTGGAGGAGGCACATACCAAGGAACAATCCCTCCAAAAATCGACACTTGAGATGGGCTGAACAATGAGATCGAAAATCACGAGCAAGAACATCAAGAACTCGAGCTTGAGCAAGTTTTTCGGTGTTTTTTGGGAGAGAGAAAGAAGGTGGCTTTGAGTAGGCAGCCTAGAGGGGCCTAGGTGGTATAGACCCCCCAGGCGCCGCCACCTGGTAGGTTGCGCCTACCATAGGTTCGGTGGCCCCCTGGGTCACTTCAGGTGCCTCTCTGCCCCTTTTTTCGAGGAAAAATTTGTTTTTAATTTTTTAGGATTTTTCGGGAAACTTTATTTTTGGCCAATTTTCAGGGTATGGAAATTGATTTTCTGACAGAAACAGTTTTTTCAGAAGAAGCAAAAGCAAACCAAAAGCCAAACTACATGAGCTCTAAGAAACTCAAACAAACAAACAACTAGCAAAACTAAGCTAAATCAAAGACTAGGAAGGAGAAAAGTAAAATAAAGCAAGTATAACCACAGTGGAAACATTATTTTGTTCAATAAAATCCTTTTGTTAACAAGGTTGATCAAGTCTTGTTACCAAAAAAATCTTATATGAAACAAAACTTTGCATTCCACAAGGTGATTATGTTACCTCATACTTGATAGCAATGGTACCAATCATAATAGTTTCAAAATTTTCTTGTGGAATGGGACAATATATTTCTCCAACCTTGATGCTCTCAATATTTTCAATGGAATTCAGGCAATAGCTCTTAACAACCTTCTTGGGGAAATAGACAGTGTGCTCTTTGTCATTAATATTGAATGTTACTTTTCCTTGATTGCAATTGATGATAGAACCTGCAGTATTAAGAAAAGGTCTCCCAAGAATAATAAACATATTATCATCTTCAGGCATTTCAAGCACAACAAAATCAGTTAAAACCAAGCAATTATGAGCTACTTGAACAGGAACATCCTCACATATACCAACAAGAATAGTAGTTGACTTATCAGCCATTTGCAAAGATATATCAGTTGGTATCAACTTTTCTAGCTGGGGTCTCTTGTAGAGAGAAAAAGGCATAACATTAACTCCAGCTCTCAAATCACATAAAACAATTCTAACATAATTATTCCTAATGGAGCAAGGAATAGTTGGTATACCTGGATCACCAAGTTTCTTTGGAACCTTACCATTGAAGGAGTAATTAGCAAGTAGAGTAGAAATCTCCTCATTAGGAATCTTCCTTTTATTAGAGACAATATCCTTCATATACTTTGAATAAGGAGGCAACTTAATAGCATCGGTCAAAGGAATTTGCAATAATAAAGGCTTCATCCACTCACAAAACTTCTTGTACCGTTCTTCCTCCTTTGACTTGTGTTTCTTACCTGGAAAAGGCATAGGTTTCTGCACCCAAGGTTCTCTCTCTTTACCATGTTTATTAGCAATAAAATCTTCCTTTGTGTACCTAGTGTTCTTAGTGTGCTTCTTAGGTTCTTCCTCACCTTTCTCCTTGTCAGGAGACTCATTTTTATCATTACCACTCTCAGTTTCAACATCAGAGACAGATATACTATTAGGATCTACAGCAGGTTCAAGTGGTTCCTCAACTATCTTATGTTTATTTTTCTTCCTCTTACGAGGACTACCACTATCTTCACCTTGTTGGGAATCCTGCTCTATTATTTTAGGGTGTCCTTCAGGATATAAAGGATCTTGAGTAGCTATACCACTCCTAGTTCTAATTCCATAAGCATGTTTATTTCCTGAAGCATTAACTAGCATATCCTTTTGTACCTTAGAAAGTTGATCAAGTTGGGTTTGAACCATTTGAAAGTTTTTACAAAGCATTTTAATATCATTAGAAGTTCTTTCCACAATATCTTTCAACTCATGGATAGCTCTAGAGTTTTCCAATAAATGATTCTGAACTTGTTTATTAACATTACCTTGTTTAACAATAAAAATGTCAAGTTCCTCTAAGCATTGATCAGGAGGCTTACCATAAGGAATATCACCTTCATCAAAGTGTTAGAGAGAGTGTACCTCAATAGTAGATGAGTGGGGAATTGGCTTACATAATTCTTCTATAGGAGGTATATTCTTCACATCTTCAGCTCTAATACCTTTCTCCTTTAGACACTTCTTAGCTTCCTTCATCACTTCATCATTTAGTGCAATAACTCCCCTCTTCTTTGTTGTTGGTGTTGGAACTGGTTCAGGCATAACTGGTTCAGGAGTAATAGGCTTAGGTGCATTCAGCTCAGTTGAAGTCCAATCATCATAATTCTTGCTTATTTTAGCCATTAATTCTTCAGCATCTGTAGGAGTTCTTTTCCCGAAAACACAATCAGCAAAGTTATCTAGGTATGTCCTAGAATCATTAGTTAGTCCATTATAATAAATATCAAGAAGTTCGTTCTTAGGTAATGGACATCTAGGATGTGCATGAATCAAGGCACAGAACCTTGTCCATAACTCAGGCAATTTCTCTTCTTCTCCCTGTTTAAAATCAAAAAGTCTCTACAAAGCAGCATGCCTAGCACTAGGAGGAAAATATTTTTGGAAGAAAGAAGCAATCAGGGCTATCAATGGAACCAGGAGGTAATCTATTAAACCAATCCCTAGCTTCTCATTTTAGTGAAAAAGGGAAGATCTTAGTAACAAAGTACTTGCACATCTTAAAATCATCAGAGAACAAAGCACTCATAGTAGAAAACTCATTCATATGAGCCACAACACTCTCATTTTCAGTCCCACGGAAAGGTTCTTTCTTAACAATATCTAAATAAGATAAATCAAGAGAGAAATCATAATCTTCATATTTAATATCTATGGGAGAGGTGGCAAACTTAGGATCAGAGGATATCTTAGGCATAATAGTACGTCTAGCAAGGAGACTCTTAATAACACTAGTACCATGTGTGTTTCAGCACTCTTCAACAAAATCATCAGTGAACTCAATGTAACCATCATTAATATCATAACTCTCTATAGCCTCAGGTGAGCTAACAGGTGTAACAGTGTCTTCACTAGGAGTTTTGGTATTTCCTAGACTATCCATAGTAGCATCTAGGAAAGGACCTAATGAACCACTCGCATCAAGCACAATAGAAGTAACATCATGAGTATCAAAAGCAGTTTCAGACTCAGCAGTAGTAGCAGTGTGTGTAGCATGTGTATGTGGTGGTGGTGTGACAAGCTTACTTATAATAGATGGTGAATCAAGAGCAACAGAGGTGTTTAGGACTGTACCTCTTCTTGTAGTGGATGGCAAAATAGGGAATTTTCCATCACGAGACTTCCTCATGATGAAAAGATTAGCAGTGCACAATAGTAGATCCAAGTGAACTTACAAATAAAGCTATGCTCCCTGGCAACGGCGCCAGAAAATAGTCTTGATGACCCACAAGTATAGGGGATCATAACAGTCTTTGCGGGTAGTATTACCTAATTTATTGATTCGACACAAGGGGAGCCAAAGAATACTTGCAAGCCTTAACAACTGAGTTGTCGGTATTGCACTGAAATAGTTCTTGCTCACGAAGTTTATCAAGAGCAATAGTTTGTAGTAGCAACAAAGCAACAACAAAGTGAAATAGGAGCAATAATGTGATGAATAGCAGATGATTCGAAAGTCACGGTAGGCATAGGGATGGATAGACGGGCGTTGCATGGACGATTCTAAACATGTAACTTCAAGATCTAGGGCATTGTAGATAAATAATAACAAGCATCCAAGTACTAAACAATCCTAGGCATGTGCTCCAAATATAGTCATATGTGCTCGTATTGAGAACTTGTACAACATCTTCTATCCAGCTAGCCCATGGCAGCGGGACCTCTAGGGAACTGTTGGCAATTAAGGTGATCCTTTTAATAGAGCACCGGAGCAAAGCATTAACACTCCGTGAACACATGTGATCCTCACACCACAGCCATCCCCTCCGGTTGTCCCAATTATTGTCACTTTGGGGCCTTTGGATCCAGACAATGATATGTGTACAACTTGCGAAGATCACAAACAATACTATCATAATGATTCAATAATAAGTTCAGATCTGAGATCATGGCACTCGGGCCCTATTAACAAGCATTAAGCACAACAAGTTGCAACAAAGTCAAATAGCACTAATAGAGATAGTAAGCACTATGCCCTAACAGATCTTATTCGATTACATGATAGAACTCATCCAATCCCTACCATCCCCACGCCTACAACGGGGGATTACTCACTCATGGATGAGGGAAACATCGGTGGTTGATGGAGATGCGTTGGTGATGACGATGGCGATGATCCTCTCCAAATTCCCCGTCCTGGCAGGGAGACAGAACGAAGTTTCTGGATCTGAATCTTGGTTTTTGGTGGCGGCGGTGGAGCGGAACTCTTTCTGGAAAACTATCGAACCCCCCTCAGTTTTTAGGTCAAAAGGAAACTTATAGGCGTAGAGGGAGGCCGAGGAGGTGCCTGGGAGGCTGCACTCCTCTAGGCGCGGCCAGTGGTGGGCCCGCGCCTAGGGTGGGTGTGGGCCCCCAGGCCTCCTCTCCGTCTCGTCTTCTGGCTCCGTGGATCTTCCGGTGAAATATAATTTTTGGCATATTTTCCGGGATTTTTCCTGATAGTTGATTTTCTGCACAAAAACAAGACACCAAGGTAATTCTGCTGAAAATAGCGTCAGTCCGTGTTAGTTGTATCCAAATCACACAAGTTTAGAGGAGAAAAAATAGCAAAATGTTCGAGAAAGTAGATACGTTTTGGACGTATCAGGCTGCGTGATCTAGGACTCGTTGCAGCGACTGTTGGTGCGTGAAGACAACAGAGGGGAAGTTCCAAGTCTTACCTTGCAGGGTGAAAATCCAAGGTCTAGCCTTAACTGGTTGTGCCTGGCAATGACCTTGTCGAAGTCATTGCTTTGTGAGCGAGGACTTTCTCCAGGATGAAAACCTATGATCATTGATCGGGCAACGAGGTGCTTGGGCACTGTTTCCTTCTTGAAGGCGTTATTATTGGAGTGGAGGACTACTGGTATTGTTCTGATGGTGTCAGTGTCGTTGCTTTAAGGATTAGTTCTCTGTAGCGGTGATGGCGCCTGAGAGCGCTTCGTCCGGAAACCCCAAGAGAAAGGTGTGGAGAGCACAACAACAAGTCTTACCTCAGTAATAAACCGAGGTTATCGAAACAATAGGAGGAAGGAAACGTCTCAAAGGTGTTGCAAGCAACTTGGAGACTGATGCGTGCAGCAACACTTCGTTGGGAGACCCCAAGAGGAAGGTATGATGCGGTACAGCAACAAGTTTTTCCTCAGTAAGAAACCAAGGTTATAGAACCAGTAGGAGGAAGGAAACGTCACACAGGTGTTGCAAGCAACATGGAAACCTGCACAACACAAACTCAAGACTTTGCCCCAACTAACAGTGAGGTTGTGAATCTCACCGGTTGCTGTAACAAAGGATTAACTGTATGGTGTGGAAGGTGATGATGGTTTGCAGCAAGTAAATAGTAACAGTGGAAGATGTATCAATGGTAAAGATTGGACCGGGGTCCTGATACGTCGGTAACGTATCTATAATTTTTGATGCTCCATGCTTGTTTAGTATCTACTTTGCTTTGCTTTGCTTTGTCTACACTTTGAGGTGTTTTTGGCCCAGTTCTTTTGGTGGCTTCTCCCAAAGCCTTGACTTCACCGGGAAGCCGGTTCAAAAATTGCAGGCTTCCAAATTTGTTTAGCCTTAACTATTTTGGAAGCCTCAGAAATTTTTTAGACCGCTTCCCAGAAGTCAAAGAGGCGGCTTGAGAGAACTGGCCTTCTATCTTTTCTGGAACTAACCTATTAACAAGTTTCCACAGTGCCAAGTTGCATGTTTTCTTCTGTTTTTGGTTCCAGAAAGGCAAAAAACCAATATTCTCGAAATTGGACGGGACAAAAGCCAAATTCAATATTTTACCGTGGGCGACACGAAGTCCAGAGGAGAGACGAAGAGGCGCCACGGGGCGGCCAACCCCCCTTGGTGCGAGTGGGACCAGCCCGCGCCTAGGCAAGGTGTGCCCCCCCTGGTCACCTCCCAGCCTCGCCTCTTTGCCTATAAGCAGCCCCCGATACAAAAACCCTAGACACCCGATCAAAACTCCACGAAACCTTCTGTAGCCGCTGCCACCGTCGTCCCTAGATTGGAGGGGATCTGAAGTTCTTCCTGGCACCCTGCCGGAGGGGATATCATCCTGGAGGCTTTCTTCTCCGGTATGATTCGTGAGTTGTTCCACCTTGGACTACGGGTCCATGTAGTAGCTAGATGGTTGTATCTCCTCCTTGTGCTTTCATTTATAGATCTTGTGAGCTCCGTTCATGATCAAGATCTAATCTATTTGTAATCATGCATGTTGTGTTTGTGGGGATCCGATGGATATTGAGATTACTATGTCAGATTGATTAATGGTTTTTTCTATTTTGATTCTATCATGTATGTGTTGTTTGTGATCTTGCATGCTCTCCGTTGCTAGTAGCTATCTTGGCCAAGTAGTTGCTAGTGACTCCAAGAGGGGGTATTTTATGCTCGATAGTGGGTTCATGCCTCTAGTTTCCAAGGGAAGTGACATAAATCTCTTCGGTTGTAGATGTGTTGTTGCCACTAGGGAGAAAACAATGGTCTCTTGTTCATGGAACAAGTGGATTGTTTACCTTACACACTTTTCTTAAAGCAGTTGTCTGTTGCTTGCAACTTAATACTGAAGGGGGTTCGAATGATAACCTGAAGGTGGACTTCTAGTCATAGATGTAGTTGGATGGCGGTCTATGTATATTGTTGTATTGCCCAATCGAATCGAGGATTTTTGTCGATATTGCATTGTTATGCCTTTCTCTTCACATCCAATTGCCATTGTAATTTGTTTACCCTTCATGCCAAGTTGTTTCTCTAAGGAGAGCACCTCTAGTGAACTATGGACCCCGGTCCAATCTTTATCATTGATACATCTTCCACTGTTACTTGTTTACTTGCTGTAAACCATCATCACCTTCCACACCATACGTTTAATCCTTTGTTACAGCAAACCGGTGAGCTTGACAACCTTACTGATTCGTTGGGGCAAAGTCTTGAGTTTGTGTTGTGTAGGTTTCCACGTTGCTTGCAACACCTGTGTGACGTTTCCTTCCTCCTACAGGTTCGATAACCTCAGTTTCTTACTGAGGGAAAACTTGTTGATGTGCTTCTTCACACCTTGCTCTTGGGGTTCCTAACGAAGCGCTCCTACATCAACTCAGCGCTGCATCAGGTCCATAGTTCACTAGAGGTGTTCTCCTTAGAAACAAACATGGCATGCTGGGTAAACAAATTACAGCAGGGCAATTGACAGGACTGAGCAGGGCATACCAATGTAATACTAGGTATAAAGATCCTATGAGATTCGATTGGGAAATACAACAATATACATAGACCGCCATCCAACTGCATCTATGACTAGAAGTCCACCTTTGGGTTATCATCCGAACCCCCTCCAGTATTAAGTTGCAAGCAATGCATACGCTTTAAGAAAAGTGTGTAAGGTAAACAATCCACTTGTTCCATGAACAAGAGATCGTTGTTTTCTCCCTAGTGGCAACAACACATCTACAACCGTAGAGATTTCTGTCACTTCCCTTGATTAAGTAGAGGCATGAACCCACTATCGAGCATAAATACCCCTATTGGAGTCACTAGCAACTACTTGGCCAAGATAGCTACTAACAACGGAGAGCATGCAAGATCACAAACAACACAGACATGATAGAATCAATAAGACAAAACCATTAATCAATCTGACATAGTAATCCCAATATCCATCGGATCCCCGCAAACACAACATGCATGATTACAAATAGATGAGATCTTGATCATGAACGGATCTCACAAGATCTATACATGAAAGCACAAGGAGGAGATATAGCCATCTAGCTACTACATGGACCCATAGTCCAAGGTGGAACTACTCACACTTCATATCGGAGCCTGGCATGATGAAGAAGAAGGCCTTCGGGATGATCTCCCCTTCGGCAGGGTGCCAGGAAGAGCTTCAGATCCCCTCGATCTAGGGACGAAGGTGGCGGCGGCTATAGACGGTTTCGTGGAATATTGATCGGGTACTTAGGGTTTAGGCATCGGGGGCTTCTTATAGGCGAAGAGGCGAGGCAGGAGGGCCACCAGGGAGGCTGCACCCCCAAGTGCGGGGTGGGCCCACCCGTGTGGCCAGGGGGTGTGTCCCCCTGGTGAGTCTTCCTCCGTCTCATATTCCGGCTTCGTTTTCCCCATGGTAAAATATTGACTTTGGCTTTTGTCCCGTTCAATTTCGAGAATATTGAATTTCTGCCTTTCTGGAACCAAAAACAGAAGAAAACAAGCAACTGGCACTGTGGCAACTTGTTAATAGGTTAGTACCACAAAACATATGAAAAGCACCAAAGTGTGGACAAAGCAAAGCAAAGTAGATACTAAACAAGCATTGAACATCAAAAATTATAGATACGTTTCCGACGTATCAAGCATCCCCAAGCTTAACTCTTGCTCGTCCTCGTCCCTGGGCAGGGTGTGGGCCCGCTGGCCGCCTCCCAGCCTCGCCTCTTCGCCTATAAGAAGCCCCTGATGCCTAAACCCTAAGTATCCGATCAATATTCCATGAAACCATCTATAGCCGCCGCCACCATCATCCCTAGATCGGGGGGATCTGAAGCTCTTCCCGGCACCCTGCCGGAGGGGAGATCATCCCAGAGGCCTTCTTCTTCATCATGCCAGCCTCCGGTATGAAGCGTGAGTAGTTCCACCTTGGACTACGGGTCCATGTAGTAGCTAGATGGTTGTATCTCCTCCTTTGTGCTTTCATGTCTAGATCTTGTGAGCTCCGTTCATGATCAAGATCTCATCTATTTGTAATCATGCATGTTGTGTTTGCGGGGATCCGATGGATATTGAGATTACTATGTCAGATTGTTTAGTGCTTTTGTCTTATTAATTCTATCATGTCTGTGTTGTTTGTGATCTTGCATGCTCTCCGTTGTTAGTAGCTATCTTGGCCAAGTAGTTGCTAGTGACTCCAAGAGGGGGTATTTATGCTCGATAGTGGGTTCATGCCTCTATTTAATCAAGGGAAATGACAAAAATCTCTAAGGTTGTAGATGTGCTGTTGCCACTAGGGGGAAACAACGGTCTCTTGTTCATGGAACAAGTGGATTGTTTACCTTACACACTTTGCTTAAAGCAGTTGTCTGTTGCTTGCAACTTAATACTGGAGGGGGTTCGGATGATAACCCAAAGGTGGACTTCTAGTCATAGATGTAGTTGGATGGCGGTCTATGTATATTGTTGTATTGCCCAATTGAATTTCATAGGATCTTTGTGTCTAGTATTGCATTGTTATGCCTTTCTCAGTCTTGTCAATTGTCCTGCTGTAATTTGTTTACCCAGCATGCTATGTTTGTTTATCTAAGGAGAATACCTCTAGTGAACTATGGACCCCGGTCCAATCTTTACCATTGATACATTTTTCATTGTTACTGTTTACTTGATGCAAACTATCATCACCTTCCACACCATACATTTAATCCTTTGTTACAGCAACCTGTGAGATTGACAATCTCACTGTTAGTTGGGGTAAAGTCTTGAGTTTGTGTTGTGCAGGTTTCCATGTTGCTTGCAACACCTTTGAGACGTTTCCTTCCTCCTACTGGTTCGATAACCTCGGTTTCTTACTGAGGGAAGACTTGCTGCTGTGTTGCATCACATCTTGCTCTTGGGGTTTCCCGACAAAGAGCTCCCACGTTGACAAAGCGCCATCACGGCTATAGACGATTCCGTGGAATATTATTCGGGTACTTAGGGTTTAGGCATCGAGGGCTTCTTATAGGCGAAGAGGGAGGACGAGGGGGTGCCTGAGGCGGCTGCACCCCCCCTAGGCGCGGGGTGGGCCCACCCACACGGCTAGGGTGTGTGGCCCCCTCGAGGCCCTCCTCCGTCTCTTCTTCTGGCTCCGTGTTCCCCATGGTAAAATATTGACTTTCGCTTTTATCCCGTCCAATTCCGAGAATATTGATTTTCTTCCTTTCTGGAACAAAAAACAGAAGAAAACATGCAACTGGCACTGTGGCATCTTGTTAATAGGTTAGTATCAGAAAACATATAAAAACACCTCAAAGTGTAGACAAAGCAAAGCAAAGTAGATACTAAACAAGCATGGAACATCAAAAATTATAGATATGTTTACGACGTATCAAGCGAGACTTTTCTTTTTTGTAATTCTTTTTTTAGGCTGTGTGCATCCGTAGGGCCGCTAGGGCATGTGTTGTTATAGAGGCTGGGTGTAATTGGTATCCATATGATATTAATATATACTCTTTTCCAAAAAAAAATGAAATCAAATCCGGCCACCAAAATCAAATTCAATCCGTTTATCATCGCCAAACATAGAGATTTTCATGACACAGGCTGATCCACATCATCTAAATTATAATAGTTGTTAGATTTTACAAATTAAGGTTAAAATAATTTAATTATCGGACTTGTTAGTTCTCATGCGCATGAGAACTTCTTATGTCTTTGTCACCTCTATCGTTATTGGATTTATCTCGCGATTCGTGCAACGTGAAACTTATACATGAGTTACAACTAAGTTGTAACTGGGAATTTAATGAATTACAACTAGGTTATAACTGAGAATTAGTACAAATTTTATAAGTTACAACTAGATTGCAACTGAGATCTTGCACAAATAGTAGGATGATGCCAGCGATTAGAGCATCTCCACTTAGGGGGGGCCCTAAAGGGCTATGGGGGTGCCGACCCTCAAAATCACGCCTAGCCGGGCGCCCAATCTTTTTTTCGTGTCGACGCGGCCCATTTTGTCATCCAGCGTCCCTAGGCCGAACCAAACCCAAGGGGGACTAGCAGGGGTGCCGGATGGAGCTAAAAACTACGCGAGCCATCCCTGACAGTGAGATAGACGGCTCGACTCCCGAGCATTGTCCCGTCGCCGGCCACGTGGCTGCGAAATTGCTCGCCAGCGCGTTCTTCCGCCATGCCCTTCTCGCCTTTTCCACCGCTTTCCGTCCTTTTCTTGCTATATGTATGCGCGAAGGTCATCGCCATTGCAGATCCGCACCATGACCAACCCTCACACCCTCTCCCGTAATACCTAGGGCAGCGCAAGGAGGTGCTGCTTTCGTTAGTAGGGCCGGCGCACTGCCATGCCTGGCCGGCGTGGTTCCCCGCCTCACCCATCGTTCGCAGGAGAGTCGTGGCACCCGTTTCCGCCTCTCCCTGGACCCAATCACACCGACTCAGAGTGCTTAGACATGGAGTGGATCGACTCCGGCATAGCCAACACTGACGAGCCGGGCTGGGCCAGTTCCGACCCCAAGTCCGACGAGCCACTCGAACAGCGGGTGACTAACCGTCGTATTCAACGTGAGTACGTACGAGGGCTTTCGCGACCGCCAATATCCCCCGGGCTGGCTTACCGGACCATCGGCGAGCCTTACGGGTGGGACATCTTCCGTGAAGTTTTCCTGCCGGAGCACAGTCTGCTGCAAGAACTCGACAACGTCCACAGGCGGTTCTTCTATGCTTCGCGTAGAGAGACCGACGACGCTGACTTGCGTGCCAGGCTTGACCGAGCAAAGGAGCATTCCGACACGCAGCTAGCAAGATACAACTCGCTGTTTGACCTGTGGGATATCGCTAGAGGGCCACCGCCGCCGCGCCGCCTCCTGGCGAGAGCAGTGCCTTATGCCGCTGGAGACATTAAGTTTATCTTTTTTTAAATATAAATTGAAGTGTCTCGTTGTAAAAATTGAAGTGTTTGAACATTTGATTATCTTTATATTGGGGAGCATGTCTGGAAGCCGGCGCCCCTCAAATCGTGAACTTATTCATCTTCCCAATATGGCTCAAAATCAAACCGTACCAGACGCCGTATTAAATGAGAGTGAAGATGCTTTTAGTCCTAAGAAGTTTTCGGAAGCATGAGATCTAAACGCTCCCTTTAATTATCCGGGGTGCCCTTAACGCAAAGACACTCACGTGCCACAAGTTGATCAAGTCACAACTCACAAGCTGCCGGAGTTACTTCCGTGGAGTTTCACCTGACCCAGGATTGTTTCGGCATCGTGGCCGCAGGTGCGCCGCCTAATTGATCTTCAGCTACATCAGTATTCTTTTCTTCTTGGTGATGGATGCCTGATTGCTTACTTCGCATCGAGCATTGCATAGAACAAAGCAACAGGGGTTTATAGATCGGAGAAATTCTCAACCACCGGGGTAGATGGAGGGACAAGACCCGATGGCCCGAATTTGAAGGCTCGACCGCTCTGTTCCAAGGGCAGTTGGTCACGTGGAATGTAGGTGGGGTAAAAATTTACTCCCTTCATTCGAAAATAAGTGATTTGTTTTTGTCTAGACGGGGAGAGCAAGTACTATCCAGGTTTCCACTCTTGTTTATACAAATCGTGTGCTGAACTGCTGATTTTCTCCTCACGATCGAGAAGTGATCCAAAATTTCATTCTTAATACTCCCTCGGTTCAGAATTATATAACATTTTAGCTTTGTGAATTGAATGTAGCTTTTTAGTGTATAGATTCACTCAAACTTCTATGAACCTATACATTAAAAGGTGTCTAGATACATTCAATTCACAGAGTAAAACATCTTATATTTCTGAACGGAGGGAGTATTATGCGGTACTACTTTCTGGAAGAACTGAAGGGATCTTTTGTTTGGAAGATATACACCAAAATCAGATATATCTTTGCCATGAAGAATGCAAACAAGGCACTTAAATAATTTTTAAAAGAATATTTTAAAAAGTCATTCCACTGCCAATTAGCAATATTTACGTAAATATTACTTCTCCCGTCCCAAATTAGTTGTCTCGGTTTTATCTATATTCACATGTATAGAGATACATTTCGGTGTGTATGTAACATGCGCATCTAGATAAAGTTGAGACAAATAATTTGTGATGGGTGAGTATGTTTCTTATTTGTGTACGGCATGTGTTTTAGCTATCCTCTGGCATCGAAGAATCATGTTCTAAGATTACCAGTTTGTTAATTCACATTTAGAGTGTAGGTTGCCATGCATTCTCTTCCTTGTATTGATGGTCGTGTGTTTTGTAATATGCAAACCTGTTAATTTTCTTGCACTTTTTGGACCTTTTTTTGTTACCCTCATACAAAAGGTTACTAGCTGTTTCGTCAATCAGGGAATTTATAGATCTATCTGGCAGCTCTAAAAAGATGATCTTACTATGTCGAGACCGCTAGAATTGGAGCAAATCCGTGATCTGGTAGGCGACTGGTACAAGTGCTAGACTGGAGCTAGACAAGAAGCGTTGAGCGGGAACTTGAGAAATTCAAGAAACCTTAGAGGTAAAGTTCATTTTCTACAATAACAAGTTACTGCATCTCTATCTTTTTTTTGTGCTCTAGCACTCATTTCATGGGAAGATATACTTTCTATGCATGATCTTAGCTGGTATGCTGGATAAAATTACAATTCAAATTGAGCTTCTTCAGTAATGATAAGAATTGTGGCTTTAATTTAAATAACCTTTTTCGTATATATCAAACTCACTATTGCTCTGGGTAGTAGAATATGTGTCTCAATTTTATATGTTATATGCTATCCAATCATAGTATAGAATAACTATTTTTCTGTGTTTTTAATAAATACCTAGACATATAGAACCTTATTCACATTCTAAAATAATTAACAAGCCGTCCCCACAATGTCCCGTGAGGCTACCATAGGATGCTAAAAAACTCATCGATTCATATTGGTATATAAAAATTGTCATGGTTGATACATAGCATGTGAGTTCAACATCCCATGTGGTCCTTTAGTAGGTTATGGATGTAGTTAATGTGAAGATTGAATATCGAAAGTATAGTTGCTTGCTTTGTTTTTTTCCTTAGCTCAAATTTATTGTCTCGTGTACAACCGTACTCCCATCTGTTCCTTCTTTTACCGAGTGTATCGGCTTCTTTTTTTAAATTGAAACTTTACTATCGTTGACCAAATTTCAATAAAGGACCAAAAACATCTACATACTAATCACTATCATTGGATTCATCACGAAATATATTTTCATGATTTTTAATTAGTTGTGAAGTTGGTAGTTTTCTATAAACTTTGTCAAAGACATATACTTATGATTTTTTTAAATAATAATTTTATACAAAGTAATCACAGGAGTATGCTTTGTTAGTTGTATTTTTTTCATATATACATTTGTTTTATTTAATACTCTAGATGGGTCTAAATATTTTTTGTAACAAAGGAAATGATCATAATGAGAGTCTCCTTGTCAGGAATCTCTGACATTTCCGCACACCTCCCATTGCAACATTGTAGCTTAGTTGGGCAATACTCACATTTAGGACAAATACTTGATAGAAACAAAAAATTTCTTACTACACCATATCAGATATCAGAGGTATTTGACATAACTTTCAAATATTTGTGATGTGTAATGTTATCCATGTCTACATGTTCTACGGTTTTATGTGTTGACCAGTAGGTGATATTGGTGGATGGTGCTTTAAGCCTAGGTCCATAGAACTATACAAACCTTTGTGAGACCATGAGACTCCAATATAAATAAGCATGTGAGTGTTCCCATTCTTTGTAATCACCAGTTTCACCCGGCGCAACTTGGCATGTTTCTTGTGTTGTTGATTTTATGGTTATATCAACATGTTTAGGACATCCTTAACAGATTAACAGAGGATATATTCACATATATTGATTCATCACAGTATTAGAAAATGATTTTGGTTGTAGCATTTTATAACTATTTGGTTTGTTTCTTTATTCGGCTTCATGGAACTAGTTCAACTAAGTTTGTTCTCTATATTACTCACTCTGTTTCAATGAATACGGCGTCCTCATTTTCAGTGTTTTTTCTTTGACCAAGAATTACTCCTAATATATTAAGATTATTGGCATCATTAGAAAGTGATTTTCAATAAGAATTCAACGATACTAATTATGTACAATATAACCAAGGTATTGTTGCTCAATTATTCGGTCAAAGTTTGTTTTGAAATATGTGTGCGCCTTGTTCTTAGGAATGGAGGTCGGGAGGTGGTATTAATTACTTCTATATAAATAAATCATCGTGTGTTCCTTTTTTCCATCATGTTCCATTATCAGATTGTGCAAACACTAAACTTTTGAGGCATTAGATTTAGTTGTTTTGGTTTCATAGTCCTTAATGTACTGAATATTTCTCTTCGAACTTCTTTAATCCTGGAATAGTACTAGCCAAACGCTACTGGTAGACAGATTTTTTACTTGAACACTAGACAACCAGTCTGAACCCCGTGCACATTTTTTTCCAAAGAAGATTCTGGTTTCATCCAGATTGGAGAAAAAGGGCAAGACTCTTGCTGTTTGATTGACATCTCTCTTTTTTCCATATGAGCGCGTGATGTACATAAAAGGGGTTTCGATCATATGAGTCAGGAGAGAATAAAATACTTTTATATGTTCAGGACAGAACATTTGATCACAGAAAATGTTTCAGAGGGAGTTTGGTTATTAACTAGCTGAGATGAAATAAACTTTGGCGAATAACAGGGATGGACAAAGCATAAAATAGTTTTATATGTTCAGGACAGATCATTTGCTGGCAGAAAATGTTTCAGAGGGAGTTTGATTATTAGCTAGCTGAACTGAAATAAGCTTTGGTGAACAAACAGAGATGGACAACGCGGAGGATATATGCCATTCTGCACAAACATATCAAAGATTCGCATAACAAATTATCATCCATGTGTCAAGGATGCCTCTGTTCACGTGTCTAAAGTTTGTCCCAAATGCCCTTCATTTTGGTTCATAAATGTTTTTGATAAAATGAAGTCATCTTGAAGTTATTTCAAACAACATAAGCCATTACACTAAAACTATATGAAAACAGATATAAATATGTATCCATATATTAAGCCATCGTGTATTTTGCAAATCAATCTTCGCGAGCAAGGATCCGCGCATGAGCTTGATCAAACAAGTCTCTGTTGCCTCGTTCATGTTGCTCGCGTCGATTGTAAAGATCTTCGCCTCCTCGGCACATTGTGACGCATAGTTTTGCACTTATCAAATACATTGGAGACGCCTCCAATCCTAGTTTTGCCACGTGTACGATTTTGCCTCTTTTCCCTCGGAGTCCTAGTTGTCCACCTAACTGTCCACAATTCTCCATGCACGACTTCTTCTAGAAGCAGGGACGAAGGAAAGGAGAACAGCGACCAATGACCTTGACCTCATGAGTGAAGTATGGTTTCCATGAAGGAAGTCGCTTTCAGGCCAGTCATCAGATCAATCTGTCAATTGTTAGGCTGTAGATTGACCGGTCAATGAGTCAAGTTATAAACTCATATCCATCACAGGTGATTCATGGTGTTCTATTATATCCTACACCTTTTAAAATGTGTTAACTGTATAGTTTTAACTATTTAGATTCGTTACTTGAAATTCATATTAGTTTAATACATTTATGAACATAGTAGAAATATGTGTTAGAATTTGCGTTTGAAGACCATATCGTTGCCGAAAACACCGATTTTTTCAGAGTGGAGGGAGCAACATGAGTATAATCTACCATTAATTTCATGTTTTTTATAGTTATAAGGCTGGTCATAGTGAGAGTAACTTAGCTAGTAATATGCATGTACATGCAATGCCAACTAAGCAAATTGGTGACATGGCATGATAATTAATGAAGAAAGAGAGGGAGGTGATAACTTAGCTAGTTACCATAGCATCACACATACCAAAACAATATAAGTCTACAAGCTAATTTATTAGAACTTGCATGACACCATACACATGTTACTACCCACTATGAAGGTAGTAACATGTACTCCCTCCGTCACGGTTTGGAGGACGTTTTAGAGAGATTGTTGGAACCTAGGTGTGTGTTTATTGGGGCCAGATTTGTGCATAAAACATACGTCCATTAATTATTCGGCGCCCTATTAAACGTATTTACTCAATGGAAATGAGGAGTTTAGACGCATGCATTGGTGGGGTTGCATGCAAGAATTAATTCCTTGGCTACATGAAATAGGAAGTGGGAAGGAAAATGGGGCATTAATTCTGTAATTAAGCCTAACGCGCCTAGAAGAAGAGGAGTTTTGAAAACGCATGGCTTTTATAAGACGCCCTCCAAACCGTGACGAAGGGAGTAGTAACATATGCAAGTTACTAGTTTAAGTTACTTAGCACTATAACCAGCCTAAATCAATGTCCCTCTCAACAGTTGATGGTTCAATAAATAAAATGTTGCAGAGGACAAAATGACAGATCGATATCAACCCGAGGGGCACCATTTCATTCGCAGACAAAAATAGATTGCATGCTTTTATTCCCAACAAGATATTGCTTAACTAAAGAACAAAAGAAATTAAAAAGAAGGAAGAATGAACCCCAAAATAATAATGAGGGAAGAAACTTAGTGATCTCCTAACTATGCTTACACATTCCTCCTTTTGCAGCTACCCTCTACAAACAAAATTGCATACTAGTACTCATGTACAATTGAGCCCTAACTCTACGGTGCCTGCTGATATTTACAGGAGAGCTGCTATGGTGTGCTATGCCAACTGATCACCTTGTGATATGAGTCTGCATGGATAACCCTGCTGTTGCTGCGGACGAGGTTGGCGTCGCTGCGTCAAACGCCCACCCCGGTGGACCTCACTGAGAACTGGCGCAGGACCATGCCCAGCTCCTCCTCCGGGTCATCGGCCTTAGCCTTGTGCTGAAGCCACTGGATCTTGTTGTGGTAGTCCGGGAAGAACCATGTCTTCACCACCGACAGGGTGAAGTAGGGGATGAGGGCCGCGACAGAGACCAGCAGGATCACCACCCAGTGGGCTGGCGCGCCGCCCAGCGCCTCGGAGAACACCATGAAGGATGTGGTGGAGAACGATGGAGTGATCGAGCCGTACACCAGGAGGAACACGTACCTGCAGCCAACACAGTGAGTGTGCCAGTCAGTTTGGTAAATTATTACGAGTAACACATGTTCATAACACTAATGATTTGGTTGTCGCTTAGTAGCGCATACCATAGAGCGATGCTGGTCCAGATGCAGATGTGCTGGATGAGGGTGAAGTAGTTCACGGTGATCAGCATCTGCATGTTGACGGCCCAGATGACGCACGTGTAGGCGGTCGCGCCTAGGGTCGAGAGGTCTATGACCTGACCATCGCTGCGGAACGCTTGGTGCTTGAGCGACGCGGTCGTGAGGAAGAAGATAATCACGGCACTGCCCACACCATGCATCATCCATCCTAGGAGCCTCGACCATCGGAAGAGCAGGTTCTGAGGACCCTCCTGGTAGAGCATTGGATACTGCATTGCATTCCAGAAACAGTGATGAATAAGGAATTTACTTTTTTTTCTCATTCAGTATCAACTTTCAGAAATTAATTAAGGAAGTACATTTATGTCTACGTACCTTGAGACAAAACCGAGCGGAAACATCTTGATCGAACACGCCCATAGCGATCACAGGTAACAATGTGAAGAGAACATTATAGAGCGACATTGCCCAATCGTTGTAGAAAGTTTGGCCAGAGAATGATGTGTAGCACTCGTAGAGGAACAGGGTCACACCGAACATGATGTTTTTGTAGAAGAAGAAGCATACCTGTTGATCCGTTAAAACAAGGAGACATTCAGCCAAAACTGCATGGTTCATAAACAGAATAATAATACACATGTCAATAATTGTATGGGGTACCATCAATGAGATCCTGCTATAGCACCAATGCCCATGGACAAGTAGCAGACGCTCGAGGAAGCGGAACTGCGCGATCGAAACATCGCTCGCCATGACAGCCTGAGATTGAGAGAGCTGGTCACAACACTAGATTGTAAATTTTCAAGATAGTATGTTGTATGGGAGTATCAAACCTGCATCCCTTCGGCACCGCTGATTCCTACCCCAATATCTGCCTCCTGAATCATGCCCACGTCATTCGCACCATCACCAATTGCCAATATAACTTTACGAGTGCCAGCTTTGACTAGCCTAGTGACCTACAACAGGGATACACTAGTAGTTTAGAATTCACTCCTATTTCCTTTAGGAAGAATGCAATTCTGAGGTATGCTTACAAGAGCCTTCTGCTTTGGAGAAGAACGACAGCAAATGACTGAACTGCACCCGGTTGCAAGATCAAGGAACGTGCCCTTGGTATCGTCTTTAAGCGCATATGTAAGCGATTTACCATCAACGATCAAAGCGAATGATTCACTAGCAGATGCACTTATGAGTTTCTTTCCTTCATTTATTTGCTGTAGAACACTATCCTTTGATGCCTGCACCAAATTTAAAGTAATCAACAGTGTTAATAGTGTAAGCAGACCAGTCTTTGATCAATGTACAGTTGCGTAGTTTATTTGTTACCCTACGCAATGCACTATAGAACCAGAAATGAACGTATAGATAGCATAAACTAAAAAAGAAACACTTTTTCTACCGTTGTAACAGCCGCTCTGTCACCGCCTTTCTCCAAAGCAATGATATCTGGTGTATCCAGTGTGATTGTTATTTGTTGCATCCCTTGTCTGAGTAGACTGCAGGCATACCTGTGGAAACGGGTATTAAATTATAGGGTAGTTCATAAAGTATACTACTATTAGCATCAAAACTTCTAGGACAGATGATATACCCGATGTTGATGGCGGTCTCCATCTTGTCGCCCGTCAGCACCCATATCTTGATGCCAGCTTGAGCAAGTTTGTCGATGCATTCAGGTACCTAGAGAAGGAAATTAGCATGGGCAAACCAAGGAGATGTCTTGCACTATCACACATTCCAACACGGAAGAAGATATACTCACCCCCTTTTGTAGTTTATCCTCAACAGCGGTAGCACCAAGAAGAATCAAATCCCTCTCTAGCGAATCTGCAGCCTCTTCAATCAGCTCGTCTCGATCAGCACTGACAGAATTCTTAGCTGCAGTAAACTTCCTGTCGAACTTCGTGTATTCCGCCTCCTCGAGTTGACGGTATGCGAGAACTAGTGTTCTCAGACCAGCATCAGCGTATTCATTTATGTGCTGCCGTGTCGCTTCACTGTAAGTACTCTCAGAGTTCGATAGCCTCTCGAACATTATACTGCACAAGTTGAGCGCAAGTCAAGATATAGCCATCATACAAGTAGAGAGAGGAAGAGTAGATGTATCATGTCATCAGAGTTCATCCCAGCAGATTACTGAAGAGAATAGTGCTAACCTGTCAGCGCCTTTACTAAAGACAAATATCTTCCCCTCCTCATCCTTAACTATTACCGACATCCGCCTCCGAGCACTGTTGAACTCAAGGACATGCAAGACCTTATAGAATCTGCCGAAAAAAGGTTAAAGTTAGTTTTACGACCAGGTCACACCTGACGATTTACAGGAAAATTTGAAGTTCACACGTTTACCTGTCAACTTGCTCTCCAGTCAAGGGATCTAACTCATGCAGAGAAACACCTGCCTGCGTCCTTTGGTAAAATGTGAAACCAAGTTCCTGTGCCGCAACAACAAAAGCAGCCTCGTCAGGAGACTCTGCTTCATATGAAATTTTCCCTGATTGTTCATCGACTTCCGGTATACATGTATGGCAGATGGCCAACAACCGGAAGAACTTCTCGATCACACCGGAGTTGTCCTGGTTCACCCATTTACCATCCATGACACGCTCATCTGCGAAGTTAAATCCTTTGACTACAGATTTCCCCTCCGACTGAAAGCCTTCAATTTCGATTTCCATATCAGCGGTCAAGGGGGAGCCTCTCTTCTTCGCCATAGCTCTCTCGACCTCGGTGATTCCACGCCCATACGCTGTGCCTGCGATAGAACATTTGATGAACTCCATGGAATTGCAAGTCAAAGTTCCCGTTTTATCCGTGAGTATTGTGTGGACTTGACCAAGCTCCTCGCTCAAGTTGGATGTCCTGGCATGAGCCGGCGTATCACTGTCTTCATGATACATATGGATGTCACTGTTGATGAACATAGCCTGCAGTAGCTTCACAAGCTCGATGGAGATGTACAAGGAGATGGGGATGAAGTACCCGTAAAGGATCATGGCTGTAAAGAGATGCACCACTGCAGATATCGTCGCGTTATTCGGATCGAAGACGGCGGTGGTGTCATCTGGCCTAAGGTACCACCTCGTCATCGTCCCATCTTCTCGCAGATCATCTTTGGTCGCGATGCCAAAAAAAACTGAGCCGATGACTGAGATCAGGACAAGCGAAGACAAGAGCAGGTAGATGGCCCCATCCATCTTCTTCTCGATCTTGCTCCTCTTAGAAGGAACACTGGTAGCATTCTGCATGACCTTGGTGTCATGTCCCGTGAAAATAACCACGCCGTACACGTGCTCGGTGTTCCGCAGCCTGGAGTCCCTGAGCAGCAGCTGCTGCGGCGAGAGCGGGTGCTGCCGCTCCTCAATCTCGATATTCCCGACAAACGAGTAGAGGTTCGCGTTCGGGTCCTCGCACCTTATCACGGCCCTGAAACCGGTGAAACTGTCGTCGTCCTGTAAGTGGGAGGTGACGTCGAGGGCCTGCTTGAGCTTGAGGTTGGTCTCCCCGTCGAGGTTCGTCGTCTCTACATAGCAGATGGCGTCTTCGTAGCTCGACGAGAGGAGGATGAGGTCGGCCGGGAAGAAGTCGTCCTTCTCCACCTTGACCACGTCGCCCACCTGGAGCTTGGTCCATTTTGTCTGATGGAAGGCACCGTCCTGGAACACCTTGGTTTTCCTGTTGTTCACCTCAATATCCTGGATGAAGAAGCAGTCAGTGAATTAATGTTTTTCAGTAAGTTGGTCAGGGACTCAGGGTACAAGAGAAGCTAGCAGGGTAGTGAGATTGGACCAATTTAGCATATAAACTGTTGACAAGGTCCCTTGAATTAAGCATATAGTAGATAGTTTTTGTGAGTTGATGTGTTGATTAAATTGGGACGACATCAAACATTCCAGTACTACTAAAAGTGATTGCTTCACCAACCCTGCCTCCCAATCTGCCGAAATGGATACTAATTGGTCCTGTTACTAGTATCTGAATTGACTGGATTTAATTGATTGTGTTTCTGTCATGGATAGCGTAGTAGTACCAATTAAAATAGTATGGGTGAAGAAAATGCAGATCCAAGAATGTTACCAGCTGCTTCCTCCTCCAGTCCTCGATGGCCTCCTTGACCATGGTGGCCACGAGCACCAGCACGAGCGGCAACACCGCCGTGGGCCACCTGAAGGGCGTGATTGGGGAGAAGGAGAGCAGCGCGACGGCGAGGAAGTAGATGTTGGCGACGCGCCGGAACTGCTCGAAGAGGGACTTGGGGAGGAACGTCACCGCGCTGTACTTGGTGGTGGAGATGTAGTTCGACCGGTACCCTCCTCCTCCCGCCGCCGCCGCCGCCGCCGCGGCGGCGGCGGGGTCGTTCGCGTGGACGACGCGGGAGAAGCCCGGGCCGCCGATCCGGGACCCCTCGTCGTCGACCGCGCTGGGGCGGCGCGCGCAGGCGGCGTAGGTGTAGAGCTTGCTCAGCAGCAGCCTGCGCTTCCGGTGCCGGCCGCGCCCCGCGGCCGCGTCGCCGCCGCCGTCTCCGGCCATTGCGGCCGGGCTGACTCTCCTTGCAGGGAGGGAGGGAGAAAGGGAGGAGTCTTTCTTGGTCGCTGGTCCGCCTCTAGGATAGAGCAAAGCTGCAGCTGCAGCTATAGCGCGTGGATCCTAGCTAAGATTGGGCGGCAATGGCGATTTGGCCGAGAAAGAAACCAATCAAGAATCGAGCAGGCCAATGGCGGGCAGCTGGCTTAGCTGTAGAAATCCTAGGAAAATCGCTACGTGGCCTTTTATATCCAGTACTACTCCCTATGTACTCCGTATGTACTTTTGTGTTTGTCAGCAGTCTGCTGGCGAGACAAGGAGGAGGCTGCCGCTGAGTGGACAAAGAAAAGTTAGGCTGCTGCTTGGGAAGCTCCGCAAGCAGCTGGATCAATCTATCTTCTTCTCTCTTGTCGTGTGGCGTGGTTTGTGAAGGGAAAGAGGGGGGAATTTTCAAGAGGTAGGTGGAAGAAGGACCGGGAGAGTCTTCGTTGGTGACGTCGAGGCATTCACCATTTGCTTTGGTCTTCCTGTCAAATGCAGCTGCTTCATAAGATCTTCCTTAAACAAATGATTAGTTCCTGTAGTGAACAACCACTTTGGACTCTCTCAACCCTCTCTCGCCATCAGAAGCCTTGAAGCCGCAGATCCGGCCGAACTGGCCTTTCGCGCCGGCGAGGATGGCCGAGGGAGGTGCCGATGAATTGTAGTAGGTGTAGGTGTTTTCCGTTGTGAGTCTTGAGCTGGTTTCGGATCTTTCGGCAAGATCCAGGCCGAGTTCTTCTACGTCGTGGCTTCAACGGTTGGAGCGCGGCGAGGAGGGCTTGCGGTCTCCGTTAATAAAGCCGGTGTTCGCGGTGGTGCTTTCTCTCCTCCTCTCGGCCTACGTGGAAGCGGGGAGAGGCGAAGAGGCTAGGTGTTGTGGCTTGTTCTTCCCGGCCTAGTGGTGGCGAGGAGAAGAACACCTTTCGCCTTCCTTCAGCGATGGCGGTATTGCGGTGTTGTGGTTGTGCCCATCCGGGCCCTCCGCCCCGTGGCGGCGGGAGATGGCTTTGGTTGTGGGCGGCTACGCTTCTTCGCATCGTCGAGTTACTCCTTGGTGCTTTCGAGCGGTGCCGGAGGTCACCGGTCTCCCCTCCGGTGTCACTGCAGTGGTTGCGATTGCGGAGGTTGCGCTCGATGGCTCGACCATAAAGCTCGGTGTGCTCGTGGTGTCGACGGCGACTAGCTACCTCTCCGATCGGCCGCCATGGTGGCAAGGGAAGGAAGGAGGGTTGGCTTGTCACCGACACTTGCGATGGGTGGGGCGCTGTTCTCAGCGGCGATGTCGCTTTTCTCGGCGAACTCCAAGCGGAAGCAATATGCCACCCTATCTTCGCCAAGAGCATGGCCTCGCCGAGCTCGAGAGGCCTCCGTTTCGAAGCTATTTCAACCGCCTTGGCTTTTTCTCCTCCTCGCGGCTCCCAGCGTCGACGTGCCAAGTGGTTCGTCCCGGTTCACGACGGCGGCCAATGAGGAGAGGGTCAAGCGGCATGCAGGACTCGATTGCTTTCTGATCTTTCCTGCAGGGTGCAATGTGTAAATTTGAAGGGCCCAGTTGTTATCTTGTTTTTCTTTTGGGTCTTATTGTAATTTGTACTCTCCGCTTTGACTAATGGCAGCATCTCGGTCCTTCGGGACCTTTCACCGTTCAAAAAAAAAAAAAACAAATGATTAGTTTTGGTTTTAGTTTTAGTTTTGAGAGGAAAGAGACCGACGGCCACTCGCTCACTCAGCCAGTCAAGACACGCCGTGATTGACTTTTTTATCTACAACGAACTTGCCAAGTATATATCTTGATGACGATACATGCCGTTAGTGACTTTGAGGCTGCTTGGGAATTCGTGGGGAAATGGTAATTTAATGTGAGGAAGAGGAACATTACTCTCTAGTACTAGAAGCTTCCTTTTGCTTATTTGGAATTTGAAAATAGTTACCGTCTTGCCTACGTTGTTGATTTCTTCATGAAAGGTAATATAAGGAATTTTAGGATTGGAAGCTTCCTTATGCTTATTAGTACTACTACAACTTACAATACCGTTAAGTTGTCGACTTCCCATGCGTCGACATCATCATTTTACCATTTTATGCCACCATCATTGCTTCGTCGCGATGAAGTAATGCTCAATGGCCTAGCATTGAATTAATAAAGCCTCATTCTAAAGTTCACAAAAGAAGGATGCCATGGATATGGGCTTACAGAGCAAGCTCATAAAACATTGCAATCTATCACCGGCAATGTTTCAATATTGTTGATGCCTAGGATGGCAGCAACATTAAGCTTACTGTCAGAAGAATCTTCTCTCCCATGATGTCTGGTACTCATTATAACAGATTCTTGATGCTACATAACTGCCTGATGAGAATGACTCCCTTATTTGGCAACATGATAGTAAAGGAATTTACTCTTCCGGATCTCTTTGTAGCACCATCATCTAGCAACATGGTAGAAAATGAATTTACTCTTCTAGCTCTCTTTACGGTATTATTAATTTTAGAGGGGTGACTACCAATTATATTCCCTCGATGTGGTTTATAAAACTTCCTCCAGCAAATTTTCCTCTGGCTTATGTCTCATAATAAGCTAATCACAACGAGCAATTTGAAGAAGAGGCACATAGATAAAACATGAAGGTTGTGTCTTTTGCAATGAAAAATAAACCATCGCACATCTATTTTTCTGAATGTGTTGTGGCTTAGAAAATATGGAAGAATGCCTCTTGTTTTTTCAATGCACCTTAGGTTTACATTTTGAATATGTGTTGTCATGCCACCATGTGTCCTGATCTTAATAGATCCAGCACCAACAATATGGCAAGGGTTGTCATTTTCCACACGCACAAAATCTCCAGTCCGCACAGACTCATATGAACTGAACCAATCTTTGTTACAGCAAATATAAAACAAACATGCAGTATCAAATATACATTCATCATCACGACAAGCACAAGCAGCAAAACTAGCTAAACATTCACCATTAGAACTATCACTAGAAACAACAGTAGCCTTACCAGTACCTTTAGACTTATCTTTCGGTTGGTAAGTTCCGTTACTTTTCCCCTTATTCTGCAACTTCCAACAATCATCAATAACGTTATTAGATTTCTTATAATACCTGCATTATTTATCCTTTCTCTTGGACTTTGGATGACCTCTACGGCCCTTGCTCTTATCTTTGTTGCCATAGTTGTTATTCCTCTGCTCGGTCCTGCCACAAACCTATAGAGCCTTAGCCTTGGATGACGTCCCATCTGTCTGCATCATAGTTTTCATATTTTTCCTCTATTTGAGGGTGTCATGTGTTTCGGCAAGGGTTAATTCATCACGTCTCAACAATAGTGTATCACGGAAATTTGTATAAGAACTAGGCAACGAGCAAAAGAGTAGAAGAGGTAAATCCTCATCATCATACTTTACTTCCATAGACTGCAAGTCTGAAACAATGTATTTAAAAACATATAAGTGATTCATTATCGATCCCCCTACTTGCAGCCTATGCGAGAACAACTTCATCTTCACATGCATCTTATTCGTTAGATCCTTCAACACAGATCGTTTCTAGTTTTCTCAAAGGGCAGCAGCAAATTTCTCTGCCAACACTTCCTAAAAAATATTATTGGACAAATGAAGTTGAATTAAAGACAAAACCTTACGGTCCTTCCACTTCTCTTCGCCGGACCAACCCTTATCATCCTTTCCGCCGAATCCATCCAGCGCTTCAGCAAAATCAGAAGTTTGGGCAAGAAACGCCCGCATCTTCACCTACCACAAGGAGAATCTTATGGTGTAGTCTAGCTGCGGTAGATCAAACTTCAATGAGGACATGTCGCAAACCCTAGATTGGAACCTGGGGATCTGACACCACTTGTTATAATCGCAACAAGTAAATAACAAAGAACAAAAAAGAAATCACAGTAAGGGGACACATATTTAACGTGGAAAAACCTCTCCAACAAAGAGAGGAAAAAACCACGAGCGCCAGCGAGTGAAACTTCACTATATCAGGAAGTGTTTACATAACGGCCGAGGATTTTCACGGATGCAACTTATCCTAACCAGCGGCTTACAAGAGGTTTATATAGTGGTGGAAACCTAGGTCTTTAACGATCCATACGGCAACGGGCCTTTCTCCGCTCGCCAGAAGTTGGAATTTGCTTTGTAGAATTTGGATCAATATATAACAGGGAAAAACTCAAAGTAGGTTGAAACATTTTGGCAAGTTGACTTCTTCACTGGTAGCATCTCCACATAAACTGACAAGGGGATAATGAGGACATGTTCGCTCAGCTACTTCCCAACCTCTGGCTTGAAATCCTTGTCAATTCTACTGGGATATAGTGTATTGTCTCGGGTTTGCTCTAACGGGTTGTCGCCTCCAAGGGTTCCCCTACATGGACGAATATGACCACCTTCATCTCTATTATGACGCCATTGAGTCTACCTCCATCCAATGGACCATCATCAATGTAGAAAGCAAAGTTGGTGGAGTTGTAGAAACCCAACTCTGTGATGGTGGAGTGATCTTTTACCTATGAATTACTTAGCTTCTTGCTCTCCCCCATGAGATGCTTTAATTTACTTTGGGTTGCAATATTTTAGTAAATTTTATCATTCTTGAGAGTGCTTGGATGTAAAACCTGGTTTCATTCGATAATGTAGTCGAGGTTTTTCCTTCCCCTTTTCATTTAAAAAAGAGAGTGAGCCTAAGGATTTTACAAGTGAAAAAAAAGGTTATCCTAAGCTTGAGTTATTCATCCTCCAACAACTAGCAAACATAGGTGTAAAAGGTTCTGGACTTAGTCGTCACTGGTATGTCCTCAGAACCATCATGGTAGAGTCAGAATGACCACGAGCCATGTATAACCATGATAATCTATACAGGAAGAGAGCTCTAAATAAACGCCTCCAACGATGTAACGACATAAAAGTGTCGTCGTCACCCGTGAAAGGTCATGTATGCCCCCATGTGTGGTTTTGGTAATTAATGACAATCTCCATGGACTAATGTGCAATTAAGTTTCACTTGTAGGTTTTGGAGAGACCAGGTTTAGGATAGATAACCGTACTATCAATAGGGGCCCTCGAGTGAGTGACTCGATCGCATCTTTTAGAGAGAGCTCAAATCTTTGCATTCTTGCATCATCTTTCTTGGTTGTTATTTGGATATTGTCCATGTGAGGATCTAGAGCTTGTGGTTATCATCATAACAAGATCTAATTCATCAAATAAGGATTTCCCTTGCATATCTTATTACGATTTTTGATCTTTCAAGTTTTTCGGCTCTACACCTTGGGAGATATCTCACATATATATTCAAGGTATTTTCTTCCTTGGTGATACCCAATATTTTGAACAAAATTGGTTTCATATCATTTGGAGTTCGGATGTGGAAGTTACTGTTGATTTAGTTTCTGAAGTTTCCCTAGGCGGAAGTTCTGGCTCGCCACCAGTAGTACCACTAGGGCATGTTTGCCACCGGTAGTACCGAGAGAAGTACCGAGGCTACTTCCGCTCATCATGTTTTTGGTTCAGTGACCTCTCTGTTTGGAGTGTGCTTTTTGGCGGAACTTTGGTCGGAAGTTAAGACGGTAGTACCGTCCCGGCCGTAAGTACCGATGCACCTGTGGTAGTACGGCTGGGTCAATGGTAGTATCGCCCCCCATCGGTAGTACCGGTAAGGATCGAAAATGAATCAAACGGTCAGATTTGGGAGCCCTTTAAAAGGTTCTCATCTTCCCTTTCGTGGGTACACATTCTTTTGGTCTTCTCTCTCTCTCTCTCCTCTATTGTTGACCTTGAAGAGTTTGTCCTCTCCCTTTCCCCTCCTATGATTGTTGCATATTTTTGAGGAATTTGAGAGAGGAGATCTAGATTTACAAACCCACCAAATCAAATCCCTTCTTTGTGAAGGAATCCTTGGAATCTAGATCTTGGAGAGTTTTGTGTTGTCCTCTTGTGTTCTTTCTCCCTTATTCCCCCAATAGCTTTTGTAGCTTTGTTGGAATTTGGGAGTGAATGACTTGCCTCTGCATTTATTGCATAGGTTTGAGTTCTCCACGAAGATTCGGTGAGTACAAGCTTGTGGGCTTGTTACTCTTGGGTTCTTGGAACCCTAGACGGGTGTGTGGTTGGTGTGTTAACTTCTTGCAGCCTCCATTTGAGTTGTGGATAAGCCTCAAGCTTGTAACCTATTGTGGCTTTGTTGTTGGGAGCCTCCAATTGAGTTGTGGAGATAGCCCCTTCCATGTATGGGTTTGGTGACCACCCTCAAGTGTCCCTTAGTGGATAATGAGTAGGCCTTTGTGGCGAGCTCACGGGAGAATAGGTGAGCTTGTTGTGGAGTCGGTGTATTGCCTGCCTTTACATCTTGGGGTGAGGCCTTGTGTGGCGTTGGTAAGCATCGAGCCACCACACCCTTAGGTGAGCCATTCGTGGCGTTCGGAGAGCATTGCGCCATTGCACCTCTTCAACAGAGACGTAGCTTCTTTGGTAGTGAACTTAGGGATAAAAATCATCGTCTCCGCTTCCATTGGTTATCTCTAAACCGAGCCCTTTACTTATGCAATTTATATTGTGATAGCCATCGTGCTTGAAGTATTATATCTTGATATCTCCTTGTTGCTTGTCTTGCTTAGCATAGGTTGTTGGCGCACTTAATTGAACCTAGTGGTTTTAGGCTTTATGCTCAGTAAATTAAACATTACTTTTATTCCACATTTATTAGAGCCTAAACCGTAATTTTTAAAAAGCCTATTCACCCTCCTCTAGGCGACATGTGTTGCACTTTCGCCTGGCCAGGAAGGATCTAGGTTTTCATCCAGAGGCCCAAGGACAAGGTGGGGAAGAAACATAGGTTCCATATCCATGCCTCCATGGGAAAACAACTCATAAGGGCATCATCATCGTTGGCATCAGACGATATAAATAGGGCTTTTACCTGAAGTCCTCAACATCCCCACTACATTGACCAAGTAAACTCAAAGTGGAAAAGCAACCCTACAACCACGTCCTATCCAACCTACCTAGGCGACGAAATAGGAGCAAAAGGAGAGGTTGTCGCTAAAGGCAAGGAGCGAATCAAGAGGAAAATATAGTGATATTCATGGTTATACATCAAAAGTAAATGGGAATTATCAGAGTTTTTCACCAAAAATAGTTGAACTATGGTGGGTGTACATGCGGATAGATTTAGATCAAGATCGACATCACGTGTAGACAGAAGGAAACAGACTTGGAAAGCGAATTGGAACTAGGGCACGCACCCCAGAGAACAGCAAGTGCTGGAGAGATCCACTATCGATGGCGATTAGCGACTACGGTGAGAGGGGCAAGGCGGCGACGGGATTCTATGACTATGACGCGGCTCAGTTGTAGAGATTCATTGGGAGAACCCAAGAGGAAGGTATGATGAGTACAACGACAAATTTTCCCTCAGTTATGAAACCAAGGTTATCGAACCAGTAGGAGCAAGGAAACAACTCCAAGGTGTTGCTAGCAACTTGGAATCCTGCACAACACAAACTCAAGACTTTGCCCCAACTTGCAGTGAGGTTGTCAATCTCACTAGTTTGTTGAAAACAAAGGATTAAACGTATAGTGTGGAAGGTAATGGTTGCTTGTAGAAAGTAAATAGTAACAGTAGATAATGTATCAATGATAAAGATTGGACCGGGGTCCACGGTTCACTGGAGGTTTTCTCCTTAAGATGAATAACATAACATGATGGGTAAACAAATTATAGCAGGGCAATTGACAGGACTGAGCAAGGCATAACAATTCAATACTAGACATTCATGATTCCTATGAGATTTGATTGGGCATTACAAAAATATACATAGACCGCCATCCAAATACATCTATGACTAGTAATCCACCTTTAGGTTTTTCGAACCCCCTCCAGTATTAAGTTGTAAGCAACGGATAACTGCATTAAGCAATGTGTGTAAAGTAAACAATACAATTGTTCCATGAACAAAAGATTGTTGTTTTCTCCCTAGTGGCAACAGCACATCTACAACCTTAGAGATTCACGTCACTTCCCCAGATTACTAGAGGCATGAACCCACTATCGAGCATAAATACTCCCTCTTGGAGTCACTAGCATCTACTTGGCCAAGATAGCTACTAGAAACGGAGAGCATGCAAGATCACAAACAACACAGACATGATAGAATCAACAATCAATAAGACATGATAGAATCAATAATCAATATGACATAGTATCTCAATATTCATCGGATCCCCGCAAACACAACATGTATGATTACAAATAGATGATCTTGATCATGAACGGAGCTCACAAGATCTAAACATGATAGCACAAAGGAGGAGAAACAACCATATAGCTATTGTATGGACCCATAGTCCAAGAGTGAACTACTCACGCATCATACCGAAGGCTGGCATGGTGATGAATAAGGCCTCCGGGATGATCTATCCCCTCCGACAGGGTGCCGGGAAGAGCTTCAGATCCCCTTGATCTAGGGACGATGGCGGTGGCTATAGACCATTTCGTGGATATCTGATTGGGTCTTTAGGGTTTTGGAATCGGGGGGCTTTTATAGGCGAGGAAGGGGGCACCCGAGGCGCCCACACCAGGTGGCGGCATGCCCTAGGGGGGCCTGTGCCACCCTAGGGTGTGGCGGCCTTGTGGCCCTCCTTCGGTCGCCCTTTGGTGTTTGTGTTCGTTCCGGTGAAATATTGACTTTGGCTTTTGTCCCGTCCAATTCCAAGAATATTTCCATACTAGCTTTTCTGAAACCAAAAATAGCAGAAAACGGGAAACTGGCACTGCGGCATCTTGTTAATAGGTTAGTTCAAGAAAATGTATAAAAATACCTCAAAGTGTAGACAAAGCATAGCAAAGTAGATACTAAACAAGCATGGCACATCAAAAATTATAGATACGTTTACGACGTATCAGGCATCCCCAAGCTTAACTCCTGCTCATCCTCGAGTAGGTAAGTGACAAACAGAATAATTTTTGAGGTGGCATGCATGATACGACGTAAATGTATCTATAATTTTTGATGCTCCATGCTTGTTTAGTATCTACTTTGATTTGCTTTGTCTATACTTTGAGGTGTTTTATATCTTTTCTGGAACTAACCTATTAACAAGTTGCCATAGTGCCGCTTGTTCTGCTTTTTGGTTCGAAAGGCAAAAATCAATATTCTAATTGGAAGGACAAAAGCCAAAGTCAATATTTTACCGTGGGGACATAAATCCGTAAGACGACGGAGGCTTGAACCAGTATGCCAAACCCCTAGGCGTGGCTGGGGTGGCCGCGCACAGGCAGTGTGGCCCCTTTGGTCGCCGCCCGGCCTCGCCTCTTCGCCTATAAGAAGACGCCGACACAGAAACCCTGAGGACCCGATCAATATTCCACGAAACCTTCTATAGACGCCATCACCGTCGTCCCTAGATCGGGGGGATATGAAGATCTTCCCGGCACCCTGCCGGAGGGGAGATCATCCCAGGCCTTCTCTTCGGTATGATGCGTGAGTAGTTCCACCTTGGACTATGGGTCCATGTAGTAGCTAGATGGTTGTATCTCCTCCTTGTGCTTTCATGTATAGATATTGTGATCTCCGTTCATGATCAAGATCTAATCTATTTGTAATCATGCATGTTGTGTTTGCAGGGATCCGATGGATACTGAGATTATTATGTCAGTTTGGTTAATGGTTTTGTCTTTATGATTCTATCATGTCTGTGTTGTTTGTGATCTTGCATGCTCTCCATTGTTAGTAGATATCTTGGCCAAGTAATTGCTAGTGACTCCAATAGGGGGTATTTATGCTTGATAGTGGGTTCATGCCTCTAGTTTCCAAGGGAAGTGACAGAAATCTCTTCGGTTGTAGATGTGTTGTTGCTACTAGGAAGAAAACAACGGTCTATTATTCATGGAACAAGTGGTTTGTTTACCTTACACACTTTGCTTAAAGCAGTTGTCTGTTGCTTGCAACTTAATACTAGAGGGGGTTCGGATGATAACCTGAAGGTGGACTTCTAGTCATAGATGCAGTTGGATGGCGGTCTATGTATCTTGTTGTATTGCCCAATCAAATCTCATAGGATCTTTCTGACTAGTATTGCATTGTTATGCCTTGCTGGGCCTCGCCAATTGCCCTACTGTAATTTGTTTACCCTTCATGCCATGTTGTTTATCTAAGGAGAGCAACTCTAGTGAACTATGGACCCCGGTCCAATCTTTACCATTGATACATCTTCCACTATTACTGTTTACTTGTTGCAAACCATTACCTTCCACACCATACGTTTAATCCTTTGTTACAGCAAACCGATGAGCTTGACAACCTCACTGATTCGTTGGGACAAAGTCTTGAGTTTGTGTTGTGTAGGTCTCCACGTTGTTTGCAACACCTGTGTGACGTTTCCTTCCTCCTTCTGGTTTGATAACCTTAGTCTCTACCGAGGGAAACTTGATGTTGTGCTCATCACACCTTGATCTTGGGGTTCCAACGAAGTGTCCCACGTCAACATTGGGTGCACGCTTCAAAGATTTCTGGCGCCGTTGCAGGGGAGGCTAAGGACGTCTTCACAAGGGGAGTCCTTCACTTCCTTTCTCTTTACTTTGTTTTTAGTTTGCTTTGTTTATTTTGCTTCATTTTGTTTGCCTCTTTTCAAAAAACCCAAAAAATAGTCTAGTTTGGATTTCTTGCTTTATTCAAAAACACAAAAAATAGTTCTGCTCGCTCTAGCTCATTGTTTGGCTTGCCCGCCTTTGCCAAAATGAACTCTGCTGAGAACACCAAGTTGTGTGACTTCACTAGCACCAACAACAATGATTTCCTTAGCACTCCTATTGCTCCACCTGCTCCTGATGCTACCTTTTATGAAATTATGCCTGCTTTGTTGAATCTTGTGATGAGAGAGCAATTTTCAGGTTCTAGTTCTGATGATGCTGCCGCCCATCTTAGTAACTTTGTTGAACTTTGTGAGATTCAAAAGTATAAGGATGTAGATGGAGATATTATTCAGCTCAAGCATTTTCCTTTCTCCTTGAGAGGAAAAGCTAAAGAATGGTTGCTATCTTTGCCTAAAAATAGTATTGATTCTTGGACTAAATGCAAAGATGCTTTTATTGGAAAATACTATCCTCCTGCTAAGATTATATCTATGAGAAGTGACATTATGAAATTTAAACAACTTGATAATGAACATGTTGTTCAAGCTTGGGAAAGAATGAAATATTTGGTTAAGAATTGTCCCACTCATGGACTCACTGCTTGGATGATTATCCAGACTTTTTATGCAGGTTTGAACTTCTCCTCAAGAAACCTATTGGATTCAGCTGCTGGAGGTACCTTTATGAGCATCACTTTGGGTGTTGCAACTAGACTCCTTGATAATATGATGGTTAACTACTCTGAATGGCACACTAAGAGAGCTCCACATGGTAAAAAGGTAAATTCTGTTGAGGAAACTTCCTCTTTGAGTGATAAGATTGATGTTATTATGGCTATGCTGGCTAATGGGAAAGCTCCTTTAGATCCTAATAGTGTTCCATTGGCCTCTTTGGTTGCTCAAGAAGAGCAAGTTGATGTGAACTTCATTAGAAACAACAATTTCAACAACAATGCCTATAGGAATAATTTTGGTGGTAACAACAATTATAGGCCTTATCCTCCTAATAATGGAAATTCCCATGGAAGATATTACAATAATGCTAGAAGTGCCCCCTCTGAACTTGTAGTCATGCTCAAAGACTTTATTAGTAAACAAACCACTTTCACTAAGGCTATAGAGGAAAAGCTTTTAAATGTTGAGAAAAATATATCCTCTTTGTCTAAAGCTCAGTCCTCATTGATTAATAAAATGGCTGCTAAACCTGAAACCATGGAAAGTACCTTTGCTGCTACTCATGCCATACAAGTTACTATTGATAAAAATGTTAGGCTGCTAGCTCAACTTCATGCTAGGTGGGAAAGGGAAGCTGAAATTGATAGAAACAATAGTGTGTGCACCATCACCACTAAAACACAAGTAGTCCATGTTGCTCCTCCTACTATGACTAAGCCTATTGAGCCTACTACTAGTGATGCTAAGTTTGATTTTGATATTGATGGTTGCAATATTTCTGAAGTGATTATGTTCCTAAAAAAGCTTGTTAGAAGTCCTGATTCTAGTGATATGCATGTTGCCTTCACCAAACACATTACAAATGCTCTTGTTAAGATTAAGGAAGAGAAGCTAAAACACAAAGCTTCTATTTTTAGGAAAGTAGAAGATAGTTGGGAACCCGTTATTAATATGCAAGTGAATGACTTTGATCTCAAAGCTTCATGTGATCTTGGTTCTAGTGTCTCTATTATGCCTAGGAAGATTTATAAAATGCTTGATTTACCACCTTTAGAAGATTGTTATTTGGATATCCCACTCAATGATAATGCTAAAAAGAAACTCATGGGGAGTATTAATGATGTTCTCATTATGGTTAACAATGCTTATGTACCTGTTGATTTCTATGTTTTGGATGTCGAATATAATGCTTCTTGTCCTATTACTTTGGGAAGACCTTTTCTTAGAACTGTCGGTGCCATCATTGATATGAAAGAAGGCACCATTAAATATCAATTTCCATTCAAGAAAGGTATTGAACACTTACCTATGATTAGATAGAAGTTTATTTTTGCTCCTCATTTGAAATCAAGGTTTGATGTTAATGCTTCTTGATTTGAAAATACCTGATTCTTGTTGCTTCTTGTGCCTAACTTAAAGACGTTAAAGAAAAGTACTTGTTGGGAGATAACCAAAGAGTTTACTTGAGTATTGGAAGTTATTACTTCAGTAATGACCTCTCCTTATCCTTTTTGTTTGCTTTTTGTGCCAAGAATGACCTCTAATGAGAGGGAAGTAAGATTTGGGGAGTTGCTGTCCCGAAACAGATTTTTGTCCTTCACCAAAAAAAATCGTGAGGAGTCTTTGTAACTTGAATTGAGCTGAAAATTTACGAATAAAACCCCCAGTATGTTAGATAACTTTCGTTAGTTCAACACTTTTTTATATGAGCAACATAAGATGTTCGAAAAAATCGGTTTCTATCTGCTGGTCTGTTTTGACAGATTTCTGCCATTATTTGCATTTGCTTCTTATTGATTCTTTTTGAGTTCTCTTTTGGGGAATTGAGATTTTTGAAGGAGTTACTACATTAGCTTGTTTTTTAATGAAAATACTTGATGTTCCAAAGCTTTGCCTAAGGTCTAATATCTTTTGAATAAACTAATGTTGCTAATGAAGATTGTGTGAAATTTTGTATGAAGGAAAAAAAATTCAGGTGTAGAGAGAGAATGATGCAATAAGATGAAGAATGGACAAAAGCTCAAGCTTGGAGATGCCACCCCGGTGTCACCCCAAGAAATATCCAAGAGGTACAAGCGTCAAAGCTTGGGGATGCCCAAGGCATCCCCTTCTTCATCAATAAAAAGCTCAGGTCTGTCTAGACACTTCATTTTTATTGTTTCATGCACTGTTGTGTTGTTCTTGGAGCATCTTAGTTTTCGTTTGCTTTGCTTAGGTTGTTTAGTTTGCTTGAATAAAGTAGTTTGGACTCCCGTTCTTGCTATGTTGTTGCAAATAAGTTGCTTGGTGTTGGAAAGGAGTAGGAAGTTCTTGCTTGAAAGTGCAAGATGAGCTTGCATTGACTGTGACTTAGACTTTAGCATGACATGTTAGGTGTATTTTGACCTTATGATTAGTGATTATTTCTGTAGCATGTCTTGTTCCAAACAATTGGGATTGCTTAGTGTGCCTTGAACACATTATGAGTTGTTTTAGCATGCAAAAGCATAGTATTATGGTATTCTCCTTTGATGCTTTGTTTGGGTTGACTTGGCACATGCTCACACCATGTTGTGACTATACAAGTCACCATAGCCTCTATGATCATTTAGTCCTTGACTTGTAGTATCACTCTATGCTTTGATTAGTAATGTTTTGTTGCTTTGCATGATTATGGCCGTTATTTCTCTTTTAGTTGGTTGCTCCCAGTATTTTGCTAGCCTCCACTTGTATGAGTGAACTCTACTCATGCTTCCAACTCCCAAGAAACCAAGTTTTTTCCAAAGTGTCCACTATAAATTCCTATGCAGGGTGTGTTCGCCATTCCAAGTATATTCTTGTTTTCAGCTATCTTCCAATTAAAAACTATTTTGTTATGTGAGAACTTAGTGATTAAATCCCTCACAAAATTGATGGCACACTTTATATTCTTTGCCCCTAATAAACTTGAACCATTGTGTCGTCTATGTTGTATATGCTTGCACTTATACGTTGGAAATAGCAGAACTGTGATGTCACGGAGAACGTTTTCAACATTGCACTTGTACTTTGTGCTCAGTTGATATCATGCTCATTTATATATGGATGTCACCGGTGTGAAATAAATAGGGAAATTGTAAGTCCATGGAGTTCGTATTTTGTGTAAGAGAAACCCAGTCGGCCGCTAGCCTAAGCCATGCCTAATCATGGTGGAAACTTGCAACATCACCATAGTGAGCTATTTATGAAGCATCCTCAATAAAAAGCTATGCATATAGTAAATAAAAAGATTGCTGAGATGTTCATTATCTGCTTGCCTTGTCATTTTGGTTATGGGATAGCTCCTGTACCATGTGCAAGGGGTACCCTGTTGTCGGTTCTCTATGATATGCAAATACTTACAATGACAAGAATTTACAGGTGACTGAAGTTGAGTAGCATGAGGTGTGGCCCTCGTATTCAAGGGACTTGAGATTGCCAACTTATACTTTGTCAAGCATGTACTCCATAGTTTGTTCACTTTAACCTTAATCACTTCAAGATGCTTATGATAGGGGCAATGAGGGATAAAAGCTAACAAGTACCATAATTTTTGGAAGCTCTTTTTGAAACTTGAAATCCCTGCTTCCCTTTTTGAAGGGCCTTTCTTCCACCATTATTTGAGTCTCCACCTTCTACCTTTAGGCACCTTTAAGAGAGCATAGTTGTCATTCTGTGTGCAGTGTTCCAAAGCTTATTGATTGATGCATATTGTGGTATTACTTGTTCTTGTGCTATTTGTTTCTAGTCACCCTTGTGAACTTTGAAGGTGTCTTATGCATCTATTTGCTACTCTATGAGGGACAAGCTGATTGCCACTATGCTATGTTTTCTGTATGTGAAACAAACAAACGTTTTTCAATGCATGTTATTCATGATCTTTGTTTGTAGCCTTTCATGTTGCATGCATAGTTACTATGTCCTATTGTTAGAACTCCATCTTTCATGCACATGTTTAGAGTTCTTTGATCCCAGCTTTCAATGTTTGCAAATGGTTTGATCTTGGTTTTGATGGTGCATGTCACCTCAAAAATTATTATTTTTATCACTTACCTACTCGAGGATGAGCAGGAGTTAAGCTTGGGGATGCTTTATACGTCGGAAACATATCTATAATTTTTGAAGCTCCATGCTTGTTTAGTATCTACTTTGCTTTGCTTTATCTACAATTTGAGGTGTTTTTATATTTTTTTCTAGAACTAACCTATTAACAAGTTGTCACAGTGCCAGTTGCCTGTTTTCTTCTGTTTTTGGTTCTAGAAAGAAAAAAATCAATATTCTCGAAATTGGACGAGACAAAAGCCAAAGTCAATATTTTACCGTGGGGGGCACGAATCCAGAAGACGAGACGGAGACGCGAACCAGGGCGGCCAAACCCCCCTAGGCATGGCCAGGGGTGGGCCCACGCCTGGTCAGGGTGTGGCCCCCCTGGTCGCCTCCCGGCCTCGCCTCTTCGCCTATAAGAAGACGCCGACACAGAAACCCTGAGGACCCAATCAATATTCCACGAAACCTTCTATAGACGCCATCACCGTCGTCCCTAGATCGGGCGGATCTGAAGATCTTCCCGGCACCCTGCCGGAGGGGAGATCATCCCAGAGGCCTTCTCTCCGGTATGATGCGTGAGTAGTTCCACCTTGGACTATGGGTCCATGTAGTAGCTAGATGGTTGTATCTCCTCCTTGTGCTTTCATGTATAGATCTTGTGATCTCCGTTCATGATGAAGATCTAATCTATTTGTAATCATGCATGTTGTGTTTGCAGGGATTCGATGGATACTGAGATTATTATGTCAGTTTGGTTAATGGTTTTGTCTTTATGATGCTATCATGTCTGTGTTGTTTGTGATCTTGCATGATCTCCGTAGTTAGTAGCTATCTTGGCCAAGTAATTGCTAGTGACTCCAATAGGGGTATTTATGCTCGATAGTGGGTTCATGCCTCTAGTTTCCAAGGGAAGTGATAGAAATCTCTTCGGATGTAGATGTGTTGTTGATACTAGGGAGAAAGCAACGGTCTCTTGTTCATGGAACAAGTGGATTGTTTACCTTACACACTTTGCTTAAAGCAGTTGTCTGTTGCTTGCAACTTAATACTAGAGGGGGTTCGGATGATAACCTGAAGGTGGACTTCTAGTCATAGATGCAGTTGGATGGCGGTCTATGTATCTTGTTGTATTGCCCAATCGAATCTCATAGGATCTTTCTGACTAGTATTGCATTGTTATGCCTTGCTCGATCACAATTGTCGTTTGTAATTTGTTTACCCTTCATGCCATGTTGTTTATCTAAGGAGAGCACCTCTAGTGAACTATGGACCCCGGTCCAATATTTACCATTGATACATCTTCCACTGTTACTTTTTACTTGCTGCAAACCATTACCTTCCACACCATACAGTTAATCCTTTGTCACATCAAACCGGTGAGCTTGACAACCTCACTGATTCGTTGGGACAAAGTCTTGAGTTTGTGCTGTGCAGGTCTCCACATTGTTTGCAACACCTGTGTGACGTTTCCTTCCTCCTTCCGGTTCGATAACCTCGGTCTCTACTGAGGGAAACTTGCTGTTGTGCTCATCACACCTTGCTCTTGGGGTTCCAACGAAGTGTCCCACGTCAACATTGGGTGCACGCATCAATGCACCATCATAATCTTGATCAAACTATTTGCAAGCATTGAAAGCTGGGATCAAAGTACTCTAAACATGAAAATGAAAGATGACGTTCTAACAATAAGACATAATAACTATGCTGCAACATGAAAGGATACAAACAAAGATCATAAATAACAATGCATTGAAACGACATTTTTTTGTTTCACATATAGAAAACATAGCATAGTGGCATTCAGCTTGTCCCTCATGGAGTAGCAAAACATAAATGCATAGGAAACCTTCAAAGTTCATAAGGTTGACTAGATACAAATAGTTCAAGAACAAGCAATATCAACATTATGAATCAATCAATAAGTTTTGGGACAATGCACATAGAACTAAGAATGACAACTATGCTCTCTTAATTGGTGCGTAAGGATAGAAGGTGGAGACTCAATATAAAAGTGGAAGAAAGGCCCTTCATAGGGAAGCAGGGATTTCAAGTTTCATAAAGAGCTTCCAAAAATATGGTACGTGTTAGCTTTCAGCTCCCATTGCCCCTATCATAAGAATCTTGAAGTGATTAAGGTTAAATTGAACAAAGTATGGAGTATATGCTTGACAAAGTATAAGTTGGCAATCTCATGTCCCTTGAGTATGAGGGCCGTTCCTCATGCTATTCAACTTTAGTTATCGATAAGTTCTTGTTATTGTAAGTATCTGTGTATCATAGAGAACCGCCAATGGGGTACCCCTTGCCCCATGACACGGGAGCTATCCCATATCAAAATGACAAGGCAACAGACAATGAGCATCTCAACAATCTTCTTATTTACCATGGGAAAATGGTGCTTTTTCTCTTCTTTCCTCTTTTTTTCTTTCTTTTTATCTTATCTTTTTCTATCTCTATTGTTTATAATAAAAATGCTTCATAGATTGCTCACTATGGTGATGCTGCAAGTTTCCACCATGATTAGGCATGGCTTGGGCTAGTGGCCCAGGCGTTTCTCTAACACACAAGCTCCCCTTTTATTTCACACCGCCGACATCCATAAACAAAACAGCATGATATCAACCGGGTAGATATTTACAGGTGTTGAAAGCGTTCCCCGTGACAACACGGTTCTGCTAATTCCCAACTTATAAGTGTAAGCATATACAACATAGATGACACAATGGTTCAATTTATTAGGAGCAAGAAAAATAATGTGTGCCATCAAGTTTGTGAGAACTTTAATAACTAATTTTCACATAGCAAGTTTAATTTGGAAGATAGATAAAACAAGAATATACTTGGAATGATGTAACACACCATGCATAGAAATTTATAGTGGACACTTTGGGATAACTTGGTTTCTTGGGAGTTGGATGCATGAGTATAGCTTACTCAATACAAGTGGAGGCTAGCAAAAGACTGGGAGCGACCAACTAAGAGAGCAATAATGGCCATAATCATGCAGAGCGACAAAACATTATCAATCAAAGCATAAAGTGGTATCACAAGTCAAAAACTAAATGATCATAAAGTCTAAGGTGACTGGTTCATAGTCATAACATGGTGTGAGCATGTGCCAAGTCAACCCAAACAAAGCATCAGAGGAGAATACCACAATGTTATGCTTTTGTATGCTAGAACAACGCATGATTTTTTCAAGGCACATTAAGCAATCCGAATTGTTTGGAACAATTCATGCTACAACAATAATTACTAAGCATAAGGTCAAAACAACATCTAGCATGACATGATAAAGTCTAAGCCACAGTCAAAGCAAGCTCTCTTTTGTATCACTATAAGCATGAAACTTTTTACTCTTTTCCAACACCAATCAACTTATTTGAAACAACACAACGAAAGCGGGAGTCCAACTAATTTATTCAAGCAAACTAAGAAAAATAAGACCAAAAACAATAACTAAGACGCTCCAAGAACAACACAAATGTGCATGAAACAATGAAAACGAAGTGTCTAAAAAGAGACCTGATATTTTTTTGATGAAGAAGGGGATGCCTTGGGAATCACCAGGCTTTGACGCTTGTACCTCTTGAATATTTCTTGGGGTGACAGGGGTGGCATCCCCAAGCTTTATCTTTTGTCCATTCTTCATCTCATTATATCATTCTTCCCCAACACTTGGAAATTTCTTTCATATAAAACTTCGCATAATCTTTATTAGCAACATTAGTCCATTCAAAAGTAATAAACATTTGGTTTAGTTTCAAAACAGCAAAACTTTTATTAAAAAAACAAGCCACTGTAGCAATTCCTTTAAAAATCTCAAGTGATCAAGAAGAACTCAGAAATAAACCGATAAAGAGGCAAATGCAAATAATGGCAGAAATCTGTCAAAACAGACTAGCAGGTAAAAACCGATTTTTTTCGAAGACCTTCTGTTGTTCAAATCGAAAAGTGTCGAACTAATGAAAGTTATATAACAACCTGGGGCATTTATTCAGAAAAATACAGCTCAATACGACATACAACTATTTTTCACGAATTTTTACAGTGAAGCACAAAAATCTGTTTCGGGACAGCAACTTTTCCAAATCTTACTTCTCTCTCATTAGAGGTTATTCTTGAAACAAAAATCAAACAAAAAGGATAAGGAGAGGTTAAACAGAAGTAATAACTTCCAACACTCAATAAAATTATTGGGTTATCTCCCAAGAAGTACTTTTCTTTAACGCCTTTAAGTTAGACATGATAGTTTGAGAAGATGCTCACATAAGAAATATGAATTGAAGTAAAAGAGAGCATCAAGAAGCAAATTCAAAACACATTTAAGTCTAACCCACTTCCTATGCATAGGAATCTTGTAAGCAAATAAATTCACAAAAAACAAAGTGACAAGCATAGGAAGATAAAACAAGAGTAACTTCAAAACTTCCAGCACATAGAGAGGTGTTTCAGTACCATAAAAACTTTTACAACCATATTTTCCTCTCTCATAATAATTTTCAGTAGACTCATGAATAAACTCAACAATATAACTATCACATAAATCATGCTTTTCATGATCTACAAACACATAATATTTATCAAGCTCAAAAATAGTGGGATTAAAACCTTCAAACCCACTTTTAACAGTTTTATATCAAGATGACTGATCATTCTCAAGAGGTATGGGGTTCCAAGATAAAGTCAAGACCCCTCCAATCTCATTTTCGAAGTAGTATAATCAATATTATCGACCAATATAGGACCATCATCTAGAGCTTTATCATAAACATTTTCTAAGAAAAACTCTTTAGTACCATGCATTTCGAAGTTAGGCACAAATAAAATATTAACATAGATAACATGAGCATAGTTATTATCACAAGTTTTACCCATAGTAGATATTTAAAAAGGATCCACATGAACATAACATTCATCCTCCTTTGGCGAGCATAGGGGACAATCAAATAATGTAAGGGGTAAAGAGTTACTCCCATTAGAAGGAAGGCATGGGTAGCTAATCCATTCTTCCTCCTTTTTTCATCACTCTCCTCCTCTTTTTCATCTAATGAGCTTCCAGTTTCAGCAATTTCTTTTTCCATAGGCTCCTACAAGGCATTATCCTCTTCCATTTTCGGAAAGCATCTATTAATATATTCAACAATATAGCCATTTTGTTCCTTGTAATTATCAAAGAAAAATTTAAGTATATCATAAACCTCATATTTATAAGGTGAATCATTAGTATTTTCAAGCAAACTAGCAAGTTCAAATGCACCCTTCCAAGCAATAAATTCTTCAATTTGTTCCACATCATAAAATTCATAATTTCCTTTAACATAAGAAGATATTGTAACATTATCATTATACTCACATTAAAAAGGGGGGTGTTTATACCTCCAATAGCAACAATATTTATCACAGCAATAAGTAGCATTATAAGTAGAGCACACGTTTCTAGCAATGGTATTCAATTTATCAATTTGTTCCCATAAGTGTTTTTCTTTTTGTGATAAGCGGTGTTCCTTATAATAATATTTTTGTTCTTTCGTGAACCCACCTTGCCAATAAGAACTAGTTTCAAAGAAACCAACCATTGATAGAAAGCATGACAAAGCAAGGCAATAACAGACCAACAACTGTAGTAGGAACTATTTTTTTGTGTTTTTGATAATAAAAAGCAAACCAAATGAAACTTTTTTTTTGTAACTTTTTGTTAAAAATAAGCAAGCAAAACAAAGAAAAAAGAACTAAGCAAAACAAAAACAAAGTAAAGAGAATGGTTGTGAAAGACTCCCCTTGTAAAGCTATCCTTAACTCCACGGCAACAGCGCGAGAAAATATCTTGACGTGGCTCGGTTGTAGAGCTTCGTTGGGAGACCCCAAGAGGAAGGTATGATGAGTACATCGGCAAATTCTCCCTCAGTTATGAAACCAAGGTTATCAAACCAGTAGGAGCAAGGAAACAACTCCAAGGTGTTGCTAGCAACTTGGAATCCTACATAACACAAACTCAATACTTTGCCCCAACTTACAATGAGGTTGTCAATCTTACTGGTTGCTGAAAACAAAGTATTAAATGTATAGTGTGGAAGGTAATGGTTGCTTTCAGAAAGTAAACGGTAACAATAGATAATGTATCAATTATAAAGATTGGACTAGGGTCCACAATTCACTAGAGGTGTTATCCTTAAGATAAATAACATAACATGCTGGGTAAACAAGTTACAAAGGGGCAATTGATAGGACTGAGCAAGACATAACAATGCAATACTAGACATTTATGATTCCAATGAGATTTGATTGGGCATTACAATAATATACATAGACCGCCACCCAACTGCATCTATGACTAGTAATCCACCTTCAGGTTATCATCCGAACCCCCTCCAGTATTAAGTTGCAAGCAACGGATAACTTCATTAAGCAATGTTTGTAAAGTAAACAATACAATTGTTCCATGAACAAAAGATTGTTATTTTATCCTAGTGGCAACAACACATCTATAACCTTAGAGATTCTCGTCACTTCCCCAGATTACTAGAGGCATGAACCCACTATCGAGCATAAATACTCCCTCTTGGAGTCACTAGCATCTACTTAGCCAAGATAGCTACTAGAAACAGAGAGCATGTAAGATCACAAACAACACAGAGATGATAGAATCAATAATCAATAAGACATGATAGAATCAATAATCAATCTGACATAGTATCTCAATATCCATCGGATCCCCGCAAACACAACATGTATGATTACAAATAGATGATCTTGATCATGAACAGAGCTCACAATATCTAAACATGATAGCACAAAAGAGGAGAAAAAACCATCTAGCTACTATATGGACCCATAGTCCAATAGTGAACTACTCACGCATCATACCGGAGGCTGGGATGGTGATGAAGAAGGCCTCCGGGATGATCTCTCCCCTCCGGCAGGGTGCCGGGAAGAGCTTCCGATCCCCCCCATCTAGGGACGATGGTGGCGACGGCTACAGACTGTTTCATGGAGATCTGATCGGGTCTTTATGATTTTGGCATCGGGGGGCTTTTATAGGCGAAGAGGCGAGGCAGGGGGCACCCGAGGCGCCAACACCAGGTGGCGGCACGCCCTAGGAGACCCCGCGCCACCCTAGGGTGTGGCCGCCTCGTGGCCCTCCTCCGGTCGCCCTTCGGTCTCCGTGTTTGTTCCGGTGAAATATTGACTTTGGCTTTTGTCCTGTCTAATTCCGAGAATATTTCCTTACTAGCTTTTCTGAAAACAAAAAACAACAGAAAACACGCAACGAGCACTGCGACATCTTGTTAATAGATTAGTTCCAGAAAATGTATAAAAACATTTTAAAGTATAGACAAAGCATAACAAAATAGATACTAAACAAGCATAGAACATAAAAAATTATAGATACGTTTACGATGTATCAGACTGCTAGGTTTATGACCCTTGGTGTGGCTTCTACAACTGCAAGCGTCTGGTGGAGTAGGATCAACAAGTAAAAGGCTTGCTAACATCGTCTGTCTCTTAGCATGTTGAATGACTTTGTCTGTGTGGCGCCGAATTGACGAGGAGAGATGATGAAATTGTCCCTTATCTTAATTACAGTCGATATTGCATATAGACCATCTAATCATTACCGGCACCCAATCACACTCAAGGAATTTTGAGAACACCTTTTTATCCAAATTATACCTACTTACAAAAAATGTATATCAATTTTATCAACAACTCGGGAAAATTAGAAAATATTTGTGCGACATCATCCAAGAGCAGCACAAAATAAAGTCTTGGTGGATCTCCCCCCACTCTACATAATGAAATTCAAAACAGATGGGGCTAGGTGGTTTGGCCAGCAGGTTAGTACACAATACCTTCTACTCCCTCTGTTTCAAAATATAAGATGTTTTAGCTTTGTGAAGCAAATGTATCTAGACTTATTTTAGTATATAGGTTCACTTATGTTTGAAGTGAATCTACACACTAAAACAAGTCTAGATACATTTTCTTCACAAAACTAAAACATCTTATATTTTGAAAGGAGGGAGTAGAAACCAATGAAGCCTCTTTGGATTAATTAACTAACTAGTAGTTAATTGTCTCTATGCAAACTAGGTAGGATTACTAGTTCTAAGGTACATGCTGCAAACCATTTTGCACCTTCCTTTTCTCCCAGGCGACGAGGCGGCAATCCACTTACCTCTAGATCCCCACTAGCTAGGCCGTTGGTCCCCTCTCCCTCCGCTTGCGACTCAGGATGGGATTCCTGTGTTTTGGTATAGTAGATACAGTTAGGGCTTGTGTGATGTGGTGTGCCATTGGGGTGGTGGAAAGAGCGTCCAGGAAAATAAATCCGCCTTAACTCTACACTCACACCAGCGACAACCTTCACGACGTTGTCTTGGAGTTGATGGTAATGTGTGTTACTCGTTTGATAGATAGGCAAGTTGGTATTCTTGCTGTTCTCTAGATCTTGTGATATAAGTTTCTCGGTGTGTCACTAGCGTTCGTTGCTATCCGCAATGATGCCAGCGGCCGAGCGAGGTGGTTCCTCTAGAGCAAGGATGTTGGTCCGAAGGTTGGGGATCTATCTTTTTCTTCGACTTCGTCAATGGGAGGCGACCGAGCTTGGTTCAATAAAACACGGTTACGTCCCCTAGTCGGCGCGCCATAGCGACATGTGCATTGATGCATGCAACATGCATGTTTTCATCGACTCACAAAACTTCGTTGGCGATGGTGTTTTCTATTTTGGATTTGCATTGGCGATGCTGGATCTGAGCGGTGGCCGCTTGCTTCGGTGGTTGCAAGAAACCCAATGGATCATTAATTCTATCTAAAAATTCAAGATCATTTTATCCCGGTCTATTTTTTAATTTCCATGTGTGTTCCTTATTGTAACCCGATTTTCGATAAATGAAATATGGTGTTGCTATCAAAAAAGAGTAGAAGTACTAGCTGCTTAATTTGCGTATAATTTGTAGGAAGTACTTAATTTTTTTAAGAATGTAGTACTACTCTATAGGATAATGTCTGGCTTGTTTGGACCAAACATACTTAATTAAACACTTGGACTAGTAGTATAGATTAGGTATTTACCACGCAAAATCAAAATCAATCACTCTAGAAGGAAGGGAATATATAGAGTCAGTAATTGACACTAGGATCACATTTTTTGAAACAAGGGGACTAAGACTCATGTCTCTGCATCAATCGATGCACACAATAATTTCATTGATTGCAGAAGTTTACTTTTCTCCTTTGCTCAAATTAGATAGAGTTTACCTTCACATGGCCATGTTGGACCTTTCCTCATCTAGTCCCATCTGGCATCTCGTATAGTTTTTTTCATCTATGCTTATTTACTCACCATGAGATAGTTGTCATTTGCCAAAAGAAGAAGAAGCAGGTATATATCATTTTGGTTTGTTGCGACTATTTACTATTTTTAGAAAAAAGATTTGGCTAATTATTTTTAGAAAAGACGGTTATACTTCGTAGCCTCGATTTTTGGTGTATGCAAAAAAGCATAAATAAGGAGAGTATACTAAATAAACAACAATGGCAAAATCATAATATGATGTAGAAAAACACATATGACTAAGTTGCCTTCTTTCGTATCAACGTCATCAAGAAATAAGACTACATATGGCGAACAAGGATTTCATCCTGAATGCCTGGTTCAACCAATCAAGGATAGTAGAACGCACGAAAACAATACCTCCAGCAAAGGCAACGTCAGGAATTAAAAGTTTTTTTGTTGTTTCTAAATTCTTTATCCAAACCTATTGATTATCAAATTAGATTTTCTCAAGGATTTGGCCGTCAAACCAGCAAAGCCATAGCTTGGATTTTTTAATCCTGAATATGAAGTGGTGTTGGTGTTCCAGTAATCATTTTGACTCGTGACCACGCACATGCTTCTATGCCATCTAATTGCAAGCTTTTGGGTGGAAATTTTGATATTACATCCGGCTTCATGCTACAAATTCCTCTGGGTCCACCTAATATATGCTTCATATACATCCTTACATATGGCTTATGGCATGCTGATTATAGCTAAGTTGTTCGGCTGACGTTGATGCATGCATATATATACTTTCTTCTTCGGATAATGTTCAGCTGCTTCATTCCAAGTGGATCAATCCTATATGAGTACCTAAGGGCTGACGAAACTTGTAAGTGCGACTCAATTGCTTTTATAGATTAGATTTTTCTTGTGTGACGTGCAAGTATCCGCTTATTCAAATCAGGGGCGGTCAATTTTGATTTGCATTGGCCGATTGCATGCAGAAAGGAGTACTACTTTCTGGATGAGCTTTTAGTTTATTAATTTGTTGTAGTTGTACTAGATACTAGACCATATATGCGCGCGTTGCCATGCCCGTCCATGTTAAAAAAATAAGTTATCTAGAAATTCATGACATTCAAAATAATGGATTAAGAATTTATTGGGCGCACAGAAAGAAAAATCGATGGAGAGGTTCAGTAGGAGGACATATTCATTATTTTTGTAACGGAGCTGAAATAAGAATACAGATGAGCCCAGGCTCACATCGGCAATTTCAATACAAAGGTGTTAAGTAGATCCTAGAAGTTTCAAAAACAATGCAAGCATTTCATCATAATTATTTTACTCAAGCATGGATACAAAGCATTACAGTGTGCTTTTGAGATCTATCAGTTTGGCAATGCTTTAACAATGGACGCCAACAGATGTAATCTATCCACATCCCTGCAAGGCTCTCTATCCTAATAATTGTCTAACATAAAACGATTTAGTTTTGAGGATGCAAGAAGCTTAAATTAACAACTCCAAATTAAAGTGAATTTTCAAACCAAATGTATAATTGAGAAGACTCCATATAGTGAAGCCGATTGAATCCTGAAGCAAGCAGCTAGGAATTCCACATGCCTGCATGCGCCACTGGAGGGGTCCTGACTTGCTTTGCTGACCTGGGAGGAGAAGACAGGGGGAGCTACCAGAGCGAGCAGCGATAAAAACCCGCATTCGTCGGGGAATAGGTCTCCTCGGAGTCGCATGCCTCCCTTTTGTCGACCACCTCCACCTACGACAGTGACCTCTTTTCCCCTAATCATAGTCACCACCTCTTCTATTCCACACATCTCTTTAATCAACATGTCCTGCCAAACCATGTTGCATGACCAGATGTAGACATCAACAATAAACATAGAACAACCTGCTACACACATCAACAATGAACACACATCATGGCACAACAAAATGGGGATATGACACAACCAGGCAATGAATTCACCAACGAACATCAAGATGTAATAATCCAAATGAATCACAAGAATGAACAATCGACTAAAATACCTAGTGGAATACGTCGAATAATAAAATCCCGTATGAACATCAGGGAGGCATCAATGTTTCCATGGATAAAAATTAGGCATGCGGTGAACAAATCGGATGGCTTAGAACACCAAATATCACGAAGAGCGCCTTGGTAGCTCTATTTTACTCTCTAGGGTTTCGACTAACAATGACAAACATGAAACATAGCATCAAATTCTTTATAGGCTACATGGTACAATTTTTGGCTAACCTATTTAGAGACAATAGTCTTTCCGTGGCTTACAATACCAAACAAATAATGTAATCGTTCCGAGATGTAAATGGCACATTTCATTAGTTGGGCTAAAAATGAAGAGTGACCATGATGTTATATCCTAATTAAAAGATTTTCCATTATTTGTTTGATGCTTAAGGTCACATATAATTAATTAGGTTACATAAACACATGTAAGAAATTGTGATTAACTATATGTTAAATAAATCACCAAACTAACCATCTATGATGTTAATCACCCTTACTCCATGGATCGGATATCCAAGAAAAATCCATTGCAATCCCTATTTTTCATAATCTGCAGGCATTCGTCGCAAAATATTAGCAGCTCTCGAAAAGAACAAACCAGTTCTTCTGTACAACTTAATCTTTGTTTACGCAGTGAAATATACAACATAATCAACTACAGAAATCCATAACTACAAAAAGAAGTAGCTCATACAATTTCGGAACAACTTATCTGTGTTTACCCCAGGCAATATAATTGAATGCATAAATACATTATGTCAAAAATATGCAAGCGTACAAAATTCAAGGAACAACCAAATTAAGGTGGACCAAAATAACAAATCTTGATTAACAATGGAATAATTCGGGAAAATAGTACCACCGAATAATGAAGCAACATTATTTATAGACAATAACCAACATTGTTTGAGGAGAATTGTTATTTTCCATTGTCCCCTCATGAACATCAATTACCTACTGGAAAACTTTCTTCATTATTGATCAAAGAGTTTTCTCATTCTGGCCTTTCTTACAGCTTGAAGGAAAGAAACTTCAGTTATTAGAGTTAGCAATATGTCTGGTGTGGAACTGTATAGTGCACATACAATGCAGATAATAGCTAAACTACGAGTTCTACAAGTTTTCAGTATTATCGAACAGTACAACTATATCAACCAATTGCAATACAGCTAGATTTTTCTTTTGCTATCAGAAACTTGAGTCGAAGTTGAGAACATCGAGAAGATCAAGTGATCAAGTGTATGATAGGGGGTGTACAGGTCATGTATCAAACCTATCTCATCCTCATTAGATATTTTTGAAAGAGCCGGAAAAAAAACACACCAGATTATATGTCCTCCTTCCCTGTATTAGCAACCTCAGGGTGAGAGGGTTTCTCAAATGCAGCTCCCATAGGGTTCTCCAGAAAATCAATTGATAATAGTGAGCCTAGCAAGCGTTTTGGAAATTTGATCCCAGTAAAATTTTAGGAAGAGCAAAATTATTCCACTTCTGCTTCTTTTCCCATGAGGTTATCTGAAAAACTGTGTTCAGGAGCTGCAAAATCGTGATCCCCTGTTATCCGATATAATGGTGCAAACAAATTAATAAGAGCTATGAATGTCACTGACAGAATGACCTATGCTAGACTTATGCATGAAACAAATATTAATTAGACTATTCTTATTTATGTCACTATTTCAATTCCAAAATATGAACATAGCATAATTTCATATATTAATTCAGTAAGAATGATCTGCAGCCTTCTTGGACTTACATCAAACAGCTTGTCTACAGTAATTAAAAGCCACATAACATACCATTCAATCCAAATTTGAGATGGTTACTGAACTAATATTAAGAAAAAAAATTCCATCAGTGACCCTAAGGATAGGTAAGATAAAAAATTATAGCAGAGAAGATGTAGTGTGGATGTTATGTACCTTGCTGTTAGAAAAATTGATCCAAGGGATAGATGAGTGCAGTGTGCGATGAGTTCCCAAAGGCTTCCAAGGGTGCAGACTTGTAAAGGAATTGCAGTAAACCATCCAACGTGTTCAGTTTGGTTGCAGGATAATTACTTGGTAGCGTGCTGCGTGTGCTTATTTTTTTTGCCTCTAGCATCGTGCGCAGCTCGGTAGCTCCCTGATGAATTCAATAGTATCATTGATGATGGATTCATGGTTACTTCGCTTGATGTATAAGGTCAGTGTGAGGGCCTGGATCAGCCATCGGAATCAAGCTGGGAAAGGTTCGCTAAAAGAGAGGCTTCGGGGTTCGAGCGGTACCTGCAGACTGCAGGGGAAGTCATGGACGGCGTCGAGAGAGTGCAGAAGTTGTGGCCGCCATCTTGAACGGGCAGAGCGCGCCTGTGTACGCTAGATTTTCGCTCCTTCCGGGAAAACTGGCGCTCAAAGTTGAGATCAGGAGAGGGACGATCTATTCGGGCGGGGTCTTCTAAATCGACGCAAAATGGGGAAGGATCGGAAAATTGAAGGCATACCGTATTCCTAGCCTCGTCTCGCTGGATCCTAGGCAGCGCGATTCTTTGTGGAGGAAAGCCGCGATGGATGAAGGAGCGGGCAGAGGACGAACATCGGTGCGACCATGGAAGAGAAGAAAGGAGAACAGGAAGGGAAGCGATAACGACGCTGCAAGAAAAGAAGAGAAGGCCGAACCGGAGCGGCCCATATAATAGTTTCGCAGCCCGAGTAACCAGGAGTGGGCTAACTCAGTTCGTGGAGCAGCAGCCCGATAATGTTGCGGTGGACCGTTTAGCTCGGTTGAACCAAAAAAAACACACTGAGTTCACGGACTAATCAGGATGAGCGCGTTGATCTGGAGCGTTGGCTGGGTGGATCTGACGGTCTAGGACGTGAAATCGCTGTGAGAGGCTCTAACTAGCTGAGTTTTACTGTTTCTTAATATATAGTACTAGTACTTGCTTTCTGGATGCATTGTTAGAAGTTCGTTGTTTTTTCCATTTGTTTGTTAGTTGAATAATAAGATACGTACTTGTTCTGGATGGGTTGTTAGTTTATAAGTACAAATTTGGTGTATTAACAATACTTGATTTCTGGCTAGATTGTTACAAGTTAACTCATAGTAGTTCTTTGTTAATTGCACTATTAGATATACTAGACAAAGTGAATGGTATTGTTGGGTTGTTTAGACATTAGACTAATCAACTTCTGTCTCACATGGATGGCATTGGAAACTGCAGCCACAACTGGTTGTGATTTTGACTTTTATATATGTTTTATATTTTGAATCAAATATCTGATTTATATTGTAATTGCATATTTATGTTCAAAACTATGAGGACTTTGAAAGAAGACCAAATTTGAATATATTCTGACAACTTTACAGTTTTAATTTTTGAAAAATGATGAAACCAGATGAAATTTAGTAAAGCTCTCAATATACAAGCAGAATAAAGTTTTCTGGAAAACCCCAATGAATTTGTAGAAAAACAATATTTTCAATTATTTTACAACTTTGATGAACCAAGTTCGAAACAGATTGTTTCAGAAAATATTTCGCACGAGTTTTCATTACTCCCTCCGACCTAAATTAGTTGACTTAAATTTGTTAAGATCAAGATGAATCTAATACTAAATCATATCTAGATATAATCGAATCTAGATAAATCTAGGTCAACTAATTTGAGTCGAGGGGCGTAAGTTTTTCAAAGTTTCATCAAGTTTTAGAAGCCCGTTTTCAAATATTGTTAAAATATATTCAATATTAGTCTTGTATGAAACTATCTTTATAAGGAACCTAAATAATCCAACCGTTTTTAAAATTTTACTTCTATTTTAGGAGCTATAGAAGTATACCTTAAGCAGGTAGAAATAGAAAGAAAGAATTTTGCTAAAATGGAAAAGGGGTTTGAAGAAAACTTATATAACCTGTAAAAAAGGAAGGAGGGAGAGTAATTGGACACAAGGTGACAAAAGGTGGAAGGAGAGAGATGTTGGAGATATGCCCAAGAGGCAATAATAAAGTAGGTTATTACCATATATTCATACTTATGATAAATGTTTACATACCATGCTATAATTGTATTAAAAGGAAACATTAATACTTGTGTGATTTGTAAACATAAAAGAGTCCCTAGTAAAGCCTCTTGTTAAACTAGCTTGTTGGTTAATATATGATCATGGTTTCCTGATCATGAACATAGAGATGTTATTAACAACAGGGTCATATCATTAGGAGAATGATGTGATGGACATACTCCTATAGTTAAGCGTAGCATAAAGATCAAGTCATTTAATATAGTTCATTTGCTATAAGCTTTCTGATACATAGTAACCTAATTCCTTTGACCATGAGATCATGTTAATCACCATCACCGGAAGGATGCTTTGATGACATCAAACACCACACCGTAACTAGGTGGCTATAAAGGTGGCATTGAGTATTCGGAAAGTATGGGTTGAGGCACATGGATCAAGAGTGGGATTTGTCCATCCATATGACAGATAGATATACTCTGGGCCCTCTCGGTGGAATGCCATCCAATTAGCTTGCAAGCATGTGACTGGCTCACAAGGGATCACATATCACGAGCGAGAAAAGAGTACTTATCGAACGAGGTTGAACTAGGTATGCAGAGATACCGACGATCAAAACCTCGGATAAGTAAACTATCGTGAGACAAAGGGAAATTGGTATCGTATGTAAGTGGTTCATTCGATCGCAAAGTAATCGTAGAAATATGTGGGAGCCATATGAATTTCCAGATTCCTCTATTGGTTATTGATAGGAGAAGACTCACGATCATGTCCACATAATTCACGAACCGTAGGGAGACACACTTAAGGATTAACGTTGTTGGCGGTTATGGAATGATGAGTAAGATCTTGAATGTTGTTGAGTCTCGGATGGGATCCGGATATCACGAGGAGATCCGAATGGTCCGGAGAATAAGATTCATATAAGTAAAGTCTGTTTGGGTTGGAGAATGGTTAGGTGTTTTCATCGAATGTTCTAGAAGGTTCGGAATGTCCGCACTCGAGGGGAAGGGTACATGAATGTGTCATAACAAGTTGGAATGATTTCATCATGTACTAGGTGTCATCGCTGAACAAAATAAAGGGTTTAATCAAATCCTAGTTTGAAAAGTCAAACGCCAATTTGAAAAGTCAAACGGCTATTTTGTGAGGTGGAGGGAGAGTAGGAAACCTACTTGGGGAGGAGTTCCCTCCCTCCACCGCCGACCCACTTGGAGACCGAGTTGGGGAGGGACTCCCCTCCCCTTGGCGCGCCCCTCCACCTATATAAGGAGGGGCAAGGCTGCCCCTCCAAGGACACAACACCACACCCCTCTAAACCTAAACCCTAGCCTCCGCCCACCATAGCCGCCGCCTAGGGTTTCTCCCCTAGCCGCCGACTTGGGCAGCCCCAAGCCCTAGCCGCCGGCTCTAGCACCTCCTCCTTGGTGTGTCTAAACCCTAGATCACCGAGGCTCTCTCATAGTCCACCATACTCGCTCTGGCTTAAGGCGAAGCCCTGCGAGATCTCCCCTCTACTTCCGGTACCACGCCGTTGTGCTGCCAGAATCACGAGGAGAGTGCTACAACCTCCATTGCCTTTGGAACAAGGGAGGAAGGTCTTCATCGAGTAACGCAGACGTGTGACCAGCTGCTGGAGCGCTTGGGAGCAGTAGCCGGAAGGATCGCCTCGCGATCTTGAGATCGGCAAGTGTACGACTACATCACCCACGAATCGCTCTCGTAACCGCTTTGGAATCTTCGAGGGTGAGTTCCTCTATCGACTCGTTGCTACAATCTAGTAGATAGATCTTGGCTTGTTTGTGCATGCGTAGAAATTTTTGTTTCCATGCTACGAACCCCTACGATGGGTATCGAGCCGTGTCTATATGTAGATCTATTGCCTGAGTAGAACACAATGGTCATTGTGGCGTTGATGCTTTTGTTGTCGATTGCTTCTTGTGTACTTTGCATCTTGCGGGATGGTGGGATGAAGCGGCCCGGGCTAACCTTACATGACATCGTTCATGAGACTTGCTCCACGCTTGACATGCAACTTGTATTGCATAAGTGGCTTTGGGGGTGCCTGTTTCTCCCAACATAGTTAAGATTCAATTTACAACGGGTGATTGACAATACTAGTATCAATGTTGTGGTTCTTGTTCGTAAGTTAGAATGACACTTATTGAAAGCCCCAAACCACGTAAAACATGCAAAGAAAATTAGAGGCGTCTAACTTTGTTTTGCAGGGGTGTGCTGTGATGTGATATGGCCATGATTGTGATTATATATGATGTATGCAATGTTCTTTATTGTAAGTTGGCAACCGGCAGGAGCCATATGGTTGTCTTTAAATTCTGTTAAGACCCGCGTGTCTATTCAAAGAGGTTGTAATAGTTGAAGCTGGTGGACGACAACCATGGAGCGGCGTCATTGACCTTGATGCAATGCCGGTGATGATGGAGATCATGTTCGTGCTTGAAGATGGAGATCGGAAGCACAAACAAGAAAGGGCATATCATATCACATATTATGAATTGCATGTGATGTTAATCCTTTATGCATCTTGTATTGCTTAGTTAACGACAGTAGCATTATAAGATGATCCCTCATGCACATAAATTTCAAGTTCTAAAGTGTTCATCCTTAGTAAGCAATTGCTAAAAGCTTGTTGTTTGAAGCACCACGTGATGATCGGGTGTGTTAGATTACGCGCAAGTGTATACAACGTGAGCAAGCCAGATTTGCTCATGCGGAAGCTAAGGTTTGATCTTGACGAGCCTAGCATGTACAGACATGGTCTCGGAACACGGATCACCGAAAGGTAAAGCATGAGTCATATAGTAGATATGATGAACATGTTGATTGTTTGCCATTGAAGCTACATCAACTCTCGTGATGATCGGTTTTGATGTGGTGGATTTGGTTCGTGTGATCACTAAAACAATGTGAGGGATATTGTTTTGAGTGGGTGTTCAACGGCAATATAATTAAAAGTTGAACACTATTTATCATAAATTAAATCAAGTGAATTTGCATAATTGTTGTAGTCATTGGCATCCGTTTACCACCTTGCGCTTAGTTATAATTGAGATGATAGAACTATAGAATTCTGGTTAGTTACTTTACGAACTGGTATCGTATTGTTTTGAAGTGTTAATCTAAAGTTTAAAAGTCCTTCAGTAAGTTCCGGTTACTCCATGAAGTTTAATAATGGGTATTAAATCAAGAGTGACAATTCCAAGTGTTAGTGTATGAGTATCATGTTTGTCTCCATGATTCTTGATATTCAAAGGATTGTCTTAATATCAAGGTTATCTATGATCTGAAAGAGTTGTTTTAGAAACCATGATGTGTGGAAGATATTGTGATATCTGAAACGAAGTTTTGGTTGCAACATGATAGAGTATAATATGGCAAAAGTCATGTTTTCATATTTGATGAGAATTTGCAAAAGGTTGTAGACACTAGTTGTCCTAATCCTCCAAAAGGTTTTGGAGAGAAACATTATACTCGCGATTCACCGTTATAAGCTAAAGTAGCTTGATCATGAATAATTCCATAAGAAGGGTGAATATTTGATGTAGGCAAAATGTTTACTACACCAAGAGATTACTAAAGAAAGGAATTTGAAAGAACACCAAATATTTGATGATGGTGATCTACTTCAAAGTGCAAGTCCAAAGACATTGGTATTTAACTATACATGCTTTGGACTATGTGTCATGTATATGGCTCCACTATTGATGTTGATAGATTCTTTCAAACATAAAAGGAAATACTGAAAGAGAATCTCATAAATATATGGCAGAAAAGAAAAGACTAGAATTGTTCAGTTTAATTATATAGATGATATACATGTTATGGCTATATTCTTTGCTTATTAAACAATGTGGTTCTTAAGTATTTGATACTGAATTTGTTGGTGTGAATCGTCATACGAAACAACACAATTCATGAACTACAATGGCCTAAGTAACTAGCAAAATAATATGTGATGATGTTCATCGAGAACAAATAAAGGGTTATTGTGCTGCTTATTAAACATCAAAGCTTGCCTTCAAGATTTGTTTTATCAGGTATTATGAGAACAAAAGGGTTGTTCAAATAATTGTCGTAATCCATAAAAGATGGATGATTCACAAATCTAGTTGGAGAAATCACATCCATAAAACTAGTGCTAAAAATGTTGAAAGAAAAAATTGATTGAAAGATCACTTAGGAAGTGACATCGCCGTTTAAATTATATTGGAAAGAAAACATGAAGAAACTCCATGTGGATGGAATTTTGGAGTCTATTCATTTTTGATCAAATGACGCTTGTGAAACTTTCCTAGAGATAATTAAAACTTCGTTCATAGGCCAAAAGGGAACGAATGACTAGCTTATTGGAACTTGTACATATTGTTGTACGAAGTCCATTATGTGTAGTCAAGAGCGATGGATTTCAAATTCATATGCTTTCTTCGAAAATTTGAATGAATATATGAATATTTACTTAATAAGGATGAAGTATGAAACATTTGAAAAGTTCAAAGACTTTCAAGATGAAGTGCAAGATCATTGTAACAAGAATATAAATAGTTTATGATAAGATCATAAAGGAAGATATTTGAGTTACAAGTTTAGCATAATACCTAAGATTTAAGGAATCGTTCCGTGGATTTGCATGTCCCGAAACACCATAAGAGTATGGAGCGTTCGAGATATGTAATTAAACCTTGTTTGACATGGTAAGATCGAAGGTGTAAATCATAAAACTGCCATTATATTTTAAAGATTAAAAGCTATAGAGACTATCGTTTTTCCACTGAAAAGAGCTCCATCATAATCCGTTGAAATGACACCATATAAAGTTATGGTTTGGGATAAAACCCAACTTGTCCTTTCTTAAACATTGGTATGCTATGCATAAGAAAGATGTTTGCAACCAAAGTCGGATGAACTTGTCTTTGTATGTTATTTGAATAATCATAAGTAATCCTCCCGAACATCGGAGAAAAAAGTGTTTATCACTTAGAACGTCAAGTTTCTTTGAGAAGGAATTTTTCGTGAAAAGATAAGTGGGAGGACAATAGAACTTTGATAAGGTTAAAAGAACCTTAGCTATATGTGCAAAGTTCCGCAGTGCCGAAAAGTGTTCCGGAGGCAGCAACAATGCTCATGGCTCACGTGCCTCAAAGGTTGTGGTTACGAAGGTCAAAGTTTCTATTAAACCAAGTGTCGTGGTATTGCACGGCAGATGCTACTGGGGGTAGCTTACGTAGAGGGAGCAAGGAGACGTAGGAGAATCCGGGAGCAAGATTGGCACACGATGTACTCAGGTTCACGTCCCCTCGATGGAGGATCGCTACATCCTGCTATCAATCCAGTATGAGTATAGATTGGTTTACATGGGAGCCGCCGTAGGCGGAGGGAGACTAGATCTAATATCACGTACTGCTTGGGGGTGCCCTTGGTGGCTTTATATATGCAGCCAGTTAGGGTTTACAAGTGCTTTAGTGGGCTTTCTATTGGAGTCGCCGTCTTGGGCCTCCAGTCGGCGCTAGTCGTTTGGGTCCAGCATGCGCCAGTCGTCATATCCAGCGAGTCGACCCACTTTGGGATTGGCTTCAGTCGGCTCGATCCCATCTGGCAACTCCGCTTTGTGGGTATACCCCGATTGGTATTCCCCCATCAGTAGTCCTCGAGCGTGTTGTCGATTCGACGCGGGCTTGAGGCAGGGCGCGGAGAGTCTTGACGATGGGCCGTGACGAATCGGCGACGAGCTCATGAACAAAGAAAAGAATCGTGAAGCGGGAGGCAGTCGGCGTGAGCCAGTCGGTGATGACCAGTGAAAAGACGTATGGTGTCGGTGAAGCCGCGATGGCGAGTCTCCGAACATGGGCGTGCGAGTCCCGAACATGTCGAGTGGCGAGGTTGGGAGGCGGCGAGTGGCGCTCTGTAGCGGCCGAGTCTCCGGCGTGTTGAGTACGCGAGTCAGCGATGGCGAGTCGGCGTGAGTACGCGAGGGCGAAGTTCGGTGGAGAGTCCCAGGCGTGTTGAGTACGCGAGCGAATCCACGGCGAAGTCGGCAGCGTTGAGTACGCGAGGGCAAATGTCGCGCGAGTCCCGAGCATGTTGAGTATCGAGGGAAGTGTCCGCGCGGCGAATCCTCGAGCGCGTTAATCTGTGAGGGCAGTGTCATGGCGGCGAAGTCCCAGCGCTGAGTACGCGAGGGCAGTGTCGCGGCGGCGAGTCCCAGCGTTGAGTACGCAAGCGAGTGTCCACGGGCGAGTCCCAGCGTGTGAGTACGCGAGGGAGTGTCCGCTGGCGAAGTCCCAGCGCTGGAGTACGAGGGCGAGTGTTCGCGCGGCGAAGTCCCAGCGCATTGAGTCTGTGACGAGTGTCAGCGGCGAGTCACCGAGCGCGTGAGTCTGTGACGAGTGTCCGCGGCGAGTCCTCCAGCGTTGAGTACGCAGGGCGAGTGCGATAAGTCGGCGAGGGCGAGCAGCGGTCGTGGAACCACGCATACACACTGCATGCCTAGGAGTAGTCCCGAGGCTCGAGTTGGCTTGTAGAGGCGACTTGAGGCTCTTTAGAGATGCATATTTTGAAAATATTAGTGGCTGCTGCCCGGCGAGTGGCGAGGCGAGGCGAGCGCCGAGCCCCGAGGCGGAAAGTGGCGAGGTCGGCGATCGGCGGCGCCGAGTTCTCGAGTGCTGCGAGTGGAGAGGTCGAGCAACCGGCGAGCGACGCTATCTATAGTGTGCCCGAGCACAGCGTGTGGCGAGGTCGAGTGACCGACAAGCGACACTATCTATAGCGTGCCCGAGCACGGCGTGTGGCGAGGTCGAGTGACCGGCGAGCGCCAAGCCCCCGAGCGCGGCGAGTGGCGAGGTTGGGAGACTGGCAAGTGGCGCTGTCTGTAGCGCGTGAGGTCGAGCGAGTCCGCGTGGAGAGAGTCCTCGAGCGTGGCGAGTCCGCGATGATTGCGAGTCCGCGAGGGGAGAGTCCCCGAGTGTGGCGAGTCCGCGGGGGGAAAGTCCCCGAGTGTGGCGAGTCCGCGAGGGGAAAGTCCCCGAGTATGGCGAGTCCGTGATGATTGCGAGTCCGCGAGGGGAAGTCCCCGAGTATGGCGAGTCCGCGATGATTGCGAGTCCGCGAGGGGAAAGTCCCCGAGTGTGGCGAGTCCGCGAGGGGAAAGTCCCCGAGTATGGCGAGTCCGTGATGATTGCGAGTCCGCAATGATGTTGATTGCGCTGTGTAGCGAGTCTCTCGTCTTGGCCCGGGGGGGCAGTCGCATGGCGACTCCAAAGACGGCTCTCGGCTGGGCGTTTTTCCTGGACGATCCGAGGCTCGGTTTGCGAGTCCTCGTCCGCAGATGGCCGAAGTCGTGACCGCCTAAGGTTGAGGAGGACATGGTGTTTGTGTAGCACTACCATTTGTCTTGACCGAAGGCTACCGAGCAAGCGACTCCAATGATGGCTCTCGTTTAGCGTTTTTCGTGGACGATCCGAGGCTCGGTTTGCGAGTCCTCGTCCGCACTACTTGGCCATTGCGAGTCGCTCTTTCAAAGTTTGACAAAGGAGAATTGATTTTTCCCGGGTGAAAGAGAAGCCCAATGGTGAGTCCATGCAGCATGGCATGCGACCCTCTCTGGCGACTCGGACGATGAAGGTCCCTTAGTAGGCGTGGCGTACGCATTCGACGTACCGGACGGGTCGCACGCGTTAACGGAAAAAAGTCGACGCGGACAAGGAGTCGACGCTGCGACGGTGATCGCGCTATGGCGAAGTCGACGCGCGACACGGGTCGACGGCGACGGGATCGCACTATGGCGAAGTCGGCGGGCGGACACGGCGGACGGGTCGACGGTGGACGGGATCGCACTATGGCGAAGTCAACGCGGACAAGGGGTCGACGTATGACGGTGATCGCGCTATGACGATGTCGACGGTGACAGGACCGCGAGGGCAAGGTCAGGATGGCGATCCCGCGGTAGGCGAGTCCCCGAGCCTAGCGAGTCCGCGTTTAAGCGTGTCCGCGTTTAGGCGGGTTTCAGAGCATGGCGAGTCCCCGCGACTCAACTGGGCGAGTCCGCGACATGCAAGTTTCCGAGCGACGGTGACAAACCACATCGAGCAGAGTCGCGGATGCAGGGCCAGCGAGTCGCAGGCGCAGATGGTGGTGTTGATGCATCATCCGATCCCAGTCTCCATAGATCAATTTGTCCAGATGATGCAAGCGTATCAAAATAACATGCATAACATTAAATTAATGTAAATCAATCTATTTATGTGATAAGAACTGAGAGAGAAAAAATAGTCCGCGGTGGTGGTAAAGTCTCAGGCTAACGTTGACGGTTGAATCGATCGAGTACGTCGTTGTATTGCTATCTCTTGAATTCCTTCACGTGAAGGCTTCAACCAATTAATATCCATGAGATCACAGTAAAGTATCAACTGACTCTCAGCCATGTCCTCCTCGTGGCTTGATTAAGGCGAGAGGCTTGAGGGCAGCTCGGCGATTGATTAATATTTTTTCAGATTAATCCCTCGCACGGATTCAAGTAAATCAGGAATTAGCGTTGATACATGATTCAACAATATTTTAGATTAAGAGTTTGATACAACGATGCTTCTACTGACTAGATCAGAAATAATTGGTACTATTTCTAGACTGGGAGACTAGAATCGTACCTAGCTTGTGACAAGTAAATTATACTAGATCGGACTAGGAAACAAGCGTGTACCAGGATTCCATGGACGATGGCGTACCTTGCGTTTGCTTCCAATATTTTTTGCATGGACTTGGCTGCGGCGAAACAGAACCACGCCGCCCCACGGGATTTTGGACGTTGGCATGCTTCATCAGATCCGAAAATAGCTGAGTCGGCAGGCAGATGTGATCTGATCGCTGTCAATGGTATGGGATCTCGTCCGGATTATCACCCTCCAAGCATCGCTAACCACGGTGGGCGCCAACTGTCGTGGTATTGCACGGCAGATGCTACTGGGGGTAGCTTACGTAGAGGGAGCAAGGCGACGTAGGAGAATCCGGGAGCGAGATTGGCACACGATGTACTCAGGTTCACGTCCCCTCGATGGAGGATCGCTACATCCTGCTATCAATCCAGTATGAGTATAGATTGGTTTACATGGGAGCCGCCGTAGGCGGAGGGAGACTAGATCTAATATCACGTACTGCTTGGGGGTGCCCTTGGTGGCTTTATATATGCAGCCAGTTAGGGTTTACAAGTGCTTTAGTGGGCTTTCTATTGGAGTCGCCGTCTTAGGCCTCCAGTCGGTGCCAGTCGTTTCGGTCCAGCATGCGCCAGTCGTCATATCCAGCGAGTCGACCCGCTTTGGGATTGGCTTCAGTCGGCTCGATCCCATCTGGCAACTCCGCTTTGTGGGTATACCCCGATTGGTATCCCCCCATCACCAAGTAGGTCGAGTAAGCAATCAGATACCAAGATTTGAGGGTTGAATCATTATTTGAGAATAATAAACGTACTACATGCAAAGAAGCGATGATGGGCCCTGACTCCGTAAAATGGCTTGAAGCCATAAAATTCGTGATAGTTCCATACACGAGAAATCAAATTTTGAACTTGAAGGACCATCGAGAAAGGTGTAAGACCTTACAGTTGTGTTTGGATCTATAAAGAAATAGACATGGATGTTTCGCATCTATGAAATAGTCGACATGTTGGGAAAGAGTTCACAACAATGTTCAAAGATTGACTATGACAAGATTTGATCTTTCATAGCGATATTTAGTCTAGACGGATTAATGTAGCAACCACTATATATAATTTTGTCATGTGGTAGTTGAATAAACAAAATAAGTTCTTCTAATAGAATTGTTACCTAGGACATGTGCATAACACGGTCCATAGGGTTTTGTTAATTCAAAGGATGCTAAAAGCATATGCAAACTTCAATGGTTGAAGTGAGAATCGCGGAGTTGGAATCTTCACTATGATGAAACAGTTAAAAGAGTTTAATTTCATCATAGACAATGAAGATGCTTGCATTTGCAAGAAATTAAGTGAGAGCGCTAAGACATGTTTCTAATACATTATGTGGAAGACATATTGTTGATTAAAAATGATGTATCTTTTATTAAAACATATTAAGAATTTCATCCCGATGAAAGACTTAGGCAAAACCCAAATATTTGGCATCAATAGACTCTAATATGGTTGTGCCGAAAGTACATAGATGATGTATTGAATAAGTTCAATATATAAAATACAAGAAAGGTTCTTGTTGCACAGAAAGGATTGAATGAGTTCAATATTGATGATATATTCAAGTGTATTGACACTTGGTAAGTGAAACAAAGATTCAAGTATAGATTGATACTTGATATATGAAATCACAAAGAGTATTTATATCAATCATACTGTGATATGTACAAATCCAGATATGTCCTATGCTCTAAATGTTATGAGCATATATCAAAATGATTCATAAGATAATCATTGGACGATAGTAAAAATATTCTTATGATCTTGTAAAAGAACTAAGAATATATTATTTTATAGAAATGACAAATAGATGGTTAGTTCATTGTAAATGAATTACATTGATACTAGTTTTGTCACAAAGTACAAATTAAGTTTATCTCAATCTAAACTAACGGTGGCGCAATATGATGGAAAGTAAGTTCCATAATGAATTTGGATGAATTCCAAAGTTAAGACATTGTGACAGATACTACAACAAAAGGCTGAGTATATGACTGCTATTATAGCAGCTAAAGAGGGCATTTGTGTCAAGTAGTTTGTTATCAAACTAGGTGTAGTTCACAGCGGGATAATACTATGAAGATATATTGTATGACAATATTATCAACATGTTTTAACCCCAAAGAACTAAAGGTCTCACCAAAGGACCAAATTTATACAAAGCCATCTCATTAGAGAATGAGTGATGCGTAGAGACGCAAAGACATGCAATTACACACGGACCTGGAAGTGTCAGATACGGAGATCAGTTGACCACTAGCAAACGTGTATTTACAACACCGGAAAGCCATAGGTGTTGAATACACAAAGGTTTGAAACTAGATTATTGACTCTAGTGCAAGTGGGAGACTGTTGGAGATATGCCCAAGAGGTAATAATAAAGTAGGTTATTATCATATCTTCATACTTATGATAAATGTTTACATACCATGCTATAATTGTATTAAAAAGAAATATTAATACTTGTGTGATTTGTAAACATAAAAGAGTCCCTAGTAAAGTCTCTTGTTAAACTAGCTTGTTGGTTAATATATGATCATGGTTTCCTGATCATGAACATAGAGATGTTATTAACAACAGGGTCATATCATTAGGAGAATGATGTGATGGACATACTCCTATAGTTAAGCGTAGCATAAAGATCAAGTCATTTAATATAGTTCATTTGCTATAAGCTTTCTGATATATAGTAACCTAATTCCTTCGACCATGAGATCATGTTAATCACCATCACCGGAAGGATGCTTTGATGACATCAAACACCACAACGTAACAGGGTGGATATAAAGGTGGCATTGAGTGTTCGGAATGTATGGGTTGAGGCACATGGATCAAGAGTGGGATTTGTCCATCCATATGACGGATAGATATACTCTGGGCCCTCTCGGTGGAATGTCATCCAATTAGCTTGCAATCATGTGACTGGCTCACAAGGGATCACATATCACGGGAACGAGAAAAGAGTACTTATCGGTAACGAGGTTGAACTAGGTATGCAGAGATACCGACGATCAAAACCTCGAATAAGTAAACTATCGTGAGACAAAGGGAAATTGGTATCGTATGTAAGTGGTTCATTCGATCGCAAAGTAATCGTAGAAATATGTGGGAGCCATATGAATTTCTAGATTCCTCTATTGGTTATTGTTCGGAGAAGTGTCTCGATCATGTCCACATAATTCACGAACCGTAGGGAGACACACTTAAGGATTCGACGTTGTTGAGTAGTTATGGAATGATGAGTAAGATACGGAATGTTGTTCGGAGTCTCGGATGGGATCCGGGATATCACGAGGAGATCCGAAATGGTCCGGAGAATAAGATTCATATAAGTAAAGTCCTGTTTCGGGGTTGGAGAATGGTTCTGGTGTTTTCATCGGGAATGTTCTAGAAGGTTCCGGAATGTCCGGTACTCCGGAGGGAAAGGGTACATGAATGTGTCATAACAAGTTGGAATGATTGCATCATGTACTAGGTGTCATCGCTGAACAAAATAAAGGGTTTAATCAAATCCTAGTTTGAAAAGTCAAACGCCAATTTGAAAAGTCAAACGGCTATTTTGTGAGGTGGAGGGAGAGTAGGAAACCTACTTGGGGAGGAGTTCCCTCCGTCCACCGCCGGCCCACTTGGAGACCGAGTTGGGGAGGGACTCCCCTCCCCTTGGAGCGCCCCCTCCACCTATATAAGGAGGGGCAGGGCTGCCTGTGGCATCCCGCAAAACCACTACTAGAAAATCGCGTTGTTTTTGTGCATTGCATCATCATGACCGCATGTTCATGTCATCATGCCACATTGCATTTGAGCATTGTCAACATCTTGCATCTGGTCGCATAAAACTTTTTGCAGATAAACCTGTTTTGTTTTCTAAAACGCCCCGACTTGTTTTCAAAATGCAAACCCGGGTCCCCGGATTATCTTTGTTGTCCGCTATCGGTTTGCAAACGTCCGTTTAAAACAACTAAAATATTTAATTAATTTTTAGTGGGGCAGTCGAACGGGCCGGATCGACCCGAACGACCGCCCCAGGATTTAAATCGCCCCACCTAACCAGCCCCCCTAATTCCTAGGTTCACCAAACTACCTACCCACACACCCCAGCCACATCACCCTGGCCAATCAACAGATGCCACCTCACCCTCCCCTATCCCTCAACCAATCACCACCTGCCACCTCACTCCCTCACACTCACCCAATCTCAACCCTCACCTCCTTCTCTCTCTCCCCACCCCACACACACACGACACACGCTGGACGCAGTTCCAACCCCCGCACGCCACGCCTCCCCGCGGGTCCCACGCCTGCCCACCTGGCGCGCCCACCTCCTCCTTCCCGCACGCGACCCACCCTCCTGGAGCATTGCCGCTCGCCCGCTCCTCCTTCACCCTCCCTCCCCCACGCGAGCTACCCTTCCCCGACCACCCCGCTCCGGTCCCGGCCGCCCCCTCCTACCGCACCACCTCCGCCTCCGCCGCGAGCTCCAGCCATCCCCTCCGCCATCTCGCTCACACACCCGCCGCCCGGGTTGTCGCCGCTGCTCCTCCTCCGACCTGCGCCGCCTCGGCCCCAGCCCCATGGACCTCCCTCGCCACCTCGCCGGCCTCGCTTCTCGCGCCCCGCCCGCCCGGCCTGCGCCTCCGCGCGTCCGCACCCGCCTCCGGCTGGCCTTCGGCGCCCGCGCCGCCGGCGGCCCGCTGCCGCTGCTCGGCCCTCCCCTCTCTGGCCCCGCCGCCCGCGCGACCACCTCCCGTCCACCTCGCCCTCGCCGCGGCGCCCGCACCTCGCGCTGTTCCGAGCGCCGTCGGCCGACCGCGCCCTGCACTGCAAGCCCGCCTCGCGTCCGCCCGCCCGATCCGCGCTCCGGCCTCCGCCCGCCGCCCGTGCTCGGCCGTGTCCCGCCGCCAAGCCCTCTGCCGTGCCTCGCCGTCCCCGCTGGAAGCCGCCCAGCGTCACTGCGCGCCTCACGCCATCGGTCCCCAGCCCAGCCCGGCCGCCACGCCGCTGCCACCCCTGACCCGACCTGCTTCGGCCCCGACCACCGCGCCGGTGCCCCTCCACCGAGCCGTCCTCTGCGGGCCTCCGTCGAGCCTGCCGCCACCCGGCGTCCTTCGGTCGTGCGTTGTGTTGGATGCTTGTGGCCAAGTCTGGTACAGCAAGGTGAAACGTAGTGAAGAGGTCAAGGTTGCGGTACAGGAGTTCTACCCAAGATCTTCCGAAGGCCGACCCATCCAAGTTTCTCTCGTCACAAGATCTCCATCACGGACTTCAAGTACTCCTCGGTGGCGGCAGATTCCTCCCGGGCCGAGCCCGCACCCGGCACGCCAAGATCGCCTCAAGGTTCCGAAGGACCCCCGGTATCGAGCCCAAGTTCGCCAACGACACTGAAGACGGAGCGCTAAGATCGTGCCCGGATCCGGAGTCCGAACCCGATACCGTCAAGGCCACCGACGAGACGCCGAGTACTTCATCCGGACACCGAGACCCCGCGACAAGTGCCGTCCAACGCCATGACCGACAACATGACCCGAAGACCCCGGATGCGCCAAGACCTACCCCTGAGTCCGAGAACGACCTCGCCGAACCCTGAACCCTGAGACCGACCCCGAACCCCGGAACCCCAAGACCGTCGAGAACCCTAATGTGTGAACCCCTTTTTCCGAGAACCCTATTTTATAAATGGTCAACTATATGAATTGTTGCATAGTTAATCGCCATCTCGCATGCATATCTGTGGTTTGGGGGCCTTATGCCGATTCACCTAATAATTAAATATGGGGCCCATATGCGGGCAAATTTAGTCTCATATTGGCCTCATATAAATTTGCGTAGCGAACCGGTAACTTATCTTGCCATGTTCAAAACAACATTTAATTGCGGGGGTTCTAAATAACTCGAACCATCTAATTAAATGTCGGGACCCCGGTTCCGCTTAATATGACCTAATTGCATCGCATCTTTGCCATGTCATTCATCATACATGCATCATGCCGATCTTCTGCCGTTGTATTAAATAGTGCATCCGATGTTTCTTCTAGTGTTTTGCTTCTTCGCGGATAAGGCCGTTGAGTTGATGTGAGCTTCGCCCCGATCTTCGGTTGAACCTTCAACAATGTTTTCAGGCGAGCATCTCCCCCTTTCTACCTATCTTACTTTTCTAGTATTTATTCCCGCCTGTTGATCTTTGCTATCTGTGTTGCGATGCTCTAGTTTCGTACCCGTGATATCCCTTGCAGCCATATATAGCCTTGGACACATCCTATTACCGGTTGTTTGGTAGATAGTTGGACCCGCGTGTCGTAGTCGCTTGCTCTAGTGTTTTGCTTGTCTTCAAGTACCACAATTGTTGGAGGATTGCCGCATGTTGATGTTGGAGATGATCATGGCTTTAATTATTGCTTCACTTTAATTACTGTTTCACAACTAAAATTGAATTAAGCAGAGGCATCGGTGGGTGATAGGTAAGATTTGGTTTCCGACCGCCCACTTGTGTCCCGTAGGACCCGAGTTCTTGACACCTGTTCTGAGATCGAGCGTGCTAACCAATTGGGGAGATATTGGCCCCCCATTGATTATTACCTGATTTCAAAGTATTGTACTGGGGGCCACAAACTAGTTTGAGGTTTTATTTACGATCCTGTACTTATGCCATGCTACTTATGTATTTACGTTTGTGCGAGGAGCACACTTTATCGCTTAGGAATTGTGACCGTTCGTGGTATCGGCAGTCCCGTTTGGGGATTTCTGTCGTTGCCATCACGCCCCCACAAACCCTAAGTCCGTCTCGAGACCGGCCGACTTTGCGGGTAGACATAGTGGGGTGGCCCCGTGCTTGCTACGGTGCAGGGAACGTCGTGACTTAGGCCCCGCCGACATACCGATGGGTGTATGTTAACTGATCTAGCAAAAAGGGTCGAAGTGCCTGTGGATACTTTGGTGCACCCCTGCAGGATTAAATCTTTTCGAGAAGCCGTGTCCGCGGTTATGGACGACTTGGAGCACAGTGCTTGATCATAGACAACTATAACTAAAGTTTACTGTTATAAATTGACTTGTATTCGATTTGACTAGTAATCAGCTTCACTACAAAGGAATGGCTAAATAAAAGTACCAACAACTGCTGGGTTTTGGGGTTGTCTCATGCTAATTGTATCTGATTAGTAAATGTTGTAACTATAACGGAATGGTTAACTAAAAGTGCCCGCTTACTTTATCAGACGATTATCTAAACCGACTAGTAAAGTGCCGCAACTATCGAATAAGTAAAACTGCCAACTTGTGAGTTCCTCGGTTGACTTCGTCGATGGTCTCGAGGGGGAAACGCCAGGATGGGTTTGTTTGTTGGTAGTATCAGGTTGGTTCCGAATAGGTCTTTCTCACCCCTCTCTGATAGCCGCCGTTGTATCGAGTCTCTATAGGTTGTTTAGTGCATCTTCAGCTGCGCTCGATCCACCATACCTATGTAGGCGAGGACCACGAATTCTAGCCTCGCCGTGTCTTGGCCTCGATCGACGCTCCTCTTTTCTTTTGCCCTTTGTCGGCACCCTTTTGTTTAAGCAGGTTTTGAGATCGACGCCGTTAGCGGGGTTACCCTTCCGGCTTGGCACGGGCAGGTTATGGGCGCCATTGGTTATTCTTGAGGGCTCTTAGCCCCATTTGTATCTTGTCCGTAGTGGACTCTATCGTTTTCAAGGTGATTTGGATCTTTGTATATTATATTCGTATTCTTGACTCATTGAGTCGTCTGTATATATACATTATGGGTCCCATCGAGGACGTTGTGTAATGTTATTACTTTGATTTCCACCCGAAAGTGCTGGTGGGCACCTTGAATCGTTTCTATGCGGTTTGGCGGGTTTCGCTAAAACTTGCATAGGCCGATCGAGGTGTTACAGTGGTATCGAGCTCAGCGGTTGCGATACCACAAGTCCACGTAGGATAACCTAGCTAACGGTCAGTAGAGTGTCCAAACTATTTTTGCAAAACCGGTTGGATAGTTCTGATTAGGTCTGATTTTACTCCTTACCCCTCTGCTATTCTCCTCTTATATCGACGTGTTTTGAACCTGCTCTCTCATCTTTTCTTCGAGTCCAGGAATTCTCGTGGTTGGGGTCTGTCGTACCTTCAGGGTTTCGCTTCCTCCTTTGATAACGGAGCTCTACCATCCGGTGTTCATGCTGCCTGAGTGATCCTTTGTTTGTGGTACCATTCTTTGTTCCTTGTTTGTGCCTTCCGGTGTTCTGACGCGACGACATCATCTACGCCAGCTCCGATGCAGAGTCTGCATCACTCCCTTGATCCGAACCCTGTTTGTCGAGATCTTCAGTCTGAATCCTGAGGGTTGGTTGCATAATCTGTCTATTCGTGTACATAGTAATGCTTTGAGTGTGGGATGGAGTCGCGACCATACCACTACTCTTATCATTCGCTTATGTACATTGAATGGTGGATCGATGCAATTCTACTCCTTCCATGAAAGTTAGAGGTGGCCTTACCTTTAACTTCGTTCGTTGTTTATCCGGAGTGTTCTCTTGACGAACAGGAACAACGACCTCTTGTTAGTGGTGTCGCGAAGATCTACACGAAGCGAGAAGACGCAGATCGCCGACCTCCCTTCCGGTACCATGAGGCGGATCTCGAGGGCGAGATCCCTTGTTAGTGGTGTCGAATTGTGGCATCCCGCAAAACCACTACTAGAAAATCGCGTTGTTTTTGTGCATTGCATCATCATGACCGCATGCTCATGTCATCATGCCACATTGCATTTGAGCATTGTCAACATCTTGCATCTGGTCGCATAAAACTTTTTGCAGATAAACCTGTTTTGTTTTCTAAAACGCCCCGACTTGTTTTCAAAATGCAAACCCGGGTCCCCGGATTATCTTTGTTGTCCGCTATCGGTTTGCAAACGTCCGTTTAAAACAACTAAAATATTTAATTAATTTTTAGTGGGCGATCGAGCGGGCGGATCGCCGAACGACCGCCCGAGGATTTAAATCGCCCCACCTAACCAGCCCCCCCTAATTCCTAGGTTCACCAAACTACCTACCCACACACCCCAGCCACATCACCCTGGCCAATCAACAGATGCCACCTCACCCTCCCCCTATCCCTCAACCAATCACCACCTGCCACATCACTCCCTCACACTCACCCAATCTCAACCCTCACCCTCCTTCTCTCTCTCCCCACACAGGCCACACACGACACACGCACACACAAGACGCAGCGTGCCAACCCTCGACGCCACGCCTCCCATGGTCCCACGCCTGGCCCACCCCTGGCGCGCCCCACCTCCCTCCTCCTCCCCGCACGCGACCCACCTCCTGGAGCCTTGCCGCTCGCCGCTCCTCCTTCAACCTCCCTCCCCCACCGAGCTCCCCTTCCCCGACCACCCCGCTCCGGCCCCGGCCGCCCCATCTTACCGCACCACCTCCGCCTCCGCCGCCAGCTCCAGCCTGTAACACCCTCAGAATCGGACCTATGCAAGTTTGAACAAAATTCGCCAAACCCGCATAGAAACGATTCAAAGGTGCCCACCAGGCACTTTCGTGCGGGTGGAAAACGAAGTAATAACATTACACAACAGTCCTCGATGGGACCCACAGAGCGAGATATATAAATGACTCAAAGAGTCAAGAATACAGATATAATATACAAAGATCCAAATCACCTTGAGAATGATAGGCGTCCGACTACGGACAAGATGCAAATGGGGCTAAGAGCTCAAGAATAACCAATGGCGTCCATAACCCTGCCGAGCCAAGCCGGAAGGGTAACCACTAACGACGTCGATCTCAAAACCTGCTTAAACAAAGGGTGCCGACAAAGGGCAAAGGAAAAAGAAGGAGCGTCAAGATCGAGGCCAGTGCGGCGAGGCTAGAATTCGCGTTCCTCGCCTACATAGGTATGGTGGATCAAGCGGCGTGAGATGCACTAAACAACCTATAGAGACTCGATACAACTGGCGGTTATCAGAGAGGGGTAAGAATGACCTATCCGGATCCAACCTGAGGCTAACACCAAACAAACCCATCCTGGTGTTTCCCCCTCGAGACCAAACGAGGAAGTCAACCGAGGAACTCACACCGTTGGCAGTTTTACTTATTCGGTTATCATTGCAGCGATTACTAGTCAGGTATAGATAATTGTCCTGATAAAAGAAGCAGTGGGCACTTTTAGTTGACCATTCTGTTATAGTTGCAGCAATTACTAATCAGATATAGATAGCATGATTTAATCCCAAAACCCAGCAGTTGTTGGTACTTTTATTCAGCCATTTCGTTGTAGTTGCAATACTTACTAGTCAGATACAATTGTCGCAAGCGACAACCAAACAAGCAATTGTGGGCAGTATTAATTAGCCATTCCGTTGTAGTGGAGCTGATTACTAGTCATTATAAGTCAAATTTACAGCAGTAAACTTTAGTTATGCTTGTCTATGATCGAGATACTGTGCTCCAAGTCGTCCATATCCGCGGACACGGCTTTCAGAAAGTTTTACCCGGCCGGGGTGCACCAATAGCAACACACGCTCGATCAACCTCGGAAAAACCAAATCAAAACCCGAGGCTTTCACGGTGAACAATCACAGATTCAGAAATATTTTAGGGGCCACCCATTGAGTACACCATAGCAGTAAGCAAGCTTGAGACGGACTCAAGGTTTGCGACAATGGTCATGCGAAGCAGATCCCCAAACGGGACCTGTCGATACCGCGTAATCACTCCGCTTCCTAAACGATGGTGTGCTATCCGCACAATTTAAATACGTAAAGTAGCATGGCATAAGCAGGATCGTAAATAAAACCTCAAACTAGTTGTGGCCCCAAGAAATAAGTGAATCAAGCTCGCTCAGGGGGGTCCCATATACCTCCCGGATGTGGATAGCGCGATAAATCAAGGAACAGGTATCAAGTACTCGGGGTCTTACGGGACACAAGTGGGCGTTCGGAAACCAAATATTATCTATCACCCACCGATGCCTCTGCTTATTTCAATTTTAGTTGTTAAACAGAAATTAAAGTGACGATAAGTAAAACTAGAATCATCTCCAACATCAACATGCGGCAATACATCAGCAACTGTGGCATATGACGACACACATCAGCACTAGAGCAAGCAACTACGGCGCGCAAGTCCAACTATCTACCAAACAGCAGGTAATAGGGTGTGTCCAAGGCAATATAGGGCTGCACGGTATATCACAGGTACGGAAACTAAAGCATCGCAACCCAGATAGCAATAGATCAACAGGAGGGAAGTAAATACTATAAAAGCAAGATAGGTAGAAAGGGGGAGATGCTCGCCTGAAAACATTGTTGAAGGGTTCATCCGAAGATCGGGCGAATCTCACATCAACTCAACGGCCTTATCCGCGAAGAACCAAAACACTAGAAGAAACACCGGATGCAATATTTAATACACGGCAGAAGATCGGCATGATGCATGTATGATGTATGGCGTGGCAAGGTGCGATGCAATTAGGTCATATTAAGCGGAACCGGGGTCCCGACATTTAATTAGATGGTTCAAGTTGTTTAGAACCCCCGCAGTTTAAATGTTGTTTTAACAAGGCAAGATTATAGTACTGGTTCGCTACACAAGTTTAAATGAGGCCAATATGAGACTAGATTTGCCCGCATATGGGCCCCATATTTAATTATTAGGTGAATCGGCATAAGGCCCCCAAACCACAGATATGCATGCGAGATGAATGACAATTCAATATGCAACAAGTTGTCATGTTATAAAAATAGGGTTCGAGGAAAAGGGTCACACATTAGGGGGTCCCGACGAGCTTGGGGGTTCGGGGTTGGTCTCGGGGTTCAGGGTTCGACGGATTGGTCTCGGCGGGAACGTTCTCGGTAGCGGGGGAGTTCTGGCCGCATCCGGGGTCTTCGGTCATGGCGACGGTCCTGGCGTCCTTGATGGAGAACTCAGGGTTTCGGTTCGCGGTTTCTTGTCGACGGTCTTGTGGGGCCATCTTAGTTGCCGGTGTCGAGCTCGGGTGCTGTTGATGATCTTGGGGTTTCAGCGGAACGGTCTTCGGGGTACTTGGTGTCCGTGAAGGAGAACTTGAGGGTCCAGCGTCTCGGTGTCCTCGGATCCGAGCGGAAGAACTTGTCGGGCCGGGTTCGGTCTTCGGGGTCCGGGAGGGAGAACTTGGCGTTCGGGTCGCGGCGTCCTCGGTTCCGAGAGGGTTCGGGGTCTTGACGGGTTCGTGCGTGCCGGGATCGGTCTTCGGAAGGTCGCGTTGGAAAAACCTGGTGGACTGCTGCGGGCGCGTGCTGGCCAGGAACTTCCCAGCGATGAGCACAAGGCGGCGCGGGCGGTGACGCTGGGCTCGCTGGCGGAGGCCGGCGGGCGGCGACAGCGGCTGAGCGCGGGCGGGGTCGACGGGCGGGGCAGGCGGCAGGCGGGAGGCGGCGAGGTTGGTGAGGCGGCGGCGAGCTCCTTGGGTGGCGGCGTCCTTGGCGGCAGCGACGGCGGGCGCCGGGCGGCTCGGTTCTGGCGAGGCGGCGCTGGTGGAGCGGGAGGTGGAGCTTGTGGGAGGCGCGGTGGGCGGTGGGGCGGCGGCGCGCTCATGGGGCAGGGTCGGCAGAGGGTCGGCCATAGGGAAGGCTCGGGGCGGTTCTTGAGGCGGGAGGTGGAGCGAACCGGCGGCGGGGCTAGGCGGGTCCGGCGCTGGCGAGCGGCTGCGGGAACGGCGGGGTGGATGAGCTCGGTCCGGGGGCGCGCGGACGACTGGGAGAAGGAGGAGCGGGTGGTCTCGCGAGGAGGAAGGCGCGGGGCAGAGGGGTTGGTGCGAGCGAGAGGTAGAGGAAGGAGGGGTTGCGTGGGGCGCGTGTCTGGGAGTGGGAGTGGGGCGAGGCAGGTGGGCGGGTCAGGCGGAGGTGGGCGGGCAGGGGGAGTGCGGGGCCAGGCTGGCGGGGTGGGTGAGCTGGGTGAGAGAGAGAGGAAGAGAGGAGGGGTGACGTGGCATGGTCTGGTTGGGTGAGGGATAGGGAGAGGGTGAGGTGGCGCAAGGGGAGTGGCCAGGGTGAGGTGGAGGGTTGGGTGTGGGTAGATAACTGGGTAGGTCTAGGATTTAGAGGGGCAGATAGGTGGACCGATTGTAATCTTCTGGGGGTGGTCGTTCGGGTCGAAACGGCCCGTTCGACTGCCCCCGCTAAAATAATAAATAATTTTTTTTATCTCAAACAAAGCTTTTGCAAACCGCTATCGGGCAAAACAAAATATTCCGGCGACCCGGATGTTGATGTTTGAATCCAGAGGGGGCGTTTTAGAAAACAAAACGGGTGTTGCGAAAATAGTTTTGGCAAACAATGCATGATGAAGACGATGCAATGCACAAATTCAACGCGATTTTCTAGTAGTGGTTTTGCGGGATGCCACAATTCGACACCACTAACAATGGATCTCGCCCTCGAGATCCGCCTCATGGTACCGGAAGGGAGGTCGGCGATCTGCGTCTTCTTGCTTCGTGTAGATCCTCGCTACACCACTAACAAGAGGTCGTTGTCCCTGTTCGTCGAGAGAACACTCCGGATAAGCACGGATGAAGTTATAGGTAAGGCCACCTCTAACTTCCATGGAAGGAGTAAAATTACATCGATCCACCATTCAATATACATAAGCGAATGATAAGAGTAGTGGTATGGTCGCGACTCCATCCCGCACTCAAAGCATTACTATGTACACGAATAGACAGATTATGCAACCAACCCTCAAGATTCAGACTGAAGATCTCGACAAGCGAGGTTCGGATCAAAGGAGTGATGCAGTCTCTGCATCGGATCTGGCGTAGAGGATGCCGTCGCGTCAGAAAACACCGGAAGGCACAACCAAGGAACAAAGAATGGTACCACAGACAAGGATCACTCAGGCAGCAGGAAGACCGGATGATAGAACACTGTTGACAAAGGGGAAGCGAAACCCTAAAGGTACGACGGAACCCAACCACGAGAATCCTGGACTCGAAGAAGAAGGAGAGAGCAGATTCAAAACACGTCGAGATGAGAGGGGAATAGCAGAGGGGTAAGGAGTAAAATCAGACCTAATCAGAACTATCCAACCGATTTTCAAAAATAGTTTTGACACTCTACTTCGGCCGTTAGCTAGGTTATCCTACAGGCTGGACTTGTGGGGTATCAAGCTGCTGAGCTCGATACCACTCTGTAACACCCTCGAAGAATCGGACCTATGCAAGTTTGAACAAAATTTGCCAAACCCGCATAAACGATTCAAAGGTGCACCGAGCACTTTCGTGCGGGTGGAAAGCGAAGTAATAACATTACACAACAGTCCTCGATGGGACCTGAGCAGAATATATATATGACTCAAAGTCAAGAATCTGAATATAATATACAAAGATCCAAATCACCTTGAGAATGATAGGCGTCCGACTACGGACAAGATGCAAATGGGGCTAGCCTGAAGAATAACCAATGGCGTCCATAACCCTTGAGCCAAGCCGGAAGGGTAACCACCTAACGACGTCGATCTCAAAAACCTGCTTAAACAAAGGGGTGACAAAGGGCAAAGGAAAAAGAAGGGCGTCGATCGAGGCCAAGCACGGCGAGGCTAGAATTCGGCGGTCCTCGCCTACATAGGTATGGTGGACTGAGCGGCAGCGGCAGCATTCACTAAACAACCTATAGAGACTCGATACAACTGGCGGTTATCAGAGAGGGGTAAGAATGACCTATCCGGATCCAACATGAAGCTAACACCAAAACCCATCCTGGTGTTTCCCCTCGAGACCAAACGAGAAGTCAACCGAGGAACTCACACACTGGCGCTTTTACTTATTCGGTTATCATTGCAGCGATTACTAGTCGGTATAGATAATTGTCACGATAAAAGAAGCAAGGCACTTTTAGTTGACCATTCATTATAGTTGCAAGCAATTACTAATCAGATATAGATAGCATGATTTAATCCCAAAACCCAGCAGTTGTTGGTACTTTTATTCAGCCATTTCGTTGTAGTTGAAATACTTACTAGTCAGATACAATTGTCGCAAGCGACAACCAAACAAGCAATTGTGGGCAGTATTAATTAGCCATTCCGTTGTAGTGGAGCTGATTACTAGTCATTATAAGTCAAATTTACAGCAATAAACTTTAGTTATGCTTGTCTATGATCGAGATACTGTGCTCCAAGTCGTCCATATCCGCGGACACGGCTTTCAGAAAGTTTTACCCGGCCGGGGTGCACCAATAGCAACACACGCTCTATCAACCTCGGAAAAACCAAATCAAAACCCAACGAGGCTTTCACGACTGAACAATCACAGATTGAGAAATATTTCAGGGGCCACCCATTGAGTACACCCGAACGTAAGCAAGCTTGAGACGGACTCAAGGTTTGCGACAATGGTCAGAAGCGACAGAGATCCCCAAACGGGGTATCGATACCGCGTAATCACTCCGCTTCCTAAACAAGACAAAGGTGCTATCTCGCACAATTTAAATACAGAAATTAGCATGGCATAAGTACAGGATCGTAAATAAAACCTCAAACTAGTTGTGGCCCCAAGAAATAAGATGAATCAAGCTCGCTCGTGGGGGTCCCATATACCTCCGGATGTGGATAGCGCGATAAATCAAGGAACAGTATCAAGTACTGGGTCTTCACGGACACAAGTGGGCGTTCGGAAACCAAATATTATCTATCACCCACCGATGCCTCTGCTCATTTCAATTTTAGTTGTTAAACAGAAATTAAAGTGACGATAAGTAAAACTAGAATCATCTCCAACATCAACATGCGGCAATACATCGAATCGTGGCATATGACACACATCAGCACTAGAGCAAGCAACTACGGCGCGCAAGTCCAACTATCTACCAAACAGCAGGTAATAGGGTGTGTCCAAGGCAATATAGGGTTGCACGGTATATCACAGGTACGGAAACTAAAGCATCGCAACCCAGATAGCAATAGATCAACAGGAGGGAAGTAAATACTATAAAAGCAAGATAGGTAGAAAGGGGGAGATGCTCGCCTGAAAACATTGTTGAAGGGTTCATCCGAAGATCGGGCGAAGCTCACATCAACTCAACGGCCTTATCCGCGAAGAACCAAAACACTAGAAGAAACACCGGATGCAATATTTAATACACGGCAGAAGATCGGCATGATGCATGTATGATGTATGGCGTGGCAAGGTGGGATGCAATTAGGTCATATTAAGCGGAACCGGGGTCCCGACATTTAATTAGATGGTTCAAGTTGTTTAGAACCCCCGCAGTTTAAATGTTGTTTTAACAAGGCAAGATTATAGTACTGGTTCGCTACACAAGTTTAAATGAGGCCAATATGAGACTAGATTTGCCCGCATATGGGCCCCATATTTAATTATTAGGTGAATCGGCATAAGGCCCCCAAACCACAGATATGCATGCGAGATGAATGACAATTCAATATGCAACAAGTTGTCATGTTATAAAAATAGGGTTCGAGGAAAAGGGTCACACATTAGGGGGTCCCGACGAGCTTGGGGGTTCCGGGGTTCGGGGTTGGTCTCGGGGTTCAGGGTTCGACGGATTGGTCTCGGCGGGAACGTTCTCGGTAGCGGGGGAGTTCTGGCCGCATCCGGGGTCTTCGGTCATGGCGACGGTCCTGGCGTCCTTGATGGAGAACTCAGGGTTTCGGTTCGCGGTTTCTTGTCGACGGTCTTGTGGGGCCATCTTAGTTGCCGGTGTCGAGCTCGGGTGCTGTTGATGATCTTGGGGTTTCAGCGGAACGGTCTTCGGGGTACTTGGTGTCCGTGAAGGAGAACTTGAGGGTCCAGCGTCTCGGTGTCCTCGGATCCGAGCGGAAGAACTTGTCGGGCCGGGTTCGGTCTTCGGGGTCCGGGAGGGAGAACTTGGCGTTCGGGCGGCCTTTCCCGAGAGGGTTCGGGTCTTGACGGGTTCGTGCGTCGGGATCGGTCTTGAAGGTCGCGTTGGAAAAACCTGGTGGATCGCTGCGGGCGCGTCTTGGCGAGAACTTCCCGATGAGCACAAGGCGTTGGGCGGTGACGCTGGCGGGCCGCGAGGCGGGCGACTTGAGCGGGCGGCGGCTGGGTCGACGGGCGGGGCGGCGGGCGGGCAGGGGCGGCGAGGCGAGGGCGGCGGCGGGCAAGGCTGGCGACGCTGGCGACGGCAGCCGGGCGGTTCAGGCGGCGGCGAGGCGGGCGCGCTGGTGGAGCGGGAGGTGGAGCTTGAGGAGGCGCGGGCGCGGGGCGGGGCGGGCGGGCGCCGCGACGGGCCTTGAGGTCGACGGGTCGGCCAGAGGTGGGGGAAGGCTCGGGGAGGCGGTTGCTGGGAGCGGGAGCGAGCGAACCGCGGGCGGGCTAGCGGCGGCACAGGTGAGCTGGAACGGCGGGGTGGATGAGCTCGGTCCGGGGGCGCGCGGACGACTGGGAGAAGGAGGAGCGGGTGGTCTCGCGAGGAGGAAGGCGCGGGGCAGAGGGGTTGGTGCGAGCGAGAGGTAGAGGAAGGAGGGGTTGCGTGGGGCGCGTGGCTGGGAGTGGGCCGGGAGGGGGGCGGGTCCCAGTGGCGGCCCAGGGGCAGGGAGTCTGGCGGTGGCGGGGTGGGTGAGCTGGGTGAGAGAGAGAGGAAGAGAGGAGGGGTGACGTGGCATGGTCTGGTTGGGTGAGGGATAGGGAGAGGGTGAGGTGGCGCAAGGGGAGTGGCCAGGGTGAGGTGGAGGGTTGGGTGTGGGTAGATAACTGGGTAGGTCTAGGATTTAGAGGGGCAGATAGGTGGACCGATTGTAATCTTCTGGGGGTGGTCGTTCGGGTCGAAACGGCCCGTTCGACTGCCCCCGCTAAAATAATAAATAATCTTGTTTATCTCAAACAAAGCTTTTGCAAACCGCTATCGGGCAAAACAAAATATTCCGGCGACCCGGATGTTGATGTTTGAATCCAGAGGGGGCGTTTTAGAAAACAAAACGGGTGTTGCGAAAATAGTTTTGGCAAACAATGCATGATGAAGACGATGCAATGCACAAATTCAACGCGATTTTCTAGTAGTGGTTTTGCGGGATGCCACAATTCGACACCACTAACAATGGATCTCGCCCTCGAGATCCGCCTCATGGTACCGGAAGGGAGGTCGGCGATCTGCGTCTTCTTGCTTCGTGTATATCCTCGCGACACCACTAACAAGAGGCCGTTGTCCCTGTTCGTCGAGAGAACACTCCGGATAAGCACGGATGAAGTTATAGGTAAGGCCACCTCTAACTTCCATGGAAGGAGTAAAATTACATCGATCCACCATTCAATATACATAAGCGAATGATAAGAGTAGTGGTATGGTCGCGACTCCATCCCGCACTCAAAGCATTACTATGTACACGAATAGACAGATTATGCAACCAACCCTCAAGATTCAGACTGAAGATCTCGACAAGCGAGGTTCGGATCAAAGGAGTGATGCAGTCTCTGCATCGGATCTGGCGTAGAGGATGCCGTCGCGTCAGAAAACACCGGAAGGCACAACCAAGGAACAAAGAATGGTACCACAGACAAGGATCACTCAGGCAGCAGGTGAAGACGGATGATAGAACACCGTTGACAAAGGGAAGCGAAACCCTAAAGGTGCGACGGAACCCAACCACGAGAACTGGACTCGAAGAAGAAGGAGAGATTCAAAACACGCCGAGATGAGAGGGAATAGCGAGAGGGTAAGGAGTAAAATCACCTAATCGTAACTATCCAACCGATTTTCAAAATAGTTTTGACACTCTACTTGGCCGTTAGCTAGGTTATCCTACAGAATTTGGACTTGTGGGGTATCGCAACTGCTGAGCTCGATACCACTGCTCCCGAGCAGCGCCGACCGACCTCGCCGTCTGCACCTCGCGAGCCCGCCTCCGCGTCTCAAGGCTTGCCAGCTCAGCCTGCCTCCGCCTCACAGCGTGCTCGGCCGCGTCCGCTTAAGCCCTCTCCGCGTGCCTCGCCGTCCCCGGGCCGGCTGACGCCACTTCAAGGCCGCCTCCCGGGCCGGTCCCCACCGAGCCCACTACGCCTGCCGGCCACCCCGACCCGACCTCCGCTTGTCCCCGACCACCGCCGCAAGGGCCCTCCACCGAGCCGTCCCTCTGGGCCCCTCCGTCGATCCTGCACCGCCACCCGACGTCCTTCGCGATCCGGCGTGCGTTGTGTTGGATGCTTGTGGCCAAGTGCAGTACAAAGAAGGTGAAACGTAGTGAAGAGGTCAAGGTTGCGGTACAGGAGTTCTACCCAAGATCTTCCGAAGGCCGACCCATCCAAGTTTCTCTCGTCACAAGATCTCCATCACGGACTTCAAGTACTCCTCGGTGGCGACAGGATTCCCTCCCCGGAGGCCGAGCCCGTACCCGACGACCGCCAAGATCGCCTCAAGGTTCCGAAGGACCCCCGGTATCGAGCCCAAGTTCGCCAACGACACTGAAGATGGAGCGCTAAGACCGTGCCCGGATCCGGAGTCCGAACCCGACGTCAAAGGCCACCGACGCGAGACGCCGAGTACTTCATCCCGGACACCGAGACCCCGACGCGACAAGTGCTTCGTCCCGAACGCCATGACCGACAACATGACCCGAAGACCCTGGATGCGCCAAGACCTACCCCTGAGTCCGAGAACGACCTCGCCGAACCCTGAACCCTGAGACCGACCCCGAACCCCGGAACCCCAAGACCGTCGAGAACCCTAATGTGTGAACCCCTTTTTTCGAGAACCCTATTTTATAAATGGTCAACTATATGAATTGTTGCATAGTTAATCGCCATCTCGCATGCATATCTGTGGTTTGGGGGCCTTATGCCGATTCACCTAATAATTAAATATGGGGCCCATATGCGGGCAAATTTAGTCTCATATTGGCCTCATCTAAATTTGCGTAGCGAACCGGTAACTTATCTTGCCATGTTCAAAACAACATTTAATTGCGGGGGTTCTAAATAACTCGAACCATCTAATTAAATGCCGGGACCCCGGTTCCGCTTAATATGACCTAATTGCATCGCATCTTTGCCATGTCATTCATCATACATGCATCATGCCGATCTTCTGCCGTTGTATTAAATAGTGCATCCGATGTTTCTTCTAGTGTTTTGCTTCTTCGCGGATAAGGCCGTTGAGTTGATGTGAGCTTCGCCCCGATCTTCGGTTGAACCTTCAACAATGTTTTCAGGCGAGCATCTCCCCCTTTCTACCTATCTTACTTTTCTAGTATTTATTCCCTTTGTTGATCTTTGCTATACGTGTTGCGATGCTCTAGTTTCGTACCGTGATATCCCTTGCAGCCATATATAGCCTTGGACACATCCTATTACATTGTTTGGTAGATAGTTGGACCAGCGTGTAGTCGCTTGCTCTAGTGTTTTGCTTGTCTTCAAGTACCACAATTGTTGGAGGATTGCCGCATGTTGATGTTGGAGATGATCATGGCTTTAATTATTGCTTCACTTTAATTCTTGTTTCACAACTAAAATTGAATTAAGCGAGGCATCGGTGGGTGATAGGTAAGATTTGGTTTCCGACCGCCCACTTGTGTCCCGTGGGACCGAGTTCTTGACACTGCTCGAGATCGAGCGCTAACCACGGTGGGGAGATATGGGCCCCATTGATTATTACCTGATTTCAAAGTATTGTCTTGGGGCCACAAACTAGTTTGAGGTTTTATTTACGATCCTGTACTTATGCCATGCTACTTATGTATTTACGTTTGTGCGAGGAGCACCTGTCTTTGTTTAGGATTGTGACCCGTTTATGTGGTATCGGCGGTCCCGTTTGGGGATCTGCATCGTTCTGTGACCCACAAACCCTAAGTCCGTCTCGGAGACCGGACCGTTGCTTGGTAGACATAGTGGGTGGCCCCGTGCTTGCTCTGGGTGCAGGAACGTCGTGACTTAGGCCCGCCGACATACCGATGGGTGTATGTTAAGCGATCGGCAAAAGGGTCGAAGTGCTGTGGATACTTTGGTGCACCCTGAGGTTAAATCTTTTCGAGAAGCCGTGTCCGCGGTTATGGACGACTTGGAGCACAGTGCTTGATCATAGACAACTATAACTAAAGTTTACTGTTATAAATTGACTTGTATTCGATTTGACTAGTAATCAGCTTCACTACAAAGGAATGGCTAAATAAAAGTACCAACAACTGCTGGGTTTTGGGGTTGTCTCATGCTAATTGTATCTGATTAGTAAATGTTGTAACTATAACGGAATGGTTAACTAAAAGTGCCCACTGCTTACTTTATCAGGACGATTATCTAAACCTGACTAGTAAAGTGCCGCAACTATAACTGAATAAGTAAAACTGCCAACTGTGTGAGTTCCTCGGTTGACTTCCTCGATGGTCTCGAGGGGGAAACGCCAGGATGGGTTTGTTTGTTGGTAGTATCAGGTTGGTTCCGAATAGGTCTTTCTCACCCCTCTCTGATAGCCGCCCGTTGTATCGAGTCTCTATAGGTTGTTTAGTGCATCTTGCCGCTGCGCTCGATCCACCATACCTATGTGGCGAGGGCGAATTCTAGCCTCGCCGTGTCTTGGCCTCGATCTTGACGCTCCTCTTTTTCTTTTGCCCTTTGTCGGCACCCCTTTTGTTTAAGCAGGTTTTGAGATCGACGCCGTTAGCAGGGTTACCCTTCCGGCTTGGCCTGGGCAGGGTTATGGACGCCATTGGTTATTCTTCAGGGCTCTTAGCCCCATTTGTATCTTGTCCGTAGCTGGATGCTCTATCGTTTTCAAGGTGATTTGGATCTTTGTATATTATATATGTATTCTTGACTCATTGAATCGCTGCTGTATATATCTGTTCTGTGGGTCCCATCGAGGACTGTTGTGTAATGTTATTACTTTGATTTCCACCCGCACGAAAGTGCCTGGTGGGCACCTTCGAATCTGAGGGTTTGGCGGGTTTCGCTAAAACTTGCATAGGGCCGATTCTGAGGGTGTTACACTGCCCCTCCAAGGACACAACACCACACCCCTCTAAACCTAAACCCTAGCCGCCGCCCACCATAGCCGTCGCCTAGGGTTTCTCCCCTAGCCGCCGACTTGGGCAGCCCCAAGCCCTATCCGCCGGCTATAGCACCTCCTCCTTGGTGTGTCTAAACCCTAGATCACCGAGGCTCTCTCATAGTCCACCATACTCGCTCCGGCTTAAGGCGAAGCCCTGCGAGATCTCCCTCTACTTAGGTACCACGCGTTGTCTTGGGAATCACGAGGAGAGTGCTACAACCTCCGCTTCTGCTGGAACAAGGAGAGGAAGGTCTTCATCGAACCGAGCGTGTGATCGATTGGAAGCGCCGAACGGAGTCGCGGAAGGATCGTCTACGCGATCTTGAGATTGGCAAGTGTACGACTACATCACCCACGAGAATCTGCTCTCGTTAACCCCTTTGGAATCTTCGAGGGTGAGTTCCTCTATCGACTTGTTGCTACAATCTAGTAGATAGATCTTGGCTTGTTTGTGTGCATGCGGTAGAATTTTTTTGTTTTCCATGCTACGAACCCCTACAAGAGAAAGTGAGTCATGCACGGTAGATAACGTGCATGCTAGAATTGACGCTCTCCATTAGCATTAAGTTTTATCCAGACCTCTCGTGATGGAAGCCAGTGCTTCACCTGAACTGGAGATTTTGGAGTTTTGGTTGTCTGTATATTGCGCCATTCTTCAGTAAGGTTCAGAACGCGCTTAGCCAGCACCAGTAGGTCTTCCATCAGCTATTTAGCATTGAGTCCCTAGCGTCATTCCTCGGGAGCCACAGATGATATAACGTCGGCATCATGATGTGCATCTCTGACTCCTCCACATCCCCATCCATTCCAAGAACCATTGCATGGAATCTCTAGGCGATCGAACATTCATAGGAAGGTCAACAACGAGGTTAGGACCAAAGATTTAAACCTGCTCCTATACATGCTTAGAGTGAGGGTATTGCCAAAATCTATGGATAACTGTTTCTTCTCGACCACAAGCCAAGCAGAAAATGCCAGTGTTGATGTTTCTTTGTTGAAGTTCCGATCCGACTGCCAAACCATTTTTCATTACTCTCGGTGCATGGATTTTAACTTTGCCTGGCACCGAAACACCCCAGAGTGCAAGCCACCCTTTGGGCCAACAAAGTGGGACTCTAGCACCCACGGTAAAACCCATATTAGGACGACGAGGCCTCACCACTTCCCGCCAACTGCACTCGCACACCCTAGTAGGGATGACCACCGACCATAGGCAAGGTAGAATAGCGGGTGGAGCTTCACAGGGTCATGGAGGGAGGGCGAGACCAGTGCGAGCCTTGAAACATGAGATGGAGGCGGTGCAAAGAGAGACACGAGGCTGGAGGAGAACGGGGCGGAGAGGCCCCGCCACCGCCACAGGCAAACCGATGGTCGACAGCGGCGAGGGGAACAGGAGGACGATGGCGGCGATTTTGGAGGAACCCTAGTCAACATCCCCCCCCCCCCCTCCTCCCTCTCCCGAGTCGCCTACGCGAGACAATGCTATTTAGGGCCTATTTGGTTCTAGGCCACACTTTGTTAAGCCTAACTTTGATAATTATGGCAGCCATAAAAGTGTGGTTGAGAAAATAGAAGTCACAACGTGTGGCAAAACTTAGCAATAAATGCACTCTATGATAGATGGGCCATATGTTTAATAAAGTGTGACAAACCAAACTATGGCAAAAAAATAAAGATATACTAAATTGCTATACTTTGGCTTGCCAAATCGTGGCTAATAACCAGACGCCCCTTAACGTTGTAAGTGGAATGGGCCTGTCAAGCCTAAACAACCCACAAAACTGTCAGCGGACAATCCCGCGAGTCGAGGCGGGTTTAAGCAGCCCACTTATCTCGCATTGTACCGTCACAGGAAGTTTAGATAAACATCGCGAATGGAATACCCCCATCTGAGGTGATTCGAGGTGCTTCCCGATCGAGGCCAGCTCTTGAGCATGTCAATGAAGCTGCGGGTCCCACGGTTCCGTGTATCCTGCCTATCTCACTTCGTATTATCCCATATGACCCTGGGGAGCAAGAGCAGCGGGATGCGGGCAGCCCACACCGCCCTATTTGCATTTGTAGTCGTGTAACTTATATATATATATATATATATATATACATATTTTCGATATATATATATATATATATATATATATATATATATATATATATATATATATATATATATATATATATATAACTAGCTGAATACCCGTGCGTTGCTACGGAATAACAAATTTATATATTGGAAGATTGATGATGTAAAGTTTCATTAACATGTGTATCTAGCAATGTTTTACATGTGGGATAAACATATTTTTGATTTGTCACTTCATCCTCAGATTTCTTTCTTTTGGTCATACATCTCTTTCTCCACATCTACCTCTTGTTTCTGTTGCGATCGTTTGTGTTGATGATGTCTTATATGTGCATCCCTTCTACTATCAAATATTGACTTAATATGGACAATGAAGATTGATATTTTACAACTAAACTAATAACTCTACATTATGGTATCATCATCAGTAATCACAGCCTTTCCTCTAGCATCGACATGACTACTATATTACACCTGATAGCTAGATAGAGTTATAAAGTGTTCCCCAACAATTTTTACCTCCTTTTGGTTTTTCAAAATTGATCCAAAAATCACAATTTTACAAAAAAAACTAATTAGCCCCGCGTCTTCCAAATATGTAGTTTTGTGCTTTCTATTATGTATAGATCCCACAACCTCAGTCCATCCGCCAACCCACTAATCAACAATACCATGGCTATTCTCTCCTTCACGAAGGCCAGCTCTAGCTAAGGGTGCCACCGATATGGTCATTACTGCTGCTTGCTAGCACGTGTACGTGTACATACACGTGGCTCGATTAAAATAGTACAATCATGATGATATGTATTGTATATCACTATAATAAGTTTATATGTAAAATGTACACAAGTATGAAAACTTCTTGGCTCGGGCGCTTCTACTGGTTAAGTTGAACAGAACCCTGACCCGAAATTATCTCAAACCCTACATTATGTGTAGCACGATGACGTAATCTATGGAGCTAGGAACAATAACTCCAGATGGAAGCATAAATTTCCCCGATCTTCTGATCGTATAACTGGTCATCTATATTGAACTATATACCTGCAAATCTTAATTCACAACTATGGATAAATATTTGCAAGGCTGGCTTATTCCAAACCTTTCATGCTAAAAGCCATTAAAATGAACATGTTAATCACATTCCAAATTAAAAACAAAAAAAGGAGTAGAAACCGTTGATGCCTCATCATGCTTACAAAAGTTGCAAGATCTTTAATTGTTGGTTTTATAGCCCAAGAAACACAAACCCATGAAAGATTTAGACCACAAACACTAAAGCAGATAAGAAGCTTGCATGAAGTCATCCATACGAAAATGGAGGACCTGAATCGTATAAATCACTCTCTTATGGAAAAGCACTATTTCTTCTTTACAAAAAATGTCGACTATTTCCTACAGAAATAGTAGCAGAAAAATATACCATGCTCCCTTCGACAACTTCCACTTCGTTTTCAGAATGGCAGTAATGGAATTGAGATATTGTGAGAAAAAAGAATCAAGAACAACCATTCTAATTTCCATTTTTAAGCTTAAATCACATGTTTATCTTGAAGAAGATACAATAAGACTACCCCAAAGACAGGACAAAACTACAAACGAAATATTAGTTGAGCCATCAAGATTTAACATTGTTTACGGCGACATGCAAAGCGGCCCCTGCACCACGCCACTCGCACCTGCCTCCTCATCGCGCACGCGGTCGCTGTGCAAAACTCCATGCCGGTGAGGAGGGTAGAAAGGGCCGATATCCTCTATGGCGTCGTGCGGCTCCACACCGCCCGGCTACCTAGGGACATGGAGTACCTCACAGAGTCTGCTTCCTTGCGTCTGGTTTCTGCTGCTACAAGATCCAGAGTTAATAGCATAAAACCACCACTTTAAGAGCAAAATTTACTGATTGATACCACTTTACGGAAAGAATACAAAAAACCACCACAAAATTCGTTAATTGTCTCAAAAAACACCAATTCGACGCTAAACCCGAATTGACACCGCTTCTGACCGGTCGGGCCCACCTTCAGAGTTGACGTGACACCCGACAGACGGTTCCTGACACGACCGTTAACGGAGCATGGGCCCCCGTTCCGTTGGTAGCATAAAACCACCACTTTTGTACTTAAATTTCAAAAAACCACCACATTTGAATAAAAATTTAAATGAAAAAACTTTTAATATGAAAAGTGCTTAGATATATTTGAATATTTTTAATATAAGTTTTATTTACTATTTAAAATAAGTAAAATATGATTTTTTTTGCTTCTATTAGTAATGCAAACTTTGGAAATTCATAACTTCAACTATATAATTCTAAATAATATAAATAATATGTCTAAATTTATTAGAAAAAATTTAAGAAATCCATTTCTAACATCCATCATGCATGATTCACATCTGTTCCTCTCGGGTATTACAAGAAAAAAATAAAAAATGTGTGTACATATGTGATGCACGGCCACGACTCTGTTCCGATCAAAGCTAAGTTCTATTTTGGCGAGCACGCAAAGGAAGGAGTGCCCCCATCCGTCCTTTTTGAATTTGTTTTCCCCTTGATATTTGCTCATTTCAGTTCGTTTGACGAGCTAGCTGCTCAAGTTATTTTTCCTAGCTTGCTGGACGTACCCCTCATGATTGGGATTTCTTTTTCTTTCAATCTTCTCTCTCATCTCCAAGAAAAACCTCAGCTAAATAGGTATATATATGGATGTACAACATGTGATCGTGTGATAATCTATGATTATGACAGTATAGTGGTACTTTGTGTACCAGTTGAAACAACACTTTTGGTTTTTACATGTTCGCACCACGTTGCCAAGGTTTGCCAAACCATTATTTGGTTTGTATACACTATTCATTATGGTGTACAAGTATCAAATTTGGTGGCTGTGATAGAAGTATTGTGAGATGCTTTATCTTAATTCATGTGTACATAGCAAGACGAGATGTTCTTATTTGGGTGAAAGGGTCGTTCGATGGGAGAGAGAGAGAGCGAGAGAATGCGATGATATGAGGATGATGTGCTATAAACATCGTTTCTTTCGTATGAATTTCAAGGTCTTAATATGCACTTGTATGTGTGATCTTGCTGAATGATGATTGCTGACTTATTTTTTTAAATATGAGGGTGATGCATCATATAACTGCCATGCCTTTGAATGAAGACCTTTGTCAATAAGTTAATGTGAAAATATCCATCTCTTTGTGTTTGGTAGTATGTTCCGTTTAAAAAAGTGCTAAAATGCTAAATACACATAGTACATGTATGTGTGTGACAGATTAATATTATATAGTGGCAGGCACGCCGGCGATGGGTGTTGTCACGTACGCATGAGCGTTAACTGGCAGCGAGCTATGGTCTCTATAAACACCCGCACAAGGATCAGCACACACGCTTGTTTTTTTATTTTTTTTCTTGTAATATCTGAGAGGAATAGATGTGAATCATGCATGATGGATGTTAGAAATGGATTCCTTGATTTTTTCTAATAAATTTAGACATATTACTTATATTATTTGGAATTATATAATTAAAGCTATGAATTTCCAATGTTTGCATTATTAAAAGTTTTTTATTTGAATTTTTTATTTAAAAGTGGTGGTTTTTCGAAATTTAAGCACAAAAGTGGTGGTTTTATGCTACTGGAGCCCACGCGCCGTTAACGGCCATAACGTCCGTGTCGGGAGCCGTCTGTGGGGTGCCACGTCAGCTCTGTCAGTGGACTCGACCGATCAGAAACTGTGTCAATTCGGGTTTAGCGTCGAATTGGTGTTTTTTGAGACAATTAACGAATTTTGTGGTTGTTTTTTGTATCCTTTCCGTAAAGTGGTATCAATCAGTAAATTTTGCTCTTAAAGTAGTGGTTTTATGCTATTAACTCCAAGATCCACGACCATTGTTACTGTCTAAGACAGTAAGACGTTTAGGGCGCTGTGAGGGGGAGGTATGCGTGGGGCACTAGCACGATGCCCGCAGGAGAGCTCCCTTCTACGAGGATGTGACAAAGATGGACAGGGTCGTCAGTACTGTTGAAGGAGAAACTGTTCAGGTTGTGGAATTGATAGAGGGCGCCATGAGAAAATTGGAAACAATCACAGGAACTACATAGAAAAGCCAGGTAGTCTGCATGCGTAAATAACAAACTCTGGCAAGTTTGCAAGCGATATAAGCTCAAAAATAATTTGGATGCAAGAATAACAAACTTCTTTTTTAGAATTGGCAATAACAAACTTTTCATGCGTGAGTAACAAACTCGACGTATCATAGGATTATTTTGAGATAAGAGGGTAAGGTTTGTTAGGGAAAAAGGATGAGTGGCATTTCGTTTGTAATTTGTTGGAGTGTAACACCAGGCATTCACCACGTTTTTAAAATTAATATAGTAAAGATAACTAGTGCACGTTGATATTGAGACACCAAACACGATAAGTATATTTTTTTTAAACTACACATACCTAGATATCACATATCTAGGTATGACATACCTAATATATGCATATCTAATTTATATATACCTAAGATATCACATATCTAAGTATACGTATCTTATATACGTGAATATATATGTAATTTAGGTACGTACGCTTTAGGTATGTGATACCTTAGGTATATGTAATTAGGATACATATAATTTAGGTATGTACACGTTATATGTGAAATTTGCGTACGTACTCTATCACATATGTAAGAATTTGAATAAAATACAGGTATGGTGCCCGTGCACCTCGGTGTCTCATATGGGCTAAATTATAAGATATTTTCATATTTTTCTAAAACACATGTATCCAAACGGCTCTTAATGTGTATTCGGAGCAAAACGAGTGCATCTATCTATCTAGTATATATTAAAAGTTATAAACCATTTTATATTTAGAGGTGGGAGTAGTTGTCATGGTATAAACCATTTTATATTTAGAGGTGGGAGCTATGACTAGTATTAGAATTTTCTTGAAAGTATGCAGCACGAGCCTTCTCTCTCGTCACCTGATGATCCTTGGACCTTCCCCTCTTCCCACAGCGTAAAGAGAAACTAGCAATATAGTTGGAAAGTTTTCCTTCAAATAATTCGGATCCACCTCATTCTAGCAAAGATTGGGCGTCGGACACAAACCGCACGATTTACCTACTTACACTTGGATTCGGATTCTCCTTGCACATATATAGCAGAGGCGACGCGCCTCACAAACACGTACAGAGGAGATCGAAAGTTTGAAACCGGAGGGTTGGCTCGCTCCCATTGAACTAGAACCTCGTGATCGATCGATCGAGAGCACCATCATGTCGAAGCGGCGAGCCTCGTCGTCGACGGAGCACGGCGGCGACTGCGGCTGCACCTGCGCGGCCAAGAGGAGTAGGGCGCTGCCGCAGCCGAAGCAGAGGCACCTCTACGTGGCGCTGGACGACCGGGACAAGGCGTACAGCGTCTATAGGCTGGACGTCGACGAGGCCGACGAGCAGAGCCGCCTCCCGGAGCCTCCGGTCCTCCGCCTAGAGGTCGCGAAACGCGGGGACTCGTGCCTCTTCGCGGCCCTCGGCACAAAGATCGTCGCCATGAGCACCGACCGCTCCCCCACCCTCGTCCACGACACCGCCACCTCGGGACTGGCCATCGGCCACCGTCCCCCGCGCGCGCTGTCCCGCGCGTCCTACCTCACCGTGGCCGCCACCGGCCGCCTCCACGCGCTGCCTCCTCGCTTCACGGAGGACATGTACTACCTGGAGGAGGCGCCGGCGCCGCCCGAGGAGGTAACGAGCCCGGCGGATAGCATCAGCGACGACGAAGACGAGATGACGAGGCACACGTACTACCAACGAAGTCGTTCATCGCTCGACGATCTGCGGGCCGACAAGTGGATGTGGAACACGGTCGATTCGAGGTCGCCCGTGCCGTTCGAACCCGGTGGCGTCGTGTGCCACGCGGTGCACCCGGACGGCCGCACCATCTTCGTGTCCGTGCAGCGCCGGCGCGACACCTGGACGGACCACGGGACCTTCTCGCTCGACGCCATCCGCCACGGCGCCGGCGCCGGAGAGTGGACCCGCCACGGCGACTGGGTGCTGCCGTTCGAGGGGCAGGCTTTCTTCGAAGGCCAGCTCGACGCGTGGGTCGGGCTGAATGAGCACGGCCACATCTGCTCCTGCGACGGAGTGTCGCGCAGCGAGAGCCGCAGGGCGGCGCCGGCAAAGAAAGTCGGGAAGGAGACGTTGCTCCGCGAGGCCGACCGGGACAGGCGGCTGGACGCCGCGCTCGCTCACATGGGCGACGGGAGGTTCTGCCTCGTGGAGCGGGCGGCACGGGAGGGGTCGTCCAAAGCGAGGCACGGCAGCAACGGTGAGCAGGAGTGCGTGCTCCATGTCACCACCTTCGCCGTCAGGTACGACAAGCATGGAGATCTGACGGTGGCGGATCGCCGCCATGCCGGCTCCTACGCTGTGTCCAAGCATGATAGATTGTTTAAGCTGCAGGCATTCTTCGTGTGACTGCTTTCCAACTTGCGGTTTAATCAAATGAACTTTGGTAGTACTCATAAAATTTCGTACTGTAGGATTATTAGAATAGGCGTGACATTACATTTTTTTAATCCTACTGTACGAATCAAAGGGGAAACAAAACCCACGGACGCAGATGGGCTTTCCATGGGTGATCAGAGAGAAGGTGGGGCAGTCTCTCAAATTCTGAGACCGGCCAGGTTGAATGGATACGAGGGCAAAAAATCCATGAGCCGAGAGAAGCCCACGGGTTAAAGGAAAGAAGGCGCAAGCAAGATAAAAAGCTGTCGGTATTATACTGAAAGGCAAAAGCACTTAAATATATTTAAAAAATTAAATATATGTGGCAACATAACTAAAAATACATTTATACTTGTACACATGGGTACATGGTATCTTGGGCCAATGTCTACTTTGAGATTAGTAAAAGGCAGTGTGGTCCAATAACCTTTTTGTATTTTTTTACTTGATTTTAATAGATAAGTGGAATTCAAAAAAAGGGCAGTGTGGCTGGAAAGTGTGCATAATGTTTCTCCCTTTTCTGAAATCCATTCACGATGTTCTTAATAGTAGCGTCCTATCATCTGTACACTATGCCATCAAGAGGCACATAGCTATAATGTACCCATGCTTAGTTAAAAAATAGCAGTGCTTAGTAAAACCCATAAAAAATAGCACGCTATTTCGGCACTAATAGCACGCTACAACATATCTGGAGAGATCATGCTAAATTTTAACAATTTTGCTCACTACGGCGCTATTTACGAAATAGCAGCTATATCGCGCTAAAACGTCATAGCATTAGCAAAATTACATTGGACAGCGTTGCTATATCGTGCTATTAGCATGATATAGCATGCTATTTCGTTTTCGCGCCATGATATTTTAGCAAAAATAAACGTCATTACATTGGACAGGTTTGCTAAAACATCATGTGATACAGATAGGTCATGTACCTACATTCACAGCCTAGGTTGTTTTGCACAATTTTAAAAATAATAAGAACTAAAGTAAAATTTACAGTGGCACATCCTTGTGGACAACGTGTACCGCAGGTGTCATTGGGCTCGTGGTGGCACATTATATGGGGCCACAGATCATGTGGACAATCTCCAAGCAAGGGGTTTTTTCTCTGGACGCAGGAAAAATACAGGTTGTTACCATATTTACAAATTTCGGTCAGCCTATGCAAATACCAGTAAAGTTCGTTCGGTAATATTTATCTAGGTGGTAACCGAAAAAGGAGCTTTCATGTGAGATACCAGAAATATAGGTCGAGAAAAAACAAGTCTCAAAGACTACAATGGCTGGATCCTTCTAGTATTTCACATGGTACTCCATGAAGGCGTCCTCCTTTGGGTTTTCCTGTCCATCCGGCAGTGGCGGGAGGCGTCGTGGCTGCGCAGCACCTACAAATGCCGCCATCGTCTTGTCACCACCATCATCTTCTCGCTAGTGATTTCCATGGCCGCGAAGCGAGCACATGTGGCATCCCGCAAAACCACTACTAGAAAATCGCGTTAAATTTGTGCCTCGCATCGTCGTCATCATGCATTGTTTGCTAAAACTATGGTTGCAAAACCCGTCTTTGTTTTCTAAACGCCCCATCTTATTCAAACGCCAAAACCCCGGGGCTCCGGAGTATTTTGTTTTGTGCAATCGGGTTGCAACGGCCCAATTAAATTAAATAAAAATTACAATTATTTGGTGGGGCAGTCGAACGGTCCGAACCGACCGAACGACCGCCCCAGAAAACTAAAAAAACGGTCCAACCTGCCTACCCCATCTAATCCTAAACCCACCTAAAAATCTACCCCTCTCTCCAGCCACATCACTCCCACCAATCCAGACCCGCCACCTCACCCTCTCCCTCTCCCCTCACCCACTCTTAAACTGCCACCTAGCCTAAACCTTCCCTCTCTCTCACATGCACTCACCCCACCTGCAGCACACGCATACACACAGGACACGCACGCCACACAGTCCACCCCATCAACCGCCGCCTCCTCCTCACTGTGGGACCCGCTGCCTGGCCCCCACGTCCGCCCACCCTCCCATGACACTGCTCCTCTTCCTCCTCGCCCCCACCCGCCCGCCTCCTCTCTCTCAAGGCTCCTCCCTCCCCCGTCGCTCCATGGAAGCGCTCCGGCGCCGGCGCCCTCCCCGCAGCCTCAGCCCGCCTCCGCCTCGCCGCCTCGCGTCTCCCGCTCGCCGCGAGCCCCGCATCGCCGCCGCCGCTGAAGCCGCGCTGCCAAGGCCGGGCGCCGGCGGCTGCCACCGCTGCAGCCGGCTGCCGCCCGCCCGCCTGCCCGCTCACCCGCTCGCCGCGCAGCCCGCCCGCGCCGCCCATCCATCACGACGCCGCCTTCTCCGACCTTCTCCGCGAGCGTCGCCCGCCTGCCACCCCGGCGCGCCTCGTTTCGGGCCGCCCCGCCGCGACGCCGCCCGGGTCCCTCTCCTCCGCCTCCTCGCCTCGCTGTTCGCCCCGCTGCCGGCCTCCGCTGACGCCGGCGCCGCCTCGCCCCTGCTCGGCGTCGCCGCTCGTCTCGCGCCACCGCTGCTCGCCGCATCTCGCCGGTGGCGCCGAGATCGTCCTCCACCGCCACGAAGCTCCCGCACGCCCGCCCCGAGCCCGGTCATCATCTTCCCCTGCAGCGTTGAACGCCTCCTTCCTCCGGCCTGTGTTCCGTCGCCAAGGTCCGCTCGAGCCCCACGGCCTGAGCGCTTCCATGGCACTGCACCAGCGCCGCTCGAACCTGTACCTCTGCTTTCTCTTCGGCGAAGCGCCGCCGTTACCCATCGCCAAGTTCGCCGATCGCCTCGGTGGATGCCTCGCTGTTGCGGTACGGCCCAATGCACGCACGCTGTCCGCTCCAGTCGTCGTCATCTTTCGAGCTATCTTGCCGCAGATACTTTTGTTGCCGACCAAGGTCTGCTAGTGAACAAGCCCAACAGATTAGACAAGGAGGTCCGACAAGTTTTCCAAGATCCTCTTGAACTGCGCCGCTGTTTGACCAAGGTCGACACCGAACCAAAATAGCGCCTTTACAAGATCTTCGCCCGGCCAACAAGATCTCCATCGCGGCTCAAGTTCCCCTCGGATGCACCAAGATCTACGGACGCCGAACCCCGAACGAAGGCCGATCCGTACCCGGTGCCGCCAAGATCTCCGAAACCCGACGGACAAGTTCGCCGACCTCGAGAACGCCTACACGGAACCACAAGACCGCCAACCGGAGCGTCAAGATCGCCTCACGGAATCCGAAGCGCGGACCCGACAAGATCTGCGCAACGACAAGATCATCGACATAGAACCCGAAGGACACATGGGCGGGTCCGATGCGCCCGACGCCACGCCAAGTGATTCACCCCGACACCGAGACCCCGACGCGACAAGTGCTTCGTCCCGAACGCCATGACCGGCAACATGCCCCGAGAACCCGGATGCGCCAAGACCTACCCCTAAGTCCGAGAACGTTCCATCGACCCCTGGACCCTGAGACCGACCCCGAACCCCGGAACCCTAACAAGATCGCCGAACCCTAAATGTGTGACCCTTTTTCCTCGACACCCTATTTTATAAATGCATAATAACAACTTGATTGCATATTGAATTGTCATACTCGCATGCATATCGTGGTTTAGGGCCTTATGCGAATTCACCTAATGATTAAATATGGGGCCCATATGCGGTCAAATCTAGTCTCATATTGGCCTCATTTAAACATGTGTAGCGAACCGTTCCATCTTGCATTGCTAAACAACATTTAAATTGCGGGCTTCTAAACAACATAAGCCAGCTAATTAATTGTCGGGACCCCGGTTCCGCTTAACATGACCTAATTGCATCGCATCCTTGCCATGCCATACATCATACATGCATCATGCCGTTCTTCTGCCGTGTATTAAATATTGCATCCGTGTTTCTTCTAGTGTTTTGCTTCTTCGCGATAAGGCCGTTGAGTTGATGTGAGCTTCCCCGATCTTGGTTGAACCTTTCGACAATGTTTTCAAAGAGCATCTCCCCTTTCTACCTATCTTACTTTTATAGTCTTTATTTCCTCCTGTTGATCTATTGCTATACGTGTTGCGATGCTCTAGTTTTCGTATTTTTGATATCCCTGCACCGTATATTGCCTTGGACACACCCTATTACTGTTGTTTGGTAGATAGTTGGACTTATGTCGTAGTTGCTCGCTCAAGTGTGTGTCGCCATATGCCACGCTTTGATGTATTGCCGCATGTTGTTGTTGGAGATGATTCTAGTTTTACTTATCGTCACTTTAATTTATGTTTAACAACTAAAATTGAATAAGCAGAGCATCGGTGGGTGATAGATAATATTTGGTTTCAACGCCCACTTGTGTCCCGTAAGACCCCGAGTACTTGATACTGTTCTTGATTTATCGCGCTATCCACATCCTGGAGGTATATGGGACCCCCCTGAGCCAGAGCTTGATTCATTCCTATTTCATGGGGCCACAAACTAGTTTGAGGTTTTATTTACGATCCTGTACTTATGCCATGTTTACCGCTTTATTACGATTGTGCGAGGTTGCACATCGCATCGCTTAGGAGGCGGAGTGATTACGCTGTATCGACACCCGAGTTTCGGGTTCCCGCTGCCATGTACCATTGGCGCTAACCTTGAGGCCGTCTCGAAGCTAGCTTACTTAGTTGCGGGTTCTACTCAAAGGGTGGCCCAAATATTTGAATCTGTGATTGTTCATCGTGAAAGCCTCGTTGGGTTTTGATTTGGTTTTTCCGAGGTTGATCGGCGTGTTGCTATTGGTGCACCCGCCGGGTAAAACTTTACGAAAGCCGTGTCCGCGGATATGGACGACTTGGAGCACTGATTCTCGATCATAGACAAGCATAACTAAAGTTTACATCGTAAATTTGACTTATAATGACTAGTAATCAGCCTCACTATAATGGAATGGCTAATTAATACTGCCCACAATTGCTTGTTTGGTTGTCGCTTGCGACAAATGTATCTGACTAGTAAGTATTGCAACTACAACGAATTGGCTGAATAAAAGTACCAACACTGCTGGGTTTTGGGTTTATCTCATGCTACTTGTATCTGATTAGTAATTGGTGTAACTATAACGGAATGGTTAACTAAAAGTGCCCACTGCTTACTTTATCAGGACGCTTATCTAAATCTGACTAGTAAGGTGCCACAACTACAACTGAATAAGTAAAACTGCCAACTGTGTGAGTTCCTCGGTTGACTTCCTCGTTTGGTCTCGAGGGGGAAACACCAGGATGGGTTTGTTTGGTGATAGCTTCAGGCTGGATCCGGTTAGGTCATTCTTACCCCTCTCTGATAACCGCCAGTTGTATCGAGTCTCTATAGGTTGTTTAGTGCATGCTGCCGCTGCCGCTGCCGCTTCAGTCCACCATACCTATGTAGGCGAGGACCGCCGAATTCTAGCCTCGCTGTCTTGGCCTCGATCTTGACGCTCCTTCTTTGTTTTCCTTTGCCCTTTGCCGGCACCCCTTTGTTAAGGGTTTTGAGATCGGCGTCGTTAGCGGGGTTACCCTTCCGCTTGGCCTGCAGGTTATGGGCGCCATTGGTTATTCTTCGTGGCTCTTAGCCCCATTTGCATCTTGTCCGTAGCTGGACGCCTATCGCTTTTCAAGGTGATTTGGATCTTTGTATATTATATACGTATTCTTGACTCTTTGAGTCATTGTATATATCTGCTCAGTGGGTCCCATCGAGGACTTGTTGTGTAATGTTATTACTTTGTTTTTCCACCCGCACGAAAGTGCCTGGTGGGCACCTTCGAATCGTTTCTATGCGGGTTTGGCGAGTTTCGCTGAAACTTGCATAGGGCCGATTCTGAGGGTGTTACAGAGTGGTATCAGAGCTCAGCAGTTGCGATACCCCACAAGTCCAGCCCGTAGGATAACCTAGCTAACGGCCGAAGTAGAGTGTCAAAACTATTTTCGAAAATCGGTTGGATAGTTCTGATTAGGTCTGGTTTTACTCCTTACCCTTTGCTATTCCCCTCTTATCTCGACGTGTTTTGAATCTGCTCTCTCCTTCCTCTTCGAGTCCAGGATTTCTCGTGGTTGGGTTCCGTCGTACCTTTAGGGTTTCGCTTCCTCCTTGGTAACGGTGTTCTACCATCCGGTGTTCAAGCTGCCTGATGAATCCGTCTACGGAGTTACCATTCTTTGTTCCTTGTTTGTGCCTTCCGGTGTTCTGACGCGACGACATCCTCTATGCCAGATCCGATGCAGAGTCTGCATCACCCCTTTGTTTCCGAAACTCGCTCGTCGAGATCTTCAGTCTGAATCTTGAGGGTTGGTTGCATAATCTGTCTATTCGTGTGCAGAGTAATGGTTTGGGTGCGGGATGGAGTCGCGACCATACCACTACTCTTATCATTTGCTCGGTATATTGAATAGTGGATCGATGCAATTTTACTCCTTCCGTGGAAGTTAGAGGTGACCTTACCTTTAACTTCGTCCGTTGTTTATCCGGAGTGTTCTCTTGACGATCAGGAGCAACGACCCTCGTTAGTGGTGTCGCGAAGATCTACACGAAGCGAGAAGACGCAGATCGCCGACCTTCCTTCCGGTACCATGAGGCGGATCTCGAGGGCGAGATCCCTTGTTAGTGGTGTCGAATTGTGGCATCCCGCAAAACCACTACTAGAAAATCGCGTTGAATTTGTGCATTGCATCGTCATCATCATGCATTGTTTGCTAAAACTATGGTTGCAAAACCCGTCTTTGTTTTCTAAACGCCCCATCTTATTCAAATGCCAAAACCCCGGGGCTCCGGAGTATTTTGTTTTGTGCAATCGGGTTGCAACGGCCCAATTAAATTAAATAAAAATTACAATTATTTTTGGTGGGGCAGTCGAACGGTCCGAACCGACCGAACGACCGCCCCAGAAAACTAAAACGGTCCAACCTGCCTACCACATCTAATCCTAAACCCACCTAAAAATCTACCCCCTCTCTCCAGCCACATCACTCCCACCTATCCCGTCGCGACACCTCACCCCTCCCTCTCCCCTCACCCACTCTTAAACTGCCACCTAGCCTGACCCTTCCCTCTCTCTCACATGCACTCACCCCACCTGCAGCACACGCATACACACAGGACACGCACGCCACACAGTCCACCCCATCAACCGCCGCTGCCAGCCTCCCTCTGCCCTGTGGGACCCGCCTGCCCTGGCCCCACGTCCGGCCCACCCCTCCCATGACACTGCTCCTCTTCCTCCCCTCGCTCCCCACCCCGCGCCCGCTCCCTCTCTCTCTGCCTCCCTCGCCTGCCGCTCCATGGCGCTCCGGCCGGCCAGCGTCCCTCGCAGCCCGCCCCGCCTCGCCTGCTCGCCTCCCGCCTCTGCCGCGAGCCCCGCATCGCCGCCGCTGAAGCTGCGCTGGCTGCGCGCGCCGCCAGGCGCCCGCTTCGCCACTGCGTTTCGCCGCCGCCCGCCCGCCTGCCTGCCACGCTCGCCCGCCGGCGCAGCCTCGCGCCGCCTGTCCATCACTGCACCGGCCGCCTCCGACCTTCTCCGGCGAGCCGCGCCCGCCTGCCACCCAGCGCCTCCCGTTCGAGGCTTGGCCGCCTTGACGCCCGCCGGTCCCTCTCCTCCGCCTCCTCGCCCGCTGCCGCCTCTCCGGCTGCCTCCGCGACGCGCCGAGCGCCGCTGCCTCGCCTTCGGCGTCGCCACAGCCTCGTCTCTGGCCACCGCTCGTTCTCGCCGCATCTCGCGTGGCGCCGAGATCGTCCTCCACCGCCACGAGCTCCCCGCACGCCCGCCCCGAGCCGGTCATCATCTTCCTCGCAGCGTTGAACGCCTCCTTCCTCTGTGTTCCGTCGCCAAGGTCCGCTCGAGCCCCACGGCTGGCGCTCGGCACCGCACCGCCGCTCGAACCTGTACCTCTGCTTTCTCTTGGTGCGTGGCGTCGCTCGTTACCATCGCCAAGTTACGCCGATCGCCGAGTGGATGCCTGCTTTGTTGCGGGTACGGCTCCAAGTACGCACGCGGTCTGCTCCAGTTTCGGGTCGTCGTCATCTTTCAGGCTATACTGCTCGCAGTACTTTTGTTGCCGACCAAGGTCTGCTAGTGAACAAGCCCAACAGATTAGACAAGGAGGTCCAGCGACAAGTTTTCCAAGATCCTCTTGAGCTGCCGCTGTTTGACCAAGGTCGACACCGAACCAAAATAGCGCCTTTACAAGATCTTCGTCCCGGCCAACAAGATCTCCATCGGGCTCAAGTTCCCCTCGGATGCACCAAGATCTACGGACGGAACCCCGAACCCAAGCCGATCCTGCACCTGCGCGCAAGATCTCCAAACCCGATCGGACAAGTTCGCCTTCGACCTCGAGAACGCCTACACGGAACCACAAGACCGCCAACCGGAGCGTCAAGATCGCCTCACGGAATCCGAAGCGCGGACCCGACAAGATCTGCGCAACGACAAGATCATCGACATAGAACCCGAAGGACACATGGGCGAGTCCGATGCGCCCCGACGCCACGCCAAGTGATTCACCCCGACACCGAGACCCCGACGCGACAAGTGCTTCGTCCCGAACGCCATGACCGGCAACATGCCCCGAGAACCCGGATGCGCCAAGACCTACCCCTAAGTCCGAGAACGTTCCATCGACCCCTGGACCCTGAGACCGACCCCGAACCCCGGAACCCTAACAAGATCGCCGAACCCTAAATGTGTGACCCTTTTTCCTCGACACCCTATTTTATAAATGCATAATAACAACTTGATTGCATATTGAATTGTCATACTCGCATGCATATCTGTGGTTTAGGGGCCTTATGCCGAATTCACCTAATGATTAAATATGGGGCCCATATGCGGTCAAATCTAGTCTCATATTGGCCTCATTTAAACATGTGTAGCGAACCGGTTCCATCTGTTGCATTGCTAAACAACATTTAAATTGCGGGGCTTCTAAACAACATAAGCCACCTAATTAATTGTCGGGACCCCGGTTCCGCTTAACATGACCTAATTGCATCGCATCCTTGCCATGCCATACATCATACATGCATCATGCCGTTCTTCTGCCGTGTATTAAATATTGCATCCGGTGTTTCTTCTAGTGTTTTGCTTCTTCGCGGATAAGGCCGTTGAGTTGATGTGAGCTTCGCCCCGATCTTCGGTTGAACCTTTCGACAATGTTTTTCAGGCGAGCATCTCCCCCTTTCTACCTATCTTACTTTTATAGTCTTTATTTCCCTCCTGTTGATCTATTGCTATCTGTGTTGCGATGCTCTAGTTTTCGTACCTTTGATATCCCCTGCAGCCGTATATTGCCTTGGACACACCCTATTACCTGTTGTTTGGTAGATAGTTGGACTTGCGCGTCGTAGTTGCTCGCTCAAGTGCTGATGTGTGTCGCCATATGCCACAGTTGCTGATGTATTGCCGCATGTTGTTGTTGGAGATGATTCTAGTTTTACTTATCGTCACTTTAATTTATGTTTAACAACTAAAATTGAATAAGCAGAGGCATCGGTGGGTGATAGATAATATTTGGTTTCCGAACGCCCACTTGTGTCCCGTAAGACCCCGAGTACTTGATACCTGTTCCTTGATTTATCGCGCTATCCACATCCGGGAGGTATATGGGACCCCCCTGAGCCAGAGCTTGATTCATTCTTATTTCATGGGGCCACAAACTAGTTTGAGGTTTTATTTACGATCCTGTACTTATGCCATGTTTACCGCTTTATTACGATTGTGCGAGGATCGCACACTTTGCATCTTGGGAGGCGGAGTGATTACGCTGTATCGACACCGAGTTTTCGGGTTCCCGATCGCCATGACCATTGGCGCTAACCTTGAGGCCGTCTCGCTAGCTTACTTCGTTGCGGGTTCTACTCAAAGGTGGCCCCGAAATATTTCGAATCTGTGATTGTTCGATCGTGAAAGCCTCGTTGGGTTTTGATTTGGTTTTCGAGGTTGATCGGCGTGTGTTGCTATTGGTGCACCCCGGCCGGGTAAAAACTTTCTGAAAGCCGTGTCCGCGGATATGGACGACTTGGAGCACAATATCTCGATCATAGACAAGCATAACTAAAGTTTACTGCTGTAAATTTGACTTATAATGACTAGTAATCAGCCTCACTATAATGGAATGGCTAATTAATACTGCCCACAATTGCTTGTTTGGTTGTCGCTTCGACAAATGTATCGACTAGTAAGTATTGCAACTTCTAGCGAATTGGTGAATAAAAGTACCAACACTTCTGGGTTTTGGGTTTATCTCATGCTACTTGTATCGATTAGTAATTGGTGTAACTATAACGGAATGGTTAACTAAAAGTGCCCACTTGCTTACTTTATCGGGGCTTATCTAAATCGACTAGTAAGGTGCCACAACTACAAGCGAATAAGTAAAGCGCCAACGTGTGAGTTCCTCGGTTGACTTCTCGTTTGGTCTCGAGAAACACCAGGATGGGTTTGTTTGGTGATAGCTTCAGTGGATCCGGTTAGGTCATTCTTACCCTCTCGATAACCGCTTGGTTGTATCGAGTCTCTATAGGTTGTTTAGTGCATCTGCTGCCGCTTGATCCACCATACCTATGTGGCGAGGACCGCCGAATTCTAGCCTCATGCATCGCCTCGATCTTGACGCTCCTTCTTTGTTTTACGCTTTGCCCTTTGGCACCCCTTTTAAGCAGGTTTTGAGATCGGCGTCGTTAGCGGTTACCCTTCCGGCTTGGCACAGGCAGGGTTATGGGCGCCATTGGTTATTCTTCGGGCTCTTAGCCCCATTTGCATCTTGTCCGAATGGACGCTCTATCGTTTTCAAGGTGATTTGGATCTTTGTATATTATATCTGTATTCTTGACTCTTTGAGTCGTTGTATATATCTTACGTGGGTCCCATCGAGGACTGTTGTGTAATGTTATTACTTTGTTTTTCCACCCGCACGAAAGTGCCTGGTGGGCACCTTCGAATCGTTTCTATGCGGGTTTGGCGAGTTTCGCTGAAACTTGCATAGGGCCGATTCTGAGGGTGTTACAGCACAACCTCCTCAAGTCGATCCTCATCGACGACTTTGCCATGCTTCTCCACCTTGTCCTCCTTGAGCTTGTCCATCTGCTTAGGGAAGTCGTTCTCATGGAGGTACCACCATGTTGGGGTTCTCATTTCCCTAGGAAGGCGAGAGGAGGAGTCGGGAGCTCGTCAGCACGGTAGTGGCACGACGCAGAAGGGCGGGGAACATGTGACGAGGATCTCATCCAGCAGGAAATTCATCTGGCTTATCTTTAAAAATGGTGTTTGGAGTTTGGAAAATGGAACGCCATGCTCGGCGTGGATGGCCCAGGTGCAGTGTTTGATTCGTTTGTCATCACTCTTTGACTACCCATAGTGAGGTTATCATAGGTTCTATAATTCATTTCATGCATGCGAAGAGCTCACATATCACTACAATTAATGTGAGAGACATGATAGTAATATCATAGGTAGATACTGTATCATAGCATATAAAACTAGAAAATTTAATGTCAAATAAATCTTATATACAATTTTGCATTGAGATTCTTAAAACAAAACTGTGAGACATAATACTACTGCATGATACCATGCATTATAAAAAATAGTATCATATACTAATACCATATACTCCCTCTGTACGGGGTTACAAGGCTGGAAGGCCATTTTGTGTGGACCAAGAAAATTCTCGGTGTTGTTTCAACTACTGTATTAACTCTTCCATGATTCCATCTCCTTTTTTTATTTTTCACTCACCCGGTCAAAAGAAACAGGTGACCAATCCACTCCTTATTTGTAGCACAGGCAATGATTACCACAAATCCTGCAGTTATTGTCTAGAGAGAGAAGGATATGTGAGCACTAGAAATTAGGGGCTGCAATAATTTAGGAGCTGGAAATAAGGGAAGTTGAGACTCTTGCCTAATATTTTCAAAATATCTGGAAATGCTATTTCATGATAAAGTTTATTGTTTTGTGTGATGTCTGCAAGTACATAGATCGGTTGTAGCTAGTTTCGAAGTTAATATATCGATCCCACGGGGATCCCAAAGGAAAATGTTTATGAATGAAGTCTCTGTCACACCCAAAGTTGTCACGGGTCTTTGAGTGAATTGACTGCAAGTGTTGAAATAAGAATAAATTTGGATTAAACTGAATGTATTTAAGTAAAACTAAAATGTAAACTTTAGAAAGAAAAGGCATAAAAGTAAAGAACGATTCGATTCTTTTTTGTTTTCTACAGATGGCAAAGCAGGTGCGGGGAGATATGGTTCATGGTGATAGTGATTGTGCAAAGTGGATGAGTGTAACAATTATAATCTTATAAGTATATGCGTAGGCGAGCAACCCATAATTAGTCGGAACTCTTCTTGCTAGATTTTATACCAACTTCAATAATCCTACTAGTCTGTTATCAAAACCATGGTCAGTCACTAGGCGATTAAGATCCTTCAGGTTTCTTAGCAATTAAGCTCCTTGGATCGGACTAATGCAATAAGCACAGTGGTTACTCGTGATCCTCAAGTTCAACTAGTTTTCCATTGATATCCCCGTGTCACTTGGGGGTCGCCGGTCTGCTAGCAAACAAGATCTTATCTATGTAAAACAAAGCATCATGTTGTCTGAGCCCTTAATTGGACAACAAGCATTAGACATCCCATAGATAGTCAAGCACACATAAAATAGTAATTAAAATCAATCACAAACTAATGGAAAAGTTGTAGGCACGTCACATCTCACCGATCCCTTACATCTCTCACGCCCAAAGAAACTTACTCGCACATGAGAGAAGAAATCATCATTGATATAATTAAATAAAAGGAGTCCATCTCAATATTACCATGGAGATCCACAATAATAATATAAAATCAATCCAACACAACTCAAGATAGAAAGAAACAATTTCAAACCCTAATCTTGCAAGGTGAAGATCTCTCTCTCTCAAGTACAAGTAATGGTTATGGGGGTGTGGTGGCTAGGAGGTTGAATATTGTGGAGCGAGATGAAGAACGTCTTCTCCTTCTTCTCCAGATCTCTTCTTTCTTCCTTCTAGATGGAACGGTGGTTGTTGTGTTTTGTTTTCGCGTATGCCTCCTATAGGGGTTCGTAGCATGGAAAACAAAAAAATCTACCGCATGAACACATACAAGCCAAGATCTATCTACTAGATTGTAGCAACGAGTCGTTAGAGTGATCACCCTCGAAGATTCCAAAGCGGTTAATGAGAGCAGATTCTCGTGGGTGATGTAGTCGTTCACTTGCCGATCTCAAGATCACGTAGACGATCCTTCTGGCGCCGCGTTCCGGCAGCACTCACGCAGTCGGTCACACGTTCGGTACTCCATGAAGACCTTCCTCTCCCTTGTTCCAGTAGGCAATAGAGGTTGTAGCTCTCTTCTCGTGATTTCGGTAGCACGACGGCGTGATGTCAGAGTTTATAGGGGAGTTCTCGCAGGGCTTCGCCTAATCCCAAGCGAGTATGGTGGAGTAGAAGAGGGCCTCGGAGATCTAGGGTGTATAGTTCGCTGAGGGAGGTGGTGTGGCCGGCGGCTAGGGCAAGGGGATGCCCCAAGTCGGCGTCTTGGGAGGAGGGCACTAGGGCGGCGACGACTTGGATGGAGGCTGATGGCTAGGGCTTGGAGTTGTAGGGAAAGAGGGCGCCCCCTCCCCTCTATTTATGAGAGGGAGGGGCGACAAGAGGGAGGGAATCCTACCCCAACACCACTTCATGTGGCCGACGGCAAGGGGAGGTAGGAATCCTTCCCTAGGTAGGAATCCTTCCCTCCCTCCACTTGGAAATATTGTCCCAGTTTGACTTTTTCAAATTGCCTTTTTTACTTTCAAATTAGAGTTTGATTTCTCTCTTCAAGTGTCCAGCCATGTGACCTAGGACATGATGCAACCATTCCACTTTTTCATGACACATTCATGTACCCTTCCCCTTCCGGGTTGGTGAACCTTCTAACCCTTCTAGAACATTTCGGCGAAAACATCGGAACCATTCACAAACTCCGGAATTGGACTTTCCTTATATGAATCTTATTCACCGGACCATTCTGTATATCCTTGTGATATCCTGGATCCCATTCGAGACTCCGAACAACATTCGGTCTTCTTACTCACATTCCATAACTACTAAACATCATCGAATCCTTAAGTGTGTCTCCCTACGATTCGTGAATTATGTAGACATGACCGAGACACTTATCCGATCAATAACCAATAGAGGAATCTGGAAATTCATATGGATCCCACATATTTCTATGATTACTTCATGATCGAATGAACCATTCACATACGATACCAATTTTCCTTTGTCTCGCGATACTTTACTTATCCGAGGTATGATTGTCGGTATCTCTGCATACCTAGTTCAACCTCGTTACCGATAAGTACTCTTTACTCGTTCCTGTGATATGTGATCCCTTGTGAGCCAGTCACATGCTTGCAAGCTAATTGGATGACACTCCATCGATAAGGCCCAAAGTATTATCTATATGTCATATGGATGGACAAATCCCACTCTTGATCCATGTGCCTCAACACATACTTTCCGAACACTCAATGCCACCTTTATAACGACCTAGTTATGAAGTGGTGTTTGATGTCATCAAAGCATCTATCTGGTGATGGTGATTAACATGATCTCATGGTCGAAGGATTTAGGTTACTATTTATCTGAAATCTTATAGTAAACGAACTATTGAAATGACTTGATCTTTATGCTACACTTAACTATAGGAGTATGTCCATCACACCATTCTCCTAATGATATGATCTTATTGTTAATAACATCTCAATGTTCATGATCAGGAAACCATGATCATCTATTAACCAACAAGCTAGTATTACAAAGAGGATTTACTAGGGACTCTAACAAGTTTACAAATCACACAAGTATTAATGTTTCCGGTTAATACAATTATAGCATAAATGTAAACATTTATCATAAATACAAAGATATAATAATAACTACTTTTATTATTGCTTCCTGGGCATATCTACAATAGTCTCCCACTTGCACTAGAGTCAATAATCTAGATTACATGGTAATATACAAAACACCCATGGCGGTTTGGTGCTGGTTATGATTTGCCCTCGGGAGAGGTTTAGTCAATGGATCCGCCACATTTAGATATGTGTGTACTTTGCAAATCTTTATGTCACCATCTTGGACATGCTCTCGAATAGCGTGAAAACGTAGCTTGGTATGCTTCAACTTCTTGTGTGACCTTGGCTCCCGCGCATTGTCTATGGCACCTATGTTATCATAGTAGATATACATTGGGTCCATCGCACTGAGAACCACACCGAGCTCTGTAATGAACTCCTTCATCCATATCGCCTCTTGTGAAGCCTCCGAAGCAGCTATGTATTCCGATTCAGTTGAAGATCTCGCCACAATGCTTTGCTTTGCACTCCTCCAGATCACTGTTGCACCATTCAAAGTAAATACATATCCAGATTGTGATTTAGAATCATACGGATTAGTGTTACAACTAGCATCGGTGTAACCATTAACAACGAGCTGTTCATCACCTCCATAAGAAAGAAACATATCCTTAGTTCTTCTCAAGTACTTAAGGATGTTATTGACCACTGCCAATGATCCACCCCTGGATCACTTTGATATCTGCTAGTCAAACTAACATCATATGCAATGTCGGGTCTAGTACATAGCATGGCATACATGAAAGATCCTATGGCTGAGGCATAGGGAGTCTTACTCATCCTATCTCTATCTTCTGCCGTAGTGGGACTCTGAGTTTTACTCAAGGTCGTATTGGGAAACATTGGCAAGAATCCTTTCTTGCTATCTTCCATTCTAAACCTCTTTAGAACTTTGTCCAAATATGTACTCTGTGAAAGTGATATTAGGCGTCTCGATTGATGACGTGCATGGTGTTGTCGTGGGCGCTTCGTTGGAAGACCCCAAGAACATGGTATGATGAGTACAACAACAAGTTTTACCTTAGTAAGAAACCGAGGTTATCGAACCAGTAGGAGGAAGGAAACGACTCAAAGGTGTTGCTAGCAACTTGGATACCTGCACAACACAAACTCAAGACTTTGCCCCAACGAACAGTGAGGTTGTCAATCTCACCAGTTTGCTATAACAAAGGATTAACTGTATGGTGTGGAAGGAAATATTATCTTGGTAGAAAGTAAACAATGGAAGATGTATCAATGGTAAAGATTATACCGGGGTCCATAGTTCACTAGAGGTGTTCTCCTTAGATAAACAAGCATGGCATGCTGGGTAAACAAATTACAGCAGGTCAATTGACAAGAATAAGCAAGGCATAACAATGCAATACTAGACATCAAGATCCTATGAGATTCGATTGGGCGATACAACAAGATACATAGACCGCCATCCAACTGCATCTATGACTAGAAGTCCACCTTTGGGTTATCATCCGAACCCCCTCCAGTATTAAGTTGCAAGCAACAAACAACTGCTTTAAGCAAAGTGTGTAAGGTAAACAATCCACTTGTTCCATGAACAAGAGACCGTTGTTTTCTCCCTAGTGGCAACAACACATCTACAACCTTAGAGATTTCTGTCACTTCCCTTAGATTAAATAGATGCATGAACCCACTATCGATCATAAATACCCCCTCTTGGAGTCACTAGCAACTACTTGGCCAAGATAGCTACTAACAACGAAGAGCATGCAAGATCACAAACAACACAGACATGATAGAATCAATAAGACAAAACCATTAGTCAATCTGACATAGTAATCTCAATATCCATCAGATCCCCACAAACACAACATGCATTATTACAAATAGACGAGATCTTGATCATGAACGGAGCTCACAAGATCTAGACATGAAAGCACAAAGGAGGAGATACAACCATCTAGCTACTACATGGACCCGTAGTCCAAGGTGGAACTACTCACGCTTAATACCGGAGGCTGTAATGATGAACAAGAAGGCCTCCGAGATGATCTCCCTCTGCGGTGCGGAAGAGCTTGAATCCCCGATCTAGGGGCGATGGTGGCGGCTACTGAGCGGTTTCGTGGAATATTGATCGGGTTGTTAGGGTTTAGGCATCGGGGATTCTTATAGAAGAGGCGAGGCGGGAGGCCACACCCTGCCAGCACGGCCAGGTGGGCCGCGCGGGGTGTGATGACCCACAAGTATAGGGGGTGTATCGCAGTACTTTCGATAAATAGGAGCGTTGATCCCAACGAGGAGCAGAAGGTGTTGACTAGTGGTATGGAGTAGGAAATCCCTGTGAATACTTAGCAAACGGATTTTTAGTGGTTTTATGATAAGGCAACAGAACAAGGAGCAAGTAATAAAGAACAAACACATTAAGTGGCCCAATCCTTTATTAGCAAAGGACAAGCCGGTGGAAATACTTATAAGGACCAAACATTCTCGAGGACACATAGGAATTATGTCAAGTGCTTTCGCTTCAAATAGCTGAGTACTCTTCTTTGGTGTTGTGAGTGTTGTGTGGGTGAACCTATGCTAACATACTGACCTTACTTGGACTAATACATACTTGTGATTAAACCCCCTACAAACATCCGTAACTATAGGAAAGTAATTAAGATATATATCTAACCACAGCCTTAAACTCTCAGATCCTACGCTCCCTTGTGTAAAGGTGTCCTAACGTGGGTTCAGGTTTCTGTCACTCCGGCAACCCCACAATTAGTAGCCAAATACACAATGCATTCCCTTAGTCCCATAAATGGTGAAGTATCATGTAGTCGATGTTCACATGACACCACTAGAGGAATAGCACCACAACTTAAATACTAAACCATTGAATAATAACTCAACACAGATCCACTAATAACAACATGACTTCTCCCATGTCCTCAAGAAATAAACGAAGTACTGACAAGACATCATATGGATCAAGATCAAAGATGATATGGTAATGGATAACAATCTGAACATAAACAATAATCCAATGGTTCCACTCACAAGCATCAACTACAATAGTAATTAACACCGGGAAAGTTTCCCCTAATGAACTAAAGCAATATCCAACACAATTGTTATAGCGGGACGGAGTGGTGATGATGGTGATGGTGGAGATGATGGTGTGGATTATGATGATGATGATCCCGTTGAATCCTAGCTTGACGATGGTGTTGATGGCGACGATCTCCCCTCTCCAGGAAGGAATTTCCTCGGCAGAAATCTGTCTGCCGGAGAGATGTTTCTCTCTCGGTGTTTTCTGCCCCGCAGAGGTGGCGGAAATCTATCTGTGGTCGCTCCCCTAGCAAGCAAACATGCAATAGATCTAGTAGCAAACGGTGTTTCAATGCTTAGAAACAAGGCCTAGGGATCATACTTTCACTAGTGAACACTCTCTCATATAAATATCCTCTCTTCATGATACTACTCTTAACTACTCTCCGGTTGAACACTCTAATCATTGGTAGGGCTATAACAGCACTCCTCAAAGTCTGCCTTCCCCAATCTAGATAACGCCACACTATCACCTTGAGCGCTAGATGGTTCCAACAAACAACACAATTTTATAGAGACATCCAACTCAAAATATAACTCATAACAAATATTCAATCTAGCCAAAGTGCCACACACGGTATGCCCGCTGTCACTTTCGCACACGTGGGGAAAAGCATAGATGTATTAAAGCACAAATAGTATTTATGTAGACTCAAGCCTAAGTGCCACCATGGCATGCACGCTGTCACTTTCACACACATGGGGATAGCAGAGATCTAATGAAGCACTTGAGTAGCAAGGTAGATCTACTAGATTACAAAGCTCATGACCACAACAAGATCATGCATAGAGAGAGAGAGAGAGATGAACTCATAGCTACCGGTAGAGCCCTTAGCCTCGAGGAAGAACTACTCCCTCCTCATCATGGGAATCAGCAATGGTGATGAAGATGGCGATGGAGATCGATGGAGATGGCTTTGGGGGCACTTCTGTGGCATCCCGCAAAACCACTACTAGAAAAACGCGTTGTTTTTGTGCATTGCATCGTCATCATCATGCATTGTTGTTTGCATTATTTTGAAAAGCCTAGTTTTGATTATACCAATACCCCTCTTTATTTTAAAAGGCAAAACCCCGAGCGTATCGGATATTTTGTTTCCCCTAAAAATTATTTGCCAAGTGGCTTCGTTTTAAGTTAATCCGAACCCAATAAACACAAATGCTAACACAGCCCTACCCTAAATCTATTTCCCACCCAAATCCTATCTACCCTCCAACCACAGGCCGCCACCTCACCCTCTCCCCCAAAACCTACCCACCCTGCCACCTCACCTATCCTCCTCTTTTCCCACCTCTCTCTCTCTTTTTCACCTAGTCCCTGTCTACCCCTCTCTTTTTTCCCCACCCCTGGGCCCCACTGCCTTTGGCCGCTCATGCCCCTCTCTCTCTTTTCCTGGTCAACCCTTTGGTCGACCCCCTGCCTCGCCACAGGTCCCTTGGTCCCACTCACCCTAGCCTCTCTCCCTCTCTCCTCTCTCCTGGGCCCTTTGCCCCACCACGACCCCCACCAGCCCCGCGTGCCCCGCTCTCTCTCTCCCTTCTCTCCTTCCCCCGCTCATCTCTCCTCTCCTTGCTTGGCCAAGGCCGCGTCTCCTCCACGACCCAGCGCCCGCCTCGTCACTGCCCTCGGCCCGGCCCGCGGCGCTCCGGCTGCTGAGCTTCGCTAAGCCGGCTCCGAGCCGCCTGCACCGCCACCTGGCCTGGCCCGTCCGTCCGCCTCGTGCCGTCCCGTCGAGCCCTGGCCGTGCCTCCGGCCGCCTCCGGCCGCCGCCTGGAGCTCTCTGGCCCGCGAACCCGTTCGAGCCCTCGCCTTCCCTGTCCGCGTGCCCGCCTTTGACCCATCTGCCATGGACCCACCGTCGTCGCCGATGCCTGCCTCCACCGTGCAGGTTCCTGTGTAGTACCAAGTTGGAGCCAAGTTGTTGGGTGTGGAAACAACAAGATCGACACCGCAAACAACCCGAAACCCCAAGTTCACCTCGCCAAGATCTTCGTGAAAGGTGGTCTCCTACATGGACACGAAGCGAACGAAGGCCACCGACGGCGAACCCGAGGCCCTCGACGCGACGATGCCTGCTTCCAAGGTCTCCGGCATGGATCGAAAAGTTCCCCGAAGACCGATCCCGATGTACCGGAGACCGGACCCTCGACACGCCAAGATCTACCCTCGGACGCCAAGACCCGAACCGGGAGGACGCAAAGATCGCCACGAGACCGACAAGAACTTCACCCCGAAGCCAAGGCCGACCCGACTTGAGGACCCGACAAGATCTGCGCAACAACAAGATCGGCACTGACCAAGGCGGATCCGATGCGCCCCGACACCGAACCTAGTCCTTCACTGCGGATGCGACAAGATCGACCCCGGAGCCCGAGAACGCCCCCGTCGAACCCTGCACCCTGAGACCAACCCCGAACCCCGAACCCCGGAACCCCAAGATCTGCCGAACCCTAATGTGTGAACCCCTTCCCGAAACCCTATTTTATAACATAATACAACTTGTCGCATAATAATTGTCTTGCATGCATACATTCATGTGGTTTGGGGGCCTTATGCCGATTCACCTAATAATTAAATATGGGGCCCATATGCGGGCAAATCTAGTCTCATATTGGCCTCATTTAAACTTGTGTAGCGAACCGATGCTATATTTTGTCTTGATAAACAACATTTAAATTGCGGGTTAACTAAACAACATGAACCACCTAATTAATTGTCGGGACCCCGGTTCCACTTAATATGACCTAATCGCATCGCATCTTTGCCATGCCCTTCATCATACATGCATCATGCCGATCTTCTGCCATTGTATTAAATATTGCATCCGGTGTTTATTCTAGTGTTTTGCTTCTTCGCGGATAAGGCCGTTGAGTTGATGCGAGTGTCGACCCGATCTTTGGTTGAACCTTCGACAATGTTTTCAGGCGAGCATCTCCCCCTTTCTACCTATCTTACTTTTATAGTATTTACTCCCTCCTGTTGATCTATTGCTATCTGTGTTGCGATGCTCTAGTTTTCGTACCCGTGATATCCCCTGCAGCCTTATATTGCCTTGGACACATCCTATTACCTGTTGTTTGGTAGATAGTTGGACTTGCGCGTCGCAGTCGCTTGCTCAAGTGCTATTGCGTGTTGTCAAGTGCCACAGTTGTTGATGAATTGCCGCATGTTGATGTTGGAGATGATCCTAGTTTTACTTATCGTTCACTTTAATTCCTGTTTAACAACTAAAATTGAAATAAGCAGAGGCATCGGTGGGTGATAGATAACATTTGGTTTCCGAGCGCCCACTTGTGTCCCGTAGGACCCAGTACTTGATACTGTTCCTTGATTTATCGCTATCCACATCCGGAGGTATATGGGACCCCCACAGGCGAGCTTGATTCATCATATTTCTTGGGGCCACAAACTAGTTTGAGGTTTTATTTACGATCCTGTACTTATGCCATGCTACTTACGTATTTAAATTGTGCGAGGAGCACCTTTGTCTTATTTAGGTAAGCGGAATGTTTTGTGGTATCGACAAGCCCATCCACACTTTCGGGTTCCCGATCGTTCTGACCATTGACGCAAACCTTGAGTCCGTCTCGGAGCTTGCTTACTTCGTTGCGGGTCTACTCAATGGGGTGGCCCCCTGAAATATTTCTGAATCCTGTGATTGTTCAGTCGTGAAAGCCTCGTTGGGTGTTGATTTGGTTTTTCCAAGGTTGATCGGCGTGTGTTGCTATTGGTGCACCCCGCCGGTAAAACTTTCGAAATCCGTGTCATGATATGGACGACTTAGCACAGTATCTCGATCATAGACAAGCATAACTAAAGTTTATTGCTATAAATTTGACTTTATAATGACTAGTAATCAGCTTCACTATAACGGAATGCCTAAATAATACTGCCTACAATTGCTTGTTTGGATTGTCGCTTGCGACCATTGTACCTGACTAGTAAGTATCGCAACTACAACGGAATGGCTGAATAAAAGTACCAACAACTGCTGGGTTTTGGGTTATCTCATGCTAAATGTATCTGACTAGTAAGTGTTGCCACTATCACGGAATGGTTAACTAAAAGTACCCACTGCTTACTTTATCAGGACGATTATCTAAACCTGACTATTAAAGTGCCGCAACGATAACTGAATAACTAAAACTGCCAACTGTGTGAGTTCCTCGGTTGACTTCCTCGTTTGGTCTCGAGGGGGAAACATTAGGATGGGTTTGTTTGGTGTTAGCTTCAGTTTGGATCCGGATAGGTCATTCTTATCCCTCTCTGATAACCGCCAGTTGTTTCGAGTCTCTATAGGTTGTTTAGTGTATGCTGCCGCTGCCGCTTCAGTCCACCATACCTATGTAGGCGAGGACCGCCGAATTCTAGCCTCGCTGTCATGGCCTCGATCGACGCTCCTCTTTTTCCTTTGCCCTTTGCCGGCACCCCTTTTGTTTAAGCAGGTTTGAGATCGGCGTCGTTAGCAGGGTTACCCTTCCGGCTTGGCCTGGGCAGGGTTATGGACGACATTGGTTATTCTTCAGGGCTCTTAGCCCCATTTGCTTCTTGTCCGTAGTCGGACGCTCTATCGTTCAAGGTGATTTGGATCTTTGTGTATTATATCGTATTCTTGACTCTTTGAGTCGTTATATATATATATCTGCATTACGTGGGTCCCATCGAGGACTGTTGTGTAATGTTATTACTTCGTTTTCCACCCGCACGAAAGTGCCTGGTGGGCACCTTTGAATCGTTTCTATGCGGGTTTGGCGGGTTTCGCTAAAACTTGCATAGGTCCGATTCTGAGGGTGTTACAACTTCCCCATCCCGGCAGGGTGCCGGAACAGAGACTTTCTGTCCCCTGAATCTCCCCTTCGGCGGCGGCGGTGCTACGGAACTTTTCGTGGCTTTCTTCTTGATTCTTTAGGGTTTTCTCATCGGGGGGCTCTTATAGGCGAAGGGGAGGCCGAGGAGGCGACCAGGGTGGACAAACCCTAGGCAGGCGTGGGCCCACCCATGGCCGCGCCTGGGGGGTCTGGCTGCCCTGGCCCGCTTCCTCATCTCCCCTCTAGACTTCTTGTTCCCCACGGAAAGTAATTGACTTTGACGTTTGTCCCGTCCAATTCCGAGAATATTTCTTTACTAAGTTTTCTGAAACCAAAAACAGCAGAAAACCGGCATCTGGCATTGTTGCAACTTGTTAATAGGTTAGTACCAGAAAACATGTAAAAAGAACCTCAAAGTGTAGACAAGTAAAGCAAAGTAGATACTAAACAAGCATGGAGCATCAAAAATTATAGATATGTTTCCAACGTATCAAGCATCCCCAAGCTTAACTCCTACTCGTCCTCGAGTAGGTAAGTGATAAAATAATATTTTTTTAGGTGACATGCATCCTCACAATAAAGATCTAACCATTTGCAAGCATTAAAAGCTAGGATCAAAGAACTCTAAACATGTGCATGAAAGAATGGAGTTCTAACAATAGGACATAGTAATTATGCATGCAACATGAAAGGCTACAAACAAAGATCATGAATAACATGCAATGAAAAACGTTTGTTTGTTTCACATACAGAAAACATAGCATAGTGGCAATCAGCTTGTCCCTCATAGAGTAGCAATATAGATGCATAGGACACCTTCAAAGTTCACAAGGGTGACTAGAAACAAATAGCACAATAACAAGTAATATCACAATATGCATCAATCAATAGGCTTTGGAACACTGCACACAGAATGAAAACTATTCTCTCTTAATGGTGCCTAAAGGTAGAAGGTGGAGACTCAATAGTGGTGGAAGAAAAGCCTTTTTGTAAGGTAAGTAGGGATTACAAGTTTCAAAAAGAGCTTCCAAAAATTATGGTACTTGTTAGCTTTTATCCCTCATTGCCCCTATCATAAGCATCTTGAAGTGGTTAAAGTTAAAGTGGCAAAGGTGGAGTATATGCTTGACGAAGTATAAGTTGGCAATCTCAAGTCCCTTGAATATTAGGGTCACACCTCATGCATACTTGACTTTAGGCCCAGGTAAGTTCTTGTCATTGTAAGTATTTGCATATCATTGAGAACCGCCAACGGGGTACCCCTTGCACATGGTACAGGAGCTTTCCCATAACCAAAATGACAAGGCAAGAAGACAATGAGCATCTCAGCAATCTTTTTATTTACCATATGCATAGCTTTTTATTGAGGATGCTTCATAGATAGCTCATTATGGTGATGCTGCAAGTTTCTACCATGATTAGGCATGGCTTAGGCTAGCGGCCCAGGATTTTCTCTAACACAGAATACAAACTCCATGGACTTACAAGTTCCCTCTTTATTTCACACTGGTGACATCCATAGACAAAAGAGCATGATATCAACTTAGTACAAAGTACAAGTTCAATGTTTAAAACGTTCCCCGTGACAGCACGGTTCTGCTAATTCCAACTTATAAGTGCAAGCATATCAACAAAGTGTTGGAGATATGCCCTAGAGGCAATAATAAAAGTGGTTATTATTATATCTTTGTGTTTATGATAAATGTTTACATTCATGCTATAATAGTATTAACCGGAAACATTAATACTTGTGTGATTTGTAAACTAAATTAGAGTCCCTAGTAAAGCCTCTTTGTAATACTAGCTTGTTGGTTGATATATGATTGTTATTGACAACAAGATCATATCATTAGGAGAATGGTATGATGGACATACTCCTATAGATAAGAGTAGCATTAAGATCAAGTCATTTCAATAGTTCGTTTGCTATAAGCTTTATGATACATAGTAACCTAATTCCTTCGACCATGAGATCATGCTAATCACCATCACCGGAAGGATGCTTTGATGACATCAAACACCACACCATAACTGGGTGGATACAAAGGTTGCATTGAGTGTTCAGAAAGTATGTGTTTAGGCACATGGATCAAGAGTGGGATTTGTCCATCCATATGACGGATAGATATACTCTGGGCCCTCTCGGTGGAATTTCATCCAATTAGCTTGCAAGTATGTGACTGGCTCACAAGGGATCACATATCACGGAAACAAATGAGTACTTATCAGTAACGAGGTTGAACTAGGTATGCAGAGATACCGAGGACAAACCTCGGATAAGTAAACTATCGCGAGACAAATGGAAATTGGTATCATATGTAAGTGGTTCATTTGATCGCAAAGTAATCGTAGAAATATGTGGGAGCCATATCAATTTCCAGATTCCTCTATTGGTTATTGATCGGAGAAGTGTCTCGGTCATGTCCGCATAATTCACGAACCGTAGGGAGACACACTTAAGGATTCAATGTTGTTTAGTGGATATGGAATGTAAGTAGGGATACCGAATGTTGTTCGGAGTCTCGGATGGGATCTGGGTATCACGAGGAGATCCGGAATGGTCCAGAGAATAAGATTCATATAAGGAAAGTCTGATTCTGGAGTTCGGGAATGATTTTGATGTTTTCATCGGAGAGGTTCTAGAAGGGTCTAGAAGGTTCACCGGACCGGAAGGGTAATGGTCCATGAATGTGTCATGGGCAAGTGGAATGATTGGATCATATCCTAGGTCACTTGGTTTGGGCATTTGCGAGAGAGAATTAAAGCTCTAAATTGAAAGTCAAAAGGGAGGTTTGAAAAGTCAAACTGGAACAATAGTTTCCTCGTGGAAGAAGGAAAGAGTCCTTCCTTCTATCCAACTTGGGTTTGGGTTTGGATTCAAACTCTCCCCTCCCAAGGCTGCTCCCCTCTCATAAATAGAGGGGGAGGGCTGCCCCAAACAACACAAGAGCCAGCCCTCCCCACCTCGTGCGTCGCCGCCGCCAACGACACCACCTCCTCCTCTCCGGCCTTCTAAACCTAGATCGCCGGAAACCCTAGATCCACCATAACTCGCACCGGGTTAGGCAAAGCCCTGCGAGATCTTCCCTCTACCGACCACGCCACAGTTGTCGCTTTGGAATCGCGAGGAGAACTACAACCTCCTCTTTCTTTGGAACAAGGGAGAGGAAGGTCTTCATCAAACCGAACGTGACCGATTGCGAAGCGCCGAACGCATGGCCAGGAAGGATCGTCTACACGATCTTGAGATCGGCAAGTGTACGACTACATCACCCACGAGAATCTGCTCTCGTTAACCGCTTTGGAATCTTCAAGGGTGAGTACTCTAATCTACTCGTTGCTACAATCTAGTAGATAGATCTTGGCTTGTTTGTGTGCATGCGATAGAAATTTTTTGTTTTCCATGCTAACCCTACAAGGGTATCGAGACGTGTCTATATGTAGATCTATTGCACGAGTAGAACACAATGGTCATTGTGGGCATTGATGCTTTTGTTGTCGATTGCTTCTTGTGTACTTTGCATCTTGCGGGATGGTGGGATGAAGCGGCCCATGCTAACCTTACATGACATCGTTCATGAGACTTGCTCCACGCTTGAGATGCAACTTGTATTGCATAAGTGGCTCTGCGGGTGCCTGTTTATCCCAACATAGTTAAGATTCAATTTACAATGGGTGATTGACAAGACTAGTATCAACGTTGTGGTTCTTGTTCGTAAGTTAGAACGACACTTATTGAAAGCCCCAAACCACGTAAAACATGCAAAGAAAATTAGAGGCATCTAAATTTGTTTTGCAGGGGTGTGCTGTGATGTGATATGGCCATGATTGTGATTATATATGATGTATGCAATGTTCCCTATTGTAAGTCGGCAACCGGCAGGAGCCATATGGTTGTCTTTTAACTCCGTTAAGACCTGCGTGTCTATTATTCAAAGTAGTTGTAATAGTTGATGCTGGTGGACGACAACCATGAAGCGGCGCCATTGACCTTGACGCCATACCAGTGATGATGGAGATCATGTTCGTGCTTGAAGATGGAGATCAGAAGCACAAGAAGAAAGGCCATATCATATCACATATTATGAATTGCATGTGATGTTAATCCTTTTATGCATCTTTTATTGATTAGTTCGTGACGGTAGCATTATAAGATGATACCTCTCACAAAATTTCAAGTTATAAAGTGTTCATCCTTAGTAAGCACCGTTGCTAAAGCTCGTTGTTTTGAAGCACCTCGTGATGATCGGGTGTGTTAGATTTTGCGAGTGTATACAACGGGAGCAAGTCAGATTTGCTCGTGCGGAAGCTAAGGTTTGATCTTGACGAGCCTAGCATGTACATACATGGTCTCGGAACACGGATCACCGAAAGGTAAAGCATGAGTCATATAGTAGATATGATGAACATGTTGATTGTTCGCCATTGAAGCTACTTCAACTCTCATGATGATCGGTTTTGATGTGGTGGATTTGGTTCGTGTGATCACTAAAACAATGTGAGGGATATTGTTTGGAGTGGGAGTTCACCTAGATTAATTTAACTATTAATTAGAACTCAATTTGTCATAAACTTAGTATAAACTATTGCAAATATGGTGTAGATCAATGGCGGCCCCTACCATTAATTTTAATGCGTTCCTAGAGAAAGAAAAGTTGAAAAACAATGGAAGCAACTTCACGGATTGGTTCCGCAATTTGAGGATTGTCCTCAATGCTGGTAATTTGACCTATGTGCTGGATGCACCGCTAGGTGACCCACACATGCAGCTGATGCTACCGATGAGGTAAAGAATGTTTTCCTCGCTCGGAAGAATCAGTACTCCACTGTTCAGTGTGTTAATCTTGTATGGTTTTGAATCAGATCTTCAGAAAAGGTTTGAGAACCATGACCCACATGATATTGTCCGTGAACTCAAAATGATATTTGAGGCTCACACGGCAGTTGAGAGTTTTGAGGCTTCTGAAAAGTTCTTTAACTACAAGATGGAAGAGGGCATCTCCGTTAGTGAGCACGTGCTTAAGATGTTTGGGCACGCAAGCAAGCTTCAAAGCTTGGGTATAGTGATTCCTAATGCTTTGAGGATTCATCGTGTCCTCTAATCACTACCACCAAGTTATAAGAACTTTGTGATGAACTACAATATGCCATGTTAAAGTATGCGGAAGTGGAGATCAAGAAAGAGCACCAAGTGTTGTTGGTCAATAAGACCACCAAATTCAAGAAGCAAGGCAAGTCTAAGAAAAAGGGAAACTTCAAGAAGGGCGGTAAGAAAGTTACCGCACCGGCAAAGAAGACCAAGGCTGGGCCTAAGGCTGATACTGAGTGCTTTTACTGCAAGGGAGAAGGTCACTGGAAGCGGAATTGCCCTAAGTACTTGGCGGATTTGAAGAAAGGCAACATCAAGAAGAAAGGTATATTCGATATACATGTTATTGATGTGTATCTCACTAGTACTCGTAGTAGTGCCCGGGTATTTGATACTGGTTCGGTTGCTCATATTTGTAACTTGAAACAGGTGCTGCAGAATAGACGAAAACTAGCGAAGAACAAAGTGACGATGCACGTTGGAAATGGATCAAAGGTTGATGTGATCATGGTCGGCACGCTACCTCTTCATCTACCATCGGGATTAGTTTTATACTTAAGTAATTGTTATTTGGTGCCCGCGTTGTGCATGAACATTATATCCAGATCATGTTTATTGCGAGACGGTTACTTGTTTAAGTCCGAGAATAATGGTTGTTCGATTTATATGAGTAATATGTTTTATGCACATGCACCTTTGATAGATGGTCTATTCTTGTTGAATCTCGATTGTAGAAATACACACATTAATAAATTGAAGCTAAACGTTTGAAATTGAGCGATAACTCGACTTATATGTTGCACTGTCGTCTTGGTCACATTGGAGTGAAGCGTATGAAGAAACTCCATTCCGATGGACTTCTTGAATCACTTGATTTCGAATCACTTGAAAGATGTGAAGCATGTCTGATGGGTAAAATGACTAAGACTCCATTTTCTGGTATGATGGAGCGAGCTACGGACTTATTGGAAATCATACATACCGATGTGTGTGGTCCAATGAGTGTAGCATCGCGCGGTGGTTATCGTTATGTTCTTACCTTCACGGATGACTTGAGTAGATATGGGTATATCTATTTCATGAAACATAAGTCCGAAACTTTCGAGAAGTTTAAGGAATTTCAAAGTGAGGTTGAGAATCAACATAACAAGAAGATTACATTTCTACGTTCTGATCATGGAGGTGAATATCTAAGTTACGAGTTTGGCGAGCATTTGAAGAAATGCAGAATACTTTCACAATTGACACTGTCGGGAACACCACAGCGTAATGGTGTGTCTGAACGTCGTAATCGAACTCTCTTACATATGGTTCGTTCTATGATGTCACTTACAGATTTACCGCTATCATTTTGGGGTTATGCGTTAGAAATAGCCGCATTCACTTTAAATAGGGCGCCATCTAAATCCGTTGAAACGACACCGTATGAATTATTGTTTGGGAAGAAACCTAAATTGTCGTTCCTTAAATTTTGGGGTTGCAAAGCTTATGTAAAGAAGTTACAGCCCGACAAGCTTGAACCCAAAGAGTAAAAATGCGTCTTCATAGGATACCCGAAGGAAACTATTGGGTATACCTTCTATCATAGATCTGAGGGCAAAATCTTCGTTGGTAAGAATGGATCCTTTCTAGAGAAGGAGTTTCTCTCGAAAGAAGTGATTGGAAGGAAAGTAGAACTCGACGAGGTTGTTGAACCTTCTCTCGAACTTGAGAGTAGTGCAGCACCGGAAGTAGTTCCTGTGGCGCCTACACCAATAAGAGAGGAAGCTAATGATGTTGATCATGAAACTTAGGTTTAAGTTGCTACGGAACCTCATAGGTCAACGAGAAATCGTACCACTCCTGATTGGTATGATCCCGTTATGAGTGCCATGTTAGTGGACAACACCGATGACCCTGCGACATATGAGGAAGCGATGATGAGCCAGATTCTAATAAATAGCAAGAAACCATGAAATCCAAGATTGGATCCATGTACGAAAACCAAGTATGGACTTTTGTGGACTTACTGGATGGCCAAAAGGCTGTCGAGAACAAATGGATTTGAAGAAGAAAACAGATGACGATGCTAATGTTACTGTCTATAAAGCTCGACTTGTCGCAAAAGGGTTTCGACAAATTCAAAGAGTTGACTACGATGAGACTTTCTCAGCGGTAGCGAAGTAAAGTCTGTAAGGATTTTGTTAGCAATCGCTGCATATTATGATTATGAGATATGGCAGATGGATGTCAAAACGGCATTCCTCAATGGAGACATTGATGAATAGTTGTACATGGTACAACCCAAAGGTTTTGTTGATCCTAAAGATGCTAACAAGGTATGCAAACTTCAACGATCCATTTATGGATTGAAGCAAGCATCCCGGAGTTGGAATCAACATTTTGATAAGGTGATCAAAAGTTTTGGTTTTATACAAACTTATGGTGAAGCTTGTATTTACAATAAAGTGAGTGGGAGCTCTATAGCATTCTTAATACTATATGTAGATGACATATTGTTGATTGGGAATGATGTAGACCTTCTTAATAGTGTCAAGGATTATTTGAATAATAGTTTTTCAATGAAATATCTTGGCGAAGCAGCTTAAACATTAGGCATAAAGATTTATAGAGATAGATCGAGACGCCTAATATCATTGTCACAGAGTACATATTTGGACAAAGTTCTAAAGAGGTTTGGAATGGAAGATAGCAAGAAAGGGTTCTTGCCCATGTTGCCCAATACGACCTTGAGTAAAACTCAAAGTCCCGCAACGCGTAAGATAGAGAAAGGATGAGTAAGACTCCCTATGCCTCAGCCATAGGATCTCTTATGTATGCCATGCTATGTACTAGACCCGACATTGCATATGTTGTTAGTTTGACTAGCAGATATCAAAGTGATCCAAGAGTGGATCATTGGATAGCGGTCAAAAACATCCTTAAGTACTTGAGAAGAACTAAGGATACGGTTCTTTCTTATGGAGGTGATGAACAGCTCGTTGTTAATGGTTACACCGATGCTAGTTGGAACACCGATCCAGATGATTCTAAATCTCAATCTAGATACGTATTTACTTTGAGTGGTGCAGCAGTTAGCTGGAGGAGTGCAAAGCAAAGCATTGTGGCGAGATCTTCAACTGAATCGGAATACATAGCTGCTTTGGAGGCTTCACAAGAGGCAATATGGATGAAGGAGTTCATTACAGAGCTTGGTGTGGTTCCAAGTGCGCTGGACCCAATGTCTATCTATTGTAATAACATGGGCGCCATAGCCAATGCGCAAGAACTAAGGTCACACAAGAAGCTAAAGCACATCAAGCTACGTTTTCACGTTATTCGAGAGCATGTCCAAGATGGTGACATAAAGATTTGCAAAGTACACACAAATCTGAATGTGGCGGATCCGTTGACTAAACCTCTCCCGAGGGCAAAACATGACCAGCACCAAACCGCCATGGGTGTTTGGTATATTCCTGTCACATCCCAAAATTTTCCAAATTTTGTAATGTGAAAAATAAATAAACAAAATAAATAATTGTTGAAATTTAGGGTGAAAAGAAACTTTTTGTTTTGAAATGAATTCATCAAAACCCATCTCTTACAAACTTCAAATAAAATTTGAATCCAACTCAATTCAAATCAAGTGAAATGCATTCTTCATAAATGCATTCTTCATAAATGCATCTTGAAATTTAAACACTTGGAAAATAAATCAAAACCCTAAAACCCTAATGGGAGTTTTCCAAGATATCTCTAAGACCATGGATTTGATCCATATAAAATTTGTCAACAAACAAATATAAATGATCAAGAATGACAAATGGAAATATTATAAAACCATGGGAATTGGTTTCACCTAATTTGGAGCCATGGATAAAATCTTATGAATTGAGTAAGATAAGGAAATTGAATTTCCAAAGATAATAAAGTACCTATCTAAAAATCCATACCAAATTGTGAGCAAATAATCCTAAAGATAATTAAAAGGATAAACAAATATTAAATAAGATTTTTACAAATTGGAATCACCAAGTTTGGATCTATAAATAAAAAAAATATGGATTTTACAAAAGAAAGAAAGAAATAATTAATAGGGAATATTTAAAAGCCAAATTAAAACTTGGCCTAATCCATAAGCAAATGGAATGAATATAATCCAAATCCAAATAACATAAAAGGATACAGAATTTTCAAATAAAAGAAAATGGCATTAACCAAATTCTATCTCTATTTGAATAAAGACAATTTCCCAAATTAAATGAATAATAATCATATTAAAATACTTCAAAGTAAATTATTTAACACCCTATTAAATAAATAAACCTACTGAAAAGGTTTTGTGAAAAATTGAAATCTAAATAAGGGTTCGAAAATATATTTGATCTTATTTAAGTTTAAAACAAGGGCCTATTTTAAATAATTAATATACCCTAAAAGGAATAAAATAATTATTCTAAATTTGACTTTAGAATATGTTAAATAACAGTATTAAAATCTACACAAAGTTTGATAGAAGTTTGAATTCAAATAGTGTTTGAATTGTTTGAATAAAAATCAAAACAGAAAAGTGAAAATAGAAAAAAATGAATCAGTATAAAAAAAATGAAAACCAACCAGCCCATTTCAGACCACTAGCCCAGCCAGCCCACTCCCCTCTCTCTCACGCTAAACGTTTTCACCGAGAATCTAACCCGCGACGCCACTGACGACCGGACCCCACTTCACCTCCTCTCCCTCGCTGACGACACGGCCCCACTGCCCAGTTCATCGTATCCACCCCACGACTGGTTCTTCCTTCCCTCCTCGCCGTTTTCTGCTGTAAATCCGCGGACTTAATTGGCCTTAACGCCGCGGTTACTCCTCGCTGTGACCATGCACACTTAAGCGCCTCGCTCTCCTCCTCCTTTCCACCCAGACACCGCTCCCTCTCGGCCACCAGGTTGTACCAATTGACCACTGCCAACCACCTGTTCCGATGAACCTCTCCGGCCAATTCCGGCATCGTCCGACCACCCCTCGCCTCCCAGTGCACGCGAGCCTGCTTCCCATTCCCTGGTGCATCTCCCGGTGCCGCTCTCTTGGCAAGCATGCACCAGAAGCTTAAGACGGACATCACCCAGCCACCGTGGCCGCCTCTCCTGGCGAACTCCCGGTAGCTTAGCCCACCTGACCCTCTCGTTGATGCTCTGTAACGCCACACTCACACGCCTAATGCACCTTCCTTTCTCCTTATGGTGGCCTACAAGCTCGCCGACGCGATGAGCAAGCACCTGTGCCCGCTAGCTCTGGCGAGCAATAGCCGCTTCTCCCGTGCGCCCCTCGAGTATCTGACTCCACCTTGAGCTTCACTGCAACCACACGAGCACGGTAAGCATCTCCGCTCCTCCCCGCGTGATCTAAATTTCCGGCAACTTCTCTAACAGAGTCGCGCCGCCGCGCACCGCCGCCAGCGCCGCCCATCTGAGGTCAACTTGCTGTAAACCGTAGGATCTGAATCCAAGCGCTACGATAGAATTTTAAATGAAGGGGTAAGTTAGCCTCTGAACCATGTGATTTAAGTTAGTTCCAATAGCCCACGATGCTCGATCCAGACGAAGCGGTACAGACCAATTGCATCAAGACACGTGGCCTGGAATTTGTTTTAAAACAGAAACTTGTCTATTAGTTGTTTGGTTTTGTAAAATTCATAACTTTTGATCCACACGTCCAAAGTTTGCAAATTTTATATCAATGGAATCAGCAGACCAAGTACTATCCAACCATGCACTTTGTTTAATGAATTGCTTCTGGTAAAATGGTTGTTTTTGCACAAACTTGTGTAGGCATAATTTGAGTATAAAATTTATTCTAGAAATGTTTTTAGGATAAAATCTTTGACAAATGGTTTGTTTTGAACCTACTGACCATATAAAAAAATTTGTGGAATTAAAAGTGTATTTTGTGAAGTTAAAAGATGAAACTTTGATTTAGAACATTTCTAGTCAAATAAAAATATTGTTTATATGTTAAAAATGATTTTGGAGAAAAACCTTTGGGAAATGTTTTGATTTAAACTCTCTGACCCAAAACACCAAGTTTTAGGATTTTATAAAAATATTAACCCTATAAATTATTACTTTGCTAAAAGGCAATTTCAACAACATAAAATATTGCTTTGGTATAAAAATGGTTTATAGGTGTAACCTTTTGCAAATGGTTTTAATATTAAACACTTGACCATAAAACACTAACATTTGTGTTTAAAATGTATTGGTCAAACACTAGAAAATATTACTTTGGTTTGAACCATTCCTAACAAAACAAAAATGACATAAAGTGACCATTTTTTCACTAACTTGATATCAAATGGTTTTGCCACTTTTGTAAATGACCAATGGATGTTTTCAAATGTTTATAACCTATTAGAAACCACTTTTCCAAATAAAACAATCTTTGGCATGTTTGCATGCATTGCCTTGTTCTTATTATTTTATGTGATGTTTTCTTGAATGGTAGATTGAATATTTGCTTGCTTGATTGAATTGTAGTGGAATTTGAGGAGAGTTACTATTACAAGATCAAGGAGTGAACTTATATTATCTACCAAAAAGGCAAGTGATGCTTCATACTTTTTCCCTATTATTTTCACTATGCATTAGTGATATTTCTAAGTAGGACTTGCATGGAATTTTTGCTAAGTATAAACTATGCCATGGGAAATCCTAGTGGATGAAACCTTAGTAGAATTTTCCTAAGTTAAGATTTCTACCACTATCATGCTTAGCTTAGCTAGTAGAAAACAAGGGTGGATTATATTCATGCTATGGAATGTTTCTAAGCCAAGGACTTGGGTTTTATTTAATAAAACAACTAAGTGAATGAATCACCTGGGTGGAATGGAAAGAAAGGTTTGTGTTGAGTGGTTACACAAGTACAGTATGCTGGGGAAAACTTTGGCATCACCAAGTCTAGTATACCGGGGAAAACTTGGTATCTCACTTGTGGATTGCCACCCAGGAACAAAGAGATTTGAGATGTCAAATGTTGAGAAGCTTCAGGTGCAGCCACATGGCATTATGGGCTCTGCCTGGATCATATAGGTTGCAAGAACTTATCCAAATGGAAATTGGTGGTAGGGGATGATAGGTTGGAACGCGTCCATTCTGGTTTAAGGGAAGGCTTCTGAAAGATCTTGTCTTGGTGAAACCAAGTCTTGTGGGGAAAGTGCACCACCTCTGCAGTGTGTAAAATCTAAGTACTTAGCCATGTCCCTCGCAAAGGACAATTTGAGCATCAAGACATGGAAGCTATCAAGAATCTCCTCATCCCAATTTCTAAGTTAAAAACTTGTGGTTGAACAAGGGTGAAGGTTCACCAATTTCTATTGGTGGTTCCTTGGGTGTTTTTGTCAAGCAAAAAACTTAGTGTTTTCAAATGATAAGGAAAATCTATTTTGAGCAAAGCAAGCCTAAGCTCCACTTAGACAAATGCATATATATGATAGACTCCACTATACTACCATAGTATCACTTGCCAATACAATTCAAAAGTATTGACCCTTCTGGCTATAACTTATTATGTTGCAGGTTTGTTTGATGTTAGTGAAGTGTGTTGATTAGGATTACAAGTATACAACCAACATGATTGTCTGTGGCACTTTGAAGATGAAGGACCCCATGCTATAGTTATTTCTGCTGCATTGTAATGAGATAGCCAAATGAGCTATGTAAGATGTAATGAATTATTTTATTCCTGGTTATAAAGTTGTATTATGACCTTTGTTTCTTGATATTACATCTTAATTGTGGATGCTAGATATTGATCCAGAGACTAGCATTGTAAACACAGGGATCTCAACCTTATTAAAGGTTGGGACCTCTATAATTACCATGTAATCTAGATTAGTTGACTCTAGTGCAAGTGGGAGACTGTTGGAGATATGCCTTAGAGGCAATAATAAAAGTGGTTATTATTATATCTTTGTGTTTATGATAAATGTTTACATTCATGCTATAATAGTATTAACCGGAAACATTAATACTTGTGTGATATGTAAACTAAATTAGAGTCCCTAGTAAAGCCTCTTTGTAATACTATCTTGTTGGTTGATATATGATTGTGGTTTCCCGATCATGAACATTGAGATGTTATTGACAACAAGATCATATCATTAGGAGAATGGTATGATGGACATACTCCTATAGATAAGCGTAGCATTAAGATCAAGTCATTTCAATAGTTCATTTGTTATAAGCTTTCTGATACATAGTAACCTAATTCCTTCGACCATGAGATCATGCTAATCACCATCACCGGAAGGATGCTTTGATGACATCAAACACCACACTGTAACTGGGTGGCTATAAAGGTGGCATTGAGTGTTCGGAAAGTATGTGTTGAGGCACATGGATCAAGAGTGGATTTGTCCATCCATATGATGGATAGATATACTCAGGCCCTCTCTCGGTGGAATGTCATCCAATTAGCTTGCAAGCATGTGACTGGCTCACAAGGGATCACATATCACGGGAACGAGAAAAGAGTACTTATCAGTAACGAGGTTGAACTAGGTATGCAGAGATACCGACGATCAAACCTCGGATAAGTAAACTATCGCGAGACAAAGGGAAATTGGTATCATATGTAAGTGGTTCATTCGATCGCAAAGTAATCGTAGAAATATGTGGGAGCCATATGAATTTCCAGATTCCTCTATTGGTTATTGATCGGAGAAGTGTCTCGGTCATGTCCGCATAATTCACGAACCGTATGGAGACACACTTAAGGATTCAATGTTGTTTAGTAGATATGGAATGTAAGTAGGGATACCGAATGTTGTTCGGAGTCTCGGATGGGATCCGGGATATCACGAGGAGATCCGGAATGGTCCAGAGAATAAGATTCATATAAGGAAAGTCTGATTCTGGAGTTCGGGAATGATTTTGATGTTTTCATCGGAGAGGTTCTAGAAGGGTCTAGAAGGTTCACCGGACCGGAAGGGGAATGGTACATGAATGTTTCATGGGTAAGTGGAATGATTGGATCATATCCTAGGTCACTTGGTTTGGGCATTTTCGAGAGAGAATTAAAGCTCTAAATTGAAAGTCAAAAGGGAGGTTTGAAAATTCAAACTGGAACAATAGTTTCCTAGTGGAAGAAGGAAAGAGTCCTTCCTTCTATCCAACTTGGGTTTGGGTTTGGATTCAAACTCTCCCCTCCCAAGGCTACCCCCCTCTCATAAATAGAGGGGGAGGGCTACCCCCAAACAACACAAGAGCCAGCCCTCCCCACCCCATGCGTCGCCGCCGGCTCGTCGCCGTCGCCCTAGCCGCTGCCAACACACCTCCTCCTCTCTGTCCTTCTAAACCTAGATCTCCGGAAACCCTAGATCCACCATAACTTGCACCGGCTTAGGCAAAGCCCTGTGGGATCGTCCTCTCTACTTCTGACACCACGCCGTTGTGCTGCCGGAATTGCGAGGGGAGAACTACAACCTCTGCTGCCTGCTGGAACAAGGGAGAGGAAGGTCTTCATCGAGTAGCGAACGTGTGACCGACTGCGAAAGCTTTGCCGGAATGCAGCGCCGGAAGGATCATCTACGCGATCTTGATATCGGCAATTGTATGACTACATCACCCACGAAAATTTTCTCCTCTATGCTTGGGGGCCTAAAAATATCATTTTCATCAAAACTAGCTTCCCCAAGCTTAGAGTTTTCCATAGCATTAGCAACAATGGTGTCCAAATAATCCATACTAATAACATTGCTATTAGCATGCAAATAAAGTTCCATAGGTTTTTAAATTTTCTCTTCAAACACTTAATGTCCTAACTCAAGATAGATACTATAAAGCTCTCTAATTTTTTTTGTTTTCCATTAAGCCTAACTAGTGAAAACAAGAAATAAAAAGACAAAATTGCAGAATCTAAAGGAAATAACTTCGAGCACTCACATCGGAGGATGTGAGTACCATTTACCTTACCTCCCCGGCAACGTAACCGGAAAAGAGCTTTCTGGCTTACTGTTGCCATGGGGTAAGGTGTGTGAGTGCTTTTTACCTTTCCTCCCCGGCAACAGCGCTAGAAAAGAGCTTGATGTCTACGCACTTATATTCTTGTAGACAGTTGTTGGGCCTCCAAGTGCAGTGGTTTGTAGAACAGCAGCAAGTTTCCCTTAAGTGGATTACCCAAGGTTTATCGAACTCAGGGAGGAAGTGGTCAAAGGTATTCCCTCTCAAGCAACCCTGCAATCAAGATACAAGAAGTCTCTTGTGTTCCCAACACACCCAATAGGTGCACTAGTTCGGCGAAGAGATAGTGAAATACAAGTGGTAATGGTGCCAGAAAAGAGCTTGACGGTGAGGTAAATGTTGGGCCACACGGAGATAAAATAAAATTTTCCTCTAACGTGGTGATCCCAAGATCTAGCTGAGGTAGAAGGCCACGAGGTTTACCACTAGACACGCGGTTGCGGATTCGATGAAGGCGTCGATGCTTGATGCATGCGATCCTCACGATCCGATCGTCCGGTGGTCGCGACACACCTCTGGTATCCACATCGCATAAGGAGGAGCGGCCGGCCAATCGCTAGGTTCCGGACTGCCAGTGGAGCTAGGGTTTCCAACACATGGAATGACCTAACCGAACAACGATTAACCTTTACGGTTCTTGTGCTCCACTATATATAGGGAATGAACGTGGGCTCGCGCGACCCATTCACTAAAGCCCATATAAAACTAGTCACCGTGAGTCCAACTCACTAACTCGATCCTAATCCGGTTTAGGTCCAACCCAACCAGATGATGATTCGGATCCAATCCGAACTTGCTCCCGCTCTTAAGTGTGTGACCTCAGCTCATGGTTACTTGGACACGATTAGAGTCCGACTCACAATCGATCGGCAGCGGCTCCAGCGAACGTCGCGACTCCCAAGTACCAAAGAGTCATGACGACTTGACTTCCAATGCGACTTACGTCCTAGTCCTTTTGCCTCATGATATACCTTGTCGACTATAGGCGAATATCGTCATCCCTTAAATAGTCCGACTCTCTTCTCGATCCGAGATAAGTGACTCACCCGACTAACTCTTAGTCGATCGCCTCGTTAACACTTAACCGAGTCGCATGGCCATGCTTTCCGAATCATATCTCACGAGAGGGCCTAGAGAATATCTCTCCGAGTGGAGGGGCAAAATCCCATCTTGGTTATTCACATCACGCAGCTTGATTCTCAGTCGACCAACTCGCTTTATAAGCGCCCGATTCTGGATCCCGCTTGATGTAACCTAAGTCGGTGATCCTCAACTCGGACTATGCAACAACCTCAGGTCTAAGGATTACATTGATTGAGATATACAAATGACAGCTTAGTTCGTTGTACCTTAATATGGGTCAATCCGACTCGCTAAACTCTTTAGCCTAGTCTGTGTAAGTTGGAATAGCATCTCCATGCCCATGACAAGTGGAACCGAGTCATCAAGCCAACTTTCACATTGGTCTAAGTTGTGTGTCCAGCACAACCTCAATGACCAAGGATATTTAGTACAGACAACATGAATGCATAGTTCCACAACTGAATCACATATTCAATGATACACATCAGATGTTTATACAAGGACTACTTAATAACTTTATGAATACAATGGGAAATCTCATCATACATGATTGCCTCTAGGGAATATTCCCAGCCTCCCACTTGCACTAGAGTCAATCTTCCGACATCACATGTCTAGGCATCTAATGCCCATGGCTCTCAAAGCGCCATGCTTCGCTAGGGTAACGGCTTTGTCAACGGATCCGCAATATTTGCATCCGTGTGTACCTTGCATAACTTGATATCACCTCGATCCACGAATCGCTGGCGAATTAGGTGGTACCGCATGAGTATGTGCTTGTTCTTCCGGTGTTGTCTAGGTTCCTTGGCTTGTGCAATAGCACCATTGTTGTCACAATACACGCATAACGGATTGGACGAGCCCGAACCACACCAAGATCCATGAGGAAATTCCTCATCCAAACACTTCCTTTGTTGCCTCCGAGGCGGCAATATACTCAACCTCTGTTGTGACGCAGCATACGCCTCTTGCTTGGAACTTTTCCACTCACAAGACCTCCATTTATAATAAACACGTATCCGGATTGCGGCGAGAATCATCGAGTCGGTGAGATAACTCGCATCCGTGTAACCCTTTACACCGAGTTCATCTTCACCACCATAAACCAAGAACATATCCTTAGTCCTTCTCAAGTACTTTAGGATATTTTTAGTCATTGTCCGATGGATCTCTCAGGATCAACCTGGTATCTCGCCACAACACTTAGAGCATAGGAAACATCCGGCCTAGTACAAATCATGGCGTACATGATGGATCCGACTGTATAAGCATATGGAATCGCACTCATCCGACTTTGCTCATCAGTTGTCGAAGGACACTGAGTCTTGCTAAGTTTTACACCATGGGACATCGGTAAGAACCCCTTCTTAGACGATTCCATGTTGAACTTTTTCAACACTTTGTCCAAATAAGTACTCTGACTCAATCCAATGAGCCTCCTTGATCTATCTCTATAGATCCGGATTCCGAGGATGTATGTTGCCTCACCCAAGTCTTTCATTGAGAAACTCCTTTCCAATGATTCCTTGGTTTCTTGCAACATCTGGACATCATTTCCAATCAGTAATATGTCATCCACATATAAGATTAGAAAATTTACTTTGTTCCCACTAAACTTCTTGTACAAACAAGAATCATGATCACTCTTGATGAAGCCAAACGATTTGACTACCTCATCAAAGCGAATATTCCAACTCCGAGATGCTTGCTTCAACCCATAAATGGATCTCAAGTTTGCATACCTTGTCAAGATTAGCCGGATCGACAAAACCCTCGGCTGTATCATATACGCCCTCGGTTAAATTTCCGTTAAGGAAAGCCGCTTTTGACATCCATCCGCCATATCTCATAGTCGAAATAGGCCGCTATAGCTAACATGATGCGAACTGATTTAAGCATCGCCACTGGCGAGAAAGTCTCGTCGTAATCAACTCCTTGAACTTGTCGGAACCCCTTCGCGACAAGGCGTGCTTTATAGATTGAAACATTTCCATCCATATCAGTTTTCTTCTTAAAGACCCATTTGCACTCGACGGGTCTTGCACCGTCTGGCGATCAACCAAGTTCCAAACTTGATTTTCATCCATGGACTTTATCTCGGATCTCATGGCTCCAAGCCATGACTCGTAATCGATCCCACCATCGCTCAATAATTTGCCGGCTCATCACATCTAACAAGAACACATCAACACTTCGTAATCTTGCCGATCTTCGTAGTACAGCCGTCTTCTCACCGCCACGACCGCTCAACCTCCAAGGTTTTTGCCGACTGCTACTAGCTGGTTCCTCTCGAATTTCTTCGAGTTGCACCGTGCTCCCACTTACTCCCGATCGAGAAACTCTTTCTCAAGGAAGACACCGTTCCCGAGCGACAAACACTTTGCCCTCTTCTCGGTTGTAGAAGTAGTAACCCAAGGTTTCCTTGGATACCCCATGAAAATACATTTATCCGACTTGGTAAGCTTGTCCGATCAAGTCGCTGACAAAGCTTCACAACCCCAAATCTTAAGAAAAGACAAACTCGGCTTTTGCTGTCCACATCTCATGCGTGTCTTCTACCGATTTTGATGGTACTTTGTTTAGTGTGGACGCCATTGCTTTCTAGACAATAACCCCAAAATGATAAAGGCAGATCTGTCTGACTCATCATTGATCGTACCATGTCCAACAAGGTCCGATTCCGCCTTTCCAAACACCATTCCTTTGTGGCGTTCTCATGGAGTAAGTTGAGGAACTATTCCACAACCTTTCAGATGGTCATCAAACTCATGGCTCATGTACTGCCTCCTCGGTCCGAATCAAGAAACTTTATTTTCTTGCCGAGTTGATTACGCTTCATTCTGGAATTCTTTGAACTTTTCAAAGGCTTCCGACTTATGTTTCATTAAGTAGATATATCCATACCTACTCAAATCATCTGAAGGTAATGAAGTACTCATAACCACCCCGGTCGTCGTGCTCATTGGTCCACATACATCACTATGTACTAGTCCCAACAAGTCGGACGCCTTTCGCAACTCTTTGCAAAAGGTGTCTTGGTCATTTTGCCGAGTAGGCAAGATTCGCATGTCTCGAACGACTCTAAGTCGAGCAATTTAGGAGTCCATCATCATGGAGCTTCTTCATGCTTTCCAACTTATATGACCAAGGCACGATGCCAAAAGTAAGTCATATTCAGATCATTTGGTTTCAACCTTTAACATTTATGTTATAAACCGACTCACCATCAAGATTCAAAATAAATAACCCGCCCGACGGGTGCAAAGCGTGAAACATATCATTCAAATACAAAGAACAACCATTATTCTTGATATTCGACTCATAGCCTTGCCTCATCAAACATGAAGCGTAAATAATGTTTCATTGAGCATCGGAACATAATAACAATTATTTAGTTCCATAATGAATGCGAAGGTAAATGAAGTTGCATCGCCGACTTCCAACGCAGCAACTCTTGCTTTGTTGCCGACTCGAATATCAACTCGCCTCTTGCTACGCTCCTAGTTCTTACTACCCTCGCAACGAGTTGCAGATGTGAATAATCGATCCGGTATCATATACCCAAGAACTATTAGGTGCATCGGCAAAGATATATGTCTATAACATTGCAAACAAGTGTACCTGAGTCGGAAGTCATACCTCCACTCTTGGCTTTGTCAAGTACTTGTTCCTCTTCCAAGGGCCATCCGCCTTGCAAGAGAAGCAAGTGGATCCGTGAAGGAGATGGCTTAGTCCCCGAGGAAGCGCTTGGGACAGGTCCCGAGCTTTCCTCCCGACTTAGCCTTCTTCTTAGTCCAAGAACTCTTCTTGAACTTAGCCTTATTCGCACCATCAACACTTGATGGTGCCCTTCTTGAGATCCGCCTCTGCTTGAGCATCCCATGCAATTCATGAGCTTCTTATCCATACCATGCATGTGGTAGTTCAAATGAACTGCCCATATGCACTAGGAAGAGAGTTCAGAATTATATCCGTAGCGAACTCTTCGCTTATGGGGTAGCCTCTCTAGAGACCGCACGTAACCAACCATTTTGATCACATGCGACTCGGTGGATCACCATCCTTAAGCTTGCAACTCAGAAGCACGAGAGACTTGATACCTCTCGCCTTTCGCCGAGCTCGAACATACTTTTGAGGCTTTCGATCATATCGTAGGCCTCAACATGCTCGAACTGCTTTTGCAAGTCCGGTTCCATGTGAGCAAGCATAAGACAGCTAATATCCGTGGACTCATCTTTAGCCCGACGGTAGGCATTGGTGGCTGCGACAGTCGCATTCTCATTCGGCTCATCTGGAAGTGGGTTGTCTAGGACATGGTCCTTCTTTTCTTGTTTGAGAACAATTCTCAGATTTCGATACCAGTTGGTAAAATTAGTGTCGTTCAGTTTATCTTTCTCAAGAATGGTTCTCAACGCAAAACCGGATATCTGAGAGTGACTGCTACTTGGTGCCATGATCTACAACAGAAAATATGCAAAACACTTAAGACATGTATTCATAAAAGAGCAAGCATATTAAACATTTTAATATTTTATGCTCCCACTAGAACCAACACCCCTCCGATGGTTACTTAGTGATTCAGGATCCTAAATAATCAAGTCGGCTAGTGAGCTTTAGCATCACCGCTAGCCGCCAAGTGATCTAGGTAGACAACTCCTTGTCAATCGCATCTCATGCGACTCCTGTTGGATGGGTGGCATCACATGCCCCGGCTCCCATCCGACTTTTCCCCGAGTCCCACAACACAGTGATAGACCCGTCTAGCTTACCGAGTGTTTCAGTAAGAGTCCGACTGAACAACCCACCTAGTCGGAAAGAATTGGCGGCACCTCAATTTTATGAGCCCACTACCAAAATGTCCGACTTGTGATGGTGCAAACATCAAGGAAAACCGACTAGACCTTCTTTGAGGGATTAAACTTTACCGACTATCTAATAGAGGTAAAACTGAGACATAACAATAACACAAAATAAATTAATTATAATGTGAAATGGTATGGCTCTCTTCATGGCGATCTCCATCTCCACAAAGCCTGTAATCCGACTCGTGCCAACTCTTGTCACTTGCCGTCTTACTCCATGTCGCCGATATGTACAACGCCTTGCATGCCTTCCGGGTTCTCAAACAGCTACACTATCTTAGTAAAGTAAATTACATAGAGAATCCGACACGCAGGTCGTTATACAATAAAATGACAAAGACCTGTGCTCCAAATGACAAAACCGTGATTCGCAGATCACGTATGGATTACACACATACATCACATGCACATGAACCATACCATTCACAACTTCCTGCAAAAACAAGTTATGCATAGATACAATATCTACGGCGTTGTGAAACTCGAACGACATCTAAGGCGCTTATTGTATGGCGGTCCCCGCTCGGATTTACGTGTCACAATCTACCCGATGGCGGAAGCCGACGGTAGGGTATGTCGTTCCGACCTCGAAGATGATCACGGAAATCAGATCTACCATTCGAGTAGCTTGATCCAATCAACTTCATACAAAACCGATCTATCTCATAGATCGACCACCAAAACAGCACATAGATCTCATCTATAGCCTACCGCATATCACATATGCGAGATCTCAACCTAAAACCAGAAGCTATCGCTCGATACATCTTGTTGGGCCACGCGGAGATAAAATAAAATTTTCCTCTAACGTGGTGATCCCAAGATCTAGCCGAGGTAGAAGGCCACGAGGTTTACCACTAGACGCGGTTGCGGATTGCGATGAAGCGCGTCGATTGATGCGATCGATCCTCACGATCCGATCGTCCCGGTGCTGATCGCACAACACCTCTGCTGGTATCCACCGCATAAGGAGGAGCGCCGCGCGAATCGCTAGGTTCGTAAGAACGGCCGGACTGCTGTGGAGCTAGGGTTTCCAACACATGGAATGACCTAACCGAACAACGATTAACCTTTACGGTTCTTGTGCTCCACTATATATAGGGAATGAACGTGGGCTGCTCGCGCGACCCATTCACTAAAGCCCATATAAAACTAGTCACCGTGAGTCCAACTCACTAATCGTCCCTAATCCGGTTTAGGTCCAACCCAACCAGATTAGATTGGATCCAATCCGAACTTGCTCCGCTCTTAAGTGTGTGACCCATGAGGCTCATGGTTACTTGGACACGATTAGAGTCCGACTCACAATCGATCAGTCGGCAGCGGCTCCTAGCAGAACGTGCCGACTCCCAAGTACCAAAGAGTCATGACGACTTGCCTTTCCAATGCGACTTACGTCCTAGTCCCTTTTGCCTCACGATATACCTTGTCAGACTATAGGTGAATATACGTCATCCCTTAAATAGTCCGACTCTCTTCTCGATCCGAGATAAGTGGCTCACCCGACTAACTCTTAGTCGATCGCCTCGGTTAACACTTAACCGAGTCGTGCATGGACATGCTTTCCGAATCATATCTCACGAGAGGGCCCAGAGAATATCTCTCCGAGTGGAGGGGCAAAATCCCATCTTGGTTATTCACATCACGCAGCTTGATTCTCAGTCGACCCGAACTCTGCCTTTATAACTGCCCAGTTACGGATCAGCGTTTGATAGAACCTAAGTCGGTGATCCTCAACTCGGACTATGAAACAACCTCAGGTCTAAGGATTACATTGATTGAGATATACAAATGACAGCTTAGTTCGTTGTACCTCAATATGGGTCAATCCGACTCGCTAAACTCTTTAGCCTAGTTTGTGTAAGTTGGAATAGCATCTCCATGCCCATGACAAGTGGAACCGAGTCATCAAGCCAACTTTCACATTGGTCTAAGATGTGTGTCCAGCACAACCTCAATGACCAAGGATATTTAGTACAGACAACATGAATGCATAGTTCCACAACTGAATCACATATTCAATGATACACATCAGATTTTTATACAAAGACTACTTAATAACTTTATGAATACAATGGGAAATCTCATCATACATGATTGCCTCTAGGGCATATTCCCAACAGTAAAGACTAAAGCAAGCAAACATGCAACAGATCTAGTAGCAAACGGTGTTTTAATGCTTATAAACAAGGCCTAGGTATCACACTTTCACTAGTGAACACTCTCATATAAATATCCTCTCTTCATGATACTACTCTTAACTACTCTCCGTTTGAACACTCTAATCATTGGTAGGGCTATAACAGCACTCCTCAAAGTCTGCCTTCCCCAATCTAGATAACCCCACACTATCACCTTGAGCGCTAGATGGTTCCAACAAACAACACAATTTTATAGAGACATCCAACTCAAAATATAACTCATAACAAATATTCAATCTAGCCAAAGTGCCAGCTGTCACTTTCACACACGTGGGGAAAAGCATAGATCTATTAAAGCACAAATAGTATTTATGTAGACTCAAGCCTGAGTGCCACCATGGAATGCACGCTGTCACTTTCACACACATGGGGATAGCAGAGATCTAATGAAGCACTTGAGTAGCAAGGTAGATCTACTAGATTACAAAGCTCATGACCACAACAAGATCATGCATAGAGAGAGAGAGATGAACACATAGCTACCGGTAGAGCCCTTAGCCTCGAGGAAGAACTACTCCCTCCTCATCATGGGAATCAGCAATGGTGATGAAGATGGCGATGGAGATCGATGGAGATGGCTCCGGGGGCACTTCCCCGTCCCGGTAGGGTGACGAAACAAATACTTTCTATCCCCCGAATCTCCCCTTCAGCGGTGGCGGTGCTGCGGAACTTTTCGTGGCATTCTTCTGGATTCTTTAGGTTTTTATCATCGGGGGGCTCTTATAGGCGAAGGGGGAGGCCGAGGAGGCGACCAGGGTGGCCAAACCCTAGCCAGGCGTGGGCCCACCCCTAGTCGTGCCTGGGGGGAGGGGGCTGGCTGCCCTTGCCCACTTCCTCGTCTCTCCTCTGGACTTCTTGTTCCCTAGAGAAAGTAATTGACTTTGATGTTTGTCTCGTCCAGTTCCAAGAATATTTCTTTACTAACTTTTCTGAAACCAAAAATAGAAGAAAACAGGCATCTGGCACTATTGCAACTTGTTAATAGGTTAGTACCATAAAACATGTAAAAAGCACCTCAAAGTGTAGACAAGTAAAGAAAAGTATATACTAAAAAATCATGGAGCATAAAAAATTATAGATATGTTTTCGACGTATCAAAGCTTTGTAGAAGTTTTCAAACAGGAGCACTCTTTGCTCAAAAAAAAGGTTTTTCAGTGAAGGCTTTCAAAGTAATACTCAATAGATAAGAGTTTTGTGCAAACAAGGAAGATAGAGAACATGATTGGATAAATCACCATATGAATGCTTTAAACACAACAACTCAAATGCTTGCTGGAGATAGAGAGGAAGTAGGTTTACTGACTCAACTTGGAAGTAGGAGAAAGGTCCCTTTATAGAGGGTAGCAGGGATTACAAGTCATAAAGAGCTTCCAAAATATTATGGTACTTACTAGCTTTGATCCCTCATTGCCCCTATCATACGCATCTTGAGATGATTAAGGTTAAAGTGCACAAAGATGGAGTATATGCTTGACGAAATATAAGTTGGAAATCTCATGTCCCTTGAATATGAGGGCCACTCCTCATGCTACTCAACTTCAGTTACCGGTAAGTTCTTGTCATTGTAAGTACATGCGTATCATAGAGAACCGCCAACGGGGTACCCCTTGCACATGGTATAGGAGCTATCCCATAACCAAAATGACAAGGCAAGCATACAATGAGCATCTCAGCGATCTTTTTATTTACTATGTGCATAGATTTTTATTGAGGATGCTTCATAGATAGCTCACTATGGTGATGTTGCATGTTTCCACCATGATTAGGCATGGCTTAGGCTAGCGGCCTTGGCGTTTCTCTAACACAAAATACAGACTCCATGGACTTACAAGTTCCCTCTTTATTTCACACAGTTGACATCCACAGACAAAAGAGCACGATATCAACTATGTACAAGGTACAAGTGCAATGTTGAAAGTGTTCCCCGTGAAAGCACAGTTCTGCTAATTCCAACATATAGATGCAAGCATATACAACTTTGATGGCACAATGGTTCAAGTCTATTAGGGGCAAGGAAATAAGGTGTGCCATCAAGTTCGTGAGAGCTTTAGTAACTAGTTTTCACATAAAAAAATACTTTTTAATTCAAAAGAGAGATGAAGCTTGAGAATTTGCTTGGAATAGCAAAAATGCTACTAGGTAGATATAGTGGACACAAATGGCAAAGGTTTTGGTTCAAAGAGATTTGGAAACATGAGAAGTATACCTTCAAAAGCAGTTTTTAGCTAAGGCTGGGTAGCAAGCAAGAGAGTTCAAAGAAACAAGCAAACATACAAGTAATAAAGCCAAACATGCAATCTTCCTTGAAGACAGAAAAGATCTTAAATAAAGAATACTAAGCTTATGAGCCAACAAGAAAGAAAATAAATGATACAAAATACCTGTAAGCTTTTTCTCTTTTTCTTTCAAACTTCAAAAAGTATTGCTACTGACCAGAACTCGATTTGCCAAAACCAATTTAGATCCACTTGATGATCCCAAAGTGATGCCAATACTGATCAACAAGATCCATCATATAATAGAGATTGCAAACTAAAATAAGAAGTGCAAAAAGTAAAAGATGAGACTTCTAATTAATATTCCAATAAAGGCACTCGCACCAAGGGATACATAGATAAACAACTAAAGGAGAGATACTTCCACATGCAAACCAAACTATAAGATAACTTCTCCACCAAAGATATGAATCCACTAAAAAGGTAAAAGATAATGGTGGTGATACCGCGGCACTCCCCCAAGCTTGGAACAAGTCAAGGGGATGCCAAACCTGATGACCAATTACTCCTTCGGTGGTGGTGGTGTTCTCTTGATGAGCTCTTCAATCAGATTCCTCAACTCCTCAATCTCAAAGGTTAGAGTACGAATCAACTCCGATTTTTTCTCAATGCGGTTCATGATCATATCGGACCGAGAGTCCTAGTCCTTGTTATTCTTTCTCCACTCTTCCTTCTTAGAGTGTTCCTTCCCTGCATGGTTAGAACGAGTGGTATGAGGAGGAAGTGTCCGTGGAGCGAGGATATGATGCGGAGGTTTCCCTCTTGTAGACATCCGTGTTGTCCTTCTAAGCTTGCTAGGTCTCGCCACCACTTCAATGCTTGCGACGGTAGCACGGGTGTCGGGATGCTTGTCCTCCTCCATGTCTCCTTCATATCCTACCAAAATCTCCTCCTCCTTGGGTTTGTGAGGATCGTCTTCCTCGGGCTTCTTTCCTTTGTCGTTGGCGAAGACCATGGCGCTCTAAACTTGAGAAGTTTTCTTGACAAAAACAGATCGAAATGAAAACACGACGAGAACACGATACACGAACCTCGGGGGGATCCGGGGGGTTATATATTACGAAGTTTCAAAGCATAAGGAAGGTTCTGACACGGAAACAAGGAGGAGACGGAGTTCGGGGGAGTGAAACCCCCTCCAGGCGTGACCAGCTGGAGCCCGCGGCTAGGGTGGGTTTGGCCACCCCGGCCTCCGGTTCCTCCTCTGTTCCGTCTCGTAACTTGCCTTATGTAGTAAAAACATCAAAAATATAAAAAGATTGGGGTTTCACGAACCTTCTGTTTTCACCACTTTTACCTATTCAAAGTCAAACCCTGCAGAATCTGGTGTTTGGCTTCTAATAAATTCTTCCGGAGTCACAAGTTGAATTGTGTCAACGTCTTCATTATATGAATCTCCAGAAATATAATTTTTTAGTCTTTGTCCATTCACCACCTGTGTTGTGTCATCCTTCAAAGAAGATATTTTGATGGCACCTGAACGGTATACTTCCTTGATAACAAAAGGTCCTTCCCATTTTGAGAGTAGTTTCCCTGCAAAAAATCTAAGACGAGACCTATACAAAAGAACATTCTCACCAACATGGAACTCCCTTTTGAGAATTCTCCTATCATGCAATATTTTTACTTTTTCCTTAAAGAGCCTGGCATTTCATAATCTTCACCTCTCCACTCATCTAGATTACTTAAGTCGAGCAGTATTTTCTCACCAGCAAGTCTAAAATCTCTATTCAACTCTTTCACTGCCTAATAATCTTTGTGTTCTAATTATAAAGGCAAGTGACAAGCTTTCCCATAGACCATTTCGTAAGGAGACATCCCCATAGGATTTTTATAAGAAGTTCTATAAGCCCACAAAGCGTCATTCAACTTTTTAGCCCAATTTTTTCAAGATCTACTGACAGTCTTCTACAAGATAGATTTAATTTCCCTATTGGAAAGTTCTACTTGCCCACTAGTTTGGGGGTGATAAGCTGAAGCAATTATGTGGTTTACATAATACTTAGCGAGAGTTTTTCTAAAAACCCCATGAATAAAATGAGAGCCTCCATCAGTCATGAGATATCTAGGCACACCGAACCTAGGAAAAATGACATCTTTAAGCATTTTCAAAGAGGTCTTACCATCAACACTGTTTGTAGGTATGGCTTCTACCCACTTTATAATATAGTCAACAACAACAAGAATATGAGAATACCCTTTTGAAGGAGGAAAAGGCCCCATAAAGTCAAATCCCCAACAATCAAAATGTTCAATACCAAGAGAATAATTCATAGGCATTTCATTGCGTCTAGAGATGTTACTTACTCGTTGCCATTCATCACATGATAAGACAAACTTCCTTACATCTTTCAAAAGGGTAGGCCAATAAAATCCAGATTGTAAAACCTTTTGTGCAGTCCTATCCCCAGCAAGATGTCCTCCATAAGCACTGCCATGACATTTTCTCAATATCTCTTGTTGTTCAAATTCTGGAACACATCTTTGCATAATGCCATCTAATCCTTCTTTATATAGGTGTGGGTCATCCCAAAATTAATGCCTTATATCATAAAAGAATTTCCTTCTTTGTTGAGCTGTAAAGGTTGAAGGCAAATACTTGGAAACAATAAAGTTAGCATAATCAGCATACCAAGGACTCTCATGCGGACTTACCCTTATTGCAGCTAACTGCTCTTTTGGAAAACTATCATTAACAGGCAATGGGGTCAAAAGAAATGTTTTCCAAACGAGATAAATTATCAGCAACAGGATTATCAGCACCTTTCCTATCCACAATATGCATATCAAACTCTTGCAAAAGCAACACCCACCTAATAAGCCTAGGATTAGCGTCCTTCTTTGTCATAAGGTACTTAGTAGCGGCATGATCAGTATGAATAGTAACCTTATAATCAACAATATAAGGTCTAAACTTATCACAAGCAAAGATTACAGCTAATAACTCTTTCTCAGTAGTAGCATAATTCTTTTGAGCAGCATCTAGAGTCTTGCTAGCATAATGAATAACACTCAATTTCTTATCAATACGTTGCCCAAGGACAACACCCACACCAAAATCACTAGCATCACATATAATTTCAAAGGGTAGACTCTAATCAGGTGGTTGAACAATAGGAGCAGTTGTCAAAGCTTTCTTCAAAGTTTCAAAAGCTTCCTTACAATCATCATCAAAAACAAAAGGTACATCTTTTTGAAGAAGATTAGTAAGGGGCTTCAAAATTTTGGAGAAATCTTTAATAAACCTCCTATAGAAACCAGCATGACCAAGGATACTACGAATAACTTTAATATCTCTAGGTCAAGGCATCTTATCAATTGCTTCAATTTTGGCTCTATCAACTTCAATGCCTCTTTTCAGAGATCTTATGTCCTAGAACAATCCCTTCATTAACCATAAAATGACATTTCTCCCAATTAAGAACAAGGTTGGTTTCTTCACATCTCTGCAAAACTTTATCAAGGTTGTGTAAACAGTTATCAAAAGAAGTTCCATAGACAGAAAAATCATCCATGAAATCCTCCACAATTTCTTCACAAAAACCATGAAAGATAGAAGACATACATCTCCGAAAGGTAGCAGGAGCATTACATAAACCAAAAGGCATACGCCTATAAGCATAAGTACCATAAGGACAAGTGAATGTAGTTTTATCTTGGTCTTGTGCTTTCACAGCAATTTGAGAAAACCCAGAATAACCATCAAGAAAGCAAAAGTGAGTCTTTTTGGAAAACCTCTCAAGCATTTGATCAATAAAGGGCAAAGGATAATGATCTTTCTTAGTAACTTTATTAATCTTTATAAAATCAATGCATATTCTATACCCAACCACTACTCTTTGGGGTATAAGCTCATTATCCTCATTAGGCACAACAGTTATTCCCCTTTCTTGGGAACACAATGAACAGGGCTTACCCATTTACTATCAGCAATAGGATAAATAATACCAGCATCAAGGAGTTTTAATACCTCATTTCTTACCACATCCTTCATCTTAGGATTTAGACGACATTGGTGCTCAACAACTGGTTTTGAACAGGTTCTATATTAATAGCATGCTGACATATAGTAGGAGAAATCCCCTTTAAATCATCAAGAGTATAGCCCATAGCTCCTCGGTGTTTCTTCAATATCTCCAATAACCTATCTTCTTCCTTTCCTGAAAGTTTAGAACTAATAATAACATGATATACTTTCTTATCATCAAGATAAGCATATTTAAGATCATCAGGTAAATGTTTTAATTCGAAAACATGGTCCCCTTTAGGTGGTAGTGTGGTACCCAAATCTTCCACATGTAGATTATGCTTCAGTAACTCAGGCTGACGAAGGAAAGCCTCATCAATCTCATTTCTTTCCTTCATGAAGACATCACTTTCATGATCTTCCATAAACTACTGCAAGGCTTGTTAGGAGCAAGAGAAATAGTAGAAAATTGCTCAACCCCGAAATCCTCATTAGGCAGTTCATTTTCATAAGGAGTTTTGGAAAATTTGGAAAAATTAAACTCATAAGACTCTCTAGAAAACTTAGTCAAAACTTTTCCTTCCTGCAATCTATGATAGCCCCACAAGTATTCAAGAAGGGTCTACCAAAGATAATAGGATATATTTTACTAGCTTCTTTACCAAGTACTAGAAAATCAACAGGATATTTAATCTTACCACAAAGGACTTCCACATCTCTTACAATACCAATGGGGCAAACTTGCTCTCTATTAGCAAGGTGAATAACCACATCAATGTCCTCAAGCTCACAAGGACCAATCTCATGCATAATTTCCCTGTAAAGCTCATAAGGAATATTACTAGAACTAGCACCAATATCACATAAACCATAATAGCTATGACTACCAATTCTAACAGAAGCACAGGGACACTAGCTTTTCTAACTTTCTTATGATGAGAAACAATATTAGTAGCGTCTTCACAGAATACAATATGCTCATCCTCTATATTTCTAGTGACAAGATCTTTCACAATAGCTACCACAAGCTCAATATCAATAAGCTCATCGGACCCCATAGTTTTATTTGCGCTTTTGCTAACCACATTAGCTATAATAGAATGTTCCCTTACCTTGGAAGGAAAAGGGATTTTCTCAACATAAGGTTCAGGAAAAATAGGATCATCGGTACAGACCTCTACGCTGGCAGGAACATGGGTAACAATGTCTTTATAAGGAGCATGGTACTTGTCCCACTCTTTCTTGGGAATTTTAATATAAGAGGCAAAGGCCTTAAAACATTTTTCAAGAACTTGAGGATCAAGACCAAACTCATTGCTAATATCACGGAAGTCATTAGTTCCCATAAAAGATTTAATGCATTCATAATCATAGTTTATACCTGACTTTCTTCCTTTGTCATTCTCCCAAGCTTCAGTGTTTTCTTGAATACGGTCTAGTAGATCCCATTTAGCTTCTTCCTTCATACGTGTGAATGATCCAGCACAAGAAGCATCTAGTAAATATTTATCATGAAGAGAGAGCCTAGCATAAAAGTTATTGATAATAATATTGTTAGGGAGTTCATGAATAGGACATTTAAGCATTAGTAACTTCAATCTCCCCCAAGCTTGAGTTGTACTCTCTCCATCACGAGGCCAAAATTTATATATCAGATTTATATCCTTATGAATCTCACTAGGAGGATAGAATTTAGAATAAAAGAGAGATTCCATCTCCTCCCATTCCATGGATTGTCCATTCTGTAGCAACTTATACCATTCTTCAGCTCTCCCTTTCAAAGATATGGAGAGTAACTTCTTCTTCACCTGTTCAGTTGTGATACTTGCACACTTAAATAACCCGCATAATTCATGGATAAAAAGCAAGTGATCACCAGGATGGACAGTTCCATCCCCTAAATAATAATTATCCATAACACGATCAACAATACTTGTAGGTATCTTAAAAGGATCTATCTCAACAAGTGGTGGTTCATCTACTACTCTAGCAGTGGTAGTAGTTTTCCCAAACAGAAAACCAAGTGGGTTATTCATATTGGAAACAAAGAAACAAGCAGCAACAAAAGCAATACTCACAGTAAAAGTTTCCCTTACCAGTTCCACTCTTTAATAGCGCTTCACTCTCCGCCAACGGCGCCAGAAAATAGTCTTGATGACCCACAAGTATAGGGGTGTATCATAGTACTTTCAATAAATAGGAGTGTCGATCCCAACGAGGGGCAGAAGGTGTTGACTAGTGGTATGGAGCAGGAAATCCCTGTGAATTCTTAGCAAACGGATTTTTAGTGGTTTTCTGATAAGGCAACAAAATAAGGAGCAAGTAATAAAGAACAAACGCAGTAAGTGTCCCAATCCTTTCTTAGAAAATGACAAGCCAGTGGAAATACTTATAAGGACCAAACGTTCTCGAGGACACATGGGAATTCTGTCAAGTGCTTTCGCTTCAAATAGCTGAGTACTCTTCTTTGGTGTTGTAAGTGTTGTGTGGGTGAACCTGTGCTAACATACCTACCTTACTTGGACTAATACATACTTGTGATTAAACCCCCTCAAAACATCCGTAACTACCGGAAAGTAATTAAGATATAAATATAACCACAGCCTTAAACTCTGAGATCCTACGCTCCCTTGTGCAAAGGTGTCCTAACGGGGGTTCATGTTTCTGTCACTCCGGCAATCCCACAATTAGTAGCCAAATACACAATGCATTCCCCTAGGCCCATAAATGGTGAAGTATCATGTAGTCAACGTTCACATGACACCACTAGAAGAATAGCACCACAACTTAAATACTAAACCATTGAATAATAACTCAACACAGATCCACTAATAATAACATGACTTCTCCCATGTCCTCTAGAACTAAACGAACTACATGGACAACAATCTGAACATAAACAACAATCCAATGGTTCCACTCACAAGCATCAACTACAATAGTAATTAACACCGGGAAAGTTTCCCCTAATGAACTAAAGCAATATCGAACACAATTGTTACAGCGGGACGGAGTGGTGATGATGGTGCTGGTGGAGATGATGATGTGGATGATGTGGATGATACCGTTGAAGCCTAGCTTGACGATGGTGTTGATGGCGGCGATCTCCCCTCTCCGGGAAGGAATTTCCCCGGCAGAAATCTGTCTGTCGGAGAGATCTTTCTCTCTTGGTGTTTTCTGCCCCGTAGAGGCGGCGGAAATATATCTATGGTCGCTCCCCTAGCCTTAGGGTTCCGTAGGGAAGATATAGGCGAAGGGGTGGAGTCGGGAGCCGCCTAGGCGCAACCTAGGGTGGGCTCGCGCCTAGGGTGTGTGGGCCCCTGTGGCCCTTCTTCGCCTCCCCTTCTGGTTTCCTCTATCTTCTGGGAAAATATAATTTTCCCATATTTTTCTGGTATTTTTCTGATCTTCGTGAAATTGCATCCAAACGCCTTCTTTTCCATCAGAATCCAGACTCCGACAGTTCATTCTCCAAGATCCAACATGCATAAACATATGAAAAGACATAAGTAATACCTCATAATAAGACATATCAATGAATAGAGGTAAATTATGATACATAATGGTGATGCAAATTGGGCATATCAGGGTGCAGCTGCCCTGTGGCTCCCTCCGTCTCTCCTCTGGACTCCGTGTTCTCCTCGGTGAAATATTGACTTTGGCTTTTGTCCCGTCCAATTACGAGACTATTTCCTTACTAGCTTTTTTGGAACCAAAAACAGCAGAAAACAGGCAACTGGCATTGTGGCAACTTGTTAATAGGTTAGTACCAGAAAACATATAAAAACACCTCAAAGTGTAGACAAAGCAAAGCAAAGTGGATACTAAACAAGCATGGAACTTCAAAAATTATATATACGTTTCTGACATATCAAGCATCCCCAAGCTTAACTCCTGCTCGTCCTCGAGTAGGTAAGTGATAAAAAGAAATTTTTTTGAGGTGACATGCACCATTAAAACCAATATCAAACCATTTGCAAGCATTGGAAGTTGGGATCAAAGAACTCTAAACATGTGCATGAAAGATGGAGTTCTAACAATAATACAAAGTAACTATGCATGCAACATGAAAGGCTACAAACAAAGATCATGAATAACATTCATTGAAAAATGTTTGTTTGTTTCACATACAGAAAACATAGCATAGTGGCATTCATCTTGTCCCTCATGGAGTAGCAAATAGATGCATAGGACACCTTCAAAATTCATAAGTGTGACTAGATACAAATAGCACAAGAACAAGTAATATCAACAATATGCATCAATCGATAAGTTTTGGGACAATGCACATAGAACTAAGAATGGCAACTATGCTCTCTTAACTGGTGCCTAAAGGTAGAAGGTGGAGACTCAATATAATAGTGGAAGAAAGACCCTTCATAAAGGGAAGCAGGGATTTCAAGTTTCAAAAAGAGCTTCCAAAAATTATGGTACTTGTTAGCTTTCAGCCCTCATTGTCCATATCATAAGCATCTTGAAGTTATTAAGGTTAAAGTGAACAAACTATGGAGTATATGCTTGACAAAGTATAAGTTGGAAATCTCATGTCCCTTGAATACGAGGGCCGCTCCTCATGCTAATCAAGTTTAGTTACTTGCAAGTTCTTGTCATAGTAAGTACACGTGTATCATAGAGAACCGCCAATGGGGTAACCCTTGCACATGGTACAAGAGCTTTCCCATAACCAAAATGACAAGGCAAGCAGACAATGAGCATCTTAGCATTCTTCTTATTTACCATGATATATGGTGCTTTTTTCTCTCTTTCCTCTTTTCTCAATATGTCTCGTTTTTTTCTCAATCTCTCTTTTTTATAAGAAGAATGCTTCATAGATGTCACTATGGTGATTCTGCAAGTTTCCACCATGATTAGGCATGGCTTAGGCTAGCAGCCCATACGTTTATCTAACACACATACATAACTCCATGGATTTACAAGCTCCCCTTTCATTTCACACTGACGACATCCATAGACAAAAGAGCATGATATCAACTGGGTAGATATTTACAAGTGTTGAAAGTGTTCCCCGTGACAACACGGTTCTGCTAATTCTAACGTATAAGTGCAACCATATACAACATGGATGCCATAATGGTTCAAGTTTATTAGGGGCAAGAAAAATAAAGTGTGCCATCAAGTTCGTGAGAGCTTTAATCACTAAGTTTTCACATAAAAAATACTTTTAAATTGGAAGATAGCTGAAAACAAGAATATACTTGGAATGGTGTAACACACCATTCATAGGAATTTATAGTGGACACTTTGGAATAACTTGGTTTCTTGGGAGTTGGATGCATGAGTAGAGCTTACTCATACAAGTGGAGGCTATCAAAAGACTGGGAGCGACCAACTAAGAGAGCAATAATGGCCATAATCATGTAGAGCGTCAAAACATTACTCCCTCCGTTTCGGTCTATAAGTCCTACGCGTTTATCTAGGTTATAAATTTGACCTATATAATTTGAATTATATAATATAAAAATTATATCATTGGAAAATACAAAGTCTAAAGTTTCCGGTGATATATTTTTTGTAATATATACATCATACTAAGTTGCTCAATTTGGCGACATAGAACTACGTGCAGGACTTGTAAACCGAAACGGAGGGAGTACTAATCAAAGCATAGAGTGGTACTACAAGTCAAGGACTAAATGATCATAGAGGCTATGGTGGCTAGTTCATAGTCATAACATGGTGTGAGCATGTGCCAAGTCAACCCAAACAAAGCGTCAAAGGAGAATACCACAATACTATGCTTTTGTATGCTAAAACAACACATGATTCCTTCAAGGCACACTAAGCAATCCCAATTGTTTGGGACAAGTCATGATACAACAATAATCACTAAGAATAAGGTCAAAACAACATCTAGCATGACATGCTAAAGTCTAAGTCATAGTCAAAGCAAGCTCCTCTTGCACTATTCAAGCAAGAACTTTCTACTCCTTTCCAAAACCAATCAACTTATTTGAAACAACACAGCGAGAGAGGGGGTCCAAACTACTTTATTTAAGCAAACTAAACAAACTAATCAAAGTAAACAAAAACTAAGACGCTCCAAGAACAACACAATAGTGCATGAAACAATAAAAACGAAGTGTCTAGAAAGACTTGAGCTTTTTATTGATGAAGAAGGGGGTGCCTTGGGCATCCCCAAGCTTTGACGCTTGTAACTCTTGGATATTTATTGGGGTGACACCGGGGTGGCATCCCCAAGCTTGAGCTTTTGTCCATTCTTCATCTCATTACATCATTCTCTCTCTACACCTAAATTTTTTCCTTCATACAAAACTTCACACAATATTCATGAGCAACATTAGTGTATTCAAAAGATAATAGACCCCTGGGTTTAGGTTTGGAACAGCAAAACTTTCACTAAAAACACATGCTACTGTAGCAACTCCTTCAAAAATCTCAATTTCCCAAAAAGAACCCAAAAAGGAATCAATAAGAGGCAAATGCAAATAATGGCAAAAATCTGTCAAGACAGACTAGCAGGTAGAAACCGATTTTTTCGAAGACCTACTGTTGCTAAAATCAAAAAGTGTTAAACTAACAAAAGTTATCTAACATACTGGGGAATTATTCGTAAATTTTCAGCTCAATCCGACTTAAAGAGACTCCTCACGAATTTTTATGGTGGAGCACAAAAATCTGTTTCGGGACAACAACTCTCCAAATCTTACTTCCCTCTCATTAGAGGTCATTCTTGGCACAAAAAGCAAACAAAAAGGATAAGGAGATGTCATTATTGAAGTAATAACTTCCAAGACTCAAGAAAACTCTTGGGTTATCTCCCAACAAGTACTTTTCTTTAACGCCTTTAAGTTAGGCATAAGAAGCAAGAATCAAGTATTTTCAAATGAAGAAGCATTAACATCAATACTTGCAAAGTCTTCAACTATGAAAGGTATCTCATCCAAATGATTTTTGGAGTATCCCTTCTCATCTCTCTTTGGTTCACTACTTTCATCAAAAGAATTTTCAGGAACAATCCAATCAAAATTCTTTTCAAAGGCTTCATGCATCCCAACAAGCTTAAAGGGTATGGGTATCTTAATTTCCTCTCTAGGTTTGGTTTTATCTGAAGTACCCACAACATCTACACATGACCCTAACATATTAAAACGCTCAAAGACCTTTTTGGCTTCCTTAGCAACATCATGGAACTCTTTTAGTAAAGTTTCAAGGATAAATTCTCTCTTTTCAACATTATTTTCTTTTTTTAGTTTTACAAACAAATTTTGCATCATGGGGTTAAGGCTAACAAACCTAGCCTCCAACATATGAACTAAAGAAGCTATAGCAATTTCATAATTAGGAGCAAGTTCTGCTATAGATCTATCTTCAATATCATCATGCTTGCTAACATGATTAAAGAATTCTTCAATATTTTCTTTCCCAATTATGGAGGCACTACCTATCGAAAGGTCCTTCAGGGTGAATTTTGGGAACAACATGGTGAGCTTGAGCAAGATGATAACTAGAGAGGGAACTAATTTTTTTGTGTTTTTGATAAAATAAAGCAAACCAAACTAAACTATTTTTTTGGAGTTTTTGATAAAAAGAGGCAAACAAAACCAAACAAACCAAAAACAAAGTAAAGAGAAAGGTTGAGAAGGACTCCCCTTGTGAAGACGTCCTTAGCCTCCCCAGCAACGACACTAGAAAGAGCTTGATGATGCGCACGGTGTTGTCGTGGGCGCTTCATTGGAAGACCCCTAAGAGCAAGGTAAGATGAGCACGGTAGCAAGTTTTCCCTCAGTAAGAAACCGAGGTTATCGAACCAGTAGGAGGAAGGAAACGACTCAAAGGTGTTGCTAGCAACTTGGAGATCTGCACAACACAAACTCAAGACTTTTCCCCAACAAACAGTGAGGTTGTCAATCTCACCGGTTTGCTGCAACAAAGGATTAACTGTATGGTGTGGAAGGAAATAGTAGCTTGGTAGAAAGTAAACAGTGGAAGATGTATAAATGGTAAAGATTGGACCGGGGTCCATAGTTCACTACATGTGTTTTCCTTAGATAAACAAACATGGCATGCTGGGTAAACAAATTACAACAGGGCAATTGATAGGACTGAGCAAGGCATAACAATGAAATACTAAACATCAAGATCCTATGAGATCCGATTGGGCAATACAACAAGATACATAGACCGCCATCCAACTGCATCCATGAATAGAAGTCCACCTTTGGGTTATCATCTGAACCCCCTCTAGTATTAAGTTGCAAGCAACAAACAACTGCTTTAAGCAAAGTGTGTAAGGTAAACAATCCATTTGTTCTATGAACAAGTGACCATTGTTTTCTCCCTAGTGGCAACAACACATCTAGAACCTTAGAGATTTCTGTCACTTTCCTTAGATTAAATAGAGGCATTAACCCACTATCAAGCATAAATACTCCCTCTTGGAGTCACTAGCAACTACTTGGCCAAGATAGATACTAACAACGGAGAGCATGCAAGATCACAAACAACACAAACATGATAGAATCAATAAGACAAAATCATTAATCAATCTGACATAGTAATCTCAATATCCATCGGATCCCCACAAACACAACATGCATGATTACAAATAGATGAGATCTTGATCATGAACGGATCTCACAAGATCTATACATGAAAGCACAAAAGATGAGATACAACCATCTAGATACTACATGGACCCGTAGTTCAAGGTGGAACTACTCACGCTTCATACCGGAGGCTGGCATGATGAAGAAGAAGGCCTCCGGGATGATCTCCCTTCCGGCAAGGTGCCGGGAAGAGCTTCATATCCCCCGGTCTAGGGATGATGGTGGCGGCGGCTACAGACAATTTCGTGGAATATTGATTGGGTTCTTAGGGTTTAGGCATCAGGGGCTTCTTATAGGTGAAGAGGCGAGGCAGGAGGGCGGCCAGGGGGCCCACACCCTGCCTAGGCGCAATCCAGGGTGGGCCCGCACATGGATTCCCTCCGTCTCTCCTATGGACTCTGTGTTCTCCTCGGTGAAATATTGACTTTGGCTTTTGTCCCGTCCAATTTCGAGAATATTTCCTTACTAGATTTTCTGGAACTAAAAACAGCAGAAAACATGCAACTAGCACTGTGGCAACTTGTTAATAGGTTAGTACCAGAAAACATATAAAATCACCTCAAAGTGTCGACAAAGCAAAGCAAAGTGGATAGTAAACAAGCATGGAACATCAAAAATTATAGATACGTTTCCGACATATCATCGATCTATCTCTATAAATATTTATGCGTAATATGTAAGCAGCTTTGCCAAGATCCTTCATTGAAAAACTATTATTCAAATAATCTTTGACACTTTTACGAAGGTCTACATCATTCCCAATCAACAATATGTCATCCATATATAGTACTAGGAATGCTACAGAGCTCCCACTCACTTTCTTGTAAATACAAGCTTCTCCATAAGTTTGTATAAAACCAAAAAAAATTGTCACCTTATCAAAACGTTGATTCCAACTTCGGGATGCTTGCTTCTATCCATAAATGGATCCTTAGGATCGACAAAACCTTTAGGTTGTACCATATACAACTCTTCGTCAATGTCACCAATGAGGAACGCCGTTTTGACATCCATCTGCCATATCTCATAATCATAATATGCAGCGATTGCTAACAAAATCCTCACAGACTTTAGCTTCTCTACTGGTGAGAAAGTCTCATCGTAGTCAACTCCTTGAATTTGACGAAACCCTTTTGCGACAAGTCGAGCTTTATAGACGGTTACATTACCATCAGCATTTGTTTTCTTCTTGAAAATCCATTTGTTCTCGATAGCCTTCCGGCCATCTGGTAAGTCCACCAAAGTCCATACTTGGTTTTCGTACATGGATCCAATCTCGGATTTCATGGATTTTTGCCATTTATTGGAATATGGGCTCATCATCGCTTCCTCATATGTCGCAGGGTCGTCGGTATTGTCCACCAACATGACACTCATAACGGGATCATACCAATCGGGAGTGGTACGATTTCTCGTCGACCTGCGAGGTTCTGTAGTAACTTCGACCTAAGTTTCATGATCACCATCATTAGCTTCCTCTCTTATTGGTGTAGGCGCCACATGAACTTCTTTTGGTGATGTGCTACTCTCAAATCTGAGAGAAGGTTTGACAACCTCGTCGAGTTCTACTTTCCTTCCAGTCACTTCCTTCGAGAGAAACTCCTTCTCTAGAAAGGATCCATTCTTGGCAACAAAGATTTTGCCTTCGGATCTATGATAGAAGGTATACCCAATAGTTTCCTCGGGTATCCTATGAAGACGCATTTTTCCGCTTTTGGTTCAAGCTTGTCGGGATGTAAATTCTTTACATAAGCTTCGCAACCCCAAAATATAAGAAACGATAATTTGGGTTTCTTCCAAAACCATAATTCATATGGTGTCGTTTCAACGGATTTAGATGGTGCCCTATTTAGAGTGAATGCAGCTGTTTCTAATGCATAACCCCAAAACTACAAAGGTAAATCTGTAAGTGAAATCATAGAATGAACCATATCTAAGAGAGTTCGATTACAACGTTAGGACACACCATTACGTTGTGGTGTTCCCTAGGGGTGGGCATTCGGTTTTTTCGGTTAATTCGGTCCGGTTTTTCGGGTTTTTATATAATTCAGTTTCTACAAAATAGGCACCGAAATTATTTCGGTTTTCTAAGTAATCGATAGTTCGGTTAGTGGACAATTCGGTTCGGTGTTCGGTTTTTAACCAAACTTCTTGAAATAACTACACTGTGCCGTAATTTATGTCAGATCCATACAAGCTAAACCACTCATCGGCGCACCGGAAGGAACCTCCAGGTCGGCGAGTACCTGAAGCAATACATGGCTAGCTGATGTCTTGAACGCAGGTGTAGAAAAAAAATATAATAAGCATGATGTCTATCTTGCTCATTCAAAAAAATGATGTCTATCTTCCAAGCCATATACATTCAACAAATTGTATGTGTTGAGAGTTCAGCTAAAATACATGATTATATCCGAAACAGGAAAACAATTGAAAGACTTCCAACAAAATTCATAGACACAATGGACAGTTAAACCACGAACATGTACGTGATGTGGCTGGACACATATGTACATGCATAGGCTGTCTGACAGATTTTGCATGCATGTCTTTTTGTCGCATGAGCTAGTATCTACGTATAGTAATGGACATCTAGGACAGAATCACAAATATATTTACCTATGTCACGTATATTTTTTGGTTTGTACGGTTATTTCGGTTAATAGAGAGTCAAAACCGAATTAATATTTATAAATTTGGTTAATCATATTTACTAACCGAAATTAGTTTCGTCTAATTCGGGTTCGGTGTATTCGGTTTCGGTTCCGGTTAATTCGGTTTTGGTTTTTTATGCCCACCCCTAGTGTTCCCGACGATGTCAATTGTAAAAGTATTCCACATTTCTTCAAATGCTCGCCAAACTCGTAACTTAGATATTCACCTCCATTATCATATCATAGAAATTTAATCTTCTTGTTACGTTGATTCTCTACTTCACTTTGAAATTCCTTAAACTTCTCAAAATTTTCGGACTTATGTTTCATGAAATAGATATACCCATATCTATTCAAGTAATACGTGAAAGTAAGAACATAACGATAACCACCGTGCGATGCTACACTCATCGGGCCCCATACATCGGTATGTATGATTTCCAATAAGTCCGTAGCTCGCTCCATCATACCAGAAAATGGAGTCTTAGTCATGTTTCCCATAAGACATACTTCGCATCTTTCAAATGATTCAAGAAGTCCATCGAAATGGAGTTTCTTCATATGCTTCACTCCAATGTGACCAAGACGACAGTGCCACATGTATGTAGAATCATCATTCAATTTCAAACATTTAGCTTCTATATTATGAACATGTGTATCACTACAATCGAGATTCAACAAGAATAGACCATCTATTAAAGGTGCATGACCATAAAAGATATTAATCATATAAATCAAACAACCATTATTCTCGGACTTAAACAAGTAACTTTCTCACAATAAACAAGATCCTGATATAATGTTCATGCTTAACACAAGCACCAAATAACAATTATTTAAGTATACAACTAATCCTGATGGTATATGAAGTGGGAGTATGCCGACCGCGACCACATCAACCTTTGATCCGTTTCCAACGCGCATCATCACCTCGTCTTTCTCTAGTCTCCGTTTATTCTGCAACACTTGTTTCGTGTTACAAATATGAGCAACCGAACCAGTATAAAATACCCAAGCACTACTATGATTACTAGAAAGATACACATCAATAACATGTATATTAGATATACCTTTCTTCTTGATGTTGTTGTTCTTCAGATCTGCCAAGTACTTGGGGCAATTCCGCTTCCAATGACCTTCTCCCTTGCAGTAAAAGCACTCAGTATTAGGCTTAGGTCCAGCCTTGGTCTTCTTCGCTGGCGCGGTAGCTTTCTTACCGCCCTTCTTGAAGTTTTAATTTTTCTTAGGCTTGCCTTGCTTCTTGAAATTGGTGGTCTTATTGACCATCAACACTTGGTTCTCTTTCTTGATCTCCACTTCCGCGGACTTCAACATAGAGAAGAGTTATGGTAACGACTTATCCAGGAGCTGCATGTTGTAGTTCATCATAAAGTTCTTGTAACTTGGTGGTAGTGATTGGAGGACACAGTGAATCCCCAAAGCATTAGGAATCACTATACCCAAGCTCTGAAGCTTATTGGTGTGCCCGGACATCTTAAGCATATGCTCACTAACGAAGCTACCCTCTTCCATCTTGTAGTTAAAGAACTTCGGGGCCTTTGGATCCATAAAAACATGTGATCCTCACATCACAGCCATCCCCTCAGGTTGTCACAATTTATGTCACTTCGAGGCCTTTGGATCCGGACAATGATATGTGTACACAACTTGCAGATAAGATCACAAACAATACTATCATAATGAATCAATAATAAGTTTAGATCTGAGATCATGGCACTCGGGCCCTAGTGACAAGCATTAAGCACAACAAGTTCCAACAAAGTCAAATAGCACTAATAGAGATACTAGGCACCATGCCCAAACAATATTATTCATTACATGATAGAACTCATTCAATCCCTACCATCCCCATAGCCTACAGCGAGGGAATTAATCACTCATGGATGATAGAAACATGGATGGTTGATGGAGAGGCGTTGGTGATGACGATGATCCTCTCCAAATTCCCCGTCTCGACAGGGTGCCAGAACAGAGTTTCTGGTTCCGAATCGCGGTTTCTGGTGGTGGCGGCGCAAGGGAACTCTTTCTAGAAAAACGTCGACCCCCCCTTAGTTTTTAGGTCAGAAGGCATCTTATATGCGGAGAGGGAGGCCAAGGGGGTGCCTGGGGTAGCCACACCCCCTCCAGGCGCGGCCAGGCCTGGCCCGCGCGGCTGGGGGTGTGGGCCCCCAGGGACCCACTCCGTCTCGTACTCTGGCTCCATGAGTCTTCTGGTGAAATAGGATTTTTGGGATATTTTTCGGGATTTTTTCCTGATAGTTAATTTTCTGCATAAAAACTAGACACCAAGGTGATTCTGCTGAAAACAGCGTTAGTCCGGGTTAGTTGTATCCAAATAACACAAGTTTAGAGGAGAAACAATAGCAAAAGTGTTCGGGAAAGTAGATACATTTTGGACGTATCATGTACGGAGGTGAAGAAGAGCTCGTCGCTAAGTGTTATGTCGACGCTAGCTTTGACACTGATCTGTATGACTCTAAGTCTCAATTCGGATATGTATTTCTCATGAATGGTGGAGCAGTTAGTTGGAGGAGTTCCAAACAACCCGTGGTGGCGGGATCAACAACGGAGGCCGAATATGTTGCTGCTTCGGAAGCGGCCCAGGAAGCATTTTAGATGAAGGAATTCATAACCGAACTAGGTGTGGTTGCGAGCGCGTTGGATCCAATGGTGATCTATTGTGACAACAATGGTGCCATATCCAATGCCAAAGAAGCGTCGGTTTCACTCCATCCGCGAGCATGTCAAAGATGGAGATATAAAGATTTGTAAAGTACACACAGATCTCAATGTAGCAGATCCGTTAACTAAAACTCTCCCTAGAGCAAAACATGATCAACACCATAACTCCATGGATGTTAGATTTATCACTATCTAACTAGATTATTGTCTCTAGTGCAAGTGGGAGACTAAAGGGAATATGCCCTGAGAGGCAATAATAAAGTAGTTATTATGTATATTCCAAGTATATGATAGATGTTTATTCTGCATGCTATAATTTTATTAATACGGAAACGTTAATACATGTGTGTTTAAGAAACAAATAGAAATTTCCTAGTTATGCATCTCTTATAAACTAGCTCGTTGATTAACAAGATGATCAAGGTTTCCTGATCATGGACATTAGATACTGTTAATAACGAGGTCAGAACATTATTGGAATGGTGTGATGAAAATTCATCTGAAGTATAGCATTACGATCAAAGTCATTGATTTTATATTGCTATAACATCATACGAAGTAATCCTAAGCCTTAGACCATGAGATCATGTCAATTGATGACCCACAAGTGTAGGGGATCACAACAGTCTTCGCGGGTAGTATTACCCAATTCATTGATTCGACACAAGGGGATCCAAAGAATACTTGCAAGCCTTAACAACTAAGTTGTCAATTCAGTTGCACCTGGAAATAGTTCTTGCTCATAGAAGTTTATCAGTAGCAATAGTTTGTAGTAGCAACAGCAAAGCAACAGCAATAGTGGAACATGAGCAATAGTAATACTAACAGTAAACAGTGGGATTCGAGTGCGGTAGGCATAGGGATGGATGGACGGGCGTTGCATGGACGAGTCTAAACATGTAACTTCAAGATCTAGGGCATTGCAGATAAATAATAACAAGCATCCAAGTACTAAACAATCCTAGGCATGTGCTCCAAATATAGTCATATGTGCTCGCAACGAGAACTTACACAACATCTTCTGTCCAGCCAGCCCGTGGCAGCGGGGCCTCTAGGGAACTACTGGCAATTAAGATGCTCCTTTTAATAGAGCACCGAAGCAAAGCATTAACACTCCATGAACACATGTGATCCTCACACCAAAACCATCCCCCAATTATTATCACTTTGGGGCCTTTGGATCCAGACAATGATACGTGTACACAACTTGCAGATAAGATCACAAACAATACTATCATAATGATTCAATAATAAGTTCAGATCTGAGATCATGGCACTCGGGCCCTAGTGACAAGCATTAAGCACAACAAGTTGCAACAAAGTCAAATAGCACTAATAGAGATACTAGGCACTATGCCCTAACAATCTTATTCGATTACATGATAGAACTCATCCAATCCCTACCATCCCCAAGCCTACAGCGGGGTATTACTCACTCATGGATGAGGGAAACATCGGTGGTTGATGGAGATGCGTTGGTGATGATGATGGCGATGATCCTCTCCAAATTCCCCGTCCCGGCAGGGTGCCAGAACGAAGTTTCTGGATCCGAATGTTGGTTTCTGGTGGCAGCGGCGGAGCGGAACTATTTCTGGAAAACTATCGAACCCCCGTCGGTTTTTAGGTCGAAAGGCAACTTATAGGCGAAGAGGGAGGCCGAGGGGGTGCCTGGAGTGGCTGCACCCCCCAGGCGTGGACAGTGGTGGGCCCACGCCTGGCATGGTTGTGGGCCCCCCAGGCCCCTCTCCGTCTCGTCTTCTGGCTCCGTGAATCTTCTCGTGAAATATAATTTTTGGCATATTTTTCGGGATTTTTCCTCATAGTTCATTTTCTGCACAAAAACAAGACACCAAGGTAATTCTGCTAAAAACAGCGTCAGTCCATGTTAGTTGTATCCAAATCACACAAGTTTAGAGAAGAAACAATAGCAAAGTGTTCGAGAAAGTAGATATGTTTTGGACGTATCAACTCCCCCCAAGCTTAGCTTATTGCTTGTCCTCAAGCAATTCAGTTGAAAACTGAGTGCAATAAAAGAACTTTCACGAACACATTTGCTTCATATGATGTAAATAATCTCAACACAGGAGTAGATGCCCAGACAATTCATAATAAAGAGTATGCAACTAAGTCTACTCAATAGTCATTGCAATCTATGAAGATAAACCAACTCAATAATAATAAGTAGCAAGAAACTTAAACATAAGCAACATTGCAATGCTCATAATAAGGTATGATAGAGTGGTATCTCGATTGCCTTTGTTTGAAGAGCACAATATAAATGCCAAGGCACCTATGAAGTTCAAGTGAAGACTAGAGATAAATATGTCAGAGATACAAGCATCAAAATCTTGACATAATTAACCAAGTTTTGGAACAAACACAAGAATGACAACTATGCTCTCAAGAAGGTGCTCATAGAATAAGCGGTGACTCAACAAAGTTGTGAAACGTTTTTCGGAGAGTTTGAAAGGCTTCCAAATGCTGAAAGGAAGGTACTCATTAGCTTTGAGCTCTCATTGCCCCTATCATAGGCATCTTCATGTGGTTAAGGTGAAAGTGAGGTCCAATCTGAGTTATATGCTTGACAGACCATAGACTCGAAATCCCAAGTCCCAGGAGTACGAGGGCTGCTCCGCATGCTACTCAACTTTGGTTACCTGAAAGTTCTTGTCATTGTAAATACATGCATATCATAGAGAACCGCCAACGGGGTACCTCTTGTACATGATACAGGAGCGATCCCGGGATCAAAATGACAAGGCAAGTAGACAATGAGCATCTCAACGATCTTTTTATTTACTTTTTGTATAGCTTTTTATTGAGGATGCTTCATAAATTCTCATTATGGTAATGCTGCAAGTTTCCACCATGATTAGACATGGCTTAGGCTAGCGGCCCAGGCGTTTCTCTAACACAATGTATAGACTCCATGAACACACAAGCTCCCCTTTCATTTCACATCATCGACATCCGCAAACAAAAGAGCAAGGTATCAACTGGATGAGATATCCAAAAAGTGTTGAAAGCATTCCTTGTGACAGCATGGTTCTGCTAACTCCCAACATATAATTTGCAAGCATATAACTTTCATGGACAAGTCACAATGGTTCAAGATTATTAAGAGCAAGGAATAAAGTGTGCCATCAAGTTCGTGAGAGCTTTACTAACTAACTTTCTCAAAACAGACAAACATTTTATTTTGGAAGAAAACGCTAATAGGTAGGTATGGTGGACACAGCTGACAATATTGGTTTGGGGGAGTTGGAAGCACAAGTAGGGCTCATACTCAGTGCAAGTGAAGGCTAGCAATAGAGAGGGAGCGACAAACGAGAGAGCAATAAGTGTCATAATCATGCTTGCAACAAAACATGACTAATTATGGCATGAAAGTGATACAAGAACTCTGAGGCAAAACAAATCATCGAGGCTTACTAACTATTGATTAGTCATATGCATGCGTGAGCATGTGCCAAGTCGATTCACATGAACAGTAAGAGGAGGATACCACAATATCATACCAAAGTATGAATAAAACAATGCAAGCAAACATAAATATGACATGCTTCAAACTATTAGCAAGCTGGAGCTAATCATAGACAAGCAAGAACTACTAAGCATCCATAATGACATACACCTTACACAAACAGGCTAAGCATGCTCACAATGATGAGTATATGTACAAAAATGAAACAAATAGAGTTCGTTACCAGCCTCTTACCACTCCTCAAGTTGTCTTAATCTTCATTATTGCCCTTCACTTGTGTGACTTGAATGATAACATGAAACTAAAATCCACTAAGAACGGCTGAACCCTGCAAAGAACTCAGAAAACCAAAGAAGAACAAAAAATATTTTTGGTGTTTCCAATTTTTTAAAAAGAAAGCAAAAAAGGCAAAACCAAACAAAGAAAAAGGAAAACCAAAACAAAGAAACAAACAAAGAGAAACAAAGAAAATATTTTTGGTATTTTTGTGTTTTTGAGAAAGAAGCAACAAGAACCAAAAAGAAAGTGAAACAATGGATATATAAAGAACCGACCGAACATGATATATATATGAGTGTGATGTCGGTATACCTCCCCCCAAGCTTAGGTTTTTGGCCTAAGTGGGGCTCAATAGCGTGGGTAGTAACCCCATGCCGGTGGGTCATCATAGGAATGATCATAGTCAGGCGCCTGCGATAAAGAAGAAGACGCGCCCTAATCAAATGAGGGCTGCTGGTATGAAGACTCTCCCAAGTTGGAGGGCTGAGCCGAATTTTCTTCGGAATACTCTTCAACATTCTCCTCTTGCTGGGAGAGCTCCGCCACATATGTGTCAACCTCCTCCTCCATAAGCGACCATCCTTGCATGTTATCAAAATTAAACAAAGGAGGTGTAGGAAAATAAACTATTTTCTCAGTCCTACCCTTTCTCCGACCTTGCTGGGCAAAAGATAATTCATATGGTAAACTTCTCACATTATCCCCCAAGGAAACAAAACCATGTTGATTCATGGACTCAATATCAAGCCTCTCTACGGGGAACTGATAATCTGAAAAGTAAGGCTCTAAACCATGGAAAGCTAGCAACCTAGAAGCAATGAGACCTCCACAAATTCCACCCTTCTCGCGGTTGGTGGTGAGACGGTGAGCTACCAGCGCACCCAGGCTATAAGATCTATTCCTATTCAGAGCAGCTGCGATAAAAGCTAGATCAAAAGAAGACAACTTTCTAGCAATCTTTCTAGCAAGAACACACTTGGTAATGAAATAGGCAAAGTATCTAATAGCTGGGAACTGAATGTTCCGAATTTTACCACTTTCCTTTGAGAAGTCGAAACCTTGGCAAATCTAAGCATATAAATCCATAAGTGACTTGGGCCTCTCCTTGATCTTCTCACAAGATCCCCACTGAGGTACTCTAATTGCTGGATAGAAATTAGCAAAAGGCAGGTCGATAGGTATATTATATATTTTGTAATGTACCATGGGATTAGATGTAGACCAAGTGAACCGGAAGTCCTGCACAAAATCCATGGTTAGCTTAACATATTGGAATGGTTCACCTTCAACAAAGTGTTCCAACCCTGCATTGGCAATCAAAGTTTGGAAATCCTGGAAGATTCCCGCAACTCTCATAAATTCCTGGCATGGATATATGGAAGGAAAAACTGCCTCCTTACGATGAACCTTCATTGGCTCATGCACCATCAAGTCATATTGATTCAGTGGATAAGCACTCATCTTCCTTGCTGAAATTTTTAGACAACCATCAAACCAAGTGATTTCTAAGTTGATAAATGATGAGCAACTACTATAGGAACTTGCTAGAGTACTACACATGCATCAAAATAAAGTTTCTAAGCATAGAACAAGCATGCAATCTCAAACAACTTAACACCTATAGTAGCAAAATACTCAAGATACAATCTACCAATCACAAATCTAATTGGACAAGTGGAGGAGGCACATACCAAGGAGCAAACCCTCCAAAAATCAGCAGTTGAGATGGGCTGAACAAGGAGATCGAAAATCACGAGCAAGAATAGCAAGAACTCGAGCTTGAGCAAGTTTTCCGGTGTTTTTCGGGAGAGAGAAAGAAGGTGGCTTTGAGGAGGCAGCCTGGAGGGGCCCAGGTGGGCCAGACCCCCTAGGCGCCACCCCTGGTAGGCCACGCCTACCCTGGGTGTGGTGGCCTGGGGTGGCCCCTGGGTCACTTTAGGTGTCTCTCTGCCCCTTTTTCCGAGGAAAAAATTGAAGGGAATATGCCCTGAGAGGCAATAATAAAATGTTTATTATGTGTATTCCAAGTATATGATAGATGTTTATTTTGCATGCTACAATTGTATTAATACGGAAACGTTAATACATGTGTGTTTAATAAACAAACAGAAAGTTCCTAGTTATGCCTCTCTCATAAACTAGTTCGTTGATTACAAGATGATCACGGTTTCCTGATCATAGACATTGGATGTTGTTAATAACGAGATCACAACATTAGTGTAATGGTGTGATGAACATTTATCCGAAGTATAGCATTACGATCAAAGTCATTGAGTTTATATTGCTATAAACAAACTACGAAGTAGTCCTAATCCTTAATCCATGAGATCATGCCAATCACTAACACCGGAAGAGTTTCTTGTTGACATCAAACGTCACTCCGTAACTGGGTGATTATAAAGATGGCTTCAAAGCTACTAAAGTGTTATGTTGAGAATCATGGATCAAGAGTGGAATTTGTTCATCCCGATGACAGATAGATATGCTCTGGGACCTCTCGGTGATATCACATTGGTTAGCTTGCAAGCAAGTGATTTGATCACTAGAATGTTATATCATAGGAACGAGAAAAGAGTGCATGTCAGTAACGAGATCAAACTAGGTATGGAGATACCTATGATCGAATCTCGGACATGTAATATATCGTGAAAAAAAGGGATTAAGATACAAGCGTAAAAGGTTTCGACAATCACAGGAAAAGTCATCGTTGAATGTGTGGGAGTCGGTATGGATCTCCAGGTCCCGCTACTGATTATTGATCGGAGAAGGGTCTCGATCATGTCCGCATTATTCACGAAGCGTAGGGTGACACACTTAAGGGACACTGGCATCCAGTTGGAGCAAATGTTTCATGCCGAAAGAATAAACAAGCGCAGGAATTTATTTCACTAGATCAAACAAAGTTTTGGTGAAATTGCATAAAGTGGTTATGCATGTGAAATGGAATTCTATCAAGGGGTTATTTGTGAATGTTTGTCATTAAAGTAATTGACAAAATTCTGAATAAAATAAAAGATTTTTATTTAATGATAGTTTGCATTAAATTTGGTGGAAATTTAATGGGAATTTGAGTGGACTTTTGAGTGGAGGGAATTTAAAGGAATTTTGTGAGTGGAGTGTCCACCCACATGAAGAGGGGAGGAAAAGGTGTGGCATCCCGCAAAACCACTACTAGAAAATCGCGTTGATTGTGTGCATTGCATCACCATGACCGCATGCTCATGTCATCATGCCACATTGCATTTGAGCATCGTCATCATCTTGCATTTGCTTGCATGAAACTATTTGCCGAAAAACCTATTCTTGTTTTCTAAATGCCCCGTCTTTGTTCAAACACAAAACCGGGTCTCCGGATTATTTTGTTTTGTCTGCTATCGGTTTGCAAAAGCTTGTTTGAAATAAATAAAACATTTAATTATTTTTAGTGGGGCAGTCGAACAGGCCGATTCGACCCAGTCGACCACCCCCAGAATAAAATCGGTCCACCTAAACCAGTCCCACCTAAATCCTAAATCTACCCAAACCTATCCTACCCACCTATCCCAGCTCGCCACCTCACCCTGGACCTAATCCCTACCCACCCTGCCACCTCATCAATCCACCCTCTCTCACCACAGCCTCTACCCACCCCCACCGATAACTGCCCCACCCTCCTGGCCCACCCTCCTCTCTCCCTCTCCTTCCAAGGGTCCCACCACTGGGTCCCACCACCCTCTGTCAACCCACTCCTTCCCTGTCGCGTCGGCCCCACTGAGGCGTGGCCACCGCCTTGAGTGGGTCCCACCCTGCCACTTGCAGTCCTGGGCCCACCTGACCCGCGTCCCGCTCTCTCTTTTCTCCTCTCTCCCCCGTCCTCTTCCACCTTCCGACGCGCCCTCCCTTCCTCCGTCGCCCTCTTCCCCGTCCCCGGCGGCCCCGGCCACCGCTTCTCTGCCTCCTCCTCCGTCCATTGCGCCACAGGGGCCCGCCTCCACCGCCCAGCCCCTCTCGCCCTCTCCTCCCCGGCCTCCACCGCGCTTTCCCCTTCACCACCCCTATGCTTAGAGCCCCGCTGCCCGAAAGGCTCTCCTCCGTCCCCTCGTCGGCTCTCCAAACCCTCCCAGCCTTCCAGCCTTGGCTCCTCCCTTCATGGGAGGCCGCTCCCTGGCCGATGGCAGGCCCCGCGCGCCGCCTGGCCTCTCCGCCTCCTCCGTCCGAGCCTCAGGCCCGTCGCCCGCCTGCGGCCCGCCGCTCGTCCCCGCTCCGGCCGCCTCGCGCCTCCTCTCGCCAGCAAGCCTCCGCCAAGGCCGGCCATCCGGCTCACGACCTCAGCGCCGCTTGCGCCCATCCTCGCCCGCCCGCCGCCTCTCGGCTCCGCCTCCTCTCAGCTTCCGCCTCTTCGTTGACCTCCCGCGGCGCCCCTCCACGGCGCAGGTCCCCTCTCCGGCCGCAGCGTCCGCCGAGCCTCGCCGAGCCCGTCGGCCTCCTCAACCGCCATGGCGACTCTCAGCCTTCTTCCTCCATCATGAGCCACGAGCTTGCGTCGCGAGGCTGCCCGTGCGTCTAAGTGTGCTCGTGTATGTGTGCGGACCTGGGGTTGCTGGTCTCCGGTTCGATTCCACCACGGGGCTTCACCTCAACCTCGCCGTAGATTCGCACCGTGTTGTAAGGCCTTGACAAGATCGACATTGATCAAGATAAATCCGATGGACCCCAGATCGAGCCCAAGTTCGCCACCGATGATCGAGGATGATACCCAAGATCTTCCCACGACAAGGGCGCCTACACGACGCAAGATCGCCTCGGGACCGAACCCTGGCATGACAAGTACCCCGTCCCGGACGCCAAGTGCGCCAAGACACCGAGACCCCAAGGTCGTCGACATGGAACTCACGAGATCTACTACATGGATTCGAAGCCCGAACCTAAACCCCTCCGAAGCCGCCAAGATCGCCACCGGAACGCCAAGTACTTCATCCCGAACGCCATGACCATCGGCAACGACCCGAAGACCACGGATGCGACAAGATCTCCTTCCCGGATCCGAAGACCCCGGTACCTGACCCACTCAAGTTCGCCATCGCCTACAAGATCGACCGCTTGGCACCCAAGTTCTCCATCTTGTATTCGAACCTCGTCCCCGTCGAACCCTGAGACCGACCCCGAACCCCTCGAACCCCAAGTTCGTCGAACCCTAATGTGTGACCCTGATCCGAGCCCTATTTTATAAATGTCATCTATATAATTGTTGCATATTAAATTGTCATACTCGCATGCATATTGTCATGTGGTTTGGGGGCCTTATGCCGATTCACCATATAATTAAATATGGGGCCCATATGCGGGCAAATCTAGTCTTATATTGGCCTCATTTAAATTTGTGTAGCGAACCGGTAACTTATCTTACCTTGTTAATACAACATTTAACTTGCGGGGTAGATAAATAACACGAAATTATTAATTAATTGTCGGAACCCCGGTTTCACTTAATATTGCCTAATTGCATCGCATCTTTGCCATGCCATACATCATGCATGCATCATGCCTGATCTTTTGTCGTAGTATTCAATAGTGCATCCGGTGTTTCTTCTAGCGTTTTGTTTCTTCACGGATAAGGCCGTTGAGTTGATGTGAGTCAGCGATCTTGGATGAACCTTCGACAATGTTTTCGAGCATCTCCCCTTTCTACCTATCTTACTTTTATAGTATTTATTCCCTCCTGTTGATCTATTGCTATACGTGTTATGCGATGCTCTAGTTTTCGCACTGTGATATCCCTCGCATCCTTATATTGCCTTGGACACATCCTATTACTGTTGTTTGATAGATAGTTGGACTTGCGTCGAGTCGCTTGCTCAAGTGCGCTATGTCGTCAAGTACCACGATTGTTGGTGTATTGCCGCATGTTTGATGTTGGAGATGATCATGGCTTTACTTATCGTTCACTTTAATTCATGTTTAACAACTAAAATTGAAGTAAGTAAGAGAGGCACGGTGGGCAATAGATGTTATTTGGTTGTTAACCATCCACTTGTGTCCGTGGGACCCCGAGTACTTGATACATTCCTTGATTTATCGCGCTATCCACATCCGGAGGATTATGGGACCCCTGAGCGAGCTTGATTGATCTTATTTTTTGGGGCCACAAACTAGTTTGAGGTTTTATTTACTATCCTGTACTTATGCCATGCTCTTGCTTTATTTACGATTGTGCGAGGAGCACACTTGTAATGTTTAGGAATTGTGACCCGTTCTGCGGTATCGACAAGCCAGTTTTGGGTTCCCGATCGCTTCTGACCGCCCCACAAACCTCGGGTCCGTCTCAAGTCACTAACCGCTATGGTGTACTCAAGGGTGGCCCCGAAATATTTCTGAATCTGTGATTGCTTTGTCGTGAAGGCCTCGTTGGGTTTTGATTTGGTTTTTCCGAGGTTGATCGGCGTGTGTTGCTATTGGTGCACGCCGGTAAAACTTTCAAAGCCGTGTCCGCGGTTATGGACGACTTGGAGATCTCGATCATAGACAACTATAACTAAAGTAGTGCTATAAATTTGACTTTATAATGACTAGTAATCAGCTTCACTATAATGGGATGGTTAAATAAAGCGGCAACAATTGCTTGTTTTGGGTGTCGCTACCATTGTACTGACTAGTAAGTATTGCAACTAGCGGAATGGCTAAATAAAAGTACCAACAAGCTGCTTTGGGTTTTGGGTTATCTCATGCTATTGTATCGACTAGTAAGTGTTGCAACTATCACGGAATGGTTAACTAAAAGTGCCCATCGCTTATTTTATCGGGGCGACTATCTATACGACTAGTAATTCCGCAACGATAATCGAATAAATAAATCGCTAATGTGAGTTCCTCGGGTGACTTCCTCGTTTGGTCTCGAGGGGGAAACACCAGGATGGGCTTGTCTGGTGGTAGCATCAGGTTGGTTCCGAATAGCTCTTTCTTATCCCTCTCTGATAGCCGACAGTTGTATCGAGTCTCTATAGGTTGTTTAGTGCATGTTGCGCTGCCGCTTCAGTCCACCATACCTATGTAGGCAAGGACCGCCGAATTCTAGCCTCGCGTGTCTTGGCCTCGTGATCGCTCCTCTTTTTCTTTGCCCTTTGTCGGCACCTTTTGTTTAAGCAGGTTTTGGGATCGGCGTCGTTAGGAGGTTACCCTTCGGCTGGCTGGGTGGCAGGGTTATGGACACCATTGGTTATTCTCCAGGGCTCTTAGCCCCATTTTCATCTTGTCCGTAGTCGGACGCTGTATATTTTCAAGGTGATTTCGATCTTTGTACCGTATATCTGTATTCTTGACTCATTGAGTCGTGTTGTATATATCTCTGTTCTGTGGGTCCCATCGAGGACTGTTGTGTAATGTTATTACTTCGTTTTCCACCCGCACGAAAGTGCCTGGTGGGCACCTTTGAATCGTTTCTATGCGGGTTTGGCGAGTTTCGCTAAAACTTGCGTAGGTCGATTCGAGGTGTTCTGAGTGGTATCGAGCTCGGCGGTTGTGATACCCCACAAGTCCACCAGAGGATAACCTAGCTAACGGCCGAAGTAGAGTGTCAAAACTATTTTTGCAAAATCGGTTGGATAGTTCTGATTAGGTCTGATTTTATTCCTTACCCCTCTGCTATTCTCCTCTTACCTCTGTGTGTTTTGGATCCACTCTCTTACCTTTCTTCAAGTCCAGGAATTCTCGCGGTTGGGTTTACATCGTACCTTCAGGGTTTCGCTCCCTCCTTTGATAACGGTGTTGCTACATCCGGTCTTCATGCTACCCGAGGAATCCTTCATCTGGTGGACTCTCTTTGTTCCTTCTTGTGCCTTCCGGTGTTTTCCGACGCGACGACATCATCTATGCCAGATCCGATGCAGAGTTTGCATCACTCCTTTGTTCCGAACCTCGATTGTCGAGATCTTCAGTCTAATTCCGAGAGTTGGTTGCATAATCCGCCTATTCGTGTGCAGAGTAATGGTTTGGGTGCGCGATGGACTGATCACCATCCGACTACTCTTGCCATTCGCTCTTGTACATCGAATCAGTGGATCCAGCAGTTTTACTTCGTCCACGGAAGATAGAGGTGGCTTTATTTGTTGATACCTCTACCTTCGGCCTTTTGTTCCGGAGCGTTCTCTCGACGATCAGGGACAACGACCTCTTGTTAGTGGTGTCGCGAGGATCTACACAAAGCGCGAAGGATCAGACCGCCGGCCTTCTCCCTGGAACCAGGAGGCGGATCTCGAGGGCGAGATCCATTGTTAGTGGTGTCGAATTGTGGCATCCCGCAAAACCACTACTAGAAAATCGCGTTGATTGTGTGCATTGCATCACCATGACCGCATGCTCATGTCATCATGCCACATTGCATTTGAGCATCGTCATCATCTTGCATTTGCTTGCATGAAACTATTTGCGGACAAACCTGTTCTTCTTTTCTAAGCATACATCTTTGTTCAAACACAAACCGGTCTCCGGATTATTTTGTTTTGTCTGCTATCGGTTTGCAAAAGCTGTTTGAAATAAATAAAACATTTAATTATTTTTAGTGGGCGGTCGAGCGGGCGATTCGACCCGATCGACCACCCGAATAAATCGGTCCACCTAAACCGGTCCACCTAAATCCTAAATCTACCCAAACCTATCCTACCCACCTATCCCAGCTCGCCACCTCACCCTGGACCTAATCCCTACCCACCCTGCCACCTCATCAATCCACCCTCTCCCCCTCTTTCTCTCACCACAGCCCCTCTACCCACCCCCACGACAACCCGCCCCACCTCCGCCCACCTCTCTCTCTCTCCCTTCAATTCCTGGGTCCCACCACTGGTCCCACCACCCTCCTCCACCGCCCTGGCCCACCCCCCCAACCCCTGACCCCCTCTCTCTCTTTTCTCCTCATCCCAGTCCTCTTCCACCTTCCACGCCTCCTTCCTCCGCCGCCTTCTTCCCTGATCCCCGGCCACCGCCTGACGCGCCTCCTCCTCTCGTCCATGCGCCACCGCCCGCCTCCACCGCTCCGGGCCCCGCCTCTCCTCTCCTCCCGGCCTCCGCCGCATGGCCGCCTCCCTTTCACCCCTCTGCTGAGCCACTGCCAGGCTCGCCTCGTCCCCTCGCCGGCTCACCTAAACCCCTTCCCGACGCAGCGTCCCGCTTCAGCCGGCTCCTCCTCCCTTCGCCGAGGCCTCTCCTGGCCGACGGCGAGCCCACGCCGCCGGCAGGCCCCGCCTCACCTCCTCCGTCAGAGCCCTTGGCCCGTCGCCCGCCTCCGGCCCGCGTCCGCCCTCTGCCGCGCCTGCGCCTCTCACCGCCAGCCACCGCGCCCCGGCTCGCCTCCTCCGCCTCGGCCGCCATGCGCCATCCTCGCCCGGCCCGTGCCGCCTCTCCCCTGCCCGCCCTCCACAGTGCTTCCGCCCGCTCGTCGACCTCCATGGCGCCCTCCACCGAGCTCGCCCGCGCAGTCCCCTCTCCGGCCCGGCCTCGCTGCCCCGCTGCCCGAGCCCCGCGTCGGCCTCCTCAACCGCCATGGCGACTCCGCATGACCTTCTTCCTCCTTGTTGAGCCACGAGCTCTGGCTCGCGAGGCTTGGCCGTGCGTGCGTCTAAGTGTGCTCGTGTATGTGTGCCAGACCCAGGGTTCGCTGGTCTCCGGTTCCAGATTCCACCACCTGGGGGCTTCACCTCAACCTCATTTGCGCGGTATCTGCACCGTGTTGTAAGGCCTCGACAAGATCGACATTGATCAACATAAATCCGATGGACCCCCGGTATCGAGACCAAGTTCGCCACCGATGATCAGGATGATACCCCAAGATCTTCCCCGACACCGAGGACGCCTACACCAGACGCCAAGATCTGCCTCACGGGACCGAACCCCGGCATGACAAGTACCCCGTCCCGGACGCCAAGTGCGCCAAGACACCGAGACCCCAAGGTCGTCGGCATGGAACTGACGAGATCTACTACATGGATTCGAAGCCCGAACCTAAACCCCTCCGAAGCCGCCAAGATCGCCACCGGAACGCCAAGTACTTCATCCCGAACGCGATGACCGTTGGCAACGACCCGAAGACCACGGATGTGACAAGATCTCCTTCCCGGATCCGAAGACCCCGGTACCCGACCCACTCAAGTTCGCCATCGCCTACAAGATCGACCGCTTGGCACCCAAGTTCTCCATCTTGTATTCGAACCTCGTCCCCGTCGAACCCTGAGACCGACCCCGAACCCCTCGAACCCCAAGTTCGTCGAACCCTAATGTGTGACCCTGATCCGAGCCCTATTTTATAAATGTCATCTATATAATTGTTGCATATTAAATTGTCATACTCGCATGCATATTGTCATGTGGTTTGGGGGCCTTATGTCGATTCACCATATAATTAAATATGGGGCCCATATGCGGGCAAATCTAGTCTTATATTGGCCTCATTTAAATTTGTGTAGCGAACCGGTAACTTATCTTACCTTGTTAATACAACATTTAACTTGCGGGGTAGATAAATAACACGAACTTATTAATTAATTGTCGGAACCCCGGTTTCACTTAATATTGCCTAATTGCATCGCATCTTTGCCATGCCATACATCATGCATTCATCATGCCCGATCTTTTGTCGTAGTATTAAATAGTGCATCCGGTGTTTCTTCTAGCGTTTTGTTTCTTCGCGGATAAGGCCGTTGAGTTGATGTGAGCTTCGCCCCGATCTTCAGATGAACCTTCGACAATGTTTTCAGGCGAGCATCTCCCCCTTTCTACCTATCTTACTTTTATAGTATTTATTCCCTCCTGTTGATCTATTGCTATCTGTGTTGCGATGCTCTAGTTTTCGTACCCGTGATATCCCTCGCATCCTTATATTGCCTTGGACACATCCTATTACCTGTTGTTTGATAGATAGTTGGACTTGCGCGTCGTAGTCGCTTGCTCAAGTGCTGTTGCGTGTCGTCAAGAACCACAATTGTTGGTGTATTGCCGCATGTTTGATGTTGGAGATGATCATGGCTTTACTTATCGTTCACTTTAATTCCTGTTTAACAACTAAAATTGAAGTAAGTAGAGGCACAGTGGTGGGCAATAGATGTTATTTGGTTGTTAACCGTCCACTTGTGTCCCGTGGGACCCGAGTACTTGATACTGTTCCTTGATTTATCGCGCTATCCACATCCGGAGGATTATGGGACCCCTGAGCGAGCTTGATTGGTCTTATTTCTTGGGGCCACAAACTAGTTTGAGGTTTTATTTACTATCTGTACTTATGCCATGCTCTTGCTTTATTTATTGTGCGAGGAGCACCTTTGTCTTGTTAGGAATTGTGACCCGTTTACGGTATCGACAAGCCCAGTTTTGTGTTCCGTCGCTTCCGGCCCCACAAACCTCGGGTCCGTCTCAAGTCGCTAACCGTTGCGGTTGTACTCAAGGGTGGCCCCTAAAATATTTCTGAATCCTGTGATTGCTTTGTCGTGAAGGCCTCGTTGGGTTTTGATTTGGTTTTCCGAGGTTGATCGGCGTGTGTTGCTATTGGTGCACCCGGGTAAAACTTTCTCAAAGCCGTGTCATGGTTATGGACGACTTGGAGCACGATCTCGATCATAGACAACTATAACTAAAGTAGTGCTATAAATTTGACTTTATAATGACTAGTAATCAACTTCACTATAATGGGATGGTTAAATAAAGCGCAACAATTGCTTGTTTTGGGTGTCGCTTCGACCATTGTACTGACTAGTAAGTATTGCAACTTCAACGGAATGGCTAAATAAAAGTACCAACAAGCTTTGGGTTTTGGGTTATCTCATGCTATTGTATCGACTAGTAAGTGTTGCAACTATCACGGAATGGTTAACTAAAAGTGCCCATCGCTTATTTTATCGGGACTATCTATACACGACTAGTAATTGCAGCGATAGCGAATAAATAAGCGCCAACCGTGTGAGTTCCTCGGGTGACTTCCTCGTTTGGTCTCGAGAAACACGAGATGGGCTTGTCTGGTGGTAGCATCGGTTGGTTCGAATAGCTCTTTCTTATCCCTCTCTCGATAGCCGGTTGTATCGAGTCTCTATAGGTTGTTTAGTGCATGTTCTTGCCGCTTGATCCACCATACCTATGTGGCGAGGACCGAATTCTAGCCTCGCCGTGTCTTGGCCTCGATCGACGCTCCTCTTTTTCCTTTGCCCTTTGTCGGCACCCCTTTTGTTTAAGCAGGTTTTGGGATCGACGTCGTTAGCAGGGTTACCCTTCCGGCTTGGCCTGGGCAGGGTTATGGACGCCATTGGTTATTCTCCAGGGCTCTTATCCCCATTTGCATCTTATCCGTAGTCGAACGCTGTATCTTTTCAAGGTGATTTGGATCTTTGTACCGTATATCTGTATTCTTGACTCATTGAGTCGTGTTGTATATATCTCTGTTCTGTGGGTCCCATCGAGGACTGTTGTGTAATGTTATTACTTCGTTTTCCACCCGCACGAAAGTGCCTGGTGGGCACCTTTGAATCGTTTCTATGCGGGTTTGGCGAGTTTCGCTAAAACTTGCGTAGGGTCGATTCTGAGGGTGTTACAAAAGGGGGCAGCCCCCATGCGTCGGCCACCCCCTTGGGGTTCCCCCCTCCTCCTATAAAAGGAGCCCCCCTCCTCACTTGTCTCTCACACCTCCTCGTGAAGGATCTCTCTCCCCCTCTAGAATTTATCCCCCATGGTCTCGGACTAGCGAGATACATGTTCCCGGTGGCTATTCGGCAAGAAAGGGTTGTGCTTCATTGCATCGCTGGAGCGAGGAGGCGGAGGTTGCCGTGTCTTGTATGCGTGTGTGCGAGATCTTGCTTCCTCTCGATCTTGAGATCGGCAAGAGATCGTCTACATCAACCACGAGTTGAACTCGTTAATCTTTGTCAGTCTTCAAGGGTATGTTCTCTACGGATATACATCCGCCCGTTGTATGTATCTAGTAGATAGATCTTGGTACATAGTTCCCATCGTAGGAAACTTTTTGTTTTCTATCTTTGCGAACCCTACAAAGGGTATCGAGTCGGATCTATGCGTAGATACTTTACACGGGTAGTACACATATGAGTATGTGGGCGATGATGATCATGTTGTTGCTCCTTTGTTGTAATTTTGGATATTGGTGGCATAGTGGGATGAAGCGGCCCGGACAAACTTTACATGTCCTCGCACATGAGACATGTTCCACGCTTGACATGCAACTAGTTTGCATAAGTGGCTAGCGGATGTCTGTCTCTCCTACTATAGTCAATATCTATTTTGCAAACGAGTTGTCAACAATTTGGTTATCCTCGTTGTGGTTCATGTTCGTAGGTAAGAACGGTTCTATCTCGAAATCCCTAAGCCACGTAAAACTTGCAACGGATAAATTAGAGGCGTCTAGTTTAGATTGCTGCTGGGCTAGTGTTATGATATGGTAGTGTTGTAAGTAGAAGTATGAGATGATACTCTTACAACACACATAGCGTGTAATCTCCATAGACCTTGGACTTACACATATAGGTATGATAGTGATCATACCACGGTGCACATGATAGAGATCATATGCGGGAACCATATCATTTCACTAATAAACATGTGATGTTTGATAGCATCTTATATTGCTTGTTTAGCGCTTTGTTAGCATAATAAGATGATCCCTCTTTTAAATATCAAGATAAGAATGTGTTCTTCCTTTAGTATGCACTGATTATGTTTTCGTCGCTCCAAGACATCATGTGATGATCGGGTGTTCTTGGATCCACGACCATATTTCGGGTGTAAACAGGTTACACGCGAATACTAAGGTTCTAACTTGGCGAGCCTAGCATGTACAGACATGGCCTCGGAACACGGACCGAAAGGTTAAGCATGAGTCATATAGTTGATATGATGCCCATTTGATGCTCGCCTTTGAAGCTACACCGACTCACGTGATGATCGGACTTGGTGTAGTGGATTTGGTTCATGTAATCACCAAAAGGCACGAGGGATGTCGTTTTTGAGTGGGAGTTCATTCGTAATATGGATTAGTTGAACTCAATCTATCATACACTTAGTCTAAACTTTACAAATTCTGTTGTAGATGGCACCACCTGCTTTTAATTTCAATGTGTTCATGGAGAAAGAGAAACTTGCGACGTTCGGTTGCAACTTTACCGAATGGGCCATGAATTTGAGGATTCTCCTCTCTGCTACACAAAAGCAATATGTGCTAGAAGCCCGTTAGGCCCCCACCTTTTGATGATGCCTGACGAGGAGAAGAATGTCTGTCGGACTCGTCGGAGGACCACAACTTAGTTCATTGCGGCATATTGTATGGGCTAGGCGAACTTGGCGTTTGAAAATGGCAATGCTTTTGATATAATGGGTGAGTTGAAAATGATTTTGACACACATCTGCTGTGAGAGCTACAACGCTTGAAAAGTTCTTTAGGCGCATGATGGAAGAGCACAGCTCGTTAGTGAGCATGTACTCAAGATGTCGATTCGCCGATAAGCTTGTGTCCTTGGGAATATCGATTCCCATTGACTTAGGCATCCATCATGTTCTGCAGTCTCTGCCACCTAGCTATAAGAGCTTCGTGATGAACTATAATATGCAAGGCATGAAGAATTCTCTCCCCGAGATTCTATCAATGCTTAAAACTACAGAAGTGGAGATCAAAAAGGAACATCAAGTGTTGATGATCAATAGGAACACTGGTTTCAAGAAATACAAGAAGGGAAAACGGAAGGGAAGTAAGGCGGCAAGCACTGTTGCCGTTCTGAAAAGAAACCGAGTTGGACCTAAGTCGATACCGATTGCTACTATTGTAAGGGGTAGCCATTGGGCATAAGCGCCCCAAGTATTTGGCAGAAAAGAAAGCCGGCAAGGCAAACAAAGGTATATATGATATACATGTTATTGATGTGTACTTGACTAGTGCTCGCAGTAGCACCTGGGTATTTGATACCGGTTCAGTTGCTAATATTTGTAACTCGAATCAGGGGCTGCGGAACAAGCGACCGCTAGCAAGGGATGAGGTCAAGATGCATGTCGGCAATGGATCAAGCGTTGATGTGATCGCCGTCGGAACGCTGCCTCTCCACTTGCCGTCGGGATTAGTTATAAACTTGAATAATTGTTATCTGGTGCCTGCACTAAGCATGAATATTGTATCTGGATCGTGTTTGATGCGAAGTGGTTATTCATTTAAATCCGAGAACAATGGTTGTTCCATTTATATGAATGAAATATTTTAGGGTCATGCACCAATGATGAATGGTTTATTTCTTTTGGATCTCGATAATAATGTTACACATATTCATAATGTTGATGCTAAAAGGATTAAACTAAATGATGATATATCCACATATATGTGGCACTGCCGTCTAGGTCATATTGGCGTTAAACCCATGAAGAAGCTCCATTCGGATGGACTTTTGGAATCACTTGATTATGAATCATTTGATACATGTGAGCCATGCCTTATGGGCAAGATGACTAGAACGCCGTTTTTCGGTTCAATGGAACGGGCGATAGATTTATTGGAAATCATACATTCTGATGTATGTGGTCCAATGAGTGTGTCGGCGCGAGGTAGATATCGTTATTTTGTTACTTTCATGGATGATTTGAGTAGATACGGTTATATCTACTTTATGAAACACAAGTCTGAAACCTTTGAAAAGTTCAAGGAATTTCAGAATGAAGTGGAAAATCATCGTAATAGAAAGATCAAATTTCTACGGTCCGACCGTGGAGGTGAGTATCTAAGTTACGAGTTTAGCACTCACATGAAAGAGTGTGGAATTGTTTCACAACTCACACCTGCCAGAACACCACAGCGAAATGGTGTGTCGGAACGTCGTAATCGTACTTTATTAGATATGGTTCGATCTATGATGTCTCTGACGGACTTGCCGTTGTCATTTTGGGGCTATGCACTAGAAACTGCTGCATTCACTTTAAATCGGGCACCATCTAAATCCGTTGAAAATACACTGTATGAATTGTGGTTTGGAAACAAACCTAAGCTGTCATTTCTTAAAATTTGGGGATGCGATGTTTATGTGAAGAAACTTCAACCGGATAAACTCGAACCCAAAGCGAAAAAATGCGTCTTCATTGGATACCCTAAGGAAACTATTGGGTATTCCTTCTATCACATATCTGAGGGCAAGGTTTTTGTTGCCAAGAATGGATCCTTTCTAGAGAAAGAGTTTCTCGCGAAAGGTGTGAATAGTCGGAAGGTAGAACTCGAAGAGGTCATCGAACCTTCTCTTCAAAGTATGGCGAGTAGCGCAGCGCCGGAAGTTGTTCCGGAGTTGGCTCCACATTGAAGAGGGAACTAATTATAATGATCATGAAACTCGAAAGAGTACTACCGAACCTCGCGGTCAAGCGGGGCAGCGTGCAGCTCCGGTATGACGGAAATCTGTCATGAATTTCATGGTTGATGAAAATGATGACCCTGCGACGTATGAAGAAGCGATGATGAGCCCGGATTCCAACAAATGGTTAGAAGCCATGAAATCCGAGATGGAATCCATGTATGAAAATCAAGTTTGGAACTTGGTGGACTTACCTCACGACCGAAAGGCCGTGGAGAACAAATGGATTTTCAAAAGGAAAACTAATGCTGATGGTAATGTAACCGTCTATAAAGCTCGACTTGTCGCAAAGGGGTTTCGACAAATTCAAGGAGTTGACTACGATGAGACATTATCTCCTGTAGCAATGCTAAAGTCAGTTAGGATTATGTTAGCAATTGCTGCATATTTCGATTATGAGATATGGCAGATGGATGTCAAAACCGCGTTTCTCAATGGTAATATTGAAGAAGAGTTGTATATGATACAACCAAAGGGTTTTGTCGATCCTAAGGATGCTAACAAGGTGTGCAAGCTTCAGCGATCCATCTATGGATTGAAGCAAGCATCACGAAGTTGGAATCTGCGCTTTGATGAGGTGATCAAAGAGTTTGGATTTGTCCAAACTTATGGAGAAGCTTGTATTTACAAGAAAGTGAGTGGGAGAAATGTGGCATTTCTGATATTATATGTGGATGACATATTATTGATCGAAAATGATATAGATCTTTTAAATGGTGTTAAAAGTTATCTAAACAGCAAATTTTCAATGAAGGACCTAGGTGAAGCGTCATACATATTAGGCATAAAGATCTATAGAGATAGATCTAGGCGCCTAATAGGGCTATCGCAAAGTACATACCTTGATAAGATTTTAAAGAAGTTTAAAATGGAAAATAGTAAGAAGGGGTTCTTACCTATGACACAAGGCACGACATTGAGTAAGACTCAAAGTCCGGCTTCAGAGTAAGAAAGAGAGATAATGGACAAGGTCCCTATGCTTGACCATAGGCTCTATAATGTCGCCATGCTATGTACAAGACCGGATGTGGCACATGCTATTAGTTTGACTAGTAGGTACCAATCGGATCGAGTTGAACAACGGAAGCGGTCAAGAATATCCTTAAGTACTTGCGAAGAACTAAGGATATGTTTCTTGTATCTGAGGTGAAGAAGAGCTCGTCGCTAAGTGTTATGTCGATGCTAGCTTTGACACCGATCCGGATGACTCTAAGTCTCAATCCGGATACGTATTTATCGTGAATGGCGGAGCGGCTAGTTGGAGGAGCTCCAAACAACCTGTGGTGGCGGGATCAACAACGGAGGCCGAATATGTTCTTTGCTTGAGCGGCTCGGGAAGCGATTTGGATGAAGGAGTTCATATCCGAACTAGGTGTGGTTGCAAGCGTTGGACCCAATGGTGATCTATTGTGACAACAATGGTGCCATTGCCAATGCCAAAGAGCCAAGGTCTCACAAGCATTCCAAGCATATTAGCGCGGTTTCACTCCATCCGCGAGCATGTCAAGGATAGAGATATAAAGATTTGTAAAGTACATACGGATCTCAATTTAGCAGATCCGTTGACTAAAACTCTCCCTAGAGCAAAACATGATCTACACCAGAACTCCATGGGTGTTAGATACATCACAATGTAACTAGATTATTGTCTCTAGTGCAAGTGGGAGACTGAAGGGAATATTCCCTGAGAGGCAATAATAAAATGTTTATTATGTGTATTCCAAGTATATGATAGATGTTTATTTTGCATGCTATAATTGTATTAATCTGAGCGTTAATACATGTGTGTTTAATAAACAAACAGAAAGTTCCTAGTTATGCCTCTCTCATAAACTAGTTCATTGATTAACAAGATGATCACGGTTTCCTGATCATAGACATTGGATGTTGTTAATAATGAGATCACAACATTAGTGTAATGGTGTGATGAACATTCATCCGAAGTATAGCATTACAATCAAATTCATTGAGTTTATATTGCTATAAACAAACTACGAAGTATTCCTAATCCTTAGACCATGAGATCATGCTAATCACTAACACCGGAAGAGTTTCTTGTTGACATCAAACGTCACTCCGTAACTGGGTGATTATAAAGATGGCTTCAAAGCTACTAAAGTGTTATGTTTAGAATCATGGATCAAGAGTGGAATTTGTTCATCCCGATGACGGATAGATATGCTCTGGGCCCTCTCGGTGATATCACATTGGTTAGCTTGCAAGCAAGTGATTTGATCACTAGAATGTTATATCAGGAGCGAGAAAAGAGTGCATGTTAATGCGAGATCAAACTAGGTATGGAGATACCGATGATCGAATCTCGTACATGTAATATATCGTGAAACAAAGGGATTAAGATACAAGCATAAAAGGTTCAAGCGATCACAGGAAAAGTCATCGTTGAATGTGTGAGTCGATGGATCTCCGTGTCCCACTCGATTATTGATGGGAAGGGTCTCGATCATGTCCGCATTATTCACGAACCATAGGGTGACACTTAAGGGACACGGCATCCAGTTGGAGCAAATGTTTCATGCCGAAAGAATAAACAAGCGCAGGAATTTATTTCACTAGATACCGAAACAGGTTTCCGGGTGAAATTGCATAAAGTGGTTATGCAGGTGAAATGGAATTCTAGCAAGGGGTTATTTGTGAATGTTTGTCATTAAAGTAATTGACAAAATTCTGAATAAAATAAAAGAGTTTTATTTAATGAGAGTTTGCATTAAATTTGGTGGAAATTTAATGGGAATTTGAGTGGACTTTTGAGTGGAGGGAATTTAAAGGAATTTTGTGAGTGGAGTGTCCACCCACATGAAGAGGGGAGGGCAAGGAGGAATCCCCCATGTGCCGGCCACCCCCTTGGGGTTCCCCCCTCCTCCTATAAAAGGAGCCCCCCTCCTCACTTGTCTCTCACAGCTCGTCGTGAAGGATCTCTCTCCCCCTCTAGAATTTATCCTCCATGGTCTCGGACTAGCGAGATACATATTCCCGGTGGCTATTCGGCAAGAAAGGGTTGTGCTTCCGCTGCATCGCTAGAGCGAGGAGGCGGAGGTTGCCCGGTTTCTTGTACGTGTGTGCGAGCACGGATGCGCTGCTGCTTTGCGGCGCTAGGACTTCCTCTCGATCTTGAGATCGGCAAGAGATCGTCTACATCAACCACGAGTTGAACTCGTTAAGCTTTGTCGGTCTTCAAGGGTATGTTCTCTATGGATATACATCCGCCCGTTGTTTGTATCTAGTAGATAGATCTTGGTACATAGTTCCCATCGTAGGAAAATTTATGTTTTCTATGTTGCGAACCCTACAAAATTTATTTTGAATTTTCTGGGATTTTTCGGGATACTTTATTTTTGGCCAATTTTCAGGGTATGAAAATTGATTTTCTCGCAGAAACAATTTTTTCAGAAGAAGCAAAAGCAAACCAAAAGCCAAACTACAAGAGATCTAAGAAACTCAAACAAACAAACAACTAGCAAAGACTAGGAAGGAGAAAAGTAAAATAAAGCAAGAATAACCATAGTGGAAACATTATTTTGTTCATTAAAATCCTTTTGTAAACAAGGTTGATCAAGTATTGTTACCAAAACAATCTTATATGAAACAAAATTTTGCATTCCACAAAATGATTATGTAACATCATACTTGATAGCAATGGTCCCGATCATAATAGTTTCAAAATTTTCTTGTGGAATGGGACAATATATTTCTCCAACCTTGATGCTCTCAATATTTTCAATGGAATTCAGGCAGTAGCTCTTAGCAACCTTCTCGGGGAAATAGATAGTGTGCTCTTTGTCATTAATATTGAATGTTACTTTCCCTTGATTACAATTGATGACAACACCTGCAGTATTAAGAAAAGGTCTCCCAAGAATAATAGACATATTATCATCTTCAGGCATTTCAAGCACAACAAAATCAGTTAAAACCATGCAATTATGAGAAACTTGAACAGGAACATACTCACATATACCAACAGGAATAGTAGTTGACTTATCAGCCATTTGCAAAGATATATCAGTTGGTATCAAATTTTCTAGCTAGGGTCTCTTGTAGAGAGAAAAAGGCATAACACTAACTCCAGCTCCCAAATCACATAAAGCAGTTCTAACATAATTATTCTTAATGGAGCAAGGAATAGTTGGTATACCTGGATCACCAAGTTTCTTTGGAACCTTACCATTGAAGGAGTAATTAGCAAGCAAACTAGAAATCTCCTCATTAGGAATCTTCCTTTTATTAGAGACAATATCCTTCATATACTTTGAATAAGGAGGCAACTTAATAGCATTAGTCAAAGGAATTTGCAAGAATAAAGGCTTCATCCACTCACAAAACTTGTTGTAGTGTTCTTCCTCCTTTGACTTGTGTTTCTTACCTGAAAAAGGCATAGGTTTCTACACCCAAGGTTCTCTCTCTTTACCATGTTTATTAGCAATAAAATCCTCCTTTGTGTACCTAGTGTTCTTAGTGTGCTTCTCAGGTTCTTCCTCAACTTCCTCCTTATCAGGAGCATCATTTTTATCATTACCACTCTCAATTTCAGCATCAGAGACGGATATACTATTAGGATCTACAGCAAGTTCAAGTGGTTCCTCAACTACTTTATGTTTCTTTTTCTTACTCTTACGAGGACTACCACTACTCTCACCTTGTTGAGAATCCTGCTCAATTATTTTAGGGTGTCCTTCAGGATATAAAGGATCTTGAGTAGCTATACCACTCCTAGTTATAATTCCATAAGCATGTTTATCTCTTGAGGTATTAACTAGCATATTCTTTTGTACCTTAGCAAGTTGATCAAGTTGAGTTTGAACCATTTGAAAGTGTTTATAAAGCATTTTAATGTCATTATAAGTTCTTTCCACAATATCGTTCAACTCATTGATAGCTCTAGAGTTTTCAAATAAATGATTCCGAACTTGTTTATTAAAATGAACTTGTTTAACAATAAAAATGTCAAGTTCCTCTAAGCATTGATCAGGACGCTTACCATAAGGAATATCACCTTCATCGAAGTGTTGGAGAGAGTGTACCTCAATAGTAGATGAATGGGGAATTGGCTTACATAATTCTTCTATAGGAGGTAGATTCTTCACATCTTCAGCTCTGATACCTTTTCTCCTTTAGACACCTCTTAGCTTCCTTCACCACTTCATCATTTAATGCAATAACTCCCCTCTTCTTTGTTTTTGGTGTTGGAACTGGTTCAGGCATAACTGGTTCAGGAGTAATAGGCTCAGGTGTATTCAGCTCATTTGAAGAGCAATCATCATAATTCTTGCTTATTTTAGCCATTAATTCTTCAACATTTGTAGGAGTCCTTTTCCTGAAAACACAATCAGCAAAGCTATCTAGGTAGGTCCTAGAATCATCAGTTAGTCCATTATAATAAATATCAAGAAGCTCATTCTTAGGTAATGGACATCCAGGATGTGCATGAATCAAGGCGCAGAACCTTGTCCATGACTCAGGCAATTTCTCTTCTTCTCCCTGTTTAAAATCAAAAATGTCTCTGCAAAGCAGCATGTCTAGCACTGGGAGGAAAATATTGTAGGGGTTCGTAGCATGGAAAACAAAAATTTTCTACCGCATACAAACAAACAAGCCAAGATCTATCTACTAGATTGTAGCAACGAGTCGATGGAATAACTTACCCTCGAAGATTCCAAAGTGTTTAACGAGAGCGGATTCTGGTGGGTGATGTAGTTGTACTCTTGCCGATCTCAAGATCGTGTAGACGATCCTTCCAAGCTGCGTTCGGCAGCTTCATGATCGGTCACACGTTTGGTACTCTACGAAGACCTTCCTCTCCCTTGTTCCAGCAGGCAGCGGAGGTTGTAGCACTCTCCTCGTGATTTCGGCAGCACGACGGCATGGTACCGAAAGTAGAGGGGAGATCTCGCAGGGCTTCTCCTTAAGCCAGAGCGAGTATGGTGGACTATGAGAGAGCCTCGGTGATCTAGGGTTTAGACACACCAAGTATATGGAGCTAGGCCGGTGGCTAGGGCAAGGGGATTGCCCCAAGTCGGCGGCTAGGGTTTGCCCTAGGGCAGCGGCGGCTGCAGGAGGGCCGACGACTAGGGCTAGGGTTTTGGGTGGTGGAGTTGTGTGCTTGGAGGGGCAGCCCTGCCCCTCCTTATATAGGTGGAGGCTGGCCTGGGGAGGAGCCCTCCAACTCAAGGCTGAGGCGGGTGGAGGGAGAGGAACTCCTCCCCAAGTAGGTTTCCTACTCTCCCTCCACCAAGCAAAATAGCCGTTTGACTTTTCAAATTGGCGTTTGACTTTTCAAACTAGGATTTGATTTATCCCTTTATTTTGCTCAGCGATAACACCTAGTACATGATGCAACCATTCCAACTTGTTATGACACATTCATGTACCCTTCCTTCCGAGTGCGGACATTACGAACCTTCTAGAACATTCGATGAAAACACCGGAACCATTCTACAACCCCGAAACAGGACTTTCCTTATATGAATCTTATTCTCCGGACCATTTCGGATCTCCTCGTGATATCCCGGATCCCATCCGAGAATCCGAACAACATTCGGTCTCTTACTCATCATTCCATAACTACTAAACAACGTCGAATCCTTAAGTGTGTCTCCCTACGGTTCGTGAATTATGCGGACATGATCGAGACACTTCTCCGAACAATAACCAATAGAGGAATATGGAAATTCATATGGCTCCCTCATATTTCTATGATTACTTTGTGATCGAATGAACCACTTACATACGATACTAATTTCCCTATCTCACGATAGTTTACTCATCCGAGGTTTTGATCGTCGGTATCTTTGCATACCTAGTTCCACCTCGTTACCGATAAGTACTCTTTTCTCGTTCCCATTATATGTGATCCCTTGTGATCCAGTCACATGCTTGCAAGCTAATTGGATGACATTCCACCGAGAGGGCCCAGAGTATATCTATCTGTCATATGGATGGACAAATCCCACTCTTGATCCATGTGTCTCAACCAATACTTTCCGAACACTCAATGCCACCTTTATAGCCACCAAGTTACGGTGTGGTGTTTGATGTCATCAAAGCATCCTTCCGGTGATGGTGATAAGAATGACGATCTCATGGTCGAAGGAATTAGGTTACTATGTATCAGAAATCATATAGCAAGTGAACTATTAAAATGACTTGATCTTTATGCTACGCTTATCTATAGGAGTATGTCCATCATATCATTCTCCTAATGATATGATCTTGTTGTTAATAACATCTCAATGTTCATGATAGGGAAACCACAATCATTTATTAACCAACAAGCTAGTATTATGAAGAGGCTTTACTAGGGACTCTAATTTAAGTTTACAAATCACACAAGTATTAATATTTCCTTGTTAATACTATTATAGCATGAATGTAAACATTTATCATAAACACAAAGATATAATAATAACTATATTTATTATTGCCTATAGGGCATATCTCCAACAGTCTCCCACTTGCACTAGAGTCAACTAATCTAGATTACATGGTAATATACCAAACACCCATGGCAGTTTGTTGTTGGTCATGTTTTGCCCTCGGGAGAGGTTTAGTCAACGGATCCGCCACATTCAGATCTGTGTGTACTTTGCAAATCTTTATGTCCCCATCTTGGACATGTTCTCGAATAGCACGAAAACGTAGCTTGATGTGCTTCAGCTTCTTGTGTGACCTTGGTTTTTGCGCATTGGCTATGGCGCCCATGTTATCACAGTAGATAGACATTGTTCCAGCGCACTAGGAACCACACCGAGCTCTGTAATGAACTCTTTCATCCATAAAGCTTCTTGTGAAGCCTCCGAAGCAGCCATGTATTCCGATTCAGTTGAAGATCTCGCCACAACGCTTTGCTTTGCACTCCTCCAGCTAACTGCTGCACCATTCAAAGTAAATATGTATCCAGATTGTGATTTAGAATCATCTGGATCGGTGTTCCAACTAGCATCGGTGTAACCATTAACGAGCTGTTCATCACCTCCATAAGAAAGAACCATATCCTTAGTTCTTCTCAAGTACTTAAGGATGTTTTTGACCGCTGTCCAATTATCCACTCCTGGATCACTTTGATATCTGCTAGTCAAACTAACAGCATATGCAATGTCGGGTCTAGTACATAGCATGGCATACATTAGAGATCCTATGGCTGAGGCATAGGGAGTCTTACTCATCCTTTCTCTATCTTCTGCCGTTGTTGGACTTTGAGTTTTACTCAACGTCGTATTTGGCAACATGGGCAAGAACCCTTTATTGCTATCTTCCATTCCAAAACTCTTTAGAACTTTGTCCAAATATGTACTTTGTGACAATGATATTAGACGTCTCGATCTATCTCTATAAATCTTTATGCCCAATATGTAAGCTGCTTCGCCAAGATCTTTCATTGAAAAACTATTATTCAAATATTCATTGACACTATTAAGAAGGTCTACATCATTCCCAATCAACAATATGTCATCTACATATAGTATTAAGAATGCTACAGAGCTCCCACTCACTTACTTGTAAATACAAGCTTCTCCATAAGTTTGTATAAAACCAAAACTTTTGGTTACCTTATCAAAACGTTGATTCCAACTTCGGGATGCTTGCTTCAATCCATAAATGTACCGTTGAAGTTTGCATACCTTGTTAGCATCCTTAGGATCTACAAAACCTTTGGGTTGCATCATATACAACTCTTCATCAATGTCTCCATTGAGGAACGCCGTTTTGACATCCATCTGCCATATCTCATAATCATAATATGCAGCGATTGCTAACATAATCCTCACAGACTTTAGCTTTGCTACAGGTGAGAAAGTCTCATCGTAGTCAACTCCTTGAATTTGTCGAAACCCTTTTGCGACAAGTCGAGCTTTATAGACAGTAACATTACCATCAGCATCTTTTTTCTTCTTGAAAATCTATTTGTTCTCGACATCCTTCCGGCCATCTGGTAAGTCCACCAAAGTCCATACTTGGTTTTCGTACATGGATCCAATCTCGGATTTCATGGCTTCTTGCCATTTATTGGAATCTGGGCTCATCATTGCTTCCTCATATGTCGCAGGGTCATCGGTGTTGTCCACCAACATGACACTCATAACGGGATCATACCAATCATGAGTGGTACGAGTTCTCGTTGACCTGCGAGGCTCTGTAACTTCTGGCAAGTTCCATGATCTTCATCATTAGCTTCCTCTCTTATTGGTGCAGCACCACAGAACTTCTTCCGGTCTTGCGCTACTCGCAATTTCGAGAGAAGGTTCGACAACCTCGTCGAGTTCTACTTTCCTTCAGTCACTTCTTTCAAGAGAAATTCTTTCTCTAGAAAGGATCCATTCTTAACAGAAGATTTTGCCTTAGGATCTATGATAGAAGGTATACCCAATAGTTTCCTTTGGATATCCTATGAAGACATTTTTCCGCTTTGGGTTCAAGCTTGTCCTGTAACTTCTTTACATAGGCTTCGCAACCCCAAACTTTAAGGAACGACAATTTAGGTTTCTTCGCAAACCATAATTCATACGGTGTCGTTTCAAGATTTAGATGGTGCCCTATTTAAAGTGAATGCATTTGTTTTCTAACGATAACCCAAAATGATAGCGGTAAATCTGTAAGTGACATCATAGAACGAACCATATCTAAGAGAGTTCGATTACGACGTTCAGACACACCATTACGCTGTGGTGTTCCCGGCAGTGTCAATTGTGAAAGTATTCTTCATTTCTTCAAATGCTCGCCAAACTCGTAACTTAGATATTCACCTCCATGATCAGAACGTAGAAATGTAATCTTCTTGTTACGTTGATTCTCAACCTCACTTTGAAATTCCTTAAACTTCTCGAAAGTTTCGGACTTATGTTTCATGAAATAGATATACCCATATCTACTCAAGTCATCCGTGAAGGTAAGAACATAACGATAACCATCAGCGATGCTACACTCATTGGACCACACATCGGTATGTATGATTTCCAATAAGTCCGTAGCTCGCTCCATCATACCGAGAAAATGGAGTCTTAGTCATGTTACCCATCATACATGCTTCATCTTTCAAGTGATTCAAATCAAGTGATTCAAGAAGTCCATCGAATGGAGTTTCTTCATCGCTTCACTCAATGTGACCAAGGCAGCGATTGCCACATATAGGTCGAGTTATCTCTCGATTTCAAATGTTTATCTTCAATGTTATTAATATGTGTATTTCCACTATCGAGATTCAATAAGAATAGACCATCTATCAAACGTTCATGTGCATAAAACATATTACTCATATAAACTGAACAACCATTATTCTTGGACTTAAACAAGTAACCGTCTCGCAATAAACAAGATCCCGACATAATGTTCATGCTTAACGCAGGCACCAAATAACAATTATTTAAGTATAAAACTAATCCCGATGGTAGATGAAGAGGTAGCGTGCCGACCGCGATCACATCAACCTTTGATCCATTTCCCACGCGCATCGTTACCTTGTTGTTCGCTAGCTTCATTTATTACGTACTGTTTGAGTTACAAATATGAGCAAGAACCAAGATCAAATACCCAGGCACTACTACGAGTACTAGTGAGATACACATCAATAACATGTATATCGGATATACCTTTCTTCTTGATGTTGCCGTTCTTCAAATCCACCAAGTACTTTGGGCAATTCCGCTTCCAGTGACCTTCTCCCTTGCAGTAAAAGCACTCTGTATCAGGCTTAGGTCCAGCCTTGGTCTTCTTCGTCGGTGCGGTAACTTTCTTACCACCCTTCACTACTAGGAAAACGGCTATAGGTAATCAACACATCCGTGGCTCACATGGTTGAAGTGCCCCACGGCTAAAACAGGCGTGGCTCACCAGTGGGCAGTGCCCTACTAGTAACTAGAACAACCGTGGCGCACATGACTATAGTGCGCCACAGATGTGTGTGTGGGCCAGGGGCCTGTTGGCACGCCAAACATCATGGCGCACTACGGTCATGTGCGCCACGGTTGTTAGTCTCATCTGGCGCACATGGGGGTGCGCTCGCCTAAGCGCATGCTCCCTTCGCTGAAACGGCCACACTTACATGGCGCCCTCGGCCTAGGCGCCACAGGAGTAACATCTGTGGCGCACATGGCCCGGCGCCACAGTTGTTTACTCCTCGTGGCACTATTGCAGCGCCACGGATGTCGATTTTTAGGACAGCACTTTATGTGCACATGTGTGACCACACATCACCACCCCACACTTCACTTTCCCTTCTTCTTCCTCCTTAGATCTAGTCGGGATCTTCTCCTTCCCACCTCAATTTCTCCACCCATTCACCATTTTTAGCATGTAAAACTTGCTTTGGATGTTACATAAGTAATAGAGGAGGTCTCGGTATCTCATCTCCTTCTCCGGTCGACGCTGCACCTCTCCTTTCCATCTTTCTCGCGATCGGTCTCTCATCTCGGTAAGTTGTCCATGTAAGGATGTGTTCATGTGTATATGGATGATGCATGTGCTCATATGTATGTAGATGATCGATGCTCATGATGTGTGTATGTGTGTATGTGTGGAGAGGATCGATGGTCATATGTGTGTGTATATGGAGAGTATCGATGATGCTCATGCATGTGTGTATGGAGAGGATAATGATATGTTCATGTGTGTATGGATCGGTCTCTCTCTCTCTTGTGTTTGTATGTGAACAAGTTGCCATTTGTTTTGCCAAAATGTTGATTCATTTCCATTTTGGCAAGACTTTAACATTCATAAAGGTCCTAATTTTAGGATAGGTCATGCGAAATTTTCTATCGACCATTGCATGCATGCATTCATTATGTGGTTCTAATAGACTTCAAAATTGTACCGTGTACATCGTGCGAGCAAAATGGTCCATAATGAGCGAAGGCATTGTGGCAAGATTTTTGAAATGTGCGACGGCCGACATGATACGAAATAACAAGGCGGATATAAGATGTTCGTGTAGAAGATGCAAACTCAATGGGTGATCGACCCAGTTCGGAATCTGCAGCGCACTGCTCGCCCGCCATGGTTTCATGGATAGATACACTCGTTGGATAAGCGATGGCGTAGATGATGGAGACGGTGAAGAAGGTGGCCAACATGGCGATGATCATCATCACGGCGAGAATGGGCGAGATGATGAAGAGTCTCTGGAGATGGTGAAGGTGCGAAGCGGCGGGATGATGATGATCTAGATCTTGGGAGGAGCGTGACGATGGAACAACGTCGGTGCGGGACCCTTATGTGCAAGCTGCTTCTCAAGCGCATTTAGTAACGCCAGGCTGCCGCTAGAGAAAGCCAAGCTTGCAACTTGAGAAAGCGGTTACTCCATTGTATGAAGGATGCAGCCGATGATACCCGGTTGAATGTAACGCTCAAGGCTATGGAGATGAAGGCAAAGCACAAATTGAGCGCAAGCTTCGACGATATGATGGCATTACACGATCGTCTCCGGAGGGGAACACATGTCCAACTAGTATCGAGGATGCCAAGAAAATCGTCGTCCTCTCGATCTACCGCACGTTAGATATCACGTATGCATCAACGATTGCATCATTTATCGGCGAGGGCGGAGAAAACCACATGTCCGGTGCGGCGTGAGTCGATACAAGAAAGGAAGAAAGCACCTCGAAAAGTGGTATGGTACTTTCCTATCACCCCTAAATGCGGCGCTATTTCGCGGACCCTAAGAGCGAAGCTCATGCGATGGCATGCGGAAAGGAAGAAGCCGAGATGATGATGACCCGAAAAGGATGAGCCGACGCACCCTTGGATGCTAGCCGGTGGAAAGCATTGGACCTCGAATTCCCAATTGGTGGAGATTCGAGGAACATCGGGCTTGGTGCGAGCACCGATGGACTCAATCCGTTCGGTGAGCAGGCGACGCACAGACTGTGTTTGTATGGATGTACAACCTCCTCCATGGTTGTGCATGAAGAAGAAGTACATACAAATGAGTATGCTAATTCAAGGGCGAAACAACTGGTACCGACATCAATGTATCTCGGGCTGTTGAAAGAGGAGCTAGCCACGTTATGGGAATGGAGCCAATACTTACGACGCCGCACAAGATTATTTCACTATGAGAGCGTTGGTCACTACGGTGCAAGACTATCCAGGTTGCGGGTATATCTCGGGGCAGGTTATCCAAGGATTCTACGCATGCGTTAGGTGCATGGATAACACAAGCTATCTCCAACTAGAGAAAGATCCAGGGTCATCGAAAACCGTGTTCATGGCGCACCGGAGGTGGCTCGGCAAGAATGATCCATGGAGAAAACGTGGAGACCTGTTCGATAGCAAATCAGAGACCCGAGGAATCCCAGAGCGTAGGAGCAGCGAAGAAGTGGAAGAGTTGCTGAAAAACTGGAAAGATTGTCCTAAGCCTGGAAAGAAGCGAAAGAGGCAAATCCAAGGCCGCTGGTGCAAACGTGGCCGCGAAAAATGAACCGTGGGTACTGGCTACCAAAGTGGACCAATGTTTTTTCATTACCGACCCGACAAAGCCTAGCCGTGTTGTCGTGAGGAGAGGAAAAAGAAACATCATCGGAATGGATGGAGTCGCCAACGAGCAAGACTTGACCCGGCGATCAAAGATTGAAGATGACGGCGACTACGATGACAACATACATCACAAGAAGAAAAGGACAACCCTACCCAAAAAAGGTAGCCGTTCGAAGAAGAAACATTAAAGTCTTGGGGCTAAATTATTCAACCGCGACAAAGAAGGGAAAAAGATTGTAAAACGCTAGCTCAAAAAATATTGTAACGCGTGGTCAAAAAAAGATTGTAATATTCATGAACAAAGTATTTTGTTTAAAATATTGTAAACGCGTGGTCAAAAAGATTGTAATATTGTAAACGCTTAGCCCAACCGGTTCATCTCAAAAATATTCAAAAATCAATACACTTCTTATGTCTAAATTCCAAATTAATATTCAAAAATATAAGTTAATTCATTTTAAAGGTTACATTAATTATTTTTAGAAATAGAAAATGGTTTTGGATTATTTATTAAAATCCATACACTTCTTATGTTTAAAGTTTTCTAAATTCCAAATTGATATTAAAAAATATAAGTTAATGCTGTTTGAATTGTAAATGGTTCATATTTTAAATGGTTACATTAATTGTTTTTTAAAACAGAAAATGGTTTTGAATTATTTATTCAAATCCAAACACTTTTTATGTTTAAAGTTTTTCTAAATTCCAAATTAATATGCAAAAATATAAGTTAATTAATTTTAAATGGTTACATTAATTATTTTTTAGAAATAGAAAATGGTTTTGGATTATTTATTCAAATCCATACACTTCTTATGTTTAAAGTTTTTCTAAATTCCAAATTAATATTTAAAAAATATAAGTTATTTCATTATTAATTTTAAATGGTTCGTAGTTTAAATGGTTACATTAATTATTTTTCAAAACAGAAAATGGTTTCGAATTAGTTATTCAAATCCAAACACTTTTTATGTTTAAAGTTTTTCTAAATTCCAAAGTAATTATCATTTAAAAAACATTACAAATTTAAACCCCGAAATAAAAATAAGGCGGAAACAGAGAGAAAATAACTGAAAAAATTTGAAATCAGGGGAATACGTCCCGGTTGGAGCCACCAACCGGACGAAGAGCTTCAAGGCCTTAATTTCTTGAAAATTGGACTATAGGTCGGTTGGTGGCTCCAATCGACGTATGATTTTTAGTCCGGTTGGAGCCACCGGGACTAAAGGCCCTTTAGTTATAACAGCGTGCCTCCTCTTCTTCCCGCCCCTCACTTCTCATCCCCATCTCTCCATCTCTCATTAATCGAGCACGATCCGCGCCGCTCTCGATCCGCCGCCCGCTGGTCGAGGAGGAGGGCTCCCAGCGTCTCGGAGGAGGCCCGTCTCGGGAGGAGGCCCGTCTCGGGAGGAGGCCCGTGTCAGGAGGGCAGCCAGCGTCTCGGAGGTGGAGGCCGCGTCGTCGCACTCAAGTGGATTCGCCCGTAAATCCGCCCGTCGGTGGCGTCGCCTCTCCTCTCTCCCTCTCTCTCCCCTCTCTCTGCAGGCCATGGTTAGGGTTCAGTAGGTCTCTCCCCAAATTTGAGATAAAACTCTAGAATTTTACTGAAGAAGATGCAGAAACTGGCGAACGAATTAGACCAAGACTTAGGCAGATAACTTTAGGAGTCATTTTTCTTGATTTTATTTGATAGAAATATTAATGTGTGGGTACATAGGGTTTGTCATATTTTAGGTTATCTTGAAAAATTGAGAATTGAAGATAAGGTTTGTCATATTTTACACTGACACTTCTCTTTTTCTGATGAAATAAATTTAACAATTCATAGAACATTGGTTACTTACCTGATTTGAAGGCACTACTTTGTTTATGTTCGAACTTAATTTCCTTGGTTTATGAAATCTGAAAATTTTATATATGAATGCCGTACAGTTTAGGCACTAATGTTGTTTGAGTACCTTTTGGTTAGATGGTAACTTCTTTCTTTGGACTTAAAATCTATTAGCAAGTTAGAAATATCGCTTTACATTTTGCATTATTTGAGTGGCCAAGGAATAGATAGATGGATCCAGGATGGAATGCCAAATTTAAGGACCTTTTTCTTTTATGTTTCCTTTTATTCATAATCTCTGTCATTGCCCAACAAGTGTGCCTTTTAGTGTTACGTAATAATATATTCACAAAACATTCGAACATAGTGCCATTTTATTCGTGAAGTTTGGTAGCGAGGTGTTATACGTGGTTTGGTCCTTATGGAAAACCAGGAATGGAACTTGTTCTTTTGAATGCAGTTCTTGTATGAAATGATTCCGATTTTTGCGGAATGTTGATTAACTTCCGTTTCGGTAAATCGGGCACTCTAGTTTAAGAAAATTAGCAAAGGTCATGCCGGATTTTTCCGTGCATTTAACCAATTATTTGTTTTTATTAGTGCAAAGATGTGTGACAACGACGAGGCTGGATGTTCTAAGCGCATCAGCGAAGGAGAACTCAGACCTCGAATAAACAATTGACATTCGGGAGGCGGCCCGGCGTCTAGAAGACGATGAAGAATACCATCCTTGAGAGCGAGGATGATGAGATGGAAGACGCGGAGGAAGAAGCCGAAGGGCGGACGATGAAACCACGATGGCGGCGAGGGCACGAGGAGTGGTAGCAACCCTCCTAAGAAGAAGAAGCCGAAGGACGGCCGAACACGGTCGGCAGTCGGGAGGAAATGCAAGTGAGCCCATCGGGGGTTCCTTTGGAGCCCGCCCTTGTCGTCAAAGTGCGGTGGGCAAGTGGCGGCGATCACCGGACAACCATCTCGATCAACACCGAGAATCTCCGACATAAAGATAATGGCCACTTGCACTCCTCTTCGAGAAGTCGCACGCAAGATACAAGTTCCCGCTAAGTATCGAACACAAATTATCATGGGAACGGTAAACAAATCCGCCTCACAAAGATGAGCACCGCCACAGCTTTGGAGAACCCGGATAAAGAAGAAGATCTATAAAGAAGGCAAAAGTCTCGAGGAGATCCGGAAGATTGACCCGAGATCACCGAAGATCAGTTCGGGAGTTCAAGGAGAGGTGTGAATCCGAAAGAGCCACGCCAATAGTAATCGGGAAAGGCGCTGCAGCGATGAATATAGGTCATCACCATCTCGGATCTGGTGGATCTGAATCGCGGAGGCCAAATGGAATAAGGAGGACGAAGAGTATAGATCCAAGGGATAGAAAACCCTTTGCTAAATTCGAACCGGCAGGTTCGAAACTTCATCAGGCCCGTTACCATGTGGACCCAAAACCAAACAACTCACCGGATCCTGCGGTGAAGGAATTCGAGAAATTGTGGTAAGTATAATCTAATTACGTGATCAACACGATTGCAATCTAATCGATGATCTAAATGATTCACTTACTTCTTCCGCGGAGGAGGAAATTGTTGCTAGTCATGGATCCTGTGGTTCCTCATCCTGGTCGACGGCGCCACCGTGGGATAACCCTTTTAACAGGCGATGAACCGGGCCAAGAAAATAGAGCGATTCTGAAGAAGCCGTCGGTTGGCCGTCTGCCGCCTCGGGTAAGAATTGGGTGGATCATTTTGGTCCACCGCCGAGGACGCATGTGGCGCCGGAAGGAGCGAGGAGGAAAACAGAGGTTCAAGAACTTAAGGCACAAGTGGCGCGGATCCCGCAGATCGTCCAAGACAACCCGGCAATCACCCTACGTCCTTCCGCCTACCTTGGTGGAGTCAATAGCGAACGGAGTGCGGGTGGTCGAGTAGGGCCGTGCCCGATTCCAAGCATGGTCGTGACCACTCGAACAACGGCGGCGACGAATCAGCGAACTACGTGTTCGTGACTCCGCCAGCACCGCTGGCGCCGCAAGTGTTGGTGACTTCCCTGCCATCACCGCGGCGCGGAGTACATGTTGGTGCCCCCGCCATCGTCGGCGGCACCCGAGCTCAAGCACCCGTCGGTGGGAGAATACACGGCGGCGACCGCGCCATCAAGCAGCCCTTCCGTCTCTTGCACGCCTGCCGTATGCGGTGCGTCGACATTAGCCGATCTCGACGCCATCACGGTAAACAAATTTCTTTAATTACCGCCTTTCATGCCATCTATATATTACTCTTGTGGCATCTCGCTCTGACGACGCCGTACATGTTTTCCGCAGACGGATGTTTCTTGCACTCTTATGCTACGTGAACAACGTGAGGGATGTTGCCAAGGGTACCATCGTTCAACCCTTGCAGCGACGTTCCACTCAAAGCCGATGCGGATAGCGTGCAGGTTAAAATTAGTCGGTGCTAAGGGCTGCGACGACTGGAACCTCCCATTCAACCCCTGAGGCGGATGAAGAAGAGCCGTATGTCCTCGGTTGCTTCGGCTTGTTCTTGCTATGGCCAAAGAGCATGATCCGTTTGGGGACAGCGGGGGCCATCACGCCACAGACAGCAGCACCTCTTGTCGTGCCAGCGACAAGCGGTGGCAAGCCCCCCTTACCGCCCTCGCCGTCACCTCCACGCGATGGGTCGGATGATCATGTTGATGATATGCACATGGCGCAGATCCGCCGTATACTTCAAGACTGGAATGATCACTTCTTCACTCGGTTTGGCAACGAAGAAGACCTAGCTGGTGGCCCCACGTAAAAGCCAATATCACCAAGCGTCTGTTTGGTTCTCGAGACGCCTCAGCTTGCGCCTTCTGAGCGGTGATACAACCAACCGGCCCTTTATTCTAAGACCTGACACACTACATAGGGCGGCCGGTGCTCAGATTGCGGTGCCTGCCCGCTCTCCAAAAGGAAAAAAGGGCAGGAAAAGAAAATCTAGCAGCTCGAGCCAGCCGGTGGCGTCAACAACTGCGAATCCGATCAGGTTTCGGGACGGGCCACCAAGACCCGAGGGTATTATGTGGAGGATTCATGTGGCGGGTGAGCCCATGCTACCTAAGAATTTGCGGAAGCTCGCCAGTTCGGAATTGCAGAGTGTGCATGACGGCGTGCTGACGATAGAGAGACGCCTTCTATCGGAGAAAGATCCCTCGCACCCGGTATTCGTGGTTAAGGTGCCACCAGGCTTGGGCTTCGTCGACATCGCCTCATGGATCTGTTCTTCCTGCGGTTCGAGGACATCTTCAATATGTTCCACCTATACCCGCGCACTATACCATGGTCCGTCTCTTTTCTCTCACCGCCATGCAGATCATTAGAGAGAACACACCGCATCGCTATAGTGGACCCCTACTACATGCGTGACGGCTGCTTGGGTTCCCCGAACGACGGCGTATCGTGGCCTCGTACCTAAAAAGAATCCTCGTGGCGAACAAGACAAAGGAATACATTCTCGTGCCCTTACTTTCTCGAGTAAGTCGTTATTCACCGCCACCGTCGATTGGCTTTATTAGATCATCATCATTCTTTTTCAACACATTCCATTTGAATTTTTTTGCAGAGATGAACACTTGCGCTCATCTCCTTATCGCCAAGCATTCCCACGCCACGTATTTCGACTCGGGAGTCTAGAAAAGAAGAAAAACTACGACAAGATCAAGGAAGTTCGGATGATGCTCTCACCGGCTTTGCCTCGACGGAAGGCACCAGCTTCGTGCGTAAGAAGGTCAAGTTCGCAGCACGTCTTCAACCACGTAACAGTTCCCTGCGTGAAAGCCGGAAAAGCGATGAAGGAAGCCTACTACGCACTCCATCACATGAGGCGTTCCTACTTGACCAGCGAATTCTCTGTTGCGGATCATCTCAAGCAGTGGGCGAAGCAAAGGCCAAGATCAATGATTCGGATATTAGACAAGAGATGTATCGCATCCAACAACAGTTTGGGGCAATCATCTTTCGTGATGTCATGACTTCGGGGGGGATCTTCTACGGAGGAAATATCCCGAATAACCGTGACATAGAAGATCGCCTAGAGATGCAGGGTGACTATAGGAAGTTCATGACGGCGGGCGTCCTCCCGTTCCCTAAGCCGAGCCAGAAGGCTTGATGTTGGTCTAGTTGTAGTTGCAAACTATAGATGACCTTTGTGTGTGTGTGGACGACAAGTGTACTTATCTTATTAGGTTTATGAATCACCGCTTACTTATTTTGCTTATTATTATTATATATCAATCAATGCTTGGTTTTTTTGCTTACTCTTTGGTTTTTTTGCTTACTCTTTGGTTCTCGGACGACAAGTGTGAGTTATTTTTGTCTTTTTCGAGAATATGCCGATGATTGAAATGTCGTGTCACAATATATATGTGAATGTGCTATGACGGGATTGTTAGCCTTGTGATATGCACAAGTCCAGGAATTGTGCATCCTACTTGGCTAAAATCCGTCATAAGCAATTCCGTGTCCAACGACCTAGCTAGTTATATATGAGGCATGCTTTTCAATTATTTTGTCTTTTCGAGAATATGCCGATGATTGAAATGTCGTGGCACAATATATATGTGAATGTGCTATGACGGATTGTTAGCCTTGATATGCACAAGTCCAGAATTGTGCATCCTACTTGGTCAGTCCCGTCATAAGCAATTCTGTGTCCAACGACCTAGCTAGTTATATATGAGGCATGCTTTTCGAGTTATTTTTGTCTTTTCGAGAATATGCCGATGATTGAAATGTCGTGGCACAATATATATGTGAATGTGCTATGACGGGATTGTTAGCCTTGTGATATGCACAAGTCCAGAATTGTGCATCCTACTTGGCCGAGGTCCGTCATAAGCAATTCTGTGTCCAACGACCTAGCTAGTTATATATGAGGCATGCTTTTCGAGTTATTTTGTCTTTTCGAGAATATGCCGATGATTGAAATGTCGGCACAATATATATGTGAATGTGCTATGACGGGATTGTTAGCCTTGTGATATGCACAAGTCCGTGAATTGTGCATCCTACTTGGGCGAAAGTCCGTCATAAGCAATTCTGTGTCCAACGACCTAGCTAGTTATATATGAGGCATGCTTTTCGAGTTATTTTTGTCTTTTCGAGAATATGCCGATGATTGAAATGTGGCACAATATATATGTGAATGTGCTATGACGGGATTGTTAGCCTTGTGATATGCACAAGTCCAGAATTGTGCATCCTACTTGGTGACGGTCCCGTCATAAGCAATTCTTGTGTCCAACGACCTAGCTAGTTATATATGAGGCATGCTTTTCGAGTTATTTTGTCTTTTCGAGAATATGCCGATGATTGAAATGTCGTGGCACTATATATATGTGAATGTGCTATGACGGGATTGTTAGCCTTGTGATATGCACAAGTCCAGAATTATGCATCCTACTTGGCTAACGGTCCGTCATAAGCAATCTGTGTCCAACGACCTAACTAGTTATATATGAGGCATGCTTTTGAGTTATTTTTGTCTTTTTCGAGAATATGCCGATGATTGAAATGTCGTGGCACAATATATGTGAATGTGCTATGACGGATTGTTAGCCTTGTGATATGCACAAGTCCGTGTGTGCATCCTACTTGGCTCCGTCCATAAGCAATTCTGTGTCCAACGACCTAGCTAGTTATATATGAGGCATGCTTTTGAGTTATTTTTGTCTTTTCGAGAATATGCCGATGATTGAAATGTCGTGGCACAATATATATGTGAATGTGCTATGACGGATTATTGCCTTGTGATATGCACAAGTCCAGAATTGTGCATCCTACTTGGCTAACGGTCCCGTCATAAGCATATTCTGTGTCCAACGACCTAGCTAGTTATATATGAGGCATGCTTTTGAGTTTGCTCTTTTGATTTAAGAGTACTTTCTATAAGTGTATCTTCATATGCGACTTTAATTATACATGTTTTTTCAATCACCGGTTAGTTATTATTGTCAACTTGTAGATGGCGGTACGTCGTGTACAAGGGACGGGTTCCTGAGTCTCGATGATTGGGAAGACTGGAGACAGTGCACCATTTCAGCGGCAATAGCTACAAAGGGTACAACACTATGGCGGAGGCGGAAGATAGATACACGCTATCTAGCGGGAGTTAGGACAAGGAACCGGATGAAGACCTACACCTTCGTCGCGGCGGTGATCATACTTATCTTCTTTGGTTATTTATCCCGCGTTTGTGTCTAGCTAGCTAGTTTAGATGTCTAGGCGAGCTTCCGAGCTCTAACTTGTTCGATCGACACATGTATTCGCATGTCACCAACTACTACTTTGTAACATGATCAAAACAATGTAACTTGGACTATGTATTCATGTATGAGACTTATCTATATGTATTTGTTTCAATCTTGTTTTTCATATCGAGTATTTATATATATAATTGTATATCTTGTATTTGTGTGTGTATATCTGCTGTAATATTGTATATAATCTGTATTGCATATAATCTGGCTTGGAAATTAAAAAAAACAAAAAATACATCTGTGGCGCACATGTTCTACCTTCTGTGGCGCACTACACCTAAAGCGCACCATGGATGTTTAGTGGCGCACTGGGTAGTGCGCCACATAAGATCCAAGGGGTAGCGCACCACGCCAAACTTCTGTGGCGCACTAGGGGGTGCGCTACGCCTATCTCTACACAACCGTGGCGCACTAGGCAGTGCGCCACGGATGGGCCTTTTAGGTGCGCCACAGACGACCATTTTCCTAGTAGTGCTTCTTGAAGTGTCCCTTTTGCTTAGACTTGCCTTTCTTGAATTTGGTGGTCTTATTGACCATCAACACTTGGTGCTCTTTCTTGATCTCCACTTCTGCAGATTTTAACACGGAGAAGAGTTCTGGCAACTGCTTGTTCATGCTTTGCATATTGTAGTTCATCACAAAGTTCTTGTAACTTGGTGGTAGTGATTGGAGGACACGGTAAATCCCCAAAGCATTAGGAATCACTATACCCAAGCTTTGAAGTTTGTTTGCATGCCCAGACATCTTAAGCACATGCTCACTGACGGAGCTGCCATCTTCCATCTTGCAGTTAAAGAACTTTTCAGAAGCCTCATAGCTCTCAACTGCGCGTGAGTCTCAAAAATCAATTTGAGTTCAGGGACAATATCATGTGGGTCTGAATTCTCAAACCTTTTCTGAAGCTCCGATTATAAACCATACAAGATAGCACACTGAACTGTGGAGTACTGAGTCTTCCGAGCGAGGTAAACGTTCTTTACTTCATCGGTAGCATCAGCTGCAGGCGGGTCATCCAGCGGTGCACCCAGCACATAGGTCAAATTACCAGCATTGAGGACAATCCTCAAATTGCGGAACCAATCCGCGAAGTTTCTTCCATTGTTTTTCAACTTTTCTTTCTCTAGGAACGCACTAAAATTGATGGTAGGGCCGCCATTGATCTACAACATATTTGCAATAGTTTAGACTAAGTTTATGACAAATTGAGTTCTAATTAATAGTTAAATTAATCTAGGTGAACTCCCACTCAAAACAATATCCCTCACATTGTTTTAGTGATCACACGAACCAAATCCACCACATCAACACCGATCATCACGAGAGTTGATGTAGCTTCAATGGCGAACAATCGACATGTTCATCATATCTACTATATGATTCATGCTTTACCTTTCGGTGATCCGTGTTCCGAGACCATGTCTGTACATGCTAGGCTCGTCAAGATCACACCTTAGCTTCTGCATGAGAAAATCTGGCTTGCTCATGTTGTATACACTTGCAGAATCTAACACACTCGATCATCACGTGGTGCTTCGAAACAACAAGCTTTGGCAATGGTGCTCACTAAGGATGAACACTTTAAAACTTGAAATTTATGTGCATGAGGGATCATCTTATAATGCTACCGTCGTTAACTAAGCAATACAAGATGCATAAAGGATTAACATCACATGCAATTCATAATATGTGATATGATATGGCCTTTCTTCTTTGTGCTTCCGATCTCCATCTTCAAGCACGAACATGATCTCCATCATCACCGGCATTGCATCAAGGTCAATGACGAAGCTTCATGGTTGTCGTCCACCAGCTTCAACTATTACAACTACTTTGAATAGACACGCGGGTCTTAACAGAAATTAAAGACAACCATATGGCTCCTGTCGGTTGCCAACTTACAATAAGGAACATTGCATACATCAAATATAATCACAATCATGGCCATATCACAGCACACCCCTGCAAAACAAAGTTAGACGCCTCTAATTTCTTTGCATGTTTTACGTGGTTTGGGGCTTTCAATAAGTGTCGATCTAACTTACGAACAAGAACCACAACGTTGATGTTTGAACTATCAAGTGCCTGTTGTAAATTGGATCTATACTATAATGGGAGAGACATACACCCGCAAAGCCACTTATGCAATACAAGTTGCATGTTGAGCGTGGAGCAAGTCTCATGAACGATGTCATGTAAGGTTAGCCCGGGCCGCTTCATCCCATCATACCGCAAGATGAAAAGTACACAAGAAGAAATTGATAATAAAAGCACCACCGCCCACAATGACCATTGTGTTACCTTTCGTCTGGCAGATCTACATATAGACACGGCTCTGATACCACTGTAGGGGTTCGTAGCATGGAAAACAAAAATTTTCTACCACATACAAACAAACAAGCCAAGATATATCTACTAGATTGTAGCAACGAGTCCATGGAATAACTTACCCTCGAAGATTCCAAAGTGTTTAACGAGAGCGGATTCTCGTGGGTGATGTAGTCGTACTCTTGTCGATCTCAAGATCGCGTAGACGATCCTTCCGGTAGCAGCGTTCCGGCGCTTCATGATCGGTCACACTTTCTACTCGACGAGACCTTCCTCTCCCTTGTTCCAAAGAGGCGGAGGTTGTAGCACTCTCCTCGTGATTCCGCGGCCTGGCGTATGCAGGAAGTAGAGGGGAGATCTCGCAGGGCTTCGCCTTAAGCCGGAGCGAGTATGGTGGACTATGAGAGAGCCTCGGTGATCTAGGGTTTAGACACACCAAGTAGAGGGAGCTAGGCCGGCGGCTAGGGTAAGGGGATTGCCCCAAGTCGGCAGCTAGGGTTTGCCCTAGGGCGGCGATGGCTGCAGGAGGGCCGGCGGCTAGGGCTAGGGTTTTGGGTGGTGGAGTTGTGTGCTTGGAGGGGCATCCCTGCCCCTCCTTATATAGGTGGGAGGCGCCGGCATAGGGGAGGGGAGTCCCTCCCCAAATCGGCTTCCAAGGCCGGCGGGTGGAGGGAGAGGAACTCCTCCCCAAGTAGGTTTCCTACTCTCCCTCCACCAAGCAAAATAGCCGTTTGACTTTTCAAATTGGCGTTTGACTTTTCAAACTAGGATTTGATTTATCCCTTTATTTTGCTCAGCGATAACACCTAGTACATATAGATGCAACCATTCCAACTTGTTATGACACATTCATGTACCCTTCCCTTCCGGAGTGCCGGACATTCCGGAACCTTCTAGAACATTCCCGATGAAAACACCGGAACCATTCTCCAACCCCGAAACATGACTTTCCTTATATGAATCTTATTCTCCGGACCATTCCAGATCTCCTCGTGATATACCGGATCCCATCCGAGACTCCGAACAACATTCGGTCTCTTACTCATCATTCCATAACTACTAAACAACGTCGAATCCTTAAGTGTGTCTCCCTACGGTTCGTGAATTATGCGGACATGATCGAGACACTTCTCCGAACAATAACCAATAAAGGAATCTGGAAATTCATATGGCTCCCACATATTTCTATGATTACTTTGCGATCGAATGAACCACTTACATACGATACCAATTTCCCTTTGTATCACGATAGTTTACTCATCCGAGGTTTTGATCGTCAGTATCTCTGCATACCTAGTTCAACCTCGTTACCGATAAGTACTCTTTTCTCGTTCCCATGATATGTGATCCCTTATGAGCCAGTCAGATGCTTGCAAGCTAATTGGATGACATTCCGCCGAGAGGGCCCAGAGTATATCTATCCGTCATATGGATGGACAAATCCCACTCTTGATCCATGTGTCTCAACCAATACTTTCCGAACACTCAATGCCACCTTATAGCCACCAAGTTACGGTGTGGTGTTTGATGTCATCAAAGCATCCTTCCGGTCGAAGGAATTAGGTTACTATGTATCTGGAAGCATATAGCAATTGAACTATTAAAATGACTTGATCTTTATGCTACGCTTATCTATAGGAGTATGTCCATCATATCATTCTCCTAACGATATGATCTTGTTGTTAATAACATCTCAATGTTCATGATATGGAAACCACAATCATTTATTAACCAACAAGCTAGTATTATGAAGAGGCTTTACTAGGGACTCTAATTTAAGTTTACAAATCACACAAGTATTAATGTTTCCTTGTTAATACTATTATAGCATGAATGTAAACATTTATCATAAACGCAAAGATATAATAATAACTATATTTATTATTGCCTCTAGGGCATATCTCCAACAAATATTTCTGGAAGAAAGAAGCAATCAAGTAATCAAGGCTATAAATGGAACTAGGAGGTAATCTATTAAACCAAGCCCTAGCTTCTCCTTTTAGTGAAAAAGGAAAGATCTTAGTAACAAAGTACTTGTGCATCTTAAAATCATCGGAGAACAAAGCACTCATAGTAGAAAGCTCATTCATATGAGCCACAACACTCTCATTTTCAGTCCCACAGAAATGTTATTCAATATCTAAATAAGATAAATCAAGAAAGAAATCATAATCTTTATCTTTAATATCTATGGAGAGGTGTCAAACTTAGGATCAGAGAACAACTTAGGCATACTAGTACATCTAGGAAGGAGACTCTTAATAGCACTAGTACCATGTGTGTTTCGGCACTCTTCAACAAAATCATCAGTGAACTCAATGTAACCATCATTAATATCATAACTCTCACTAGACTCAGGTGAGCTAACAGGTGTAACAGTGTCTTCACTAGGAGTTTCGGTATTTCCTAGACTAGCCATAGTAGCATATATAGAAGGACCCAATGAACCACTCGCATCAAGCATAGTAGAAGTAAAATCATGAGTATCAAAAGCAGTTTTAGCCTCAACAGTAGTAGCAGTGTGTGTAGCATGAGTATGTGGTGGTGTGACAATCTTACTTATAACAGACGGTGAATCAAGAGCAGCAGAGGTGTTTAGGAATGTACCTCTTCTTGTAGTGGATGGTAAAATAGGGAACTTTCCATCACGAGACTTCCCCATGATGAAAGGAATAGCAGTGAACAATAATAGATCCAAGTGAACTTACAAATAAAGCTATGCCCCCCTAGCAACGACACCAGGAAATAGTCTTGATGACCCACAAGTGTAGGGGATCGCAACAGTCTTCGCGGGTAGTATTACCCAATTTATTGATTCGACACAAGGGGAGCCAAAGAATACTTGCAAGCCTTAACAACTGAGTTGTCAATTCAGCTGCACCTAGAAATATTTCTTGCTCACAGAAGTTTAATAGTAGCAACAGTGGAACAAGAGCAATAGTAATAGTAACAATAACAGTAAACAGTGGGATTCGAGTGCGGTAGACATAGGGATGGATGGACGGGCATTGCATGGACGAGTCTAAACATGTACTTCAAGATCTAGAGCATTACAGATAAATAATAACAAGCATCCAAGTACTAAAAAATCCTAGGCATGTGCTCCAAATATAGTCATACGTGCTCGCAATGAGAACTTGCACAACATCTTCTGTCTAGCCAGCCCGTGGCAGCGGGGCCTATTGGGAACTACTGGCAATTAAGGTGCTCCTTTTAATAGAGCACCAGAGCAAAGCATTAACACTCCGTGAACACAACTTGCAGATAAGATCACAAACAATACTATCATAATGATTCAATAATAAGTTCAAATCTGAGATCATGGCACTCAGGTCGTAGTGACAAGCATTAAGCACAACAAGTTGCAACAAAGTCAAGTAGCACTAATAGACATACTAGGCACTATGCCCTAACAATCTTATTTGACTACATGATATAACTCATCCAATCCCTACCATCCCCAAGCCTACAATGGGGGGTTAATCACTCATGGATGAGGGAAACATCAGTGGTTGATGGAGATGCGTTGGTGATGACGATGGCGATGTCCTCTCCAAATTCCTCGTCCCGGCAGGGTGCCAGAACGGAGTTTCTAGATCCGAATCTTGGTTTTTGGTGGCAGCGGCGCAGCGGAACTCTTTCTGGAAAGCTATCGAACCCCGTCGGTTTTTAGGTCGAAAGGCAACTTGTAGGCGCGAGAGGCCGAGGGTGCACAGGTGGTGCACCTCCCGAGCGTGGCGTGGTGGCCCGCTTTGGCATGGGTGTGGCTCCCCCAGGCCCCCTCTCCGTCTCGTCTTCTGGCTCCGTGAATCTTCTGGTGAAATATTTTTTTTGACATATTTTCCGGGATTTTCCTGATAGTTTATTTTCTGCACAAAAACAAGACACCAAGGTAATTCTGCTGAAAACAACGTCAATCCGTGTTAGTTGTATCTAAATCACACAATTTTAGAGAAGAAACAATATCAAAGTGTTTAAGAAAGTAGATATTTTTTGGACGTATCATCAATCACTAACACTGGAAGAGTATCTTGATAACATCAAACGTCACACCGTAACAGGGTGATTATAAAGATGGGTTCAGTACTACTAAAATGTTATGTTGAGGCCCATGGATCAAGAGTAGAATTTGTTCATCCCGATGACGGATAGATATACTCTGGGCCCTCTCGGTGATATCACATTGATTAGCTTGCAAGCAAGTGATTTAATCACTAGAATGTTATATCACGGGAACGAGAAAAGAGTACATGTCAGTAACGAGATCAAACTAGGTATGGGGATACCGATTATCGAATCTCGGACATGTAATATATCGCGAGACAAAGGGATTAAGATTCTAGCATAAAAGGTTCTCACGATCACAAGAAAGTCATCGTTGAATGTGTGGGAGTCAGTATGGATCTCCAGGTCTCGCTTCTGATTATTGATCTAAGAGGGGTCTCAATCATGTCCGCATTATTCGCGAACCGTAGGGTGACACACTTAAGAGACACCGACACCATTTGGAACAAATAGTTTCATGCTGAAAAGAACAACAAAGCGCATGAATTTATTTCACTAAACACCGAAATTGTTTTCAGGTGAAATTGCAGAAAGTGTTTCTGCATGTGAAATGAAATACTAGCAAGGGATTATATGTGAATGTTTGTCATCAAGGCCTCATTCGTTTAGTCCATGAGTGGCATGGATTGACTTGGATTGACATACGATTCTAGTTTTCTAGCCCGACAATGAAAATTTTCCATTACAACAAATATGTTGTCTTCGGTTAGGCCCGGGCTGGAATCTAGCCCTGTGTATCCAGCCCATCCTGCACTCAGTTGGCTTGGAAAAATTTCATCACCATCAGACGTGTGGAATATTTACCACGAGTGCGAGCGAAGGCGGGGACGACAAAGCACAACATCGACGGCAACTCACAGGGAATAACCGAATAATTAGAAACTGAGAAGGGATTAAGGGAAGGGATTAAACTGGATTAGTTCTGGTTTGGGTGGCGTGTTTGGATTCACCCAATCCATGTCTGGATGGATTCCAGGTGTGTATACAATCCAATGAAAAACGAACGGGGCCTAAGGTAATTGAAAAAATTCTGAATAAATAAAAGGAGTTTTATTTAAAGAGAGCTTGCATTAAATTTGGTGGAAATTTAATGGGAATTTTGAGTGGGATTTTTTAGTGGAGAAATGAAGATACATTTTGTGAGTGGAGCTTCCATCCACATGAATGGAGGAGGGGAGGGGGCAGCCCCCATGCGCCGGCCACCCCCTTGGGGTGCCCCCTCCCTCCTATATAAAGCCCCTCTCTCCCTCTCTCTCACTCACACCTCCTCGTGAAGGATCTCTCTTCCCCTTAGTTTATCCCCATGGTCTCGGACTAGCGAGATACATGTTACCGGTGGCTTTTCGGTAAGAAAGGGTTATTGCTTCCGCTGCATCGTTGGAGCAAGGAGGCGGAGGTTGCTCAGTGCCTCAGACATGTGTGCGAGCACGGATGCGCCGCTGGTTTGTGGCGCTAGGACTTCCTCTCAATCTTGAGATCGTCAAGCGTTCGTCTATATCATCCACGAGTACAACCTCATTAAGCTTTGTCAGTATTCAAGGGTATGTTCTCTACAAATGTATATCCACCCGTTGCTTGTATCTAGTAGATAGATCTTGGTACATAGTTGTTCCCATCATAGGAATTTTTTTGTTTTCTATGCTATGAACCCTACATGATCTTGATCCATATGATGTCTCGTGAGTAGTTCGTTTAGTTCTTGAGGACACGGGAGAATTCATGTTGTTAGTGTTGGAATTATGCCCTAGAGGCAATAATAAAGATGTTATTATTATAATTCTTGTTCATGATAATGTTTATATTCCATGCTAGAATTGTATTAAGCGGAAACTTTAATACTTGTGTGGTTTGTGAACAACACCGTGTCCCTAGTACGCCTCTAAGTACTAGCTCATTGATTAATGATGGTTAAGGTTTCCTAACCATGGACATGAGTTGTCAATTAATAATGAGATCATATCATTGGGGAATGATATGGTGGACAGACCCAAACTAAGCGAAGCAATTAGATCGTGTCATCGTGTTCGTCTTTGCGAATCTTTTCTTATGTCAAATATTGTATTCCTTAGACCATGAGATAATACAACTCCCTAGTATCGGAAGAAAGCTTTGAGGTCATCAAACGTCATCCTATGAGAGGGTGATCATAAAGGTGTCTCTCAGGTGATCAGAAAGTATCTGTTGGGTTGTATGTATCAAGATGGGATTTGTCCCTCCCAAGTTGGAGAGATATACTTCGGGCCCACTCGATAATCGATATCAACACCGCTTGCAAGCATGTGGTTAAGGAGTTAATCACAAAGTGATATCGGATTACGGAACGAGTAAAGTACTTGCTGTGAACGAGATTGAACTAGGTATGAGGGTACCGACGATCGAATCTCGGGCAAGTAAAATATCGCGAGACGAAGGGAATATATATATATGGGATTGATTGAATCCTGGCATCGTGGTTCATCCGATATGATCATCGATGAATGTGTGGGAGTCAATATGGGTTTCCAGACCCGTTGATTATTGATAGAAGATCATGTCTGCATATTCTCGAACCCGCAGGGTCACACACTTAACGTGTCTCGACGCTAGGATAGATTGGATAATTGGTTTATGAGTATTTGTTCGGAGTCACGGATGGGATCCGGGACATCACGAGAGGTTCCGGAGTGGTCCGGAGAATAAGATTCATATACGGCAGTGCAGTTTTTGGAGTTCGGAATTGTTCCGGGTTAATCGGTATTGTACCGGAAGCTTCTAGAACCTTCCGGAAGGGGACCAACGTGGCCCCACCTTCCAGGAGGGGGCATGGGCCTATGAGGGAGTTCCTGGCGCATTGGGCCAGGGCACAAGGCCCATAGGTACCAGTCGGCCAAGAGGGTTTAAACCCTAGATAGACCTTCTAGAAGGGGTCCTTGCCCCCTCCTCCTCCTTTGGGGCCGCGGTTTGGGCTTGGGGAGGGTTAGGCTGCCCACCCTCTATATAAAGAGGGCTGGGGCGCAACCCCGACACCTTCCCTCCAACCCTAGCCGCCCTGCCTTCCTCTCCCTCCCGACTGTTTGTAGAAGAAGCCCTGCTGCAGAAATTCTCCACCATATACACCACGCCGTCGTGTTGTAGATCCAACCCATCTCTCCACCATACTTGCTGGACCAAGGAAGGAGGAGACGTCGAGGTGCTTCACGTGTGCATCTCACGGAGGCACCGCCACTTGTGGTGCTAGATCGGATCGGATCGGATCGCGGGGAGGAGAAGCGAGTACGACTACATCACCCACGTTCCGACGAACGTTCCGCTGTGCGAATCTTCAAGGGTATGAAGATCTAATCCAATCTCTCTTGTTTTTTGCATCTCCTAGATTAGATCTTGGCTTTCCCTCTGTTCGCATCCGAAGAAAATTTTGATTTACTATGCCGCGAAACCCTTCAGTGGTATCAGAGCTAGATCTATGCGTAGCTGTGTTTCACGAGTAGAACGCAACATGGTTGTTGCGGGCGTTGATGTTTTCTGTTGCAAGACTCTTGTTTGTGTTCTTCTTATGACGCGGGATAGTGAGATTGAAGCGTCCAGGCCAACCTTACGCGACGCCGTCATGACCGCTCCGCACTTGACGTGTGGCTTGTTCCACATGCGGTGGTGGATGTCGATTTCTCTCACTATAGTTGTCATGGGATTAACACGGAGTTTGGCAACCATAATATCACCGTTGTGGCTTTTCGTAGGTAAGAATCGTTCTTAGCATCTACTCCCATAAGCCACGTAAAACATGCAACAACAAAGTAGAGGCGTCTAACTTGTTTTGCAGGAGTATTTTCGTGATATGGTATGGCCCAAGATGTGATGTGTATAATGTATGCGATGATCATGTTTTGTAATGTTTCACGACTTGCATGTCGATGAGTACACAACCGGCAGGAGCCATATGGTTGTCTTTATAATTGTGTATGACCTGTGTGTCAACTTCTTATGCGCCATGTAATAGTTTCACTTTATCGCTAAGTAGTTAGCAATAGTTGTAGTTGCTATTCGTGGTGGAGGCAATCATGGTGGAGTGATGGAGATCATGCCAGAGCGCACAAGATGGAGATCATTGCGCGAAGATTGGCTATACCATGTCACATTAAAGTTATATGCATGTGATGTTTATCCTTTTATGTATCTTATCATGCTTAGATCACGACGGTAGCATTATAAGATGAATTCTCACTTAAAGATCAAGATAAAAACTGTGTTCTCCCCGAGTATGCACCGTTGCGAAAGTTCGTCGTGTCCAAGCATCACGTGATGATCGGGTGATATACACTCTACGCTCACATACAACGGGTGCAAGCCAGTTTTGCACACGCGGAAATACTTGGGTCTAACTTGACGAGCCTAGCATGTACAGACATGGCCTCGGAACACATGAACCGAAAGGTTAAGCATGAGTCATATGAATGATATGATCGACACTTCGTTGTCCACCATTGAAACCACATCTCTTCTCGTGAAGATCGGATTAGGTGTGGTGAATTTGGATCGTGTTCACTAAACAACTTGAGGGATGTTGAATTTAGTGGGAGTTCATCTAGTAATTTGATTAAAAGTTGAACTAGTTATCATGAACATAGTCTAATTTGTACTTGCTAATATTGTAGTTCAAATGGCTAAGTCCAACTTCAACTTCAACGTTTTTGCTGAGAAGGAAAAGCTTAAAAACAATGGGTCTAACTTCACCAATTGTTTCCGCAATCTAAGAATCATTCTCTCTGGCGGTCAAAAGGACTATATCCTTGGAAAAGCGTTGGGTGACCTCATTGCAATCGCTACTTGGCTAATGAGAAAGCTGTCTATCAACAAGAAAGATGATTATGGTGTGATTAAGAGCACCATGTTGTTTGCTATGGAATCGAACTTCAAAATCGTTTTGAAGACTATCCTGCCCTTTGAGATTCTCAAGAGCTGAAAACCATGTTTCGACTCAGCCCGCTCGAGAGATATGAGATCTCCGAGAAGTTCTTTAAGCGCAAGATGGAGGAAGGGAGTTAGTTAGTGAGCACGCCATTAAGATGACGGGCTACACTCAACGCTTGAGCAACTGTAATGCACGATTCCGTGAGGAAATCAAGATTGACAGGTTCTGCAATCACTCCCTCCCAGCTACAAAAGTTTTGTAGTGACTCATAATCAGATTGGTTCCACTGATACGATCACCGAGCTCTTCGCAAAGCTGAAGGCCGCTGAAGTGGACATCAAAAAGGATAATCATGTGTTGATGGTCAACAAGACCACCTTTAAGAAAGGTAAGGGAGCAAAGAAGCCCTTCAAGAAGGGAGGCAAGCGCATGCTCGCCGAGAAGAAGCTCAAGTCGTCGGTCCTAAGCCGGACCTTTGAGTGCTTCTATTGCAAGGACAAGGGTCACTGAAGTTTAATCGTCCAAGTACTTAGCGGACAATAAGGTGGCACCATCAAAGGTATATTTGATATACATGTTATTGATGTTTTCCTTACTATCCCTCGTTGTAGTGCACGGTATTTGATCTTGGTTCGGTTGCTAATATTTGTAACTCAAACAGAGCTACGAATAGACGGCTTGAGGGATGAGGTGACGATGCGCTGCTACAACGGATCAAGAGTTGATGTGATGGGCTGCGACGCCTCCTTAGTTTTACCTTCGGATTAGTTTTAAACCTTAATAAATGTTATTATGTGCTGCTGAGCATGAACATTATTTCGGATCGTGTTTATTGCAAGACGGTTATTCATTTAAATCGGAGAATAATGGTTGTTCTATTTATATGAGTAACATATTTTATGGTCATGCACCTCTTATGAATGGTTTATTTCTTCTAAATCTAAAGGGATGAAACACACATCCATAACATTGAGGCTAAGAGATGCAAAGTAGATAGTGATAATACTACTTATTTGTGGCAATCGTCTAGGTCATATTGGTGTAAAGCATGAAGAAACTCCATTCGATGGACTTTTGGAGTCTCTTGATTTTGAATCATTTGACACATGCGAATCATGCCTCATGGGCAAGATGATCAAAACCCCGCTTCTCCGGTATGATGGAGTGGGCAGCGGACTTGTTGGAAATCATACATACCAATGTATGCGACCGATGAGTGTTTCGATTGCGGTGGATATCGCTACTTTCTCACTTTTACCGATGACTTAAGTAGATATGGGTATATCTATTTAATGAAACATAAATCTGAAATGTTTGAAAAGTTCAAAGAATTTCGTAATGAAGTGGAGAACCATCATAATGTAAAGATTAAGTTTCTATGATCCGATCGTGGAGGTGAATATTTGAGTTATGATTTTCTCACGCATCTTAAAGCAAGTGGAATCGTTTCACAACTCACGCCACGAACACCACAAACGCAATGGTGTGTCTCGACGGAATCGAACTCTATTAGATATGGTCCGATCAATGATGTCTCTTATGATTTGCGTTATCATTTTGGGTTATGCATTAGAAACCTGCATTCACTTTAAATATGGCTCCATCTAAATCCGTTGAGACGACACGTATGAACTGTGGTTTGGTGCTAAACCTAAGTTGTCGTTTCTTAAAGTTTGGGGATGCGAAGCTTACGCCAATAAGTTGATGCCGACAAGCTCGAACCCAAAGCGAGAAATGCGTCTTCATAGGATACCCTAAGGAAACTATTGGGTATACCTTCTATCACGTAACCAAGGCAAAGTGTTTGTAAAGAACGGTTCCTTTCTTGAGAAGGAGTTTCTCGAAAGAAGTGAGTGGGAGGAAAGTAGAGCTAGACGAGGTTATTGAACCTTCTCTTGAATTGGAGAGTAGCGCAGACCTGAAATTGTTCCAGGTCACCGCACAACAATGGAGGAAGCTAATGACAAGGATCATGAAGCTTGACGATCTTGCTCATCGAGCGTCACAGTCGACAAGGTCGTGCCCCTCCCGAGTGGTACGGCAACCCTGTCTTGACTGTCTTGTTAGTAGAAGACAGTGAACCTACGAACTATGAGGAAGCGATGATGAGCCCAGACTCTGAGAAATGGCTAGAAGCCATGAAATCCGAATTGGGATCCATGAGCGAAAACCAAGTATGGAATTTGGTGGACCCTCCTAGCGACCGAAAGGCCGTTGAGTGCAAATGGATCTTCAAGAAGAAAACAGACGCGGATGGTAATGTTACCGTCTATAAAGCACGGCTTGTCGCGAAAGGTTTTTGACAAGTTCAAGGTGTTGACTACGATGATACTTTCTCTCCCGTAGCGATGTTTAAGTCCATTCGGATTTTATTAGCAATTGTTGCGTTTCATGATTATGAAATATGGCAGATGGATGTCAAGACTGCTTTCCTCAATGGCAACATTGATGAAGAGCTGTATATGATGCAACCCGAAGGTTTTGTCGATCCTAAGGATGCTAGTAAAGTATGCAAACTTCAGCGTTCCATTTATGGACTGAAGCAAGCATCTCAGAGTTGGAACCTTAGTTTTGATCAAGTGATCAAGAGCTTTGGATTTGTTCCAAATTGCTACGAAGCTTGTATCTACAAGATAGTGAGTGGGAGCTCGGTGACGTTTCTGATACTATATGTGGATGACATATTGATTATTGGAAATGACATCAACATGCTTAACGATGTGAAGAGTTATTTGAACAAGTGTTTTTCAATGAAAGACCTAGGTGAAGCTGCTTATATATTGATGGGGATACGCCTACTGGGGTATACTCAGCGGGACGTTTCCGACTGGCCCCAGGGCTGGCGAGTGGGCCTGCAGAACGGCGAGTGGATTGAAGCCCAGCAAGGTACCGAGCATCGAGTCAAGGCCCAAAGTAGTAGATAGGCCCGGTCGGATTGGGTTAAACGACCATCAAGTCAGAATCAATTGGGATATGTAAACCCTAGGGAGTGAGCCTATAAACCTCCCTATGGGGGAGTAGAGACACGCCCTCATACACTAAGCGACCGTCAGCCTAGCCGAGCTCGCCCATTGTAACACCTCCTAATACAATCTAGCAGAGTAGGTCTTTACCCTCAGGGGCCGAACCTGGTAAACCTCGTGTCTTTGCCTCATCTCGCACCGCAGATGGCTGGCCGCCTTGCCCTCGTTTCTACTACTCGCCGATTGCAGGCTCGCCGTGACCATTCCCACGACAAGGGCGCCCACCGTGGGCCCGCCGGCCGGTGTTCTCGGGCGAGATCCAATCTGCCCATCAACGAGACGCCGCCACCGCCGCATGATAGCGATCGGCGAGATGCTCCAGATCTTGCCGAGCAGCTACGCCCGGCGCGACCCGTCATGCACGCGTGATCCCGCGATCGGCACGATTAGCCTCTTCGCCTCACCGACGCCATCGCCTCGAGGACGGCCGCATCCGCGAAGTCGCCTCACGCGATCGGCTCTCCGAGAGCCAGGTTCGCACGATCCACCGCCTTGCCCGAGTACAACTCGCCCACAACGCGGGCCGGAATTAACGGCCGCAGAAGATGCGGCCCACCGACGACGCCGACCGGCGACCCGGCCACTCACGGATCCATCGCCGGCTTCATCCGCGGCTCCATCGCCTGTATCCAACGCAGAGACTTCGAGGACCCTCCATCCTCGGAATCTTCGACCGACCGGTCGAGAACTCCGCCGACCTCGAAGGAGCCGCCGCCACGCCGCTTACATGGCCACCGCACCGATACCGGAGGATCCTTTCTCCACCCCAATCCTCCTAACGCCACGGCAACGGAGGTCGAGGAACTCCGCTTGAAATCGGAGGCGACGCAAGGAGCAGGCCAAGCGAAAAATTCCGCCGAAAGGTGTGACGCAGAGCCGCCACGCTACCACCAGCGGATCAGGTCACGTTTGAACCCCACCGTTCAAGGGCGTGCTGAACTTCGACGATGAAAACGACCCGCTCAAGATAGCCGAGCGCGCGATCGCGAGAACGCGCCACCGGAGGAAGCGCCTGCCCGCCAGATCGGCGATGGGTGCCCCACCACCACCCAACCGCACCTCTCCTGTGACCAGCCGCGATAGTCGTCTCACGGAGCGAGACGCAATGGCCTCCCACGTTCTCCACCCGATGGACAACCTCGTGGCAGGCCGAGCAGCCGATAGCATCACGGCCACCGCGACGGCTTACAGATCCAAAGACGTCAAGGCCACGCTTGCGAAGGCCGTGGAGCAGCAAAGAGCGGCGCCGACCGCAAGGTCGAGTATACTCGCGTTACTCGAAGCGAGCGGCCTCTAGCGCCGCCAGCGCGCAAACACCTCAATCGCCCGCCACCGAGCCATCGCAGCTCCAACACCGACCGAACGCGCACTCTCCACCAACGATCCCGGCCGGCGACCAACTTCGCCGCTAACGGACAACCCATCGACGCCCGCACCCACATCATCAACAACCAAAGCTGGCGCGACGCCAGCGACGACTTGCGACACCCTAACTAATCGCGCGATGGCGAACCTATGGGGTCGCCACGACTTGGGCCTAAGTGCTTCGGACCAATGATCCGAGGCGAAGTACCCGCCAAACTTCAAGGCGCCAAAGGAGATAGAAAATACGACTCGTGACGACCCATGATCGCTCGACACATACCTCATGGCAATGGGGATCGCGGTCACACCGACCTACCGCCCGCTACCTCCCATCGATGATGGAGGGACGCAGGCGGTGGATCAACACTCCCCGTGACAAGATCGACTCCTGGGAGGAAATGCGCGACGCCTTCGTCAGGCACTTCGAGTGCTCCTACACCCGCGCCACCACTATTGAGGACCTGGAACGGTGCGTCCAGGGACCCCGCGAGTCGACCCGCAACTGGGTCCAACGGTGGCAAGAGATTTGGTACAACGCGGTCGGCATCCACCCGGACACCGCGATCCATTGCTTCAAGACCTCGTGACGCTACGAGCCTTTAGTCGCCAAGCTCAAGCGACACTCCCGCACACTCGACAACATCCCCGACCTCCTCGAGATCGCCAAACGGTACGCCGAGGAATATCCAAACCAGGAAACTGACGAAGTCGAGGGCAACGCCAAGACGGGCGGCAACGACAGCGGCCGAACCGATTTACGCTACGGCACCCCGCCTCGGGCAAGCGCCAGCGACGGGCGAAGTCGATTGCCGCTAACGCTGGGCACGTCTGTAGCGAGCTCAAGAGCTACCGCATGACGGAGGGCAGCGGCGATGGCGGCAATTACAAGAACAAGCCAATGTTCGATCCCGCGCCCTCCTTAACCAACCATGTGCGTTCCATAGCAGGAAGGAAGCCCGCAACACACCACCGCCTGCCACACCCTCAGGGAAATCGAGAAGGCACGGCAAGCGCGGGAGGACACAGACAACGACCCGCCAAATGGCGGAAAATTCGGCAAAGTAGCCGGCTCGCTCCACACCTTCACAGGCTTCAACACGAAGCGCGAAAAGAAGGTCATCGCCGCCGCCGCCGCATACGGTGGCCCAAACAGACGCCCCCGCCTCGAACTGGTCGGAACAACCCATCACCGGAGCCGCAAGACCACTCGCCACGATCGAGTACCGGGGCGAGTCGCCTTGGTGGTCAAGCCCAAGGTTGGCGACCATCGCTCCCAAGACACCGATGGACGGCAGCTCCATCAACATCCTCTACCTCGACACCTTCAGCGTTGCGGCTCCGCAATGGCGATCGAGACAACCCACACCACGTTCCACGGCATCGTCCCCGGTCGGAAGGCGTACCCGATCGGCAAAGTCACGCTGCCTGTCACTTTCGGTACTCCGGCAAACTTCCGCACCGAGCGGATCGTCTTCGATCTGGTGCCTTTGACAGCCCTTACCGCTGCGTCTGGGCGCGGCGTTCGCTAAATTCATGGCGCCCCACTCTGCATAACGCGATGAAGCTCCGGGCGTGCGGCGTCATCACCATCAGCGACCCGACATGGCGCCCGAATGCGAGGCCAAAGGCCAAACCGCCGACGCCGTCGCCATCGGCGAGACTAATCACGCCGACGAGCTCGCCAAACGCGGCGGGGTCAACAATGACGACCCGCAATACTCAAGAAGCCCAACTCGGGCGCAAACACCTCAACCTTTGAGGCCACGGCCTTACACTCGCCGTCGAGCTGGTCCCGGCGACTCCGGCCAGACGGTGACGATCGGGAGCATGAGCCCAGCATAGGAAGGCGCCATCGAAGTTCCTCCGTGAACAGGGACATCTTCGCATGGAAACCCTCCGACATGCCCGGTGTCCCTAGGGAGCTCTGAGCACAAATTAAACGCCGACCCCAAAGTGCGACTGTCAGCGATCGCTCTGACCCTTCAATGAAGAACGCCGTCGAGCAATCGCCGGAAGTGCAGCGTTACTCGCCGGCTTCATCCGCCAATCAAATACTCAAGTGGCTGGCAAACCCGGTCTGGTCGAGAAAAGCAGGACTGGAGAATGTGTATCGACTACACAAACTGAACAGCGCCTGCCCAAAAGGAAGTTCGTCCTCCCGGATCGATCGGATAATCGATTCAACCGCGGGTTTGAGTCGCTATGTTTCCTCGACGCCTACTCGGGTACAACCAGATCAAAATGGCTGTCGAGGCGAGGAGAAGACGGCGTTCATCACGCCATTCGAGCCTTCGCTACACCGCCATGACCTTGGCCTCAAGAACGGGGCAACCTACGGCGGTGCATGCAAGAATGCCTCGCGAGCCAAATCGGCGCAACATCCACGTCTACATCGACGGCGTGGTCGTGAAATCCGCCGCCAAGGCAACCTACTCGCCGACTGGCGGAAACCTTCGCCAATCTGCGAAGGTACAAGATAAAGCTCAACCCAGCAAGTGCACCTTCGTGTACCCGCGGACAACCATTGATGCGTCGTCTCCAAGCGAGGGATCGAGGCGAACCCAACAAAGATCGACGATCGCCTCGGCAAACCCGAGTGCTGCGTGGCGTCCGAGCTGGCGGGCGATAGCGGCTCTCGATCGCTTCATCCCCGCTTTAAAAGGCGATGCCCTATACCGCTGATGCGAAGAACCCCACCTTCCATTGGGACAAGGAGGCGGACCACGCGCTCCGACCTCAAAACGTGCTACTCTCCGCACCATTACTCGCCGCTCCGCCGACAAAGAACCTATGCTGGTTTACGCGGCATCCGATGCGTCGTCGGTCTTGTGATGGTCGCCGAACGACGGAGGAAGGAAAGGCGCCCGTTCAGCGTCGGTGTACTACATCAGCGAGGTCCTCACCGAAGTCGCGCCGGTACCCAGTACCAAAAACTAGTATACGCGGTCTTCAGGGCTCAGCGGCGCCTGCCGCACTACTTCCAGGAGCACCCGGTCACGGTCGTCTCCTCAGCGCCACTGCAAGACATCATCCGCAACCGCGAGGCGACCGGACGGGTCGCCAAGTGGGCCGTCGAGATTGGCGTCCACAACATTAAATACGAGCCACGAAGGGCGATTAAGTCGCAGGCACTGGCAGACTTCATCGCCGACTGGGAGGAGGCCCAGCAGCCAGAGAAGCTGCCGTACCTCCATTACTAGAGCTTGCACTTCGACGGCTCCAAGAACGCGGACGGTGCAGGAGCGGGGATAGTGTTGACTTCACCAAAGGGCGACAAGCTCCGCTACATCCCTCGCCTCGAATTCACGCCCTGCACCAACAACATGGCTGAATACGAGGCCCTACTCCACGGCATGCGAGCCGCCAAGGAGATGAACGTCAATCGCCTTCGATGCTACGGAGATTCCGACCTCGTCGCGGGGCAAGTCGCCGGCACCTGCGACGCCATCTCCCCTACCATGGCGGCGTACCGCCAAGAGGTGGACAAGTTGGGCGGCCACTTCACGGCTACTCGCCGAGTGGATCGACAGCGAAAAAGGAGGCCGACGCCCTCTCGCATCGGCTCGACTCGCACCACCGCCCGGCGTGTTCCTCGACACAATCTCCAAACCATCGGTCTCCCCGAGGGAGATCGACATCGAGTCCCACTCCAACGGAGGCAGCCTTGGTCGCACTCATCGCCGAGCAGACGACCGGACCAAGCCCTACATCGCCTACACGAAGCGGCACCAGGTGAGGCAGACGCTCGAATGATCGCTCGCGATGCAAGTCTTACACCATCATCGACGGCGAGCTACACAAGCGCGTCACCGGCGTGTTCCAACGTTGCGTCCAACCGGTGAGGAAGCAAAATCCTCCGACATTCACTCGGTGATCGCACCACGCCGCGCCGCCTCCCTGGTCGCCAAGGCTATGCGACACGGCTTCTCGGCCCACCGCACGCCGGCTGTCGACATCGTCGGCCGATGCGCGGGTGCCGGTACGCCAATCAAGCGCTGCGAAGCTCGGCGCTCAAAACGATCCCCATCACTTGGCCATTCGCCGTATGGGGCATGGACATGGTGGGCCTTCAAGAAAGCCCCTCGGCTACACCCACTTGCTAGTCGCACGACAAATTCACCAAGTGGGTGGAGGCCAAGCCGATCCGAATGCGGCGGGAAGACCGCCACTAAATTCTGCGAGCTCATATATCGCTACGGGTTCCCAAATAGTATCATCACGGACAACGGCACAAACTTTGCCAAGGGAGCAATGGCCGAATTCTGCGAAGAGCACCACATCCGGCTCGATCTCGCGTCAGTCGCCCACCCGGAATCCAACGGCCAGGCGGAACGAGCCAACCAAAGCATCCTCCACGGCCTGAAGCCGTGACTCCAAGTACCACTCGAGCGCACCGCTGGGTGTGGGTCGAAGAGTTGCCCTCCGTTATCGGGAATCCGCACCTCGGTTAACGGATCGACGGATTTACCCCTTCTTCATGGTCTATGGCGGTCATGCCCACGACCTCGAACACGACTCGCGCGGGTCGCCCATTATCTGGAGCCGCAGCGAGCTGGCCCAAGATGGGCTCGACCAGCTCGGCGAAACGCGACCTCGCTCGTCACGCACCGCCATCTACCAACAAGGACTCGCCGCTACCGCCGACGGGTGAAAACCCGCACCTTCCGAGGCGACGGTGTTACGCCTCATCCAGACAAGAAGGGCATGCACAAGCTCTCCCTCCGTGGGAGGGCCGTTCATGCTATCGAGGCGTGCTCGCAGCAGCGCCTACTACCTCATCGGCGTCATGGGACGGCGAGCTCGACGTCAGCGACCATGGAATGTAAACCTCCTCGGAAGTTCTACTCCTAGAACCCCACACATGTACTCTCCGTCGCTATGAAATAAAAAGAACTGTTACCGCAATTGCGCCTACTCTCCATGACTTGTGCCACTTTTCGTAATAACAGCGTACGCTAAAATGCAGTCAACCTTTGGTACAGCGATCGGCGCGGCTAAGTAGTGCGGTGTAAAACCGAATCACTTCAGGTCTTGCATCGCCCACTAAAAACGCCAACGGAGCCCCATTGAGTCGCTTAGCTCGGTGGCTTACGAGCCAAGACAATCGCCTCGCTCCTCACAGCGACCTTGGTCCTCCGCATCCTCGGCTTAGCGACTCGAACGGCTAAGTACCACGCTCGGGACTGAATACCGATTAAATCGTCGCGAAACGCCAAGTAAGAGAGCATGCAGGACTCAGGACGGCCCGATCGACCCCACGGGCGGGCAGGAGGACGCGCTCACGACAACGCCGCTTAAGTCCTCAACCACCCTCGAGTCGCGCCTAGAACTACCAAGTACCACGCCGGGGACTCGGCCACCCGACCGTCCGCGTCTGGGGAAAACGGTAAAGTCTGAGCACTCAAAGTCGCCTTGCGGATCGCTCTCCGGCTCGAAGTCGACCAAATCAACGAACACATGATAACAACACACACCATATACGCAGGTAAACCCCACAAAAGGCGGGACGCGGGGACTCGTTCAAAATCAATCCAAATCACACAAACGAATAGCAAAATGGATACGACGCCCCATTTAATCGCATACTGCATTGTCTTATGTTACAAAATATGCCGCATGGAAGAACTGCTGCTAACACTTCAAAGGCAAACTACCCTACTCTGCAGGCTTGGATGACGACTCGCCAGCATCACGCGATTACGGATGAACGCGGTACGGGTTTGATGGATACGTCGTCGTTCACCAGCCATCGCCGCGCGAAGTCTTTCGACCTTGAAGTCACGATGCGGCTCGGGTCGTTGGCGCGACGACCGTCTCGATAGGAAGGAGATCACCCATCGCCCGACACGCCCGAGTACTTGGCAAGACGCTCCTGCAACTTGAGAACCTCGGACAGATCCACGCGCGATCGGCGATGGATACCCACTCGTCACATCGTCAACGTCGAAATCTTCGGGAAGTGGCGAGTCCGATACTCGATCTTGTCGACGCTCCCACGCCGAAACGCCGACGCGTCATGAACTCGACGCATGAAGCGCCTTCTCCAAATATTCCCACACCTCAACAAGGTCGGGAATAACCTCGTGGCGATATTTATTGAAGGTAGGCGCGGATGCCGCGTCGCCGACAGCGTCGCCGAGTCGACGAGCATGCTTACGCCCGCTCGCGTCAAGCGAGCTCGCTTCTTCTTGGCTACCAATAACGACCTGCGAGAAGGAGACAATGATGAGTACGGACACCACAAAAACTACAACTAATTGAAGGGAAGATGCACTCACCAAGCAACGGGCGGGCGAGTCCGTGATGAAGCGAAGCAGCGTGTGGTCGTCACGAAGCCCGGAATAAGGACTTCCGACACCTTGCGGTCCTCCTCCGCGGCAATGGCGGCCTTAGCTCGCCCGTCGCCGAGCTTGCTTCTTCTCGCCTCCCGCAGTTCGCCGAGGTCGGCGACCGCTGTTCAGAAGCACCCAGAGCGGATCGCGCCACCAACTCACCAGCGAGGACAAGGTCTGGCGAGCTTCCTCTGCCTTCGCAGCAACGACTGAAGCTCTTTGTTCGCCTCTTGGATGGTGGCCAGCTCCTTCTCAAGACGCTGTTTCACCGCCAATCGGTCCGACTCAGTTGCAGACGCCATATCATCAAAAAGTCGAAAAGCGAAATTCCTAAGTGCCCACCGCTAAATTTAGCGTGCGCACTCGGGGCTGGCGATCAAAATTCCTAAGTGCCCACCGCTAAATTTAGCGCGTGCGCACTTGGGGACTGGCGGTCAAGAAAATTCCTAAGTGCACACCCGCTAAAATTTAGCGCGTGCGCACTCGGGGCCTGGATGCGAAAGTCAAAGACGAGCAATTATAAGACTCAAGCCGCTGCAAACCGACTGATCCTCGGGGTGGAGGTACCGGATGGCTGCACCAAGCATGCCATGGGTTGTATTGTCCACGGGGCCAGCGGTATTGGCGTGTGCCGCGACTGTGGTCGACTTCAAAGATCGGCGTCCTCGGAGCGAGGCTCGGGCTGACCCGCTCGCCGTGGCCGCTTTAGTCACGGGGAAGGTAACGATCGAGGCACCGCTCAAGGAAGTCGCTTCCTCGGTCTAGGCAAGGAACGCCCTCCCGTGGGCGGTTGCTTCCACGGGTCGGCGGCCGACCGCCGTGTCGTCAGAGACAGTGACGATGTCGTCGCCCTTGGCCTTCTTGCTGCCCTCCACTGAGGCGACGACCTCGTCCGCTTTACTCTTACGGGAAGGATCCTCCTCGCTAGCGGCGGAGGGTACCTGAGCCACGGTCGGGTGGCCCATCTTTTTTACTCCGGTCCTGCATATCAGTCGAATCAATAAAGACAATCGAAATAGTTGTGAAAAGTAGGGAAGGGTGAACGCACTCACTTGGCGACTGGGATGAAACGTAGCCTGCACGAAGGCGGCGGTTTTCGATTCGGGCCGATTGGCGTGAGCCCCAGTTCCAGGGCGTCAGCGTGCCCAAGACACGGACGGCTTCTTCGTCGTTGAGGCGGCTGGCGCCTGGGACACCCTGGCGGGGGCTTCCTCGCTGGAGCCGCCACGGCGGAGCCTCCTTGCGGGCGAGACCGCCACTCGGAACCTCCTGCGGCGAAGTCGCCGGCGGAGCCTTCCTAGCCCGGAGACCGGCGCGAATGGCGGAGCATCGAGGCCAGCGCACTTCCAGTCGGCGTGTCAGCGGTTGTCGCTGGGGCGCCGTCACCGCCGAGCTGGGCATCGGAGCTGCTCGTCGAGTCGGCGGCGAGGCCATCCTTGGCCAACCGTTTTCCTCTTCGAGGCTCGCTTCCTTTCCTTCTTCTTCTTCTTGAAGGAGTGGCTGGCGCGAGGTGGTTTCTGGGAGCTCGTCGTCGTCCTCATGGCCTTCGAGGCTTCGCTCCCTCGATTTGCCGACGCGTTGCCCAGGGTTTTCGGACCAGTGGGGCGATTTCCTCTTCGGACTCGACCTCGTCGTCCTCATTGCCCCTCGTGGGTGGCGATTCGCCTACGTCTGGGCGGATGGCCGGGCTCTCATCATCGAAGGTGGAGCCACCTTCCACCACTTGGAATAGCTGCAATGAATACAAAACAGAATCAATTACGCGATTACTGCAGCTGCGGCTGCGAACAAGGTAAAGAAATTACCGTTGGGCGGACGCCAGCGGTGTAGGGCGACCCGGCTGTGCATCCAGTACACCGCTGGGTGATCTTCTTCAACGCTGGGAGATAATCCTCCAGCTTCCACTCGTCGAGGCAGGCCTTCGTCGAGTCTCCCCGGCCCGTGTACTGGTACATGTAGTGGTCGCGTTGGGCGAGTGGAACGAGCCGTTGTCCAAGCCAGCAATTGTACAAGTTTATCGTCTGAAGGCCCTTCTTTTTCAGACCACGGATGGTCTGGAGCATCTCGTCAACGACCATCCGCTGGTCGTCGGGGAGCTTGCCGACTTGGAGATGGCGCGGCTCGGAACGATTGGCCGAGTACCGCGGGATCGCCACCTCGTCCTCGGTCGCCGCCACGTAGAACCATGACTTCTTCCGATCGCCGCTGCCTTGGCGGGTAGCATCGGATCGAAGAAAGAAGCCTTGGACTTGAGCTGGGCGTCAAGCCGCGGCTAGCATTGGGCGCTGCCTCCTCGCGGTGATCCGTCCATGGAGCAGATCTCGCCACAAGGAAAGTAGGGCCGGCAGCCAAGTAGCACTCATGAGTAACGCCACGAAGATGGCGAGCTGCTCAATGTTGTGGACCCGGATCGAGGCTGGATCTCGTGGTAAGCGAAACGCGGAAGAACAAAGACGTGGGAAACCCTAGCCCCGCCGAGATGGTGGTGAAACAGGAATTCCCTCTCTCGGGTTTGGGGTCGTTTCTCGGCTGCGAGGATACGCCACAACCGGCTCATGAGGATTCCAGCCTCCTCGAAGAGGCCAGTGCGCCCTTGTGCACTTGGACCTGCCCATGGTTGGTGGAAAGGGCCATGGAGAGGTTGGTTGGAGATCGGAGGATTTCGGTCGATTGGATCGCGAGCAAAGGAAGGAAAATGCGCCTTTTCGGAAGAAGTGGTGGGCGGTTGGCTCGCGATTGCCTACCATTCCTCTTATATAGCGGGAGTTACCCGCCAAATCGAGGCGTTACGCGCGATGATTACGCCAAAGTTACTGCTTGGATTACTAGCGGCTAGTTTGACCACACCGGTCCAACTCGTCATTCGGCTAGGTCAATCACCACGACCGTTTCGCCGACTCGACTTCGCCTAAACGCGACTTGGTTCACGGATTTTCTTCTTCATCAGAGCCCGCCCGACGATTCGGATGCCTACTCGAAGCCGTATACTCGATTGCCGGCGCCACTTACGCCCAATCGACGCCTCGGGGACTCGATGGGGATACGCCTCTGGGGTATACTCGGTGGGCGTTCCACCGCCCTGTGGTCAAGGGCACTGCGAGCATGAGTGGATTGAAGCCCAAGAAGGTACCGAAGCATTTGGGCTGAAGGCCAGGCGAGTAGATAGGCCCAGTCGGATTGGGTTAGCGACATCTGAAGTCAGAATAGAATCGGTTGGGATATGTAAACCCTAGGAGGTGAGCCTATATAAACCTCCCTATGGGGGAGTAGAACCGTTCCCTCATACACTAAGCGACTGCCGCCCTAGCCGAGCTCGCCCATTGTAACACCTCCTAATACAATCTAGCGGAGTAGGTCTTTACCCTCAGGGCGAACAGGTAAACCCTGTGTCTTTGCCCTCATCTCGCACCGCAGATGGCTGGCCGCCCTTGCCCCTCGTTCTACTACTCGCTGCCGATTGCAGCGTCTGCCGTGACCATTCCCATGACATATATTGGGAATCAAAATCTATAGGGATAGACAAAGACACCTGATAGCTTTAAGCCAGAGTACATACCTAGACAAAGTTCTGAAAAGGTTCAGAATGGATAAGGCAAAGAAAGGTTCAGTGCCTATGTTGTCAGGTAAGATATTGAGCAAGGCTCAGTGTCCCATACGGTAAATGATAGGAAGCTATGAGCAAAGTGCCTTATGCCTCGGCCATAGGTTCGATCATGTATGCCATCTTTGTGTACTAGACGGATGTGTCCAATGCTCTTAGTTTGACGAGCATGTATCAAAGTGATCTAGGAGTGGAACCTCGACGCCGTGAAGAACATCCTAAAGTACCTAAATAGAACTAAAGAAATGTTCTTAGTCTATGGGGTGATGAACAGCTTCGTCAGTAAAGGTTACGTCGATGCTAGTTTCGACAACAAGGATGATTCTAAATCTCGGAGGATACGTGTATATTTTGAATGGAGGAGCTGGTCGAGAAGCTGCAAGAAAAGCGTGATCGCGGGATCTACAGTAGAAGCGGAATACATGGCTGCTGCAGAAGCGTCAAGTGAAGGAGTTTGGATCAGAAACTTCATCACTGATCTTGGCGTGGTTCCAAGTGCATTGGACCCACTGGAGATATTGTGTGACAACACCGCGCCATAGCACTCGCTAAGGAACCAAGATATCATCCAAAGACCAAGCATATCAACCAAGTTTCATATAATCCGAGATTATATAGCGGATGGTGATCGAAGATTAGCAAAGTACATACGATCAATGTCGCGGATCCATTGACTAAACCTCTTCCACGTAAACATGATCGGCACCTCGATTGCCATGGGTGTGAGATTGTTGCCGATGTAAACTAGATTATTGACTCTAGTGCAAGTGGAGACTGTTGGAATTATGCCTAGAGGCAATAATAAAGATGTTATTATTATAATTCTTGTTCATGATAATGTTTATATTCCATGCTAGAATTGTATTAAGCGAAACTTTAATACTTGTGTGGTTTGTAAACAACACCGTGTCCCTAGTACGCCTCTAAGGACTAGCTCATTGATTAATGATGGTTAAGGTTTCCTAACCATGGACATGAGTTGTCAATTAATAATGAGATCATATCATTGTGGAATGATATGGTGGATGCACCCAAACTAAGCGAAGCAATTAGATCGTGTCATCGTGTTCGTCTTTGCGAAGCTTTTCTTATGTCAAATATTGTATTCCTTAGACCATGAGATAATACAACTCCCTAGTATCGGAAGAAAGCTTTGAGGTCATCAAACGTCATCCTATGAGAGGGTGATCATAAAGGTGTCTCTGTGATCGAAAGTATCATTGGGTTGTATGTATCAAGATGGGATTTGTCCCTCCCAAGTTGGAGAGATATACTGGCCCACTCGAATCGATATCAACACCGCTTGCAAGAATGTGGTTAAGGAGTTAATCACAAAGTGATATCGGATTACGGACGAGTAAAGTACTTCGTGAGCGAGATTGAACTAGGTATGGCGGATGAAGCGATCGAATCTCGGGCAAGTAAAATATCGCGAGACGAAGCGAATATATATATGGGATTGATTGAATCTGGCATCGTGGTTCATCCGATATGATCATCGATGAATGTGGGAGTCAATATGGGTTTCAGACCCAGTTGATTATTGATAGAAGATCATGTGCATATTCTTGAACCCTTGGTCATACTTAACGTGTCTCGACGCTAGGATATATTGGATAATTGGTTTATGAGTTTTGTTCGAGTCTCGGATGGGATCCGGGACATCACGAGGTTCGGAGTGGTCGGAGAATAAGAATCATATAAGGCGAGGCAGTTTTTGGAGTTCGGAATTGTTGGTTAATCGATTGCAGGAAGCTTCTAGAACCTTCCGGAAGGGGACCAACGTGGCCCCACCTTCCGGGAGGGGGCATGGTCCTATGAGGGAGTGCCCTGGCCGCATTGGGCCAGGGGCACAAGGCCCCATAGGGCCCAGCCGGCCAAAGAGGGTTTAAACCCTAGATAGTGTTGGAGATATGCCCAAGAGGCAATAATAAAGTAGGTTATTATCATATCTTCATACTTATGATAAATGTTTACATACCATGCTATAATTGTATTAACAGGAAACATTAATACTTGTGTGATTTGTAAACATAAAAGAGTCCCTAGTAAAGCCTCTTGTTAAACTAGCTTGTTGGTTAATATATGATCATGGTTTCCTTATCATGAACATAGAGATGTTATTAACAACATGGTCATATCATTAGGAGAATGATGTGATGGACATACTCCTATAGATAAGCGTAGCATAAAGATCAAGTCATTTCAATAGTTCAATTGTTATATGCTTTCTGATACATAGTAACCTAATTCCTTCGACCATGAGATCATGCATATCACCTTTACCGGATGGATGCTTTGATGACATCAAACACCACACCGTAACTGGGTGGCTATGAAGGTGGCATTGAGTGTTCGTAAAGTATTGGTTGAGACACATGGATCAAGAGTGGGATTTTTCCATCCATATGACGGATAGATATACTCTGGGCCCTCTCGGTGGAATGTCATCCAATTGGCTTGCAAGCATGTGACTGGCTCACAAGGGATCACATATCACGGGAACGAGAAAAGAGTACTTATCAGTAACGAGGTTGAACTAGGTATGCAGAGATACCGACGATCATAACCTCGGATAAGTAAACTATCGTGAGACAAAGGGAAATTGGTATCGTATGTAAGTGGTTCATTCGATCGCAAAGTAATCGTAGAAATATGTGGGAGCCATATGAATTTTATTCCTCTATTGGTTATTGTTAGAGAAGTGTCTCGATCATGTCCGCATAATTCACGAACCGTAGGGAGACACACTTAAGGATTCGACGTTGTTTGAGTAGTTATGGTATTATGAGAAAGATACGAATGTTGTTCGAGTCTCGGATGTGATCCGGATATCACGAGGTGATCCGAATGGTCAGGAGAATAAGATTCATATAAGGAAAGTCCGTTTGAGTTCGGGAATGATTAGGTTTTCATCGGAATGTTCTAGAAGGTTCGAAATGTCCCAGACTCCGGGGAAGGGGTACATGAATGTGTCATTGCATATTGGGATGATTGCATCATGTACTAAGTGTTCTCATGTTCCAAATAAAGGATTAAATTGAATCCTAAATTGAAAAGTCAAATAGCAAGTTTGAAAAGTCAAGCGGCTAAAATTGGAAAGAGGGAAAGAGGAAGGTGTGGGAAACCGAGTTGAGGAGTTCCCTCCTCCAACCGGCCCACCTCCAAGCAATTGGGAGGGACTCCTCCCCATGGCGTGGCCCCTCCACCTATATAAGGAGGGCAGGGCCTCCTCTGACACACAAGTTCCTATCCTCTAAATCTAAACCCTAGCCACGACCTCGGTTTAGAGCCGTTTTGGTTTAGAGCTTCTAATTGCCCTAGCCTTCGTAGAGCCTTCTAATTTGTGTGTCTAATCCCTAGACCACTAAAGCCTCTCTCATACTCCACCATACTCGCCCGGCTTAAGGCGAAGCTCGAGATCTCCCTCTACTTCCCATCACTGTTGTTGTCTTTAGGAATCGCGGAGAGTGCTACAACCTCCGCCTTTGGAACAAGGGAGAGGAAGGTCTTCGTCGAAAATCGAGCGTGTGACCGATCAAGGGAGCGCTGCGAGCCTTGTGGAAGGATCGTCACGCGATCTTGAGATCGGAAGTGTCGACTACATCACCCACGAATCTGCTCTCGTTAACCGCTTTGGAATCTTGAGGGTAAGTTATTCCATCGACTCGTTGCTACAATCTAGTAGATAGATCTTGGCTTGTTTGTTTGTATCGATAGAAAATTTTGTTTTCCATGCTACGAACCCCTACAAAGGGTATCGAGCCTGTCTATATGTAGATCTGTTGCCGAGTAGAACACAATGGTCATTGTGGGCATTGATGTTTTATTGTCGATTGCTTCTTGTGTACTTTGCATCTTGCGGTATGTTGGGATGAAGCCCGGCTAACCTTACATGACATCGTTCATGAGACTTGCTCCACGCTTGACATGCAACTTGTATTGCATAAGTGGCTTTATGGGTGCCTGTTTCTCCTAGCATAGTTAAGATCCAATTTACAACGGGTGATTAACAATACTAGTATCAATATTGTGGTTCTTGTTCGTAAGTTAGAACGACACTTATTGAAAGCCCCAAACCACGTAAAATATGCAAAGAAAGTAGAGGCGTCTAACTTTGTTTTGCAGGGGTGTGCAGTGATGTGATATGGCCATGATTGTGATTATATATGATGTATGAAATGTTCCTTATTGTAAGTCGGCAACCGGCAGGAGCCATATGGTTGTCTTTAATTTCTGTTAAGACCCGCGTGTCTATTCAAAGTAGTTGTAATAGTTGAAGCCGGTGGACGACAACCATGGAGAAGCATCATTGACCTTGAAGCAATGTCGGCGATGATGGAGATCATGTTCGTGCTAGAAGATGGAGATCGGAAGCACAAAGAAGAAAGGCCATATCATATCACATATTATGAATTGCATGTGATGTTAATCCTTTATGCATCTTGTATTGCTTAGTAGATGACGGTAGCATTATAAGATGATCCCTCATGCACATGAATTTCAAGTCATAAAGTGTTCACCCTTAGTTAGCACCGTTGCTAAAGCTTGTTGTTTCGAAGCACCACATGATGATCGGGTGTTAGATTCCGCAAGTGTATACAACGTGAGCAAGCCATTTGCTCATGCGAAACTAAGGTTTGATCTTGACGAGCCTAGCATGTACGGACATGGCCTCGGGAACACGGATTACGAAAGGTAGAGCATGAGTCATATAGTAGATATGATGAACATGTTGATTGTTCGCCATTGAAGCTATATCAACTCTCGTGATGATCGGTTTTGATGTGGTGGATTTGGTTCGTGTGATCACTAAAACAATGTGAGGATATTGTTTTGAGTAGGAGTTCACCTAGATTAATTTAATTATTAATTAGAACTCAATTTATCATAAACTAAATCAAAGTGAATTTGCATAGTTGTTGTAGTCATTGGCATCCGTTTACCACCTTGCGCTTAGTTATAATTGAGATGATAGAACTATAGAATTACGTTAGTTACTTTCTGAACGGTATCGTATTGTTTTGAAGTGTTAATCTAAAGTTTAAAAGTCCTATTGCAAACTTTCAAGAAGTTCGGTTACTCCATGAAGTTTAATAATTAGTATTAAATCAAGAGTAACAATTCCAAGTGTTAGTATATAAGTATCATGTTTGTCTCCATGATTCTTGATATTCAAAGGATTCTCTTAATATCAAGGTTATCTAGGATCTGAAAGAGTTGTTTCAGAAACCATGATGTGTGGAAGATATTGTGATATCTGAAACGAAGTTTTGGTTGCAACATGATAGAGTATAATATGGCAAAAGTCATGTTCTTATATTTGATGAGAATTTGCAAAAGGTTGGAGACACTAGTTATCCTAATCCTCCAAAAGGTTCTGGAGAGCAACATTATACTTGCGATTCACCGTTACAAGCTAAAAGTAGCTTGATCATGGATAAATCCATGATGAGGGTGAATATTTGATGTAGGTAAAATGTTTACTACACCAAGAGATTACTAAAGAAAGGAATTTCAAAGAACACCAAACATTTGATAATGGTGATCTACTTCAAAGTGCAAATCCAAAGACACTGGTATTTAACTATACACGCTTTGGACTATGTGTCATATGTATGACTCCACTATTGATGTTGATAGATTCTTTCAAATAGAAAAGGAAATACTGAAAGAGAATCTCATAAATATATGGCAGAAAATAAAAGACTAGAATTGTTCAGTTTAAGTATATAGATGATATACATGTTATGGCTATATTCTTTGCTTATTAAACATTGTGGTTCTTAAGTATTTGATACTGAATTTGTTGGTGTGAATCGTCATACGAAACAACACAATTCATGAACTACAATGGCCTAAGTAACTAGCAAAAGAATATGTGATGATGTTCATCGAGAACAAATAAAGGGTTATTGTGTTGCTCGTTAAAACATCAAAGCTTGCCTTCAAGATTTGTTTTATCAGGTATTATGAGAACAAAAGGGTTGTTCAAATAATTGCCGTAATCCATAAAAGATGGATGATTCACAAATCTCGTTGGAGAAATCACATCCATAAAACTAGTGCTAAAATGTCGAAAGACAAATTGATTGAAAGATCACTTAGGAAGTGACATCGCAGTTTAAATTATATTGGAAAGAAAACATGAAGAAACTCCATATGGATGGAATTTTGGAGTCTATTTGATTTTGATCAAATGACGCTTGTGAAACTTTCCTAGAGATGATTAAAACTTCGTTCATAGGCCAAAAGGGAACGAATGACTAGCTTATTGGAACTTGTACATATTGTTGTACGAAATCCATTATGTGTAGTCAAGAGCGATGGATTTCAACTTCATATGCTTTCTCAAAAAATTTGAGTGAATATATGAATATTTACTTAATAAGGATGAAGTGTGAAATATTTGAAAAGTTCAAAGATTTTCAAGATGAAGTGCAAAATTATTGTAACAAGAATATAAATAGTTTATGATAAGATCATAAAGGAAGATATTTGAGTTACAAGTTTAGCATAATACCTAAGATTTAAGGAATCGTTCCGTGGATTTGCATTTTCGAAACACCATAAGAGTATGGGCGTTAGAGATATGTAATTAAACCTTGTTTGACATGGTAGGATCGAAGGTGTAATTCATAAACTGCCATTATATTTTAAAGATTAAAAGCTTTAGAGATTACCGTTTTCCCGAAAAGAGCTTCATCATAATCCGTTGAATTGACACCATATAAAGTTATGGTTTGGGATAAAACCCAAGTTGTCCTTTCTTAAAACATTGGTATGCTATGCATAAGAAAGATGTTTGCAACCAAAGTCGGATGAACCTGTCTTTGTATGTTATTTCGAATAACTGTTAAGTATTCCTCATAACACCAGAGACAAAAGTGTTTGTCGCTTAGAACGTCAAGTTTCTTTGAGAAGGAATTTTTCGTGAAAATTTAAATGGGAGGACAATAGAACTTTGATAAGGTTAAAAGAACCTTAGCTATATGTGCAAAGTTGCGCAGCGCTGAAAAGTGTTCCGGAGTTAGCAACAATGCTCATGGCTCGCGTACCTCAAAGGTTGTGGTCACGGAGATCTAAGTTCCTATTGAAACAAGTAGGTCGGATGAACAATCGAATACCAATATTTGAGAGTTAAATCATTATTTGACAATAATGATCCGACTACATGCAAAGAAGCGATGATGGGCCCTGACTCCGTCTAATGGCTTGAAGCCATAAAATCCGTGATAGTTCCATACACGAGAAATCAAGTTCTTAACTTGAAAGACCCTCGAGAAAGGTGTAAGACCTTACAGTCGTGTTTGGATCTATAAAGAAATAGACATGGATGTTTTACATCTATGAAATAGTCGACATGTTGGGAAAAAGTTCACAACGATGTTCAAGGGTTGACTATGACAAGATTTGATCTTTCATAGCGATAATTAGTCTAGACGGATTAATATAGCAACCACTACATATAATTTTGTTATGTGGTAGTTGGATAAACAAAAACAAGTTCTTCTAATAGAAGGGTTACCTAGGACGTGTGCATGACACGGTCCAAAGGGGTTTTGTTAATTCAAAGGATGCTAAAAGCATATGCAAACTTCAATGGTTGAAGTGAGCATCGCGGAGTTGGAATCTTCACAATGATGAAATTGTTAAAAGAGTTTAAATTCATCAGAGACGATGAAGATGCTTGCATTTGCAAGAAATTAAGTGGGAGCATTGAGACATATTTCTAAATACATTATGTGGAAGACATATTGTTGATTGGAAATGATGTATCTTTTATTAACACATATTAAGAATTTCATCCCGATGAAAGACTTAGGCAAAACCCAAATATTTGGTATCAATAGATGCTAATATGGTTGTGCCAGAAGTACATAGACGAGATATTGAATGAGTTCAATATAGAAACTACAAGAAAGGTTCTTGTCGCACAGAAAGGATTGAATGAGTTCAATATTCATGATATATTCAAGTGTATTGACATTTGGTAAGTCAAACAAGATTCAAGTATAGATTGATACTTGATGTATGAGATCACAAAGAGTATTTATATCAATCATACTGTGATATGTACAAATCCAGATATGTCCTATGCTCGAAATGTTGTGAGCATATACCAGAATGAATCATAAGATGATCATTGGACAATAGTAAGGATATTCTTATGATCTTTTGGAAGAACTAAGAGTATATTATTTGTAGAAGTGACAAATAGATGGTTAGTTCATTGTAAAAATACTACATTGATACTAGTTTTGTCACAAAGTGCAAATTAAGTTTATCTCAATCTAAACTAAGGGTGGCACAATATAATGTAAAATGAGTTCCATAATGGATTTGGATGAGTTCCAAAGTTAAGACATTGTGACAGATACTACAACAAAAGGCTAAGTATATGACTGCTATTATAGCAGCAAAAGAGGGCATTTGTGTCAAGTATTTTGTTATCAAACTAGGTGTAGTTCACAGAGGGATAAATACTATGAAGATATATTGTGCGACAATATTATCAACATGTTTTAACCCCAAAGAACTAAAGGTCACACCAAAGGACCAAATTTATACGAAGCCATCTCATTAGAGAATGAGTGATGCGTAAAGACGCAAAGACATGCAATTACACACGGACCTGGAAGTGTCAGATCCAGAGATCAGTTGACCACTAGCAATCGTGTACATACAACACCGTAAATCCATAGGTGTTGAATACACAAAGGTTTGAAACTAGATTATTGACTCTAGTGCAAGTGGGAGACTGTTGGAGATATGCCCAAGAGGCAATAATAAAGTAGGTTATTATCATATCTTCATACTTATGATAAATGTTTACATACCATGCTATAATTGTATTAACAGGAAACATTAATACTTGTGTGATTTGTAAACATAAAAGAGTCCCTAGTAAAGCCTCTTGTTAAACTAGCTTGTTGGTTAATATATGATCATGGTTTCACGATCATGAACATAGAGATTTTATTAACAATGTGGTCATATCATTAGGAGAATGATGTGATGGACATACTCCTATAGATAAGCGTAGCATAAAGATCAAGTCATTTCAATAGTTCAATTGCTATATGCTTTACGATACATAGTAACCTAATTCCTTCGACCATGAGATCATGCATATCACCTTTCTGGGATGGATGCTTTGATGACATCAAACACCACACCGTAATCGGGTGGCTATAAAGGTGGCATTGAGTGTTAAAGTATTGGTTGAGACACATGGATCAAGAGTGGATTTGTCCATCCATATGACGGATAGATATACTCTGGGCCCTCGGTGGAATGTCATCCAATTGGCTTGCAAGCATGTGACCGGCTCACAAGGGATCACATATCAGAACGAGAAAAGAGTACTTATCGAACGAGGTTGAACTAGGTATGCGGAGATACCGATATCATAACCTCGGATAAGTAAACTATCGTGAGACAAAGGGAAATTGGTATCGTATGTAAGTGGTTCATTCGATCGCAAAGTAATCGAGAAATATGTGGAGCCATATGAATTTTCAGATTCCTCTATTGGTTATTGTTAGGAGAAGTGTCTCGATCATGTCCGCATAATTCACGAACCGTAGGGAGACACACTAAGGATTCAACGTTGTTTGAGTAGTTATGGTATTATGAGAAAGAGACCAAATGTTGTTCGAGTGCGGATGTGATCCGGATATCACAAGGTGATCCGAATGGTCCGGAGAATAAGATTCATATAAGGAAAGTCCCGTTTCGGAGTTCGGGAATGATTAGGTTTTCATCGAATGTTCTAGAAGGTTCGGAATGTCCAGACCGGGGGAAGGGTACATGAATGTGTCATTGCATATTGGGATGATTGCATCATGTACTAAGTGTTCTCGCTCCAAATAAAGGATTAAATTGAATCCTAAATTGAAAAGTCAAATAGCAAGTTTGAAAAGTCAAGCGGCTAAAATTGGAAAGAGAAAGAGGAAGGTGTGAAAGCGAGTTGGAGGAGTTCCTCCAACCGCGGCCCACCTCCAAGCCGAGTTGGGAGGGACTCCTCTCTCCCATGGCGCCAGCCTCCCACCTATAAGGAGGCAGGGCTCCTCCTCTAGACACAAGTTCCTATCCTCTAAATCTAAACCCTAGCCACAACCTCCGGTTTAGAGCCGTTTTGGTTTAGAGCTTCTAATTGCCCTAGCCTTGGTTTAGAGCCTTCTAATTGGTGTGTCTAATCCTAGACCACTAAAGCCTCTCATACTCCACCATACTCGCTCGGCTTAAGGCGAAGCCTGCGAGATCTCCTCTACTTCCCACACGCCAGTTGTCTTCAGGAATCGCGAGGAGAGTGCTACAACCTCCATCACTTTGGAACAAGGGAGAGGAAGGTCTTCGCCGAAGGCGTGTGACCGATCAGGGAGCGCTGCCGAACGCAATGGGAAGGATCGTCTACGCGATCTTGAGATCGGAAGTGTACGACTACATCACCCACGAGAATCTGCTCTCGTTAACCGCTTTGGAATCTTCGAGGGTAAGTTATTCCATCGACTCGTTGCTACAATCTAGTAGATAGATCTTGGCTTGTTTGTTTGTATGCGATAGAAATTTTTGTTTTCCATGCTACGAACCCCTACAGATAGACCTTCTAGAAGGGGGGGGGGTTCCTTGCCCCCCACTCCTCCTCCTTTGGGGCCGCCGGTTTGGGCTTGGGGGAGGGGCTGGGGGCGCACCACCCCCTACACCTTCCCTCCAACCCTAGCCGCCATGTTGCCCTTCCTCTCTCCCTCCCGACTGTTTGTAGGCGAAGCCCTGCTGCAGAAATTCTCCACCATATACACCACGCCGTCGTGTTGTAGATCCAACCCATCTCTCCACCATACTTGCTGGACCAAGGAAGGAGGAGACGCCGAGTCTTTGCTGCGTGCATCTCACGGAGGCACCGCCACTTGTGGTGCTAGATCGGATCGGATCGCGAGGAGAAGCGAAATCGACTACATCACCCACGTTAACGCCCGTTGTCTTGAATCTTCAAGGGTATGAAGATCTAATCCAATCTCTCTCGTTGTTTGCATCTCCTAGATTAGATCTTGGCTTTCCCTCTGTTCGCATCCGTAGAAAATTTTGATCTACTATGCCGCGAAACCCTTCAGTTAGTAGTGGAATTGTGTTGAAGTAATATTCAATGGTTTGATATTTAAGTTGTAGTGATATTCTTCTAGTGGTGTCATGTGAACATCGACTACATGATACTTCACCATTTATGGGCCTAGGGGAATGCATTGTGTATTTGACTACTAATTTTGGGGTTGCCGGAGTGACAGAAACCTGAACCCCTATTAGGAAACCTTTGCACAAGAGAGTGTAGGATCTCAGAGTTTAATGCTGTGGTTAGGTTTTTATCTTAATTACTTTCTTGTAGTTGCGGATGTTTGCAAGGATTTTAATCACAAATATGTATTAGTCCAAGTAAGGTCGGTACATTAGCATAGGTTCATCCACACAACACTTATCCAACCAAAGCAGATTAATCAACTATATGAAGCGAAAACACTTGAAAGTATTCCCACGTGTCCTCGAGAACGTTTGATCCTCATAAGTAATACAATCGGCTTGTCCTTCGCTAAAGAAAGGATTGGGCCACTTACTGCAATTATTATTATTGTCTTTATTTACTTGCACTTTATTTATCTATATTATCAAAATCCCCTAAAAATCCATTTGCTAAGTATTTACAGAGAATTCCTGATCCAAACCACTAGTCAACACCTTCTGCTCCTCGTTGGGATCAACACTCCTATTGATTGAAAGTACTACGATACACCCCTATACTTGTGGGTCATCAGTAGGCGCGTGCTTGGCATAGACAGGCGCGTGTTCGGTTGATCAGATCGACGGTGCGCCGTATGCGCCATGGCATGGACGACACGTAGATCGGAGTCGATGGCGGCGTTATCGGTGAAGTCCCGAACGATGACGACGAATATGATCCGAGGGGGGCGGCCGCGGTAGCCTTCCAAGGAAGGCGTCGCAGCCGTCCGTGTGCGCGGCAGCCTGCCATGAGGCCATGATAGCCTAACGAGGCATACACAGTAGCGGAGGAGGCAGGCGCACAGACGCAGGTAGATCCTCGATGCCGATGATCGGAGTAGAGGCGCAGTGATGACGACGACGGTGGACGACTCAGTTTGATCTAAGATCGGTAAACCAAAAAAATAAAACCGATCAAGAGATCGGAAAAGGACTTCTGAGGCCGATCACGGATCGTGACGAACTCCCAGCTACAGTTGCGCTGCCGGAGATCATGAAGATCGACCTCCCCGGGGGCGGGGCGGCGGAAGCGTGTTGCTTGGCTAGCGCGGCACCATGGCGGGCGGTGGCGCTAGGGTTTGGGAAGTGGCGGCGGCGACGCTAGGTGGATGCAGCGGTGGCTAGGTCAAGGATCTTGCCGCTCTGATATCATGTAGAACGATAGAGAGCGGATTGGCGGAATATGTTGAATGTATTATTGAGCCTCATGAGTGAGTATATATAGACGTACATGGATCATCTTGGAGTATAAGTCAAGTTAGGCTAGAGTCCTAACTATCCTAGACTACCATAACAACCGTATACGTACAATACTCTAACACCAACTACCATGGTGAAACTTCCCCGTCGCTATCCGCTCCCACCCCCATGCCGATATTGCTAGTTCTCGCCGCCGCTCCGACTACATTGGCAAAGACTTCTTGGCTACCACCTCATCATTCATTCTCGCCGCTCGTGACGCCCGCCAATAACCCCACGACCACTGCCAAATCTCCGGACGCTGTCGACCGAATCTACCAATTCCGATGTTCCTCGCCCTGCCACCATTCGCAATTGTTGTCACATCACCATTGCAGCCCGTTGCCATCGATTAGCGGCCACCGCAACCCCCAAGCAATCCTCAGCGACGTGCTACTCTTTGTCGAACTCTCGGCCTTTGGCGATAGCGATTTGGGAAGCGACATCTCCGCTCTTCTCGCCTCGTATGTCCGTTGCCTCCTTTCCTCCGCCTCCGGCGAAATCCGTGGCCAAAATCGAACTAGACGCCTGATGGCCATCAGATCTGCTCTCTCCCTCCCCACCTTCGGATCTCATGCCCGGTGTCCTATTCTACATCATCTGAAATGAGTGCCCTAAATTTCCTGCCATAAAGCCCAAAATTGATGCCCTAACACAGTTTTCACGTGCTCTATTTTACATGGAAATGGTTTAAGACACAGTAATTAACAGGATCGGCGAAGTTACTCCAAGATTAGTAACCTTTGGGGTATTCCACACGCACACGCCACACACCTGGTAATCGCCGGAGTAAAACTTAATCCGCGCGCGGCCCACCGACTCCTCCCACAGATAAAACGGCGAGGCCCACTGGCACCTTCCCCTCGCTATCTCCACCCCCTTCCATCCTTTCCCTTCTCCTGCTCTCCGCGGCCTCGCTTCCGCATCACACCATCTCGTTCGGTCCTTCTCTCCTCCCCCGACCCAACGACTGCCTTCTCTCCCCTCACGTCTCCTCCTTTTCCAGCCCGATTCCGTCCAACCTCACCAAAAAACCAAACCTTTTCCGACGGATTTTCATTTTTCCTTTCGGAGATTTACGAAACGAATGATTTGAATTGAACCCTACTACTTCTGTATACTCCGTCGGGAGAAGCCGGAGCCCACCAGGGCGGCGGTAGACCTTGCCTATTTGGGTTGGGGGGGCGCCTTTTGTCGCCCACTGTTTCTCCTCAATTCTCGTGCGCCAAGGCAAGTGTTTCCCCCTTCTCTTCACCCCAGATATGGGACTCCTCTTTTTTTTTTTCCCAACTCTCCCCATCCTTTTCTTCCGTTGGAGTAAAATCCGCCCGATTTGGCGTGGGGAATTTCAATTTGGGTTCGAATTCTGTTTCAATTTCGATTGGCACCTAATTTGGATTTGTGGCCTGGTTGCGTGCGTGCAGGGAGTCGATGGGCACTGGCGGCGGGAGGGTGGCCGTACGGCGGGCGAAGATGGACGACGACGACGAGTATGTCGTGGATGAGGACGAAGAGGAGGTTGAGGAGGACGACGCGGAGTACGTCGCCGCCGCCTGCTCCGATGAGGAGATCGCCGGCGAGGAGGAGGAGGAGGAGGAAGAGGAGCCGGAGCCTGACCACGAATCTGACGCCGATTTCGACGGGGACGAGGAAGCCGAGGACGAGGACTTCGAGATCGAGACGCCGCGGCCCAGGCCTCGCGCCCGGGGCAGGAAGCCCAAACCGGAGGAGGACGAATCGGACGCCGATTTCGACGAGGACGAGGAACTGGAGATCGAGACGCCGCGGCGGCCGAAGCGGCATCCGGCGGCCAAGGCCCGCGGCCGACGCAGGAGGGCGAAGCCGGATGGGGACGAATCCGACGCAGATTTCGACGAGGACGAGGAGTTGGAGATCGAGACGCCACGCCCGAAGCGGGCCGCGAAGGCTCGCGGCCGGGGCAGGAAGGTGAAGAAGCCGCGTGATGATTCTGATGCGGATTCCGACGAGGATGACGAGCTGTTCCAGATCGAGACGCCACGGCCGAAGCGTCCGGCCAAGGCTCGCGCCCGAGCCAGGAAGGTGAAGAAGCCGCGTGATGATTCCGATGAGGATTTCGGGGAGGACGAGGGTTTCGAGATCGAGGCACCACGAAGGAGGCGTCCAGCCACGGTTCGCTCCCGAGGAGGCAGGAAGGGTAAGCGGGAAGATGAGTCTGATGCCGATTTCGACTTGGGGGAAGAAGAACTGGAGATCGAGACACGTCCAGCCGCGGTTCGCTCCAGAGGAGGCAGGAAGGGGAGTCAGGAGGACGAATCTGATGAGGATTTCGGCAGGGACGAGGAAGAATTGCAGGACGAGGAATTGGAGATCGAGACACGCCCAGCTGAGGTTTCTTCCCATGACAGGGAGGAGAAACAGGAGAATGAGTCTGATGCGGATGTTGACGGAGAGGAGGAGGAATTGGAGGACGAGGGGTTGGACTTGGAGATTGAGACACCACGGCCCGAGCCTCGAAATGGGAAGCAGGATGATGAGTTTGATGAGGATTTTTATGAACCAGAGGATCAGGAAGCGGATGAGGAGTTGGAGACCGAGATAATGGAGCCGATGCAACCAATCGAGGGTTGTGGCTGGGGCAGGAAGAAAAAGCCATCAGGATCTCGCCGTCCGAGGCACGAGGATGATGATGACTATGAGGAGGAGATCGAGGATGAGGACGATGACTTTGACCCAGAGGTGGATGAAGAGGAGGATGGCGAGGAGGAAGAGGTTGAAGAAGACGACGAGGATTTGGATGAATATGCCCCAACTCGAGCAATAAGGCCTAAGAACCACTTGGCCAAGCGGAAGCCAGCAGGGCGCCTGCATCGTAAGAGGCGGAGGCGGTTCCAGGGTTTCAAGGAAAGGCAAGGAAGGGCACGTCAGCACATCAGCGGAGAAGGAAGCAACGGGTAGATGATGATGAGGAAGATGATGATGATTTTGTTGTTATGACGATGTGGAGGACGAGGTGGATTACCAGCCAAGGAAAAAGGCCAAAGTTGGGACGACGGCAAGGGATGGCACGGCAGATCCTCTTACTGTGGGAGAGGCAGGGCCGTCACTTGAATCAGACACATCGGAATTTGAGTTTGTGACATCTGAAGAGGAACATGACGAGAAAGAAGCACAAAAAGCTGAGCCTGAGAGAATCAAGAGGAAGAAGGGCAGAAGGAAGAGGGTTCTGAGTCAGACTCATCCTCAGATTCTGATTATGTCATATCAGAGGAGGAACTTAAGGATTTGGGGGAACCTATTCTCCAAGAGACAGTGCCACAGCTGCCTCCATCCACATCACGACGGACCATTATTCCGAGGAGGGTTGATGAGAAGGGGAAAGAGCTAGAGGAGGCTTTGAAACAGATATGTGGGATCTGCCTCTCAGAGGAGCAGAGAGCCACAGTACAGGGTGTGCTTAATTGTTGCTCACACTACTTCTGCTTCGCATGCATTCTGGAGTGGTCAAAGTGGAGTCAAGGTGCCCATTGTGTAAAAGGCGTTTCAGCACAATTACCAAGTCATCAGTGGCTGATGTAGGATCAGGGTTGAGGAATGCTGCTATTAGGGTAGAAACGTGACCAGGTAATGATTCACTCTCATGATCATTATTTAATTGCATATCCGCAGTTTTGTTTGCATCAGTTGTCAATACTTGGATCGGTTATGCATTGAGAATTTGAGATGAAGTGCTTGTATAGCCCCGTATGAATAGGAGGCCTTAGACCTTGTTCTCTTGCTTTTTGCTGTTATTGTGCTGAATGCCTGAATTATTACTGGCATGCATCCAAACTGTTGCTCTGTGGATAAAAAGTTATGAGTAGGCATACCATGTAATTTTAGGGACAACGGATCCATAACTTTTGCCATTCTAACTCAGGCTCAATAATCTACAAGTGCTGATAATTATTGGTCATGAACATCTTGTACCAGCCCTTGTTGCCACACTCATATTTTTTTGTAAATAAAGAGCTGTTCTTTTATACTTTTGGGAGTTTTGCATGACAACCTACAGAAAGCATTTTGATTTTACGATGCTAACTGGAACTTGTCTGATGAGTAGCTTAAAAGCACTGTCCACCAGAAAAAGGAATTATAACCTCGTGACAGTTTGCATGTTCTCGTGGGTAGCAAGTATGTTAGGTGCCCTGTCAACATGTGGTCTCATTTGCTCTTTCTTTCTTGAACAGGTATACCAGCCCACTGAAGACGAAATGAGGCGCTGGTTAGATCCATATGAAAATGTTGTATGCATAGAGTGCAATCAAGGTGGTGAGGACAATCTCATGTTGCTATGTGATATATGTGATTCTTCTGCACATACATTTTGTGTTGGTCTGGGAAGAGAAGTACCAGAAGGGAACTGGTATTGTGGTGGGTGTAGATCCAGTGTGGAGGGGCCTTCTTATGCACAAACACAGGATAGTGTGGTTCACCGTGGAGAAAGTAACATGAACACTGCTGACAGCAGTTCTAGTTCATTCAGCAGACCTGTATCGAGTGGGGTTTTCCAGAGACCACCACCACTAAACATCCATCCGCCTTCTTTGCAAGGGTTTGATTTGAATCTCTCTCCAATAGAAACCCCTGACGAAGATAAGCGAGCTGAGTCACATATCTCAGCTGAAGCTGTATCAACCCCTACTGGGAGACACGCAACTCTGGATAGGAGGCGTGCCTTGAACCGACGTATTCGTATTCTTCTATTTAGACCTAGAACTGCAACTAATGCGTGGCAGAATGGCCTTCAGCATGACAGAACCACACAAGGAACTGAACAAAATCAAAGGAGCATCTGCACTTCAACAGATGTGAGCCCATCCTGTTCCAGGGCTGATTTGCTGCAGAGCCAGCAGAGTAGTTCACATTTTGTTCAGTCTGCAAGTAATCATACTCAGGGCACTGGAAACAATTTCCGAGAAGTAGCAAATGCCAAGGAGCAGCTGATTCCTATTGTCAAGAAGAGCATCAAGCATATTTGTGCTCGGTCCCCATTGGGTATGTATTAACCATTGTTTCAATGTATGAACTCTGCGAGCATGTGCCTTTTTACTTACAACCATTGAATAACATTTAGGTGTAATAGTTTGATTTTATCACTAACATACTGCATATGTTTTGCTGGAATTTTTCTGGCTTAGCTTTGTTTTTCATATTTAGAATTGTTGATCAGAAAAAAATATTTTAGTTTGCAACAAGGCTGTCCATTGTAGTAGCTTACTGGTCTAAGTAGTTACATCAATAAGCAAATTCTGGGTAATAATGATAATCACACTTCCTTGGAAGTAATTGAAGTGTGCCTTTCGTTGCTCTCATTCGCATTTGGTAAAAAACAATGCTATTACGCCAAGGAACCCTTTGCCTTTTTTTATGGCTACCGGTAGTATCAATGTTACTTGTTAGGAATTTTGCTGTCTTTTTTATAGTGCTTGTTTATGCAATACCATTGCCGTTGTATACTTAACAGAATGCAAAGTCAACTATGTTACTCTTCAAGCTTTGCTAAACATGGCTATTTATGTGGGACTAATCTATTGTTATGTATGTTTCAGATCAATCTGCTTTCATGAATGTAGCACGGCGAGCAACAAACACTATCTTAGCGTTGTCTGGGATTTCACACAACACGGATAGGGTTGTTGCTACACCATTTCCTTTTCCTAGCCATTGTTGTCATGCCTGTGATGGCCGAGAACCAGCATTTCTCATGAGAACTATCTGCTCGGCATGTTTCAACTCTTTTGTTGGTGATGTCGTCAGTCACATCGCAAATATGTCCTCCTGAATTAGTTCTCTCTCTATTGTTGTCATTCTTTCAACTATAAACAGTTCAAAAGTTTATACAACCATGAATGTGTTATTGAAGATTTGGTAGCAAAAATATAGTTAGTTTTTAAATGATTCGTTATCTTCTAGAACTAATTCTTACTTGGTTTGCTATTACCATCTGGGTAAGTTTCAAGTCTTCCAAAAAGCTGCTACAGGCACCTCTTGAGAAGGGACATTTTTTTTTGCATCTGCCAGATCAGTAATCATATCCTATTGTGATCTTTTTGAGTTACCAACTGTCTAATTTTTGTTCCTTTCTTTCAGCTATATATGTCCTCTGTACAGATTGGTGTTTCAGTTCACAGGCATGTTAGGAATGATGCCATCTCCAATGAATGTGTAGCATATTATTTGTTATATGGGAGAAAACTTGGAATGAACACTAAATATTTAAGTACTTTAGCTTGTTCTAATAGACTTGAGGAATTAAAAACCCAGTATAGGACGAAAATTGTACATGCGACTATATAACCACAGTTTCCCTTCTGGTTGCATTACATTCTGATATTTTTACCTCTCTTAATTTGTCTTCAGACAAAAGGTCAAAACTGTTACTCCTTTACAATGTGTGTGTTAGCTCTACAGTTAAGAAAATCTCTGCATATCATTTAATCATTAGTTTTTTTTGGAAGGAATAATTTTTCTTACATTCTAAATAGGCATAACTTGTTTGCTTTTCACCTGGTAGCATCACTGTACATATTTATGGTTTGTGCAATTATGTTTCCTTTCGAGTTGCTACCTTCTCTTTCTCTGCAACTCTGTTTCCTTTCAAGCTTCTTTTATTTTTCCACTGCGGATCTTACATTAACTTTGCCATCCAGATGATTCGAATGTTAATATGAGCTGTGCTAAGTTTAACTGTTGTCCAGTTGCTACTACCTCTCTTACCTAGCCTACCAAAACGTCTTATATCGTGGTACAGAGGTAGTATTATTTATTTATTATGTCATTCCAACTTAGAAATCCTGCAGCTTCTCTTGTGTGAGGCCTTGTAGTTTCTGTTGGTTTTCTCCCTCCTTGTCATGTCTCACATTAGATACACATTCCAGTTTGTACTTCTCTAATCTGTTTTTGTATGCGCATTCTCATTCTCATTGGGTCTGTGTCACGTTTGTTATTTGCCCTCCCTGGGAAAAAGCCTGGATATGCACAGGAACATTGTGATAAAATGAATTTTTCGGTAAGGGTGGACCTTCAGTGATGATGCTAGAGGTCCCTGAAAGAGAAGTGTCAGGAAAGTCTGGTGCATTATAGATAAGGCTTTCGCGAGAATTGTTTGAAAGGCTGGTCCACTACAGACCTATGAAATTAGCACTCCATGTTGTGTTGTCTGTGTGCAATGGAATAAACCATTAGAACAAAGCCCAATCATCTGATGGTGTTGGATACTTATATGCAGTTTTATTCAACGCCCCTATATGCAGTTTTAGTGCTCGCTCTCGCCAGTTCGTTAGCGGGAGGGTTCGCTGTAGTATGAGTGCCCATCTGAACTGCTTATGCGGACAGACGCCGCCTCTGCAATAAGCATCAGCCTTACTCTGTTTTCTTGGTTCGTGGTTAAGCTTGTTATGCCCCTCTGTGATTTTTGGTTTTATAGAATTAGATACTTCGGTGGCAAATACAGCTGATTACGGATGCGAGCCAAGCAGCCAAAGAGGACCAACCCTATGTCATTGTACAAAACAGTAGAAGCTACTTCTACAGTGAAGAAACCATCTTCCATGGATGTGTTGTGCATATTGTCGTGTACAGAATTTTTTAGAAAAGTTGCATTAGAAATTAATGGTCGGAGACAACATATGCAGACGGAATATTTAGAGAAAACCAATTTGAAACAACATACAGAGATAGCATTCAAACAGAGATAACATTTAGAGACAAGAACCAACACAGTTGTAGTTTCTAACCCAAAAATTCAAGTTTGTGACCAAGTCACAACCATTTAAGCAAAATAAATGTATGGCTGCATTGCCTAGCTATGTAGTATAGCGCAATAGCTCTAGCTTCTGATCAACAACTGTCCTCATTTTGCTTGATTGTTCTTTTTGCCTGCGTGCAAAGCTTTTGTAACCATCTCTCTCTGTCAAGTTTAACGCCGTCTTGCCAAAATTTCGGTTCCCATCCAAGCAGTTGCCAAAAGCTGCAGGCGTGCCCATTATTTGGTACCGTCCCCTAGCCCCGCCGCCGCCGCCTCCGTAGCAGGCCGCTCCGGTGTTGGCATGCGAGCTTGCCGCCGTGTCCACCGCAGACGCGAGCCGCGTCGATTCCTACCATGCCCAGACGACGCGCCGGCTCGCCGCTGTCTCTCCCCGATCCGACTCGGCGACGCCTCACCCCCATCTCGAATCCTGGACCAGCAGTAAGTTCTCTTCCCTTTCTAACGATTTCTATCCTTGGTTGAATCAAACTCGTACGTTAACTAGGGTTCTTGGCTTCATAGTTGCTCGCTCCTCTACATAGTTTCAGCTCAGTAGAAGAATTTACCTCACTGCCCAGATTTTAACTAAACAGAACCAATCGATCAAGGAATCTGAGGACTCAAATGTCATAACGATGAATACATTCTTTATCACCATTAAACTAATTTTTTTTACTAACGGTTTGGGACCTTGCTCTCCAACTGTCATGCTACAGAGTACAGACCAACAAATTACATAGTTTCAGTTCAGTGGAGGAACTTAAAATGTGAATTACATAGTTTCAGACCAATAATTTTATCGTCTTGGGACTCAGAGTGCATATGCAGTTTACACGGAGACATAAATTTGACAGTCAGTGTAAATCATGTTCTTACTCGTGGACGGGACTGTTTGCAGTACAGATGGAGGCCTTGAGGGATTTTTATGGCTCAGCGGATTGAATGATTGTATTTTTTCAGATTTGTAAATTAATTGATGAACATCATTTGGTTATTCTTTATTTCCACGTACTGTACATAACTTCAGGTATGCCAACGAAAAAAAATATTGCTTCTGTTTGAAACTCGTATCGGATGGAGATGAATATTTCTCTCCTACAAGAGAGGGGCGGAGACAGAGGTCAAATGTCAAGGTTTCATGTCAGGTCTCCAGCAGCAATAGCTCTGGCTCCGGCGGCAGCTCCAGCGACACCCATTACGCTTGTCAGCAGTTCCCATGGTAGAAAAAAAATCCTTTATCTACTGAAATTATATCAATCCTCTGTGTGCTTTACTTGCTGTGGATCTGTAACTAGTTTGAAGAGAGTCAAGTCAGATCATAGATCTTTTTTTCCCTTGCTAGCAGGTTTGATCCCTGAAACCGAATTGTCTGATGAGGAGGAATTTCAGCATTCGGTGGTACCTATTCGCCAATAGACAGTGCCACAACCGCTCCCACTCTCAGCACGCCGCACCATTGTTCCAAGGAGGGTTGATGAGAAGGGAAAAGATCCTGAAGAGGCTTTCAAACAGATATGTGGGATCTGTCTCTCGGAGGACCAGAGAGCCACATTACATGGTTTGCTTAATTGATGCTCACATCACTTCTGCTTCACATGCATCCTGGAGTGGTCAAAGGCGGAGTCAAAGTGCCCATTGTGTAAAAGGCGTTTCAACACAATTACAGTGGCAGATGTAGGATTAGGGTTGAGGAGTACTGCTATTCGGGTAGAAAAACGTGATCAGTTAATGGTTCACTCTCTTGATCATTTTGAATTATATATCAGTAAGGTATGAAAAACATTCCTTTCCAAAGAAGGTATGAAAAACATTTTCCATCACTTGCACACATATATTTGGATTGGTTATGCATTGAGAGAAAGCACATGTACGTTTGAACATGCCACTAGAGACCATGCCCCATAACCCGTAGGAATAGGAGGCCTTTAACCTTGTACTCTTACATTTTGCTGTTGTTTCTTGGTAGCAAGTGTGCTGAATTTCTTATTTAGCAACCATCCAAAATGTTGGTTTTTGGATAGAAGTAATGAGCATATATAGCATATAGTTTTTTTTGTACTATATATAGCATATAGTTGTAGGGATAACAGATCTATTACTTCTACTTTGCCATCCTAACTCAGGGTTCTGTAATGTACAATAGTACTTATAATCAGGGTTCTTGCTACACCCATATATCTGGTCATTAAGGAGCTGTTCTTGTTAAACCTTGATATTGACATAAATCTGTAGATGTTAAAGACTCCATTACCTTTTGGGTTTTTGCATGAAAACCTATAAAAACATTTTAATCCTTACAATGCTATGACACTTGTATGAGGGTTAGTTTAAAAGCACTGTCAGTCATAGAAGGAATTACAGTTTGCATGTTCTCCTGCTGGTAGTAAGCATGTTGGATGTCAACATATGGTTATCCCATTGGCTCTATTTCTTCTTTGAACAGGTATACCATCCCACTGAAGAAGAAATGAATCCATATGAAAATGCTATATGCATCGAGTGCAATCAAAGTGGCGAGGACAATCTCATGTTGCAGTGTGATATATGTGATTCCTCGGCACATACTTTTTGTGTTGGTCTGGGAAGAGAATTACCAGAAGGGAACTGGTATTGTGGTGGGTCCAGATCCAGTGTGGAAGGGCATTCTTATGCACAAATACAGGATAGAGTGGTTCACCATGCAGAAAATAATATGAACACTGCTGAGATAAGTTCTAGTTCATTTGGCAGATCTGTTTCGAGTGGGTTGTCCCAGAGAACACCATCGCTAAACATTCATCATCCTTCTTTGCAAGAATTTGATGTAAATCTCTCTCCAATAGAAACCCCCAATGAAGATAGGCGAGCTGTGTCACATATCTCACCCGAGCCTGTATCAACTACTACTGAGAGGCAGACAGCTCTCAATAGGAGGCGTGCCATGGACCGACGCATTCGTAGGCTTCTATTTAGATCTAGCACTGCAACTAATGTGTGGCACAATGGTGTCCAGAATTTCCGAGAAGCAGCAAATGCCAAGGTCCAGCTGATTCCTATTGTCAAGAAGAGCATCAAGCACATCTGTGCTCAGTCCCCATTGGGTATGTATCGCTCTCTGAGGAAACCATTTGCTTAATGTATCAGATTTCCGAGCATGCTTATATTTGAAATTTCACCATTACCATATTGATTACCCAAATGTTTGGTTAGAAAAAAAATCCGTTTATGCTAGGTGTTTCATTGACATTTGTTGAAAATCAATGCGTTATATCATTCAGTAACCATTTTTGACTGGGATTGTGGCTACTACTCCCTCCGTCCCAAAATAGATGTCTCGGATTTGTTAAAATTTGGATGAATCTAGACACTATTTAGCATATAGATTTATTCAAATTTAAAAAAATCTAAGACATCTATTCTGGGACGGAGGGAGTAGTAATTTCAGTTGCCTGCTTGTCTATCTTATAATGCTCTGTCTATGCTATGATGTTGGCCTCTGTACACTGAGCTAAGTGCAAAGTCAGTTGGACTCTTTCAAGCTTGCGAAAAGATGGTTATGCGATCGGGACTAACCTGTCATTCTCTTATGTCGACAGACCAATCTGCTTTCATGAATGTAGCACGGCGGGCAACAAACACTATCTTAGCGTTGTCCGGGGTTGCGCACAACAGCGACAGGGTTGTTGCTACACCAATTCCTCTTCCTAGCCATTGTGGCCATGCCTGCGATGGCCTAGAGCCGGCCTTTCTCATGAGAAGTATCTGCTCCCCATGCTTCAAGTCTTTTGTTGGTGATGTCGTCAGTCACATCGCGAGCATGTATTCCTGAAGTTTATTGGTGATGCTGGGTTGCTGGAGAACCCCAACGTGAACTGTTTGGAAGTCTGGCGCAAGATCTGCATCTGAGATCTGCTGGTATATCCAGTTGTGCGTATCGGGCACTTGCTCGGGTTCAGCACGCTTGTTCACTGGCTGCCAAATGTACCGATATTTTCCCGTGCGCAGATCTTTGAAGTCAATCAGCCTCCATTTTATGCTTTTGTAGGTTGTGTGGAGTAGAATAGAAAAACCATTAGAACGAAGCTCAATCTTCCGATGTAGTTGGATATACAGTATATAAAAGCATTTTTCATCCAACGCCCCCACTTTTGAAGTGTTCCTTGCTGTTTAAGGTATCCCTGATAGTTGTCAGATCCAGCTGCATCAAAATGGTCTGCAACTGGCATCCTAAAATCCCGGCTGCATCAGAAAGGGATAAAGCAAATCCTAGCACGAAAAGAAGAGAATATATATTCCTTCTCTTCTCTGTCAGGTTAAAGTAATACCCCTCTAACCCTAGACGATGCTCTTTTCCAAGCAAGGTATATATTTCTTCCCTCCCTTTTTCATCTTCTACTATGCGTGCCTTTTTCTGCCAAACTTTTCGCTGTCGCCGACGAACGAACGTTCCTCTGCTAACTAACTGACAAACCGAAGGAACGGATATGCAGTTCGTGAGCTAGAGTTTGTTGTCGTCGTCGTGTTGGGAGAGGAAAGATATCTCCGGGCTTTCGGCTCCACTACGCAGCACGCACGGCGTCCGCGTCATGGTGAGGTTCCAGTCATGGCGCACACGCCATTGCCCGTGACATGGTCTTGCTTCGCTCGCGTCCATCCCCATCTCGTCTTTCTGAACGTAAATCAAATGCCAGTGCTGAACTTTGGTCTGCTAGTTAAAGTGAAAAAAAAAACTCAACTGGAGCATCACTGCCCATAAAATGCAAGATATATGGGATGCTTGTCGACTCGGCACTCGTGTCGAGATGACATGTGACTACGTGACACAAAAGACACGTACGCTACTACCAGTAATAATACTATAACGCGAGCAAATCTGGGCGGTTGAGCTGGGTTTCCAAGGCACCAGATTCCCGATCGGACGGTGGGTACGGCGTCGAGCGCAACGCCAAACGCCATATATGTATGGCTGGAGCATAGGATGCCGCTGCCGCTGGCTGCCAATCCGGTCGCTGCCCTGCGCTGCAGCCTATTCATTCATTCATTCATATCAGGCCATCGGCATTCAGCAACGTCCCTCAGGCTGCACACAGCTCGCCTTCATTGCTCCCATCCCAGTCGCCACCTCCCTCTCCGCTCCCCCCCACTCCTCACACGCACAGGGCGATGGCGCCGACGTACCGGCCATACGCCGCCGAGTACGGTGGCCGCGGCGACGCGCTGGCGGTGACCTACGGCGGCGGCGGCGGGAAGACGCCGGCGCGGTGGGTGGCGGGTCTGGGCGCGTCGGCGTCGTCGACGTTGTCCGTGTCGTGGTTCGTGGGGGACCAGGCGGAGATGAAGCGGCGGGGCAGGGTGGCCAGCTACAAGGCGTACGCCGTGGAGGGCAAGGTGAAGGCCTCCATCCGCAGGGGCATCCGCTGGATCAAGGCCAAGTGCTCCCACATCGTCCACCGCTAGCTACCTACCTACCACGCCGCTCCGGCGGCTCCGGCCACCTCTGCTTCGTTCCTGGTACTGGTTCCGTCTCTCTGGTTCAGACCGCGCTCCTTCTTCTGCAGGAATACCTCTGCCTGTTCGTCCCGTCTTTCAGAAACCCGCTGCTGCTGGCCCTCATGGATTGTGCATTTGTGTTGTGCCTCATGGATCTTGCAGGAAGGTGTCTTAAGCTCGTGTTGGTCCGGCCGGAACAAGGAAGATCGACGAACGATGCAGTATGTTGGCGGCGAAGAAATGTGGAAGATCGATCGAGTAGAGTAGTGTAAACCATTCGACCCTCTGTTTTCTACTAGCTCTTTATGTTGTCGAGAATGTATGTTTCCGGGGTTGCAAGCAAAGCAAAGCTGGGCATGATGACGCACGCAGGGTGGGTTCGATTCTTTCTGCTTGATGAATTTGCTTCCGCAAAACATGTTTGGTTTATGATGATGCGTCGTTCGTTTGCCTGCTGCTGCTCTGGCCTATAAGGCTCGAGTGCTTCCCGAACAAAATTAAAAATTAAGCCGAACGAACCCATAGCACATTTCCACGGAACACGCATGGGTTGATAATAATCGCGTTTTTTCTTCCCGACATGAATAATCAGAGCATGACCAAAGCTCGCTGAACCCCTGCCTGTCAAACGTGGCGCTCGCACGCCGTCTCCGGCCCCAGTCAACGCCCAGCAGATTGTCCAAACGGGCCTGGCTCATCACAAGCTAAAAAAAACCATTTTCGTCGCTATCTGCCTACCGTAACTCAAGGCCGACTAGAGATGAACAAAATGGAGATGCGGGGTATCGATCCCCGTGCCTCTCGCATGCTAAGCGAGCGCTCTACCATCTGAGCTACATCCCCTTTGGTGTCATGTTTTCGTTCACGTCTCTCATCACCTTACGAGCCTGCTCCTTCAACCCCTATCATCACGTGACGCTGCCCGACAAATTGCCCACCAAGGCCTGGCTCATCATCAGCCCCTTGCCCGTCAGGTTCACAGATGAAAACCGTTTCTCTATGACTCTATCTATCTCTCACTGACGACCCACTTGTACGCAAAAATGCATCGTGCCTCCGTCATGTGTAGATTTAAATTAGTCTATATACTAAAAGATGTTACAAACCTAATACTCCCTCCGATCCAGATTACTTGTCACTGGATTGGATGTATCTAGCAGTAAAACATGTCTAGATACATCCATTTCTGCGACAAGTAATATGAATCGGAGGGAGTACATCTTATATTTCTGAACAGAGGGTAGATGAGAAATACGGAAGGAATAACCATTTATTTCTCAAGCCTAGGCAAAAATACATATGTTCCACACAAAAGTCAACATATGTAATATCACGGTAACTACTTTTACTTGTAATGACTACATAAAATACAAATGGAACACACTAAGAGTATCTCCATCACCTAAAGCCCCTCTAAGCGGGCTATGGGGACTTAAAAAATGGCCCCCTAGGAGCTGAATAATAAACACAAACGCCTTAGTATATGATCTTAGACCGTTGGAAATAACAATCGTCTCTAATACTCGAAGTGGTGAGTCGATTATTATTACAAGCCATCTCTATTTGATTGCCTGAGGTGCAGTTATGCCACCCGGTGCAACCCCTACGAGTGCGTCTCATACGGATGGTAATAAGAACCACCTCTAAGAGTGGTCAGGAGAAGTGGTTAGGGTTTTGCGCCGTCTTCTAGATCTACACTCGGGGAAAACTGAATTTGTGCACGTACTCAACGGTCAGTTCCAGAGGGTAGAGTATGAAGGAACTCCCATCTGAGGTTTTCCTTCCTTTCTACTCTTTTTCTATTTGATTTGTTTTACTAGATTTAGTCTAACAATACACATGCGCTTGTTTATACACACAGGTCGAGTTGAGAACATTGTTCAGACGTTTCTCCAGATCTGTACAAATGAAATTTTCTTACTCTGTTTTTTCCCACTCTGTAGTATAAAAATAGGGTTTTCAGTTCGTTTTGAATATTTTTTCGATATTTTCTTTTTTCAGTGCGCATAATCAAGTTGCGGTGATGAAAATCTATCGTGTATGCAGCCAGCCAAGACATGACTATGGCTGTTCTAACAGGACTTCAGATTCCTTCACCATCGTCGTGAACCAGCCTACCTTTCAGGAAGCTATGGTGAGTAATTTTAGCTTCCATCTATCTATAAAGTCCTTTACTATCAGTTAATCAGCATGCCTACGTGTGTACTATAATTATTGTTCCACTGCTTGGTAGCTAGGAATTTGAGTTTTTTGTTTGAGGAATTAGAAACATCAATGGACATATCTTGGAAAGTTTTCTTCAGATTTAAAGTGATAAGCCATATATGCATCTCTGTTTCTTTTGGAATTTGTTAGAAATATCAATCAATTGTTTTCTGTTTCTGCCATATATGCATCTTTGTTTGGATCTGGTAAGCCACACATGAGTACATGCATTTATGTTTTTATATAGGTTGTAGTGAAACTTCTTAATGTTATATATATGATCTACTATATTACTTATAATAATGGTCGCGTGTAACATCGAATCATTTTACCTTTGCATCATAGAAATTAACTAAGGACATGATTTATCATATTCATATCCATGAAGATGGCTTGGTTGGATTACGCGTTGGAGCATGAGGTGACATCTACACCGTCGAGTACAAGACGAATTTTGATGGCCGCATCTCCTTCACCACTGACAGGTAGGCTAACTTCCTCCAAACCAAACATCTCCATATTGGGAAAGCCATACTCATCAATGTAAGGTTAACCACCACGCGCAGGGACCTACATATGACGTTCGTCATTGACACCATCAATGATTTGGCATCCCTGTCGGACTCGGACTCGTAGTAGTGATACTCGGAGGAGTACGCCATGTGACCTTAATAATATTGTTTGCTAGATTATTGTTTAAACCAACTTTGGCTATAGCTAGCTAGTTTCATCTCTATGTTTTAGACATAATTCATCTTAATTAATCGGTTAACGTTGTACAATAAGTGCTCTAGGCTGCCGGTCTCATTTTCCAAATCTTTTGATCTATAATGGGTCTATTCTCTCCCGTATTTATTTCCTTTGTATTAACCTATATTTCAAATGAACAAAATTTACATAGGAAATGAAATTTGAATTAGTTCTTTTAAAATTCGAGATGGCTGTAATTTCTAGCCGTATGAGGGAAGTACTTGGTGGCAAAATATGAAATTTGGATGTTGTTAGAGACGTTTTCCGTTCGCAGCCGTCTGAGGTTAGTACTTGGCAGCAAAGATATGAAAATATTTGGACAAATATTTCAGATCTTTGCCACATTTTCATTCCCCGCCCCCTAAGGTTAGTACTTGACCCCCACTGTCCACCGCCACCGCTGCCGGCGCCCTCCACCACCGCCGCCTCCGGTCCCCTGCCTCTCCTCCCCGCTGCCTCCGGTCCCCTGTGGTGCAGAAGCTCTCCCTCGCCTATGAGGACTCCTTCGTCGTCCAGATAGGTATGCGTGAAAACCAGACTCCCAAAACCCTAATGTAGAGCTTCGATTTAGGAATTTTGGCATGAAATTTGCTATTTTACTTGTCAAATTTAGGACTCGTCTTTGTCGAACGATTCTGATATGAGATGTTGCTCGTTTTTTCGAGATAAGAATGTCAAGCTTCACTAGCCAGCGCAACCAAAAGTCGAACTGATGGAAAGGGCTAGTGCAATCCACTTATACACTTCAACACCTCTCACGTGTGACGGGAGAAGGCACGCGTGAACCGGAAGAGAGCGACGGTTTAAACTCACGTATGACTCAAGATGTCTATCGTGGACACAGAAGGGTCAACAACAATTTTAGGATAAATTACGAAAGCCGGACTCGAACTCAAGACCTTAGGCTCGATACCATGTCAAGCTGCATACACTAGCCAACGCAACCAAAAGTCCGAACTGATGGAAAGATCTAGTGCAATCCACTTATACACTTCAACAAAGAAGTCCCTCGACAACATAATGACATGTTGTGTTAGTTTTTACAACATGACTATCGATGATGAGAGAGACTTGAACTTGGAATTCTTTTATGAAAATGTTGATAGCAGTATGAAGCCAACTAGAAATAATCCAATCGTATTCAACACATTTCTTCAGACCTACTGGAAGACTAAAGACTCCGCCACCCACACCTAGCTTCGGCAAGATCTCAGCTCCATGGAGGGTAGTAGTTTGCCATTTCTATTCATTTGATTGAAACAATTCATCGGTGTTTTACTTGAACCATTATTTGCTTCATTATTTCGATCTGAACTATTGATGTAAGTCTATTTATAATTTTGTTGACATACATTCAACAATTGCATGAACCATTTATATTATTGTTGTCATACTTATTTTAGATTGTATTATTATAATAAATCATAGTATATACATTTTGAAACATGGATTTAAGTGTTAAATGCGGGATGCGCCCCACAAACATGAGCGGTAAACAACATAGCTCTGGCGATACTTAAAACATGTTTTGGCGACATTTTCTGTGATATGAGAAGCTCGGCACGTTTTGCTCGTTCTAATGTTCTCATAAATCTATTTATAATGTTTATTACTTTTAGAAGAGTACTACTGTTGATGATTATTAATAAATTGGTAGAATTTCAAGAAAAAAATCTGCTAGAGATGATGGTACCCGAGGAGAGACGGTGCTGGGAAGACGCGTTTTCCCGTTCGTGTAGGACTCGGACCCGGGTCGATGAAATAAGTTCGGAGCCCAGGGGCCTACATATCGCTATATATCCGCGTCCAGCATCCAGATCCTGGCACCCGTCGAAAAAGAAAATCTCAATCTCAATCCCAACCCGATCGATCCTCAACCCCAAAGGCAGCCGCCATGGTCAACTCAGGCTGCCATGCAGTCGGGATGGTAACATCGTTGTTCCGCCGCTGTTACAACCGCCGCCGCGGCTACGAGCCGATCCCGCCTTGCGAGGCGGAGGAGAAGGGGGGAAGCGGAAAAGCGCAGGTGGAGCTCTGCGACGGTGAGGAGGAGGAGGACGACGATGAGGATGGATGCAAGAAGGAGCTCTACGAGGAGGCGGCGGTATGGAAGAAGATAAAGGAAGAGGGAGAGAGCGACGAGGCGTGCGGCGACCGGCTCTTGGACAGGTCCAGGAGCGGTGGTGGGACGACCTTCGCCGCCTACAAAGATTTACACTACGCGGCTTTCTTCTACGCCCAAGCCGGAAGCTGTAAGTACTGCTGTACTAGTATTACTACTGCTAATTTGCAGTATGCATCTACTTTTTCTTTCTTTCTTTTGACTGTCAGTATGCAATCACTTACGGCCGATCGCCTCTTCTTGTCCCTTAATTAGGGAGAAACGCGGCACTGGCATATGGCGAGCTAGCTGCATATTGCCGCAAGGTTGGGTTGCTTTTACTTTGCTGCAGTGCAGCCATACTGCTGCATTCATTCATTCATTAGGAATGCTTATTTTAACTGATCATGACCGATGTAAATTCGATGGATGTAGACGGGACGCGAGCTGAGTACAGGATCGGCGCTCCTCCGTTCGGCGAAATGCTATTCTGAGATCGAGGACAGGAGCCTGGAGGATCTCGTCGCCACGAAGCTGGCGCTGGACGAGGCCCTGCCCTTGTTCGTCAGCAAAGGCGACCTGTGGCTGGCCGCCATCACCTGCTCCGAGCTAGCGGAGTTCCACATGGACCGTAACGAGCTTCACAGCGCGCTGGTTTTCTACCAGCGAGCCGCCGGGTACCACGAAGCCAGGAAGCCAGGCTACGGTCGAGACTCTATGTTGAGAGCAGACCATGTCAGGTTTCTACTGGCCAACCAGGAGGCTCTTCGCGCCAAGGGAGAGCTTCCCATCAACGACTACAAAGGGAAGTCCACGGGATACATGAAGCCGACGGATCAGGACTGGAGCGACCGAGTGGTCGGCCTGTTCTCTACCACTAGCATAGCTCACGACATATATTACCTCCGTGGCCTGTTTGAAAATTTCCTATATGTGTCCTTGCTATCAAATCAAGCTCCTGGTTTCAAGAATCAAGATGTAATAACACGACTCTGAAGGAAAAATTCCAGAATTGTTGCATACATACAAAAGCCAGAGGTTAACCCAAGAATGTAAAAATACAACATTGTTGGGAGGGTTTGTATTTTTAGAAACACCAGCATAGTAAAGTTTGTAACCATGTATTTCATCAAGCGGGTCCTGAATGAAAGCTGCAGAAGAAAGTATAACACATGGACTTGTCTCCAATGTTACCGTAGACAAACGTAACATAATATAGGTAACCGAAGTCGCGAAAGGCACCGAAGCATCTATCTTCTTTGTAGTATAGCAGGATGAGGTCTACATGTTGTGAAAGTTGCAGCATTGTTAGAAAGGCATTTAACTGCTAGTATGGCAAGCATGTGAATCTGGAGGTGCTGGTTTTCGGTGTGATAAATAGTACTCCCACCGTCTTAAAATAGATGTTCCAGATATTTTAAAATTTAGATAAATCTAGTCACTATTTAATATATAGGTTTATCCAAATTTTAACAAATCTGAGATATCTATTTTGAGACGAAGGGAGTACCTGCAATTAGTGACATTGGCATTTCTCTGCCTCTTCCGAGATGAACTTTGTGATGTTTGGATTGCTGCAAGATTATGTAACGTGAGAACTGCATTTGGAGCGCGGTAGGTAAGATGGTTTGTGTAGAATTACAGCAACATTATTGATGTCTCTTCCTTGCCTGTATTTTTCTTGTCAAGTTTAAGATTCTGGCTAGAGTGTCTATGGATAAATTCAGTGTCTACCTTTTTACTTGCAACTGCCATTGCAAGGAGCTTGTTATCTGTTAGTAGTGTAGGTTTACGTAGTTGTAGTTCCTTTACAATTTTAACTGCAAATAACATTGCTTTTGGTTCAGCCGGATGTGGACACCTGTATTTTGCTGTTTGCATGACCTGCTCCGCTTCTCATTTGTATGAAGGCTCGACTCTGATGTCAGTGTGTTCAGAGCCTGTGGAGCCTAGTTTATCATCATTTTTCCAGGACGCGTCCGAGAAGATTTTCGTGTCTCATTCCTCACCTTCCTATAGTGTAGTCGCACATGTCATTTGCTCTTGGAAGTGAAACGCGGCCGTTCCAAGCTTGAGTTCTTCATATTTTTCGTTCATCTTGCCGCCACCACGATCTTTATTTCGGGTGTGAGATTGATCCTACTCTGTAATATCCAGGAATAATATACCAATAATAATAATAATATTTTCAAGAACAAAATAAATTTTTGGTTTATTTATTCTAGCTTGCTTTATTAATCTAAACATAATTATCTGCTTGAAAATAAATATAGAAAACAAAAAGAAGAGTAGCAGCCAAGTAAGCTAAAAAATATCTAGAGACTAAAAGCTACCTGAAAATATCTAGCGGTAACCTCACAAAAGGTAACTAGATTTTTGGTCTGATCCACCGCTCACCCTAACCTGGACAGATGTCCTATGCTCCCCTACCTTTCCCAGCTATATATAGCTTTCTACCACCACACATGCCCACCTCACTCCACAGTGCAAATCGATTCCAAATCTTTTCTAGAGCTAGTAGACCTGAAAAGTTGGCGACAGGGACAGGTATGCCCATGCTCTAGAGCCCTAGCCTTGGCCTTGTTCATCGGTGTGCTATAATCTTACTCTAGTTCTTCTCCCTAGCTGCTCTAGTTTCTCTCTCATAGATTTGATGGTTCCCGATGGATTTGAGTAGAATCCTTGTTGTTTCTCTAGACGATCTTGCATGTGGAGTAGAGAAATTTTTATGAGATGACGTATATTATGTTTATTAAATCGGTGCAAATATTTACTACAAAATCTTGCTAAGAACCGTCCGATGCAACTAGTACTACTTGGTGTTAATTGGTAATAGTACATGCTTTCTTGCAACAGTGAACTAGTACAACTAGTAGCACTTGGTGTGCATCGAATTGTACAAAGAAAATTAATTTGGCTTGCATGCATGTATGAGTAGTAACCCATGAATATATCTTGGCAGAGTAGTACTCCCTCTGTTCAGGATTATAGGTCCTACGCGCATACCTAGGTTCTTAATCTGACTAACAAAACATAACTTATATATTACAAAAATTATATCATTAAAAAATATAACCTCTAAAGTTTCTAATGGTATAATTTTTGTGATATATTATTTATATTTTGTTGTTCAAATTGTCAACCTAGTTACCAGCGCGGGACTTATAATCCAAACAGAGGGAGTACTACTATAGCTAGCTATTCACACATCATGTCATGTCTCACCTGTTATTGGTACTATGCATGCAATAATGATTGGACTTGTTTCTAGTAAAATAGACTGATGTAATTTGTGTAACCTGATTAGGTTGAAGCTAAGTTGATCGGAGAACAAACAATCAAAGGCACGGCTGTGCATACCAGTTTTATTAATTAAATTACTAAATATATTTAATCCTGATACTTGAATATTATTAAGTGCTTAGACTATTACATGTGATTTGAAAGTGGATTGATGAAGCACGATTGAATTTGAATGAACGTGAACACCATACATGAATTGATGAAACGCTTGAGACAAGTATACATGAATTATTCGTTCGCCTGTCGTAATCATGAGATGTATGGTATATCTAGCCCGAGACGGTCGATACCTGAAATAACGATGCAGCGGTCACGCCGGTATCAGTGTGAGAGGGATTTACCTCGCACAAGTAGGGGACTCGATGTCGTGATTCTCGGAGAGGGGTATAACCGTCGGTGGAGATTACGACGGGTATTAGCGTGTCTCTGCAGAGGTCGCTATGTTAGGTTTGCGCTAACCGGCCAACTAATATTTTGGCATATGCATGGAGATATGTTTTTCATCACCTAATTTACTTTAAGTTGATCGACTGCTATTTATAATGTTAATCACTCTTTTATCCTTGCTGAGTATGTTGACATACTCACTGCCTACTTCTTTTATCTGGTATGCGCAGAGGGTGAGCAACATGAGCTGGATGGGGATGCAACAGATGTGTAGCAAATAGCTAGGCACCTAAACCACAATGTTAGTTTTACCTTTATTCTAAATAAATGTGGTCATGAATAAAGTGATAAAGGTGTTGTCGACGCATGTATAGTGCATTTGTATCTGTGTGTGTACTTCTAAATAATAAATAAATGGAGCCTTCATGTCCTTGTGCTCGTATGTTTTATGATTACTACTTATGTCTTGTATGCTTATGATATTTTCATGTCATAAGTATACGGCAAGCTGTCATATTTAGTACCTTTTCTTAGTTGGGGTGTGACAGTTTTAGTGGTATCAGAGCCAAGATTCCAGATAATTAATATATTAACAATTTAATTAACTAAACTATAGGCTTAGAAGCACATGAAAACATAAAAGGTCAATAAATAGGTAGACTAGATTGGAGAGTGGCGACCTTTCTTACATGATGAGATGTGCTTGTTTTGTTTACTCTTGCTCTACGCACTGACATGTTGGTTTGTATTATGTTATGCACATGCATATTTATTTGTATTGTAGACTAGATACCAGTTCTCAGGAAAAATGTGTAGTCATGCATGCATGCTTGTCTTACTAATATGAAAAATGTGTTATTAACTCAGGATGTCGTACGTTGAGTTTCCAGCTAAGCTCTTTCTAGAGGAGTTTGCAACAATGCTGAGTCTGGAAGCACCAGTCTCTAACTGGAAGTCTGGTACGTCGTAGGTGTTCAAGTTAACATGGAACCAAATGACATGGTTCTCTCTCTGTACTTTGAAGCTGCTGCAGCAACCATTGCTGAGGCTGAACAGGCTGCTTCTCTGATGGTCACCCATGCATTGGCAGCTAAGCGTCAAATGGAGATTAGGGACATCAACTACCCTCTGCTAGCGTACCAGCGCCTTGAGATGGATGATATGGGCAAGAATCTGGTGGATACTAAGCACCTTTGTGTTGAACTGATGGATGCTCTCCCTTCCAGTGAAAAGGAAGTAGCCTTTCTGGAGCGTCTTGTTCACAGGTTCTACCGCCGCATTCGTTGCCTGAAGGACACTATCATTGTCCTGCAGAACGACAGTGGAGGTGGAGACGGGAGCTCCGCTGGCAGCTCCTGAGTAAGGGGTGTGTCAGCATGCAGCCGTCAGCACCCTAGCAGTATCTTTAGTTATCTATAATCAAGTATCCTAAAGAATAATGTCATGCATAGTCATAGAGTTTGGGTGGAGTAGTCTATAATGCAAGAAAAGTATGGAAGTATGGTGGGGATGGCACCAATCATCTTTCTTGGGGCTAGGAAATGGAAATGACATGTAGTAGTTCTATGCTTTGCATGGTGTGCAAGAACCTAAGATACCTATGTTTGCCTTGCATCTAAAGGTATAATTGGTGCCCCTCCATGGGCTACTCACAGCGACCTGAGCCTCTGGACCATTGGATGGGCGCATAGAGAGCATCTGGGCCGTTTATTCGTGCTAGATCAAGGCATGTAACGACGTTGCTCTACCACTTTGTGTTGTCGTGGGTCCTCCACTTGGCTGGTCCGCGTTGTCAGTGACCTGGGTTGGTTTTGGGTGGGTCGTGTGTGGGATGATTGTTCCTGTGGTGTGCTCGCATGGACAAAAAGGTACACCTCGGCTGAAACCTAGAGCCAATCCTCTCCATCTCCTCCTCCCTGCGAGACAAGCCGCCGCCGCCTGCGCTACTCGCATGAGTCTCCCTTCTCCACCCCTCTCCCTCCTCCTCCTCCATGCATCATGGACATAGAGCCTCCACGGCTGCATCCCCTCACCGGGCTAGCATGGGAGAGCGACAGCAGGAGGATCCCAGGCGATGGCTTCCTTCGGTAGCCCCTTGGCCTTCCTTACGCTTGTTGGCGTTTTTGGCGGGGTAAGTGATTTAATGGCGGAGTTGGCGATTTTGCCGGTCCGCGTTGTCGATGCGACCCACGATTAGCGATTGGTGATTTAGCCAGCCACGATTTACTCCTCATCCTCCAATCCCCGCAGCCACGCCGCCTCTCCCCTATTGCAAGCCGCGCGCCACATTGCTCCTCCTCTCCTGTGAGCTGCGCCGCTCGTGGACACGAGCATGAGCTCAGTCGTGGCCTCATTCATGGGTCACAGCCCCACACATCCCCACCTCCACCTGGCCTTGAGCAGGTCGGCAGAACCCTTTCTCTTCACGTGGCGGTGGCGCCCGCTTCTGCCTCTGGCTGCCACCACCCCGCGCCTTCCTCCTCCCACCCTCCTCTCCCAGCCCCTAGCTGCCAACCCGTCCCTGCCCCACGTCTTCTTCCCAAGCGAGCCACCGCAACCCTCCCCATCTCCCTATCGAGCTGCCGCTCCACTGCATCTCCTCCCCAAGCGAGCCGCCATGATCCCTATCTCCACATCGAGCCGCGCTCACCCTTGCAGAAGCCAGACGCCGCAGCTGGCTTGCACCGCCGTCGCCAGGAGGAGCCTCACAGTCGCCAGCGAGAGCAGCGCTCCGTGTCTGGGTGTCTGTCGCGGCGGGAGAAGCGCAGCCACCGCCCATGCTCCATGCCGTCACCGGGAGGAGAAGCTGATGGAGCTCCACCCGTACTGCACGTTTGTGCCTCCACGAGGTGCTCCTCAACGCCCCCAATATCTCCGCTTCTCTTCCAATGCCGTTACAGGAGGTAAATATTCCCTTCCCGAGCTGCTCCTCCACGATTTGCGCTGTAGCTGCTGCTCACTCAAACTCAAATCCATCCTTATTTAAAGCAACATCGTGTATTGTCTGCACAGTAGCACCTTGAGGTAGAGGATCCATGAGGTGTAGAATCGAGAGCAGTAAATGTGGATATACAGTTCGAGAGCAGTAAAGAGGGTTTGATTTTTATGCAGGCATTGTCTATTCAGGATTCATGAAGGTTGGCTTTTATTCAAACAAAAATATTTTGTTCAAATACCATATACTACTGTTAGCTAGACCAGTTATTTTGGATTTAGTACAACCAAATTTTCAAGTGTTGATCATTGATATTTTGTATAGGTTGTTGTATAAAGAGGACATGGACATATGTGAGCTTCTCTGCATCTGATCTGCAACCACCAGAATATTTTTCTGCTCATTGGCCTTCTCTCTGCCTCGAAGCCATGACAAAAAGCCGGTGTTGATTTTCCATACTGCTCGAGAAGGTTTTGAATTTCCTATTGATTCCTTGCCATCCATCATCCTGATTGTTACTGCCAGTGTAGATAGGGTCAATCGCCCATTATCATGCAGGTTGGTACTCGTCTTGGAGTAGAGTTAAAACGACATCAGTAGCAAAACATGAGCTACATAATTGGTAATGTGATCTCATAATCAAGGTTTGTTTGCATATTTCAATATGGAAACTTGTGAGAAATAGTAGATTTATTATGTAGCAATGAGTTAAAGAAAAAATTATATATTTGCCTTGCCTAAGTGAATGCAAATTTTAGGATACACTCTTACATCCACACTGTACTAAGAATTATATTGGTGTGTTTTTATTCTGAGAAATAAACATACCTCTTTATGGCATCTGGAAAGTATTTTATGCAATTTCCATTCTTGCTTACATGCGGTTTCTTCATGTCACGGGATCTGAAGAATACGACAATATAATGCATGTTCTAATTAATAGTGTACTTTGATATTAGGACACTGGATGAGATGCTTCTACACATTAGATTACGCCATGGCATGTTTCCTTTGGTTAATTGGTCTTGATGCCAGTCAAATATTGAGTAAGGGATACTTCGATCAGAAAAGAATATCACATTAGGTGCAGGTATGCTACTGTCCGTGCCTCTGTCTCACTTCTAACAACAGACTTTATTTGCAGTTGTTGGACCCAATCTCCCTGGATGTGTTGGTGTGCGATTTTCGTCAGACATAATTGCCCCTTCACCGCATTGGACCCAACGCCGGTTCAGGTTTGCACCCAAACTCCCGTCCTATTGTCAGGTTGATTTCTAAGTTGCTCTTATTATGATTTAGCAAGCGTGATTTCAGAAACTTTCAGCTGAATCCATAGATTTCAGCAGTGTGGCAGGTATGCATCACATTCTTTTTTGTGGGTTGATTTCAATATTTTTTTCCTGCTATTTGTCTCTGTCCTTCCAAAATTGCAGGCCATGCTTCTCAATGTAGCACTGATGATGACAACGACCATAGGCTGGGAGATTGAAAGAAAGTCCTCATCCTCATATCTAGAAAAAACATACGATAGTGATGGCAGCGTGGCCTTCACTCCTTTCTGGTGAGGTATATGTGCCCCACAAAATTATGTAAGCTTATGAAAAGCACATGTATGAGGCCTGGCAGTGTTACCATTCCTTGAGGAATCAGTGTTACCATATTGGACATAGTTTTTCCACATCTAAATCTTAACAAAGCCAAGTTCTGTGTATTCATATATATTTTCTTATTGCGGTGTAGGATAGGCAAGTTACTGTTTCAGAAAAGGAGTTTAAGTGATTAAGATCTGAACTTGTGTATACTCTCTATGCATACGAGAGTCAGACATTTAGGTGATCCAAAACAATTGTAGCTGACATATTAAAACAAAATCATAGCATATTTTCCTCTTTATCTTAGGAACTTAATCTAAGCTACTTTTCCCTTCGATTATCTGCCACTAGGTCTTTTTTTGTGCCAGTGTTGCAATTTAACAAGGAAACTACAGTCGGTGCTTACATAACTAAATTTCTGCTTTATAAAGATTTTAAGTCCCACGTACACTCACGAACCAATATGTACTAACTTCGGTTTAAGTATGGAGCTCTCTCTTTATTTGTGGCAGTGTCCTATGATTTGCTAGAGAGCTATTTTTACTTCAGATAGTGATGAATGATTGAGCAGTCGGGACAGAAAATTACTATTGTATAGTGCATTCCCTGAGCATCACAACTGCTTAAATGGTGGTCATTTGACCATTCCTTTTGTCTTAGACCAATGGATCTATATTTGTATTTGTTAGTTGTAGTTTACATTTCTAAATTAATAACTTTTTGTAGACTTCCTACCTCTGGAGCATTGTATGAAAATAGGAACCGGATCTGAAAGCTTTTTTTGGCCAAAATGAGCTAACTCTGAATCCATTTTAGGAACAGGTGATATCTTCCTTATGTCTGGTTTACCATATTGTTTTCTCGACCATTCTTGGTTATACTAAATCTCCTTGCTTACATTCTCAAAGGTTCACCATCCATATTATTAATATTTTCTATTGGTGACGCACAATGTTTCAAAGGACAGTGAGAAATATGGAAGTGCAGCTTAGATTCAGGTTGTATTTTACTGGACCTTTAGACTGAAAATTATCACTACTAAACTAGAGCAGTTTTCAAATGGCACAGATATATGTCATGTATTTATTTATGTCATTTGCTAAAAAAAATTTAGTTTATATTTACCAAAAAAATTAGTACCTAATAGACCTCTATATCCAGTCTGATGTATACACTACAATGTGGGAGAAAGGTGAAGGCAGTCAGGTGAGCTATTTTCTCATTACCTTCTGCTATTTGCATAATTAACCATCAGACCAATTTTTATATTTGTTGGGAACTTATCTACAATGATAATAGTGACATGATCAAAGAAGTAGATAATCAACATCAAGTTCTAAAAAATGAGAGACAATCATTCACGCATATTTATCTTCTATCGCAGTTTGAGGTCTTGAGTTATTATTCTAAACTATTATTTTGCAACCTAGAGTTCACGGTTAAGTCGGTGAATAGTTCTTTTTTCAGGTTCTGGAGCATATAGGATAAGGATCATCCACTGTTGGTATTTTTCCATATGACCATCTCTTTTGATGTGTAGTATAAGTCAGTCTTCATCTCCCAACTCAAACCATTTCATTAAATAGTAGAAGACAGCAGATGAATAGCTGCTATGTTGCAAAAATAGGATCCAACTGTATGTTGTTAATTTAACACAGTTGGCTAGATCCCTTCATCACTACTCCTACGTTGTGTAAAATAAACTCTCAAATTTATTTTTAGGAGCTAGCTTTTTAGCATAGTTTTTGTTGATGTTGTTTATAGTGTTATTTGAGTTTGATTTGCCTTACATTGGTTCTATGGACAGATTTTTGTAAGACATATGTGTGATTTATAGTAGTTTGATAATCATGCTTTTATGTAAAACCTGGGTATAAATTGTTTGAAGCTCACCCTAGAGTAGACTTTTGATTGTTCCCTGTTTTATTTTAAGATAACAAAGTTTACAAATAATTTTTTAGATAGCCGTACCCAACTCTCACAAGTAAACAAAACTTAGCCTACTGGTAGTTGCAGAGAGTGACTGGCCTATTTATTCCTACAGTCTGCTTTGAATCTTGAGCGAGTTGGCACAATTTAGAGCCGTCTTGTGGAAATTTCTGGACATATGCAGAAGATTGGCAATTTAACTTATTCGAGAATTTAGTGTGTGCAGTTATATAAAACCAGTAAACAATTTGCAGATGCATATGAGTGGGGTAGGTTTTCGTACACCCACAAAAAGGTAGCCCTCTGTTTGTAACTCAGAAATTTTCAACTGAGAAGTTTAGGCCCTTCTGCCTGTTGCCTATTTTTTATCTATAGAATTAGAAAAATATTACCACATATGTTTTGATTTGTTCAGGTGACTACTACGGGCTTTATGTAATGAACTTAGTAACTTCAAATTATAGCTCTCTGATAGAAGCTAAATAAGAGAGGTGATCTGACTGGTGCCCTCCCCATATCTCGTGTGGTCATTGCCTTTGCAAGAACTCCAGAATGGTGGTGGAACTGTATTGCAGCCTCGTCGACGGCTCTTGCTCGTGCCCTCCGGCAAGTTTGTCTACCTCCAACATGCAGCTACGCGATTCCCTGTACACCATGATCTCTCTCCTTTTCTGTGCTTTGTTCCCAATTTTACAGTCTTCTAAGTTTGTTCTTTCTCAACTACAATCTGTTAAGTTAGCGTAATTCTCAATGCAGGAACCACCTTCAAAGCGATTTTCTAACGCTTTTAAGTTTATCAGAATGCTTCTTCCGCAGGTATCCTGGGGAATATGCCAAGCATCTGACATATATTATTCAAAGGAGCAAAGGCATACCTGTTGTACTCATGCTTGTGTGCATGATGATTGCTTCTACTTCAGCAACTTGGTGGTTCCGTCGTAGCCTGGTAAAACTTCCAAAAATATTTGATGAAATGGCTGGTTTTAATGCTTTTGAATACTCTCATAATCTGCTCTCCATTGTATACATGTCACTCATTATTCATGGCGAATGTTTCTACCATATTTATGTCCGTTTTAGGAAAAACTTGAGCTATCTATATTTTATTGACCTACTAAATCATAATTTGAGTTTATCCATCACTAGACCTGCATAAAAAGGTTAAGTAACCAAATATGTTGCATTTGTGAACCAGGTGGTGATCCAAGCAATGAATATATGGAGTCCTGCAAGACAAAGAAACTGAAAGGCTACACCTATCCTAAGCTGAAGAAGCAAGATCAATGAATGTCTCATGCAACAAGTGACTTGGAAGAACAAGAAAATTAATCAGCTTTACAAAAGCTGGGACTGCTGCATTCTTTCCAAGCAATATGTTCTTATTTTTGTTCTTCTGGAATTACATTGTAGGTGATCAAAATATTTTGGTCCTCAGGTGGTTTTTGCATTTTTTTACCTTTTCTTACTTTATAAAAGAAGATTGTGTAGGTTTCCAACTTAGCATTACTAAGTCAGACAACACATTCCTTCGAGTAAAATAGGCTTTTACCAATGCTTTCCAAATCTGCACTACCAAGTGCTTTCCTTTATTTAGCCTTCCTTCCTTTATAGATCTTTCAGTTTATTGTGTTGTATGACAAATCAGTAAGATCTCTAATTTGGCCATAACTAAGGTATGGTATTGTCTTATTGGCTAGGATTTTACAGAATAGTTTCAATTCTTCATTTGCTGCTTTGCTTATCATCGTTTTCTATAGATGTTTAATATATTGTTTTGCAAGATGTTTATCAGTGGAAGACATGGCCATGTGTCAAGGTGCATTACAAAATCTCTGAAACTGGTGCGAGAACCACAGGACCGTGCGCCAAGGCGCACCCCTAAATCTAGTGTGATGTAAGAACCTAAGCTTGTGACCTAATGATATGAAACTATTACTAGTTATGTCGTGTTGACTGTGGGATCACACCTCCTGAAGTTTAAAAAGGTAAAATGCATTTCGTAGTATATACTGTTTTTTTAGAGTATTGAAATCTCTATGAATATTTTTTTACTTGATATATGTTTTAATTTTCCTTGCCATGCAATATTTGACTATTGAAGAGTTGTGATATACATGTGCATCGCTTAAATCAACTTCCTGAAAGTACTTTGTTTGCTAGTAAAAAAATGCTTTGTCACCGGACCTTTATCTCCCTTTCAGTAATGATAGTGTATATGCATGTAACCAAGTGAGAATAAATGACATAATCGAATGCATGCATGTGTCCCGTTTCTGTCTATGCATGCAGTGTATGTATGGTGTGGCTATCTATGCTCTAGTAGATTTACTATTTGACACTGACTTGTACTGGTTGTCTACCCAAGCACACAACGCACAATGTACAATGCATAAATCATTTAAAAAAATAACTTTTCTATTGATGTGACTATACTCTTTAGACAAACTTAGCTAATTTATCTGAGTTATTGTCATAGATGGCTGATGATCGTAGCAATGATACTAGCAATGGGGCGAACAACTCCAGTAACAATAATGCAAGGTTGACGGTAGACGAACTGGGAGACCCAAACACGCTCGCCAATCTGCTTATCAACATACTGGACAAGCAACAGGAAACTCAAGAACGTCAAATGAATATCCTGAAGCGTGTTATAAAGAACGACAATCGACGTAGTGGACTTGGAGAATTTTAGAAGCTTAAGCCACCATCGTTCTCTGGAACAGCAGATCCACTTGAAGCGGAGGACTGGATTACCGCATGGAAAAAGCATTTGACGCTATGAAATGCACCAGCAAGAAGAAGGTCATGTATGCAACCTATATGCTACAGGCAAGTGCTTTTGAGTGGTAGGATGCACACAAAAAGTCATATTCCGATGGTACTGAAATTTCATGGGAAGTATTCAAAGAAGCATTTTATAAGAAATATTTTCCTGAAAGTGTTAAGCGCATGACGGAAAGAGAATTTCTTGAGCTAAAACAGGGAAATAAATTTGTGATAGAATATGAAATTGAATTCTCTAGACTTGCAAGATTTACTCCTGAGTTTGTCTAGACTGATGGCTCAAAGGCGCGACATTTTGAGAATGGTTTACGATAACCACTTAAGCGACGTGTTGAAGCCTTTGAGATAAATACATTTAGAGATGTGGTGAGTAAAGCACAACTCTTGGAAAAAGGATATCACGAAGAAAGAACCGAGGTGAATCATCCATCAAAGAAGCCTAAGTTTGACGATAATAACCATCAAAATAATGGGAGGTTTAGACTGAGTGGTTGTCTTGAACGAGCTGCAGGAAATTCATGGGGAACCATGGCAAGGAAATGTCCGATATGTAAGGGAAACCATTCTCCTAGCATTTGTCCGGGTCGTTGGGGCAAGTGTTATACCTGCGGGAAACTAGGGCACACTAGACATGAGTGTCCAAATAAACGAAATTATAACATGTCTCCTCAGCAAAGGACTATGGCGCTGCCCCAGCCACCTCAACCACTATACCTTCCTGCACCTCCATCAACAACCCATCATGGGACAAACCAATATGCAAGGACCAACACTTCAAATCAACCATCAGGAGCCCATCCAATCAACAGAGAGAAACCTCATGGAGGAAACTGGGCTTGTTTAACTTAACCCAGAGGAGTGCAGAAGAATCCAACAACGTGGTGACAGGTAACTTTCCAATCTGCTCTGCTCCAGGCTTTATTTTGTTTGATTCCGGTGCCACACACTCGTTCATATCTTCAAAATACATGAACACGCATAAGATTACTAGCAACCCATTAGAAGAAATCATTTACGTTGAGACACCATTAGAAAGCAGAAGTGCAAAATTAATATGCAAAGCATGTCCTATTGAGATTGGGGGATGGAAATTCACTCCTGACCTTATCGTACTAGAAATACAAGATTTTGATGTAATACTTGGAATGGACTGGTTACAACAGAACAAATCAACTATTGATTGCCATGAAAAGACGGTTACACTTAGGCCTCCTGGTCAAACTAAAGTTATATACCATAATAATAGAAGAAACTTATTCAAATCATTTGTGGAAATGATGCAGAGTACAGAAATAGATATAAATAAAATTCTAGTAGTAAATGAATTTCCTGATGTTTTCCCGAGAGATCTTCCTGGATTACCACCGGACCGGGAAATTGAGTCTGCGATCATACTAATTCCTCGAACAAAGCCGATCCATAAGGCACCTTATAGGATGGCACCCATGGAGCTAAAAGAGCTAAAGACACAACTGAAAGAATTAGAGGAAAAGGGATTTATACGTCCGAGTGTTTCCCCTTGGGGAGCTCCAGTATTATTTGTGAAAAAGAAGGATGGAATTTTAAGATTGTGTGTAGACTACCATGAGCTAAATAAAGTCACCATTAGAAACAAATATCCTCTTCCTCGGATAGATGATTTATTTGACCAACTACAAGGATCCAAGGTTTTCTCAAAGATTGATTTGCAATCTGGTTATCATCAGCTAAAAATAAATCCAAGTGATGTTCCTAAGACCGCCTTCCGGACTCGCTATGGGCATTACGAGTATTTGGTTATGCCATTTGGTTTGACTAATGCCCCAGCGGCTTTTATGGATTTAATGAACCGGATATATAAGCCTTACTCGGATCAATTTGTAGCTGTCTTTATTGATGACATCCTTATATATTCAAAGACGGAAGAAGAGCATTCTAAGCATCTAAGGATTGTACTGCAAACACTACGAGAGCACCAACTATATGCAAAGATAAAGAAATGTGACTTTTGGATGGATCAAGTACCCTTTCTTGGCCATATAATTTCAGGCGAAGGTATATTCGTTGATCCCACCAAGGTGCAAGCCGTGTCGGAATGGCAAAGATTGTCCACTTTCATGGATATCCGAAGCTTCCTTGGGATGGCCAGATACTACCGTCGTTTTATAATGACTTTGCTAAAATTGCTACCCCTTTAACTCATCTAACAAATAAAGGAGTTAAATTTGAGTGGACATCTAAGTGTGAGGAAAGTTTTCAAGAATTAAAGGATCGCCTAATTTCAGCCCCAGTCCTCGCTTTGCCTATTGGTGGTGAAGATTTCACCATTTATTGTGACGCTTCAAAATTGGGCCTTGGATGCGTACTTATGTAAAGAGGTAAAGTTATTGCCTATGCTTCTCGCCAACTGAAACCACATGAACAAAATTATCCAACTCACGACATGGAGCTAGCTATAGTAATTTTTGCACTAAAAATTTGGAGGCATTACCTTTATGGAGAGCATTGTAAAATATTTACTGTCCACAAGAGTTTAAAATATATTTTTACCCAAAAGGAATTGAATATGAGGCAAAGAAGGTGGTTAGAATTATTGAAGGATTATGATCTTAATATTAATTACCATCTAGGGAAGGCAAATATTGTGGCAGATGTTTTGAGTCAAAAAACCTATTACAACATGTCTATCCTAGCTACTCAAAAACCATATCTGCTGCGAGAGCTAGAAAGGTTGGGAATAAGACTAAAAGTACATGTACGTGGAAGCGTACTAGCTACACTTCAAGTCACATCAAACTTGGAGAAGCGGATTGTAGAAAAACAAATGGATGACCAGGACCTAGTACGGCTAAAGAAAAATATCGATGATGGCAGACCATCTGAATTTCATATTGATTCAAGTGGGGCTATACGCTTTAGAGACCGAATCTGTGTACCTAATGATGCTAAATTAAAAAGACATATTATGGAAGAAGCACACTCCTCTCTATACACCATGCACCTAGGTGGAACTAAAATGTATCAAGACATTAGAATAACATTTTGGTGGAATAATATGAAAAGAGAAATAGCCAAGTTTGTTATGGAGTGTGACACATGTCGACGCATAAAAGCAGAACACCAATGACCAGTTGGACTCTTACAACCTTTGTCTATACCTGTTTGGAAATGGGAAGAAATTAGTATGGACTTTATTGTTGGGCTACCAAAGACACCATGTAGGAATAATAGTATATGGGTGATAGTGGATCGATTAACAAAGTCTGCACATTTTATACCCGTGAAGATTACTTTTTCCCTAGAGAAGTTAGCCAAGTTATATATCAAGGAAATAGTATCTCTTCACGGCGTCCCTTTGCGCATTGCATCAGATAGAGATTCTCGCTTTGTCTCAAAATTTTGGAGAAGTCTGCACAAAGCTTTGGGAACCAAACTCGATTTTAGTACGGCATATCATCCGCAAAGTGATGGCCAAACAGAACGGGTTAATCAAATTCTAGAAGACATGCTCGAGGCGTGTGTTCTAGAATTTAAGGGAGCATGGGATGAATATATGTCATTAGCTGAATTCGCATATAATAACAGCTATCAATCAAGTATTAAAATGTCACCCTATGAGGATTTATATGGAAGAAGGTGTCGAGCACCGATTTGTTGGGATGATGTTGGAGAAAGAAATATTCTAGGACCCGACATAATCCAGGAAACCGAAGAGAAAGTGAAACTTATACGCGAGAGACTACGAACCGCACAAAGCAGGCAGAAACGTTATGCTGACGGCAGAGAAAGAAACCTTTGATTTAAGGAGGGAGAACCAGTGTATTTAAAAGTATCGCCTATGAAAGGGATTAAACGATTTGGAAAGGGAAAGAAATTAAGCCCAAGATATATTGGTCATTTCTCAATTACCAAACAAGTTGGGGAAGTCGCATATCAGCTAGAGCTGCCAAATTCTCTAGAAGTGTACTGTAACATCCCAGTATTTAGGACCTAACGAAGGGTAGATTTAGGAATATGAATTGTTGCATGCATTCATCTGTGAAAATGTGGGTAAATTTTCGCCAAATAAAAAAAACTAAGTGATCAATTTTTCTTTCATATTTTGAGATTAGGTTTAGTCTTAAAGGATAATTGTTAAAAACTTTGAGATGATCTTAAGGAGTTATGTGTTTAAAATGAATTTGAATTTTAAACTTGAGTGTTTGAATTATAATTTGAATAATTTAGATATAAGTTTTGAATCTTAAATTAATTAAGAGATAAGTATTATAACTTCAATTTTATCCAAAAACAATATTGAATATGAAACTTATTTCATATTATTAATACATAAACAAGTTACAAAGAATGTAACATACTGAAGCCATTTCCAAACTTCAGAATTTACAAAAGAATAAAGAATAAGAATATTCTTTATTAATAATAATATAATCTTTATTACAATTGAATAAAATAAAGATTACAAGAATAATAAAAGAAAAATTACAAAAGAATAAGAAAATTACATTTGAATATCTACTAACTATCCTATATCTAAATATACACTAAATCTTCATCTTTACCTTTGTACCTGCAAAACAAAGACTAAATAGAAACAAAATAAGATTAGTGTTAGTATTATTTCTCTCAGATATGTCAGTGAAATGCACTTGACAAATTCATCATTGAGAAATGTTATAAAAGGGGCAAGTTTCACCAATATGAAAGATTTCATCTTTTATAAATTCAAAGCCAGAAGTCAAATGACAGCCAAAAGGGACCAATTCACCAGCCAGGTGAAAGTAATCTGGTAATGGTAAGTTCAAAAATTCCGAACATATCCACGAGTGCATAGCAGGCACACAAGCTGGACACACACCAGCATGCAAATGGTGTGCTTTCAACCTCACAAGCCTAGCCCAATCTCACAAAACCACAAAGTACCAGAGAGGAGAGCACATCGGTGCATCTCTCCACTACACAAAGACACAAGCACACCCGATTAGGTAGAGCTAAACCAATAACAAGAGCCCAAACAAAACCACCCAGATCAACCAAACATCACCGGGATGGTGACATAAGGAGGGATGAATCGGTGGACAGCAAGATCAAGCCGAGGAGCTAGGAGGAGCGAGCAAGCTCAAGAGCAAGCTCAGAGTCCAAAGCAAAACCAGATCAAGATCATCATCATCATCAACTTACTACATCAACATCGATTTTTGTGGTGAGCCTCATAAAACCATCACATCATTCATTCATAGTATATGAACAGAAGCATGTGTTGCTTTATGAAATAATCTCTCAATAATCACCCAAGTGAGGTGAATCTATCCTAGAGATTTCAAGTATAAAGATAAGAAATCAAGCTCAGCCACAAGCACTAATCTCTCAGACCAGCATCACAGAGTTTAGTGTTAATTTATGCAACTTAAATCATTTTTCATTTGTTCTTATCAGATCAGGGCGCATCTCCCAGAGAGAGTAGCACCTCTAATCTTACAAGCCACAAACAAACTATTTTCTCAACTAACTAGGACTTAAAATCCTAGAGCCTCAGACCAACATCATAGGCAAGAGAGTTAAGAAAAGCTTTTATTCTATCTTGCCAGTATTAATCACAAGTATTGACAAAGCTAAGCCCAGAAATAAAAACCCAATCACTTGTGTGCCAGATTACAATGGTATCACAAGGACAAGTTCTTAATGAGCTAAAACCAATCTTTGCTTAGTTCCCACAGATAAAAGGAACAAACCAATACATATCATCTTCCTGAAGCCAAGTGCCAGGAATCAATATCATATTCATCTATACATCCACAGAAAATCATTACATGTAATGATTAGATTCAGTATGTATAATCTCATACAAGCCTACCATTATAATTGCAGTAAGCGGCTACTGAGAGAAAACTACTATCAGTACAAGCATTCTGATAGTAGATTAAGTTCTCAGATCAACAACATTTCCAATCAGGGAATTCCATAGAAACACTAGCATGGGATCATAGTGGATTACCACTGGAATAAATCTGACAAGCCACTAGCATCATCAAAGCCACTACAAATCATGATCCATAGCAAACAGTCATTCTTCATGCTCAAGTATGATCAACACTAGATCTAAAGCATCATGGATATGATCAACATGGAGTTATGAACCCTAATCAGAACAACAACCCTAATTAGGAGATGAACCCTAATCAGAACATAATCACTAGGACGAGAAGCCACTAGACACACAGAGAGAGATTCATGGTAGTAGCATGAATAAGAACCACAGAAGCAACTTACCCGAGGTCTTCACTAACGAATCGAAGAGGAAGCAGATTGGCCGACGAACCGCAGCGGCACAGGGAGCACCCCAGAGGGCGCTGCAACCTGCACCAGCCATGGCGGCGGCCACAGCAGCACACGAGCCCAGCACACCACCGCAGGCGGGACCGCGGCGGTGGCGACAGCACCTTTCCCTAACCCTAGGGTTCAGGAACGGGGTGAATATGACCATGGGGAAGCCCCGAAGGCAAATAGAGTTGGACTAGACGAACAAGCGTATTCGCAAACCTCGCCCTGCACCACGACAGCGGCCAGGGGAAGCCTGGTGACCGCCATCGTGGCCAAGCAAAAGCTCACGGGGTCGAGGAAGAGGAAAGGTGAGAACGAGGAGGGGCACAGAGTGTGGGATGGGTGGGCTAAAACCCCTCGGGGTGGTGATTTTGAACCTGCCCTATTGGGACACACTGGCCCAATAAGCCCAAAAGGCCAGCCCAAGTTGTTTAAAAAACTGTTTTAATCAATTGGAAAAGACCAAAATGCCCCCGACCTCAATAAAATTCTAGAAAATAAAATAAAAGTCCAAAAATTATAAATAAAATATTTTTGGATTCACAATAATCCATTCTATCCAAATAAAATAAGATATAAAATTTTGGACATTTAAATTTTTATAAGAATTTTGTAATTTATATTTTCCTTATGGAATTTTACAAAATTATTGAAAGATGATAAAAATAAATAAAAATCACTTTCATTATTTATTAATATTATAGTATTTTTAAAAAATACTAAATAAATATTTAATAATAAAATTAATGTATAATTAATAATTCCTAAAAGAATTATTAAATTAATAAAAGTCAAGTAAAAAGGGAAATAAAATAAAATAATATATGCAATAAATATAAAAAATAATAATAATTATAAATGCTTTATTAAAAGGCACCTTATATAAGAAAAATGCATATAGAATTAAATAATGCATTACATTACTTGCATAATCATTTTGCTTCTTTAAATATTGTCCTTACTGGGCAATAATGATGTTTTTGTAGAACTAGAAGCTCAAGGTCCAGTGCAAGCATCAGACTTCACTACCTTGCCATCACAAGGCAAGTTCATCACTTGCTCATGTCCTTTGAAGAGTCTTTATCAAAGTATTTGCAAATTGTGTGTTATCATATATGCTATAAAAAGAAAGAAAATATTATTTTCACAAGTAAAGAAATTTAGATATCATCCTAAGTGGTGATATGATGGAGCAATAGAACTTAGAGTTCTAATCGCAACAATAATGATCAAGTAGGGACTTAATAACCCCTGACATCAGTGATTCTAGCGCCGTATATTACGTGTTAGCCATGAGATTTGGAATGGGACAGAGAAGTCAACTGTATCTTCTTCCTCTCGCATGAAGCCGGATGTGCAGGTCGTGGTTGTTATCCTCGTAGCATGCATATTAATTGGTAATTCGTAGAGTATATGCAGCATATAGGTGGGAACCCTCATCGTCCCACGATAGTTCTGGCATCTAACGGTTTGTACAAACCATTGCCGTAATTCATTATGTGGGCATGGTGTACACCAAGGAGGCATCTTGGGTCGTGAAGGGGCAGTGATTGGCTTGGACCAACTACTAGGCCCCACATCATGGAATTGTGGACGGGAAAGTACGCCCGGTTGTGCAACAAGAAGTTGATCTCTCATGGGTAAAGTAACGCACCTCTGCAGAGTGTAAGAACTGTAACTTGTTACTCCCTGTTCCGGGAAGGAGCTATGAACGCGGCAGGAAAGGAACTCCATGAAAGTTATAGTGAACCTGTGAAGGCTGGTTGTCATAGTTTTTTGGAATAATATTAATCTTTGAAGAAAGAGTTACAAAACTGCATAGTGCCAAGGATCTATAATCCGAGGTGGTAGTTAGAGCATCAAACTTCCCACCTTGCATATAATGAACTTGTTGGGTAATGTTGTTGCTCATTCTTTCCTTTGATCTCTTGCTTAGACTTTGAGGATCCCGAAGATGTGTCAATGTATGCAGCCGAATGCCAAGAAGATGTGTTCTACGAGGAACCTGATCTGTCCGGTGGAGTTGAAGGAGTGGATTACGAGATCCGCTACGGTGTCGATGAGAACGAGTCCAATTAAGTATCTAGTTAGTAGTAACTAACGGAGCCGAGCAACACGAACTCTATAGAATAAGCTGTTGAGGTCAACTCCTAGTCGGAGTTGTTACTTTTAAATTTCCGCTGGACACTTTATATTTTGGTTTGTAAGTTGGATCTTTTGGAAGTCTTGAACTTCCGGTATTGTAATAATAATAATGTGTGTACATTTGTAATATGGACCCGCAATGTTTCTGTTGTACCACTCTAAGGGATGTGATATTTACGGAACGGTGTTCTGTAGATGTCATGTCAACGACTATAGTGTACTACATATGCAGTGGTATGCTCGGTCACCGCATGTACACAATGTATTTCACGTGTCCTTACTCCGTAAATGTTTGAAACCCCCACATCAACCTGTGGAGATTGAATTACCTGAGCTATAAGAAGATTTATCCTATAAAGAATACCCTATTCGTATACTGGATTTTAAAGACTGTGAGACTAGACGCAAAAATATTCGGTTTGTTAAGGTTCAGTGGAGGAATCATGGCGAAGACGAAGCCACTTGGGAAAGGGAGGACGACTTAAAGGAAAATTACCCTTACCTCTTCAAAAAATAAAGGTATGTAAAATTTCGAGGACGAAATTTTTGTAAAGAGGGTAGGATGTAATATCCAGGAATAATATACCAATAATAATTATATCTTCAAGAATATAATAAATTTTTGGTTTATTTATTCTAGCTTGCTTTATTAATCTAAGCATAATTATCTGCTTGAAAATAAATACAGAAAACAAAATGAAGAGTAGCAGCCAAGTAGGCTAAAAAATATCTAGAGACTAGAAGCTACCTGAAAATATCTAGCGGTAACCTCACAGAAGATAACTAGATTTTTTGTCTTATCCACCGCTCACCCTAACTTGGACATATGTCCTATGCTCCCCTACCTTTTCCAGCTATATATAGCTTTCTACCACCGCACACGCCCACCTCACTCCACAGTGCAAATCGATCCCAAATCTTTCCTAGAGCTAGTAGAACTGAAAAGTTGGCGACACTGACAGGTATGCCCACGCTCTAGAGCCCTAGCCTTGGCCTTGTTCATCGGTGTGCTATTCTTACTCTAGTTCTTCTCCCTAGCTGCTCTAGTTTCTCTCTCATAGATTTGATGGTTCCCGATGGATTTGAGTAGAATCCTTGTTGTTTCTCTAGACAATCTTGTATATGGAGTAGAGAAATTTCTATGAGATGACGTATATTATGTTTATTAAATCGGTGCAAATATTTACTACAAAATATTGCTAAGAACCATCATATGCAACTAGTACTACTTGGTATTAATTGGTAATAGTACATGCTTTCTTGCAACAGTGAACTAGTACAACTAGTAGCACTTGGTGTGCATCGATTGTGTACGAAGAAAATCAATTTTGCTTGCATGCATGTATGAGTTGTCAACCCATGAATATATCTTGGCAGAGTAGTACTAGTATAGCTAGCTATTCACACATCATGCCATGTCTCACCTGTTGTTAGTACTATGCATGCAATAATGATTGGACTTGTTTCTAGTAAAATAGACAGTGCAACCTGATTAGGTTGAAGCCAAGTTGATCGGAGAACAAATAATCAAAGGCAAGGCTGTGCATACCAGTTTTATTAATTAAATTACTAAATATATTTAATCCTAATACTTGAATATTATTAAGTGCTTAGATTGTTACATGTGATTTGAAAGTGGATTAATGAACAATGATTGAATTTGAATGAACGTGAACACCATACATGAATTGATGAAACGCTTGAGACAAGTATACATGAATTATTCGTTCGCCTGTCGTAATCATGGGATGTATGGTATATCTAGCCCGAAACGGTCGATACCTGAAATAACTGTACGCGGTCACGCCGGTATCAGTGTGAGATGGATTTACCTCGCACAAGTAGGGGACTCGATGTCGTGATTCTCGGAGATGGTATAACCATCGGTGGAGATTACGACGGGTATTAGCGTGTCTCTGCAATTGTCACTATGTTAGGTTTGCGCTAACCGGCCAACTAATATTTTTGGCATATGCATGGAGATATATTTTTCATCACCTAATTTACTTTAAGTTCATTGGCTGCTATTTATAATGTTAATCACTCTTTTATCCTTGCTGAGTATGTGTCAACATACTCACTGCCTACTTCTTTTCTCTGGTATGCGCAGAGGGTGAACAACATGAGCTGGATGGGGATGCAACAGATGTGTAGAAAATAGCTACTCACCTAAACCACAATGTTGGTCTAGTAGTTTTACCATTATTCTAAATAAATGTGGTCATGAATAAAGTGAGAAAGGTGTTACCGATGCATGTATAGTACCTTTGGTCAGGCTGCTAATAAGACTATGTACTGCATTTGTATATGTGTGTTGTACTTCTAAATAATGAATAAATGGAGCCTTCATGTCCTTGTGCTTGTATGTTTTATGATTACTACTTATGCCTTGTATGCTTATGATATTTTCATGTCATAAGTATACGGCAAGCTATCATATTTAGTCCCTTTTCTTAGTTGGGACGTGACATATTCTCCATGTCGGAGAGGGAGATTTCGATGCTTTCTTCGTCACCATCATTACCAACATCATCCCCAACGACCATGCGGTCAATCTCCATCACCATGAGTGAGTAGTTCTCTGTAGGCATGTGAGTTGGATAGGGATTGAATGAGATTGACCTTGTAATCATCCATATGTATCGAGATTTTAGGTGTTTATCTTGAGGATATTCTTATATGGTGTTGATGTACTTGTGCTATGATTATTGCTTATAACTAGGACCCGAGTGACATGACTTCAGTACAAAACTTTTATTTTCCATCATATATATATGAATTTGGTATCTATTTAAAAAGTGTATTGCCTATTATTATGTTGAAGCTGCGAACACTAAAGTGACTGTTAGGAAAAACAAGGGGAATATGTGATAGTTTTAGGATATTGTGTGTTCATGGAATGTGAATGCATTGTTTCAGGCTATTCAAAAGGGTAGAGCTTAATTATCTGAAGTTCTAAGTTGTCCTCGATGAAATTGATAGGTAGGACAATAGATGTCATGCAAATTCTCTTAATTAGTATGCATAACTATATTTGGAACACATACCTACACACAACAAAATTAGAGATGAACACCATGTTATTTTTATGTCATTATATGATCAATCTTATTCATGCAATACCCTGCTATCACGTTATGCCTACGCTTTTAGCCACTGAAAGTTACAACTTTACTATTTCCGGTGAAAACTGGAAATCAGCTACTACTGTTCACTGTTCTACTTTGCTGCTATAATCACCACTTGGTTCTTGAGTATATTGATATACATGTGTGGTTGAGAGTTGCGTTCAATTGCTAAAGTCTTATTGATATTCTTGTGCTTCTCCTGAGTCAAACTATAAATTTAGATAATACTTTTCATCAAAGATTTCAGCGACCCCCTACACTTGTGGCATCGACACGATCGAGGCAGTCATAGAGGGGTCGATGTCGAAGAAGACGATGTCAAAGCCGATGAAGACGAGGCACACAAGTTTGGCAGACTCGGGAATGCATCAGGGACGAAGGCACTCCATGTGTTGCCAGTACAGGCATGTGAGGGGTAGGAACTATCATGAGCTTTTCGCTATGTCAGAGAGACTAGCAGAGGAGGCCTCCAAAATAGTTGAGAGGCGCATAGCAGCGAAGGAAGAGGGGCCAATGTTGTCCATGGTAGTTGGAGAAGAGGAACAGGTGGTGTAGTCGGGGACGAGGCGATAACACTGGCGGTGGATTTGTAGTGGACGAAGATGTAGAAGACAAAAAAATAGTAGCTACCTGAGGTGGTCATGTTGGACGCCTAGAGTGGATATAGTGTAGTCGGCGGGACCTGTGGCAGTGAGAAGTCACCCTACATGTTAACTTGTGAAGTGCGACGGTGATGCTCAAATTAGGCGAGGAAGAACCAGGTGGCGTGACGAAGACCATGTGCAGACGACAACGATCCAAGTTGTAGGAGATGGCGTGGTGGAAGCGAAGGACGTCGGTGCACGGGGACGACGAGGTAGACTGCATGCAGCGATGCTACGACCCGAAGGGCGGCATAGCTGCAGGGCGCGAGTCGGTACAACGGCTGAGATACCACCAATGACGTACATGTGGCATGTTGGAAGCCGGTAGCATGGACCAACGGCGACGACGTTGTAGCCCGAAGAGGTGATGCAGCAAGAACCTGTAACTCAATTTGGTGGTAGGCAAGTGCTCGGGGATGCGCTTGGCAAAGACGTACACCGTGTCAGTTGATCAGACCCACGATGGTGATGTATGCGCCATGGAGGGGACGACGCGCCATTCATTGGAGTCGTTGGCAACGTTGTCGGTGAAAGCCCGGGCGATAGCGACAAAGACGAACCAAGCTGGACGACCACTTCAACATGTTGTGGCAGGATGGAGCCGACCGAGACGCGGCGTGGTGGCGGCGGAGGCAGGCGCGGCGACAGGCGAGGTGTAGGTTGTCGATGCCAATGTCGAAGTAGAGACGTAGCGAGGACGACGTGAGAGACTCAATCCGATCTATGATCGGTAAACCAGAAAGAAAAATATCGATCAAAAGATCAGCGGAGAGAAAACCCGATTTAGAGCTCGAAAAAAAAAGATACTCACAAGTGCAACCGATTAAGAATCTGCGGACGAGTCCTGCTAGGGATCGCACGATCCCTGGCGAAGATCATAAAGATCGATACTTCGGGGGCGGCGTGGCAGAAACGTGTCGGCGCCTGCTAGGAATATGATCGGTTTAGGCTGATACCATACAGAACAAGAGAGCATGAGTTTGACAGAACATAATTGATATATTAAAATTCATGAACGTGTATATATATGGGTACAAGAATTATTTTGAAGTACAGGTCAAAATAGGATGGGAATACTAATTATTTTAAACTACCATAACAATCGTGTATCTAACAAAAATCAAAATTGTATATTTTGAATAAACAAATGTAAATACTGTACTATCATCGATGGGCAGGTGGAAGATAAACAAAATTCTAAAAAGTCATGTGTTTTCTTTACTCATCAAATTGAGGCACTCTTTGCTCAAACAGCGTGGAAGGCTCTAGTAGTAGCAACTTCCACAGGGACTGCGCATACGTTTGCAGTGATCGGTGTGAACCAGGAAGATCCACGGTGAGCTGCTCACCTTCCTATTTTCCATTTAATTAATGCTTGGAATTTGATTCGACCACTTTTGGTCTTCGCTCCCTCTCCTCGGCTCCTGCAACCCGCCGTTTCGCTTTCCCGTACAATCCCACTATTTAATCCCCGCCAAGGAGAGAAGAGAGCTGGTACCCGACGCACAGCATGCCACGGTGATCTCGGCGCGCGCTCTCGCGATCTCAGCGCTTGCTTGCTGTCAGCTCCATCTCCATGGATGCAGCGTTGCTCGCCCGCCTCGCCGCCCTGCGGGTGTCGCTCCAGGCCGCCGAAGCGAGTACGGCCGGCGTGCCGCCGACGGTCGGGGACGCCACCAGGGGCATGGAGGCGGTCGTCGAGAGCTGCCGGGCCCTGGAGCTCCTCGTCGCGAAGGAGGCGGAGGCCGCGTCGAAGAAAAGGAAACAGTGGGGGGAGATGAAGGACAAGGCTCACCGCGTCCAGGCTCAGGTGAAGGATATCGTCACCGACTTCTGGAAGAACAAGGCGGAGGAGAACTCGAGGGAGGTGGAGGCTCTGAGATCTAGCAACGCGGGGCTCGAGGCGAAGCTGTCAGCGGCCATGGCGAGGAACGGCCAACTGGAGTCGGAGGTGCAGGCGAGCAAGAAGAGACTCGTGGAGGTGGAGGTGGAGGAGAAGCGTGTTCTACTCGGAGATCAACGCCAAGAAGCGTTCGGCTCGGCTCGCAGCCGCAAGTGCAGCACGGCATGTCAGCCAAAAATCTTGATTAATTCGCTTAGGTTCGGGTGCTGTATGAACTGAATGTCATCTTTGGGTGAATTATTATCTTTTATTTGAAGTCGTATGTTTATTAGCACCTGATTTGGGCCATCTATTAACCATTTCTAAACACGATAGTTATCAGATTTTCACCGAATCGTGGTTTTCACTGGATACTTTGTCATGTTCATTAGCATGATAGCGCATCATGTACCCGGCCGGACTCGATCATCTTCGTGGTTCACTCACGTACTAGTGTTTCTGAATTTTAAATCTGAAAATTGTCAGGTTTCAATTTGCACGGTTTCAGCATTTATCGACATTCAGTGTTTTGGATGGCACATTGGCACTACTAACAAACTAGTACACGTGAAAAAATCAAGGCTTCACGGAAGGGAAGTGCCGTCGACAAAAAAACTCCCTGCACCACAGGTTTCTAAAGAGCACAAGTACGTATTGCAAATTTTCAGAAGTACCAATGCAGCGTGACATACTGTAGATTTTCATGGAGCTCTCTTTCAACTTCCGTTCCGGATAGCCCTGGGTTCCCCAGGCTTGGGAGGATGGAACGCAATGCAGTCTGCAGCCTGCAGTACAGTCTGTGAACTCAGATAAAGGGGTTGGCTTGTAGTAGTAGTAGGCCAGTTCTCGAAGAAGCCATCTTATCCCCAGCTTTCTGGAAAAGCCGGTTCCAAAATTCTCTCACTAGGGATAGGACGGCTTCTCGAAGAAGCCGCCAAAAAAAACTTGCCGTAGTAGTAGTAGTAGTAGTAGTAGTATTGTTTGTCGGGGCAATAGTTGTGTGGCACACAGCATGGTTATGCACTTCGATCTGGTTCTACATCGTACTCCCGTAAAGGTTCAAGTTTAAATTCACATGGAAAAAAGGCTCAAGGTTTTGGCCAGCAATTTGCTCCACTACCTGGTTCTGTTTGGGGGTTCTGGAATTCTCATTCAGATGCTGTTAGGTTAGTTCTAAAGCTGATGACACCAGTATTCTGCTAGAAAGAAAACTGAGCTCAACGCTGCTGACGGACGAGGGACGGCAATGGCGTGGCGATGCCTGCTTCAACTTTTATTTTTCAGAGAGATGCCTGCTTCAACTCATCAGCTAGCGCTGAATCTGAACGAAGAAAGGAGGCGACACACAACTAGCCTGAAACCAGAGACCGTGCCCGTCATCACGGAACGGAACAAAAACTTCCCCCAAAACTCCCGTAGTATGTACTCCGTGTTTCCATAAGCCCTAGCCGCCAGCGCCGCTAATGGCCAAGCGCCCGCGCCGGAGCTACTCCCTGGAGTCCCGCCTGCGCCGCATAATCGCGTCGGATCCCAGCCTCGCCGCCCCAGGATCCTCCGCCGAGGACGTCGCCCACGCCATCCGCTCCCGCCGCCGCGAGCACCGCCGCTACAGCCTCGAGGTCTTCACCGCCGCCGTCCGCCGGGCCCTCGCCTCCCTCCCTCACCCCTCCTCCTCCTCCGCCGACGACTCCGCCAGCACCAGCAGCGGCCATGAAGCCGTCACCACCTCGTCCTCCTCCTACGCCCAATCGGGGCCGGCCGACGACGAGCCCCCCGCCGACGTCACCAAGTCACTCCTCCGCTCCCGCTACTCCTCCCAAACGACGTCCAAACGGCCGCGCGAAGACCCCGCCTCCACCGGCGCTCCCCAGCAGCAGGTCGAGAGCGAGGTCACAACGAACACCGAAGAAGCAGCAGAAGGAGGAGGCTATAGCTATACACAAGGAGGCGGCGGGAAGGGGCCGATGTTCGCTGACCTCGGAGGCATGGAGGCGGTGATACACAAGCTGCGGATGCGAGTAGTTGTTCCGCTGCACCACCCAGAGCTGCTGCGGTGGCTCGGCGTGCGGCCAATCACCGGGATCCTCCTCCACGGGCCGCCGGGCTGCGGCAAGACCACGCTCGCCCACGCCATCGCCAACGAGACCGGCGTGCCGTTCTACAACACCTCAGCAACCGACCTCGTCTCCGGAGTCTCCGGTAGGATCACTACGCACGGTGTCTGTTTGATAATATGCCGCGCACAAGGTTTTACGATTTTCTAATAATTATTTTTCTCTCGCATGCAGGAGGTTCTGAGGAGAACATCAGAGCCTTGTTCAACAAGGCGTACAGGACTGCCCCCTCCATCGTGTTCATCGACGAGATCGATGCCATCGCGTCCAAGAGGGACGAAGCGCAGCGAGGAATGGAGCGGCGGATCGTCACGCAGCTCATTACATGCATGGACGAGTTCCACCAGAACATTGCTGGATCGAATAATGGCACTGCTGCATCTGCAAATGACATGGACACCTCACAATCATCTAGCAGAGAGAAGAAGCCAGCTGAAGGCTATGTCATCGTCATTGGAGCCACCAACAGACCAGACGCCCTCGACCAGGCGCTTCGGAGGCCAGGAAGGTTCGACCTAGAGATACCTATCCCAATTCCAGATGAGAATGCACGGAGGCGGATACTTGAGAGGCTTACTCAGAGTCTTCGGTTGCCACCGGAAGGAGGAAGCCAGTTTGATTTGGGTAAGATGGCAAGGGCGACACCGGGATTTGTCGGTGCCGATTTAAAGGCATTGGTGGATCAAGCTGGGAGTCAGGCTTTAGAGAGGATTGTTGGTGCATGGACGGACGGGGACACGAAACAGTACCAGCAGAGGGATCCCTTGAAAGAACACGAGATGGAGAGCCTAAGTGTTACCATCGATGACTTTGAGGTAATTAAGCCTTATTTCCACTTTGTACTTGGATTCAGTAGAGGGTCCCATGTTTAACATATACCTTTGTTACTTGAATTCATCTCTGAAGAAAGCAAGAAAAGAGGTTCAACCATCACTGGGAAGAGAAGGATTGTCTTCTGTCCCTGATGTCACATGGGCTGATGTTGGCGGCCTTGATTCATTAAGAGAGGAACTTCACCGCTGTATTGTTCGATGCATCAAGCACCCTGAATATTATGAGGTGAATCTCGTGATGAACAGTATTCTTCTATAGATACTACTATTTTCTTCAGTCTGTCTTCCAGTTTCCATTTAAGGCTAGTTGTGTGTTTCTGTTTTTTCACCAGCTCTAGGCCTACCTCTTAGCTCTACCAGTGTTCTTCTGGTTCAGTTTTTACCCGTGTAATCCTCTGGTTGCATTTATTATTCCAATAATTTAGGCAATAAATAGGTTGATATAGCTTTCTCATCAAAACAAAATTGAACTGAAAGCTGCTCGCCTGCTCATAGCTAGAATCATGCATGAACATCTTTGGTACGCTTTATTTACGATGTTGTTTTGAAGTCTAGCACGTTTTTCCAAACACGCACCCAAATGGGTGTCATTTTGTAATATAAGAAAAATGCCAAGATAGTGCATGCTCTGCAACACAATGGCCACAAAGCGGAAACGAAGTACTAAAATGGCTCTACAACACAATGCCCACAAAGACGAACCCTGAAGTACTAGAAATCTAAGTCTAACACGTTTTATATGTTTGTATTCATGTCTCTTTGTTATGTGCCTTCGAAGAAATTTGGAGTGGATATGCAAGCTGGCTTTTTGCTGTTTGGACCTCCAGGCTGTGGGAAAACACTGATAGCAAAAGCAGTTGCACACGAAGCAGGAGCTAATTTTATCCACATTAAGGTAATTGATGTTGAAATTCATATTCCCATTGCACCCATTTCAGTTTAATTTGTGCAGGCTGCTAATTGAGCTATTTCATTTATGTGGAACTTTAGGGACCTGAGGTATTGAACCTGTATGTTGGGAACAGTGAATCACATGTAAGGAAAATATTCTCGCGTGCACGAATGAACTCCCCGTGCATCATATTTTTTGATGAGGTAAAGTCTGTGGTTTAGATATTTGTACATTTTATCCTGTAGATGAAAGCGTGCATAATAATTTCCTTAAAACAACCTTGAGTGTTCATACCTCGTTTGTGCTATTTGAAGTGATAAAGTGTGTTTGCCGCCTGTGAAGGTGCTTAGTATTGCAGGAATGAACTTTTGTAGGGCGTATTCCAAGACTAACTTATATCGCATCAAGTGTTTGATTTAGTATTTCGTCTGTTGCTTACGTGCAGGTAGATGCTTTGACAACAAAAAGAGGGAAGGAGGGAGGCTGGGTTGTTGAACGTATCGTTAACACGGTAATTTGAACATCTTATATTTGCAACACGTACAGAGATACCCAAACATTCATGCTTAACTCTTACATACTTGCCATTGTTTTTTTTTTGTGCTCTGTAATATTAATTATAACTAATTGCCGGGCTCGCAGCTACTAAATGAGCTTGATGGTGCTGGTCAACGTCAAGGTGTTTTTGTTATCGGAGCTACAAACAGGTAGCAATTGATAGTCAGATACTGGTTAGTCTTTACTTATCTATCCCAGAATACATGGAAAGGCGTCAAAACACACCTCCCTCCTTGTCTGTCTATTGCAGAATTGATGTGGTGGATGATGCTCTTCTACGGCCTGGCAGATTCGGGAAGAAACATTTTGTTCCTCTACCTGGCCCTAATGAGCGTGTTTCGATACTAAAATCACTTGCTGGAAAGAAACCAATCTCTTGCAGTGTCAATTTGGATGCGTTTGCACGCAGCGAGGAGTGCAACAATCTCAGCGGTGCTGATCTAGCATCTCTAGTAAGCGACATCTGTGAATTTTTTCCATGGAGCGATTATGCCTCCAGTTTCAGTTTGTTCAGATTAAGGAGTCAATCTTTTGTTCTTCAATATTTTTGATGACGAAGCATGCATGTAATATAGGAGCTAACATGCATGTTTTCTTGTTCAGGTGAGCGAAGCAGCCATGGCAGCTTTGGAAGAGAGCTTGAAGTCCAGTGAGAATTTGTCGTGTAAGGGTGCCTCGAAGCCCTCGATTGAACTCTCGCACTTTGAGCGAGCTCTGTCCAAAGTTAAACCGTCGGTATCAGAACAGGTATAGGCTGACAATCTGACTGCTAATCTCTCATTTTCTCAACCCTTGTATATGCAGCAGCACAAGCGTGTCTTACATTTTCTTGTTGGTCACAGCAAAGGAAATACCACGAAGTGTTGTCGAAGAAATATTCTTCGAACTGATCCATCACCATATGCATCTCTGTCTAGATCGATCTGGCTGATTGTGGCTGGGACCAGACGTACTGCTCCATACGAGAGATTCTGACCCTGTGGTTACTTTCAAGTTCTAATATATAACTTCTATCTTTACTATTAATTTCAAAAGCGTGGTGAATGCCTGGTGTCACACATGCAAAAATTACAAATAAAATGCCACTCCACATTTCCTCACTCCTTATCTCTCTATTATCACCTTACCTAAAACAAACAGCCGTGTTTATCTCAACAGCTAACAGCAAAAAATCAACTAATCCCCATTGTCTCAACAAACTAACCAAAAAAATCAATTAATCACATTACTCCCGCTAGGCATCTATACTACTACTAGAAAGATTCGCGTACGCTTCGTTCCCTCCTGGTTGTTTACCTTTTTCCCCTACAATGTTGAAGATACTACAAGTCCTGCCACCGCCAAGTCAAACTTTTTCCTAGGTCAATCGATCTGAGGCCGGCGTCGCAGATGTCCCAGGTCGAGAGAAGAGGCGTTGGCGTTGGCGTGGCGTCGTGGAGGGGGCCGAACGGCGGCGGCGGCTCACAAACCAGAGGAGGGCGGAGCTCACGGGATCGAGCTGGATGGGAGAGCCTGATGTCGTCTCCCTGTCTTGGGGCTTAACCGCAACTATCGCCTAGGGTTCCGCTGCAGAGTGCACACCGCTGATGGTAGCTGCTCGGCGGCGGAGGCCATGACGACCAGCATGGCGAGCTCGTCCATTGTTACTCGGCGCCGAAAGTTCGGCGGTGGTCCTATTCACGTGATGTAAAAATCCTCCACCGTGGTTGCCCCACCCTCCGTTGTTGGCCACTCTATCCCGGGGCCGGCCTCCGCTACCTTCTGCGTTGCCATCCTACTCCAATCGAGACTCTGGACCGTGAGGGATGAGACATGAGAGCACGACAGCCGCTAAGCCTGCTCTCCATGCCCGTGCCCATGGAGTAGGGGGACGTCCAGCAAGGGAGGGTTGGGAGCAACCTCGATTGGATGAGATTGGGATGGAAGCAGGCAAGGGAAGGAAGCCGAATGTGACAGAGGAGGTGATGGCCCGACGGTGCAGAAGGAGGGAGGGGATCGAGGTCCAGGGGCGACGTGGAGACATCAGCCACCTTCTGTCTGCAAGGCCACCATTGGGGCAGGCCTGGTACTCATCATTCGCTTATTGCCTTTAGCCTTCATATCCTTACCGATGCACTGATTGGGAGCCCTCTTCTAATATCTTTCATGCTGCTAAACTTCTAATTCGTTCGGTTCGTTATTTGCTCCTTCTATTGGACCATCGGCTTTGTTTTGCTTCGCACATGGACAGGGCATAGCACATGAGAGGATGCACCGACCAAGTTATGGTCAGGGAGATACTAATGTTGATAAAAAAATGATGATCAACATTCGTCTGGTCATATGCATTCTCTAAAAGTATAATACGAGCTCTCATATGAGCTTCCTGATATCATCAAGACAAATAACATCTTAATCCAATCAACTGCTTGTTTCATCGGATCAGGTAGTTATAGTTCAACCCAGCAGAGCAGATCATGTAATTAGAAAAATTGGCATTTGCAAACTCAGAGCAGGCATAATCTTCAGACCTTTACGATATTTTTTCTATACATTATTGGGCAGTAATTAATAAGAGTTAGCAAAGTATCTTTATGACACACTGCTCTGGAATCTAGATAGCCTAGGAGAGCACATACGAACAAAATCAAGTGTCCTTGGTATTCAAAATTAGTTGTCACTGAACCAATCATATTCTATGATTTACTATGTGCATCTGGACACTTTCTCTCATGCTACTTATTGACCTTGTAATAGGCAAGGTTTAATTGCATACTGCATGTTTATAAAGATATTTCCTCCATTCCAAAATAAATAACTTGGATTTGTCTAAATTCGCATACACCTAGACGCACTTTAGTGTGTAGATATATACGAATCTAGACAAACACAAGTACTTATTTTAGGACAGAGGGAGTATATGATTTAAAGTGTTGTTGTATATTTCATGAAGGAGTGCTTTCAGTATCATTTCCACAATGTATAGTATAGAAACTTGAAGGTTGACAATTATGTTCCAGTTTATGTGGCTTGCATAACCAGGTTAATCGCTATATGTGTTAACATTCTAAAATGTCTATCCCGGCAGTGGACCTTGACCAAAATTATAGGAGGGGCTAAAAGAGATTAAATAATAGTTGAGGGGGCCAACATGAAATAGTTTGTGATTTGTATGGTCAAAAATGATAAATACTAAATAGTATTATGTAAATTGTAGCTGAGTTGGGGGGGCATGGCCCGTTTGGCCTCCATTATGGTCCGCCAGTGATCCCGGGTGAAAAATTAAATTATTGGAGGTAAAGTCATGTTCTCCTTGCAAACACATTATTATGTTTCGAGAAAATGAAGGTTCAAGGTATATGAATTCTCGTTAGTAGCCAATGGGAAAAAACTGCCTATTTTATTTCTTGTAATTTTTATGTGTACTATGTTTACGTATATAAAAAACCTGAGACATGTGTGAAAATGGCAAAAACATAACGAGCCGTAGCAACGCACGGGCATTCAGCTAGTAATTGTAGAATCTTTTATTTATATAAAGATATAAGGCTGACAAAATAGACAAAGGTGGCTGAAAAAAAAGTGCAAGATCCTTAGGCTTCGATGCCACATCATTTTTTGTTTTTGCTTGTTACCTCACGCTAATTCAATATTTGGTGCCAAATGGGTAAGTTTTTATAGTTCACAGTTTGCAGCTATCGTATATTATGCTGAACTTATCTGTTGTAGTCTGAGGATCAAACTGTGTCCAGCTTATTTAGGGCGTCTCTGCTCTGCTCCCTGGTAAAATGTAGCTACGTCGCGCGGATCTGGGGGTGGCAGCGCGCGTGAGCGTTGGGATAACGACGGCCAGAGCGACGTGGTGAGGTGGGTGGGTGGGGTGGGGTTGGGGGATGGATGTGAGGACCTCTATTTCATATGTTGATGTGAGGACCTCTATTTTTATATGTTCTTCTGAAGACCTGGGAAATTCAGTCTATCCTCACCATTCACTGTACATCTAGCGTTTCAGATTGAACTTTTCTTTTTCGAGTAAAGATTCCCTCCAAGATGCTATAATAGCTAAGTTAAACCTTAATTAGCACATGATGGTGCTTAATGTAATCCGGTACTTAAGTCGAGGCTCGTAGTCTAAAGCTGGAGAGTGGGCGGTAGGGGTGGCTCAACATATATCAAAAACCCTAAGTTTATATTGTTCTTCCTTTATGTCAATTGCTTATATTTTTTCTACCCAGCATATTTTTCTTGCCAAATTATCTACTCCCTCCGTCTTGAGGTAAGTGACTCGAGTTTGAAATTCGCATGTATATACAAGTCGCTTATTTCAGGATGGAAGGAGTAATTTCCTTCACTGGTTGGTCTCGATCTTCGTTACTTAGCTTGGTCAGATCCTTGATCTTGACAGGTGAATAATGGGAGCAAAATGTCTCCCTAACAGGTAGGTTCCATACAGAGGAATTTTCTTGCAGTGCCAAATTTTCTATATCTACTCCTGGGAACACAGGCAATCTCGTGAGGGGAACCAATCCAGAGTCCAGACCCAGTGGCTACAGAAGCTAGCTAACCTGTATCTCACGCCCTCATCCTCCCCAAGGACTAGAGCCACGGCGATTCAATGCTCACGATCGCCATTGCCGCTGCGTGCCATAGTAGAAAGGCTAATCCGTCAAGATGTCATGGCGGTCGATGCTTGCGCACAAGAGGAAATATTAATTTGCTTCGCAGAGGCCCGGAGGCCAGTGGCCAGAGCGTTGTCATTGCCGGAGCCTTGTCCACCTGCCGGGTTGGACACTGGGTCCTAGCGTGCCACACCCTGGACCAACATCCACTGACGTGTGTCACCTAGTCGCCCTCTTCCAGGCTAGCCTCACTTCGTCATCCCCATCCGCCGATCGAGCTCCCCTCCCCTATAAGTACCTCCCCATCCAGATTCTAGAGCCGTTTGAGATTCTCGACACTGCAACACGCCCACGCTGCCGAGCAGCTTGTTCATCCGGCGTACATTTTTCAGCCGCTCCTTCCAAATCTCCCAAGAAACAAGCATTTGCAAAGAAACCATACCTTTCTTTATTTTCCTTTTGAGTGCTATATTTGTCCACCAAACTTCTATGCATTTCTCATTTGACCACTCCGCCAGAATCATATTGCTAATTCCACACCAATTAAGAATCTCTTTCCATATCCTTATGGTAAATCTAAATTGTAGCGGATGTGGGCCACAGATTTTTGTAGTTGGTTGCATAGAAGGCAATTTTCACAATTGGCCAACCTCTTTTTTGAAGTCCATACACCGCCCAAATATGACTTTGCAAAACAATCCATACAAAGAACTTGTACTTAGGAGGCGCCCATATCTTCCAAATCGAAGCATTGAGGGAAGTAGAGATTAGACCTTCGAATTGCATTTTGTATGTGGAGGCGGTAGTATATTTCCCATCATTTGTGAATTTTCATTGGTTGGAGTTGGGAACATCATAGTTAAGTTGTACACCACAACTAACTCCCAAAGGGTGACGAATTCTTGTATGTGATCCACTTCGAGCCCTTGTTGGAAATCAAGATGGTTTACCCAAAAGTTATCTTCCATAGCCTTTCGGATTGTGCAATTTTTCCACTTTTCTTTTTTGAAAAGCTTTGGGGCTAAGTCACTTGGCTAAAGCCCTCCAAGCCAAGAGGAATGCCAAAACTTGTCTTTATCTCCATTCCCAACCATCACAATAGTGGTCGGCCGCAAAAAGTGTTCAGTCTTGATCGTTCAACCCATAATCTTTTATGATCACACCACTCGTATCAAGGCCATCGCAATTAAAGAGCTCTTGCAATTTTTGCTACCGATTTATTAGTTAATAATTTTTAATTGTTATACCCGACCTCTAAATAGCTAGAACGCACACAACCGCTCATGTGTAAAATATAAAATATAAAAAGGAGAAGTACATGTAATCGTCTAGTAACTGTAGAATGCCTAAGGTGGCGGAGGACCAATGCATAGGTCATGGTAGCATACATATTGGATAAAAATATCCCTCAGTGTCCTCTAACCGGGTAGGCATCTCTGTAAACAAGTCTCGATACTTTAGATATTGTAAAGACGTCCATAAAAATCAAACTAGTGCACTAGTAGTTAACCTACAAAAGATAAGCATTTTTATCATTCAAAACCATGTTATTTCTATATAGCCATAACAACCAAATACTAGCAAGCGCTCTCATCCAAATACAAACCCTAAACCTATTATCAATACCATGTAACCAGTTGCCAAATGTATTTGCAACACTATATGGTGGATACAAGCTAGAAACTATTTGGATGAATGACCATATGGAACATACGAATTTGCATTGAAAGAACACATGTTTTATTGTCTCATCTTGATGATAAAAATACACTTTTTGCTACCATGACAATTCCATGTTACAAGGTTTCCTTTGGTGAGGATTACTGCTCACGAAGATACCATCATAATTTTTTTGTCTTTAGTAACATCTTCATTTTCCAAAAAAATATATTATTATTATCGATTGGCACATTTGCCTGGATCAAAGCTCTATACATGGAATTCACTAAAAATTTACCATTCTCGTATAGATTTTACCGGAATTCATAGAGCCCTTGGCTAGTTGTACTAAAGCCAATCTTTGAATCAAGGCATGCTAGGCTGCAAGCCTGGGGCCAATTAAGTCCCATCTGAACGTTACATTTGGTTGAGACGACTCCCAAGACTATCTTCTATCTTCTCATAGGGAAGTGTTCAATACCTTTCTTGAATGAGAATTGATATTTAATGGTGCCTTCTTTCATATCAATGATGGCACTAACAGTTTTAAGAAAAGGTCTTCCCAAAGTAATAGGACAAGAAGCATTGCATTCAACATCCAAAACATAGAAATCAGCAGGGACATAGTGTAACACCCTCAGAATCGGACCTATGCAAGTTTTAGCGTTCCCGCCAAACCCGCATAGAAACGATTCAAAGGTGTCCACCAGGCACTTTCGTGCGGGTGGAAAACAAAGTAATAACATTACACAACAGTCCTCGATGGGACCCACAGAACAGATATATATACAACACGACTCCATGAGTCAAGAATACAGATATACAGAACAAAGATACAAATCACCTTGCAAAGATACAGCGTCCGACTACGGACAAGATGCAAATGGGGCTAAGAGCCCTGAAGAATAACCAATGGCGTCCATAACCCTGCCCAGGCCAAGCCGGAAGGGTAACCCTGCTAACGACGTCGATCTCAAAACCTGCTTAAACAAAAGGGGTGCCGACAAAGGGCAAAGGAAAAAGAAGGAGCGTCGATCGAGGCCAAGACAGGCGAGGATAGAATTCGGTCCTCGCCACGAGGTATGGTGGACCGAGCGGCGGCAAAGATGCACTAACAACCTATAGAGACTCGATACAACTGGCGGTTATCAGAGAGGGATAAGAATGACCTATCCGGATCCAACCTGAAGCTAACACCAAACAAACCCATCCTGGTGTTTCCCCCTCGGGACCAAACGAGGAAGTCAACCGAGGAACTCACACAGTTGGCAGTTTTATTTATTCAGTTATCGTTGCAGCAATTACTAGTCAGGTATAGATAATCATCCTGATAAAATAAGCAGTGGGCACTTTTAGTTAACCATTCCGTTATAGTTGCAACAATTACTAATCAGATACAGATAGCATGAGATAACCCAAAACCCAGCAGTTGTTGGTACTTTTATTTAGCCATTCCGTTGTAGTTGCAATACTTACTAGTCAGGTACAATGGTCGCAAGCGACGCTCCAAGCAAGCAATTGTGGGCAGTATTATTTAGCCATTCCGTTATAGTGAAGCTGTTTACTAGTCATTATAAAGTCAAATTTATAGCAATAAACTTTAGTTATGCTTGTCTATGGTCGAGATACTGTGCTCCAAGTCGTCTGTAACACCCTCAGAATCGGACCTATGCAAGTTTGAGCAAAATTCGCCAAACCCGCATAGAAACGATTCAAAGGTGCCCACCAGGCACTTAAATGCGGTGGAAAAGCAAGTAATAACATTACAACAGTCCTCGATGGGACCCATGAGCAGATATATATATAATGACTCAAAGAGCCAAGAATACAAATATAATATACAGGATCCAAATCACCGAAAAGCGATAGGCGTCCAGCTACGGACAAAAGCAAATGGGGCTAAGAGCCTGAGAATAACCAATGGCGTCCATAACCCGCCTGTGCCAAGCGGAAGGTAACCACGCCGATCTCAAACCTGCTAAAACAAAAGGGTGCCGACAAAGGGCAAAGGAAAAAGAAGGAGGCGTCGATCTTGAGGCCAAGATACGGCGAGTCTAGAATTCGGTCCTCGCCTACATAGGTATGGTGGATCGAGCGGCGCAAAGCGCATGCACTAAACAACCTATAGAGACTCGATACAATGGCGGTTATCGAGAGGGATAAGAGTGACCTATCCGGATCCAACCTGAAGCTAACACCAAACAAACCCATCCTGGTGTTTCCCCCTCGAGACCAAACGAGGAAGTCAACCGAGAAACTCACACAGTTGGCAGTTTTACTTATTCAGTTATAGTTGCAGTAATTACTAGTCAGATATAGATATTCATCCTGATAAAATAAGCAGTGGGCACTTTTAGTTAACCATTCCGTGATAGTTGCAACAATTACTAATCAGGTACAGATGGCATGAGATAAACCCAAAACCCAGCAGTTGTTGGTACTTTTATTCAGCCATTCCGTTGTATTTGCAATACTTACTAGTCAGATACAATTGTCGCAAGCGACAAGCAAACAAGCAATTGTGGGCAGTACTAATTAGCCATTCCATTATAGTGAAGCTGATTACTAGTCATTATAAGTCAAATTTATAGCAGTAAACTTTAGTTATGCTTGTCTATGATCGAGATACTGTGCTCCAAGTCGTCCATATCCGCGGACACGGCTTTGTGAAAGTTTTACCCGGGTGCACCAATAGCAACACACGCCGATCAACCTCGGAAAAACCAAAACAAATCCCAACGAGGCTTTCACGAACAATCACAGGATTCAGAATATTTCAGGGCCACCCCTTGTAGTCTACCATAGATAAGTAAGCTAGCTCGAGACGGACCCAAGGTTTGTGGGGCATGCAGAACGACAGCAGATCCCCAAACGGGATCGTCGATACCACGTAACGGGTCACACCAGAATAAGCGACAAAGTGTGCTCCTCGCACAATCGTAAATACATAAGTAGCATGGCATAAGTACAGGATCGTAAATAAAACCTCAAACTAGTTTGTGGCCCCAAGAAATAAGACCTAATCAAGCTCGCTCGGGGTCCCATATACCTCCGGATGTGGATAGCGCGATAAATCAAGGAACAGTATCAAGTACTGGGTCTTACGGGACACAAGTGGGCGTCGAAACCAAATATTATCTATCACCCACCGATGCCTCTGCTTATTTCAATTTTAGTTGTTAAACAGGAATTAAAGTGACGATAAGTAAAACTAGAATCATCTCCAACATCAACATGCGGCAATACATCAGCAACTGTGGCATATGGCGACACACATCAGCACTTGGGCAAGCAACTACGACGCGCAAGTCCAACTATCTACCAAACAACCGGTAATAGGGTGTGTCCAAGGCAATATAGGGCTGCACGGTATATCACAGGTACGGAAACTAAAGCATCGCAACACAGATAGCAATAGATCAACAAGAGGGAAATAAATACTATAAAAGTAAGATAGGTAGAAAGGGGGAGATGCTCGCCTGAAAACATGTCGAAGGTTCAACCGAAGATCGGGACGAAGCTCACATCAACTCAACGGCCTTATCCGCGAAGAACCAAAACACTAGAAGAAACACCGGATGCACTATTTAATACAACGGCAGAAGATCGGCATGATGCACGCATGATGGATGGCATGGCAAAGGTGCGATGCAATTAGGTCAGATTAAGCGGAACCGGGGTCCCGACAATTAATATATGGTGCAAGTTGTATAAACCCCCGCATATTAAATGTTATATAGCAAGACAATAGATGGCAACGGTTCGCTACACATGTTTAAATGAGGCCAATATGAGACTAGATTTGCCCGCATATGGGGCCCCATATTTAATTAAGAGGTGAATCGGCGGAAGGCCCCCAAACCACATGATATGCATGCTAGATGAACAATTGAATATGCGATAAGTTGTTATGTTATAAAATAGGGTTCGAGGAAAAGGGGTCACACATCAGAGGGGGCTCGGCGAGGTCGTTCTCGGACTCAGGGGTAGGTCTTGGCGCATCCGGGGTCTCGACGGACTCGGTGTCCGGGGTGAAATACTTGACGTTCTCGAGGAAGTACTTGTCGCACAGGTTTTCTTCGGGTTCTCTGTCGATGATCTCGTCGTCGAGAAGAACTTGACGGGTCCGCGTGTCGGGTCGGTCTTGGCGTTCGGGTGAATCACTTGGCGTTCTGCGTCGATGTTCTTATCGTCCGGGTTCTCAAGCATCGCATCCGAGAAGGAGTACTTGGCGTCCACCGGTTCCATGTCGACGACCTTGGTCTCCTCGATGGCGAACTCGGCGTATCCATGGCGTGGTCCTTGTCGGGGTTCTCGGCTCCGGGCGCCGGGGTCGGCTTCGGGGTTTCGGAGTTGGGGACTTCGGATCCGTCTTCGGGGTCCTACGGTAGATCTTGGCCCTGTCGAAGATGTTGCCGGAGATTCGTCGAGCCCTCGGCCAAGGTCAGAGGCGAGCTGGTTCCTCAAGACGCCGTAGGGAACATTAGCAAACTTCCATGGCGCATACACGGCACACGCAGACGCCAAGACGCTGGAAGCAGGCCCACAGGAGGACGGCCAGGCGAGGTGGGGCCGGTTACTGGGGCGAGCTTGGCGGACGCTGAGGAGGCCTGAGGTGGGCGGAGGTGGCGCGGGTCCTGGAGAGGCATGGAGGAGCTCGGGGAGGCCGGCGAGGTGGGGATGGGGCTGTCGGCGGGTGGGGACAGGAGGTCAGTGGGAGGAGGGTAGGTTAGGCGTGTGTGAGTTTATGCTGCGGGGTCCGGGGACGCGCCAGGGTGGGGCCGGGGTGACGTGGGGGATCTGCTGTGGAGGGGGGAGTGCGTGCTGCGTGTGGCTGATTGTGGGGAGAGAAGGAGGAGAGAGAAGGAGTGGGGTGATGTGGAAGTTGGGGATTGGGTAAGGGAGAGGAGGGTGAGGTGTCCTTTGGGGATTGGGTGGGGTGATGTGGCCAAGGGGTGGGTAGACTAGTTGGTAACTTCGGATTTTAGGCGGGCCGATTTGTTGTATCTGAGGGTGGTCGTCGTCGGGTTGGCCTGCCTGCCACTAAAAAGAAAATAAATTTTATTTGTTTTGTTAACACCGTCTGCAAACCGATAGCGGCCAAAACAAAATATTCCGGGGACCCGGTTTTGATGTTTGAATAAAGAGGGGCGTTTAGAAAACATCACGGCTTTGCAAACATAGTTTTGGCGGACGCTGAGGAGGCCTGAGGTGGGCGGAGGTGGCGCGGGTCCTGGAGAGGCATGGAGGAGCTCGGGGAGGCCGGCGAGGTGGGGTACGGCGGCGGCGAGGCGGTTGCAGCAGCGAGCCGGCGGCCGCAGGGCGGACGGCAGCGACGGAGCCGGCGCGGCCGTGAGCAGCGGGTTCAGAGGGTCAGGCGGCGAGCCGGGTCGAGCAGGCGGCGGGCAGGTGCATGCGAGGCCGAGGCGACGAAGGTACTGGCGGCGAAGCAGTGGAGGCGATGCGGGCTGGGTGGCCGAGGTCGGCCGGCGCGAGGGAGGCGCCGGAGGCTCGGCGAGACGCGAAGCACTGGGCGAGCCACGGGCGGAGCGGGACGAACGGGGAGGAGGTCGACGGGCGAGCGGGCGGCTCGGCCAGGGAGGGCGGCGCTGGCGGCGGAGGCGGGCGGCGAGGCGGGCCGGCGCAGGGGAGCGGATGCTCGCTGCCGATGGAGAGAGCTTGGGAGGCAGGGAGGGAGCGCGGAGGTGGGCTCAGGCGAGCAGCGGAGCGGAGGGGAGGACCGGGACCGGTGGCCGGAGGCGGGCTCGGCCAAGGAGACAGAGAGGAGGGAGGTGGTTGGACGAGAGGCGGGGGTGTGTGGGCGTGTGGCGGCGTGGGCGGGGCCGGGGGGCCAGCGGGCAGAGGCCAAGGCGCTTGAGTGGGATGGGCTGTCGGCGGGTGGGGACAGGAGGTCAGTGGGAGGAGGGTAGGTTAGGCGTGTGTGAGTTTGTGCTGCGGGGTCCGGGACGCGTGGGGCCGGGTGGCGTGGGGATCTGTGGAGGGGCGGCGTCTGCGTGTGGTGATTGTGGGGAGAGAAGAGGAGGAGAGAGAAGGAGGGGTGATGTGGAAGTTGGGGATTGGGTGAGGGAGAGGGAGGGTGAGGTGTCACGGGGGGATTGGGGGGGGTGATGTGGCCAAGGGGTGTGGGTAGACTAGTTGGTAACTTCAGGATTTTAGGCGGGCCGATTTGTTGTATCTGGGTGGTCGTTGGTCGGTTGGCCTTATTTGCCCACTAAAAGAAAATAAATTTTATTTGTTTTGTTAACAACGTCTGCAAACCGATAGCGGCCAAAACAAAATATTCCGGGGACCCGGTTTTGATGTTTGAATAAAGAGGGGCGTTTAGAAAACATCACGGCTTTGCAAACATAGTTTTGGCAAACAATGCATGATGATGACGATGCAATGCACAAATTCGACGCGATTTTCTAGTAGTGGTTTTGCGGGATGCCACATCGTCCATATCCGCGGACACGGCTTTCAGAAAGTTTTACCCGGCCGGGGTGCACCAATAGCAACACACGCTCGATCGACCTCGGAAAAACCAAATCAAAACCCAACGAGGCTTTCACGACAAAGCAATCACAGGATTCAGAAATATTTCAGGGGGCCACCCCTTGGAGTCTTACTCAACGGTAACCTAGCTCCGACGGACTCAAGGTTTGGGTGACGGTACGTGAACGATCGGGAACCCAAAACTGGGCTTGTCGACACCGGAATCGTGTCCCGATCCAACAAGATAGGTGCTATCTGTCGCACAATTTAAATAAAGCGAAAGCATGGCATAAGTACAGGATCGTAAATAAAACCTCAAACTAGTTTGTGGCCCCAAGAAATAAGATGAATCAAGCTCGGCTCGGGGTCCCATATACCTCCCGGATGTGGATAGCGCGATAAATCAAGGAACAGGTATCAAGTACTCGGGGTCCTACGGGACACAAGTGGGCGTTCGGAAACCAAATATTATCTATCACCCACCGATGCCTCTGCTTACTTCAGTTTTAGTTGTTAAACAGGAATTAAAGTGTACGATAAGTAAAACCATGATCATCTCCAACATCAACATGCGGCAATACATCAACAACTGTGGCACTGGACGCCACGCAACAGCACTTGAGCAAGCGACTACGACGCGCAGGTCCAACTATCTACCACACCACAGGTAATAGGACGTGTCCAAGGCAATATAAGGCTGCAAGGGATATCACGGGTACAAAAGCTAGAGCATCGCAACACAGATAGCAATAGATCAACAGGAGGGAAGAAAATACTATAAAAGTAAGATAGGTAGAAAGGGGGAGATGCTCGCCTGAAAACATTGTCGAAGGGTTCATCCGAAGATCGGGTCGAAGCTCACATCAACTCAACAGCCTTATCCGCGAAGAAGCAAAACACTAGAAGAAACACCGGATGCAATATTTAATACTACGGCAAAAGATCGGGCATGATGCATGTATGATGTATGCCATGGCAAAGATGAGATGCAATTAGGTCATATTAAGCGGAACCGGGGTCCGGACAATTAATTAAAAGGTTCAAGTTATTTAGAACCCCCGCAATTTAAATGTTGCATTAGCACGACAAAAGAGGGCACCGGTTCGCTACACAAGTTTAAATGAGGCCAATATAAGGCTAGATTTGCCCGCATATGGGCCCCATATTTAATTAAAGGGTGAATCGGCGTAAGGCCCCCAAACCACATGACAATATGCATGCATGAACAATTAAAATGCGACAAGTTGGATTATATTATAAAATAGGGTTTTCGGAAAGGGGTTCACACATTAGGGTTCGGCGATCTTGGGGTTCCGGGGTTCGGGGTCCGGTCTCAGGGTTCAGGGTCTGGGGTTCGATCTTGGCGTAACATTCTCGACCAACGGGGTAGGTCTTGTCGCAACCGGGAAGCAGGGCTTGGTTTGGCGTCGGGGGCGCATCGGGCTCGCCCTGGTTGCTGTCGATCTTGTCGTCGCGAAGATCTTGTCGGGTCCGCGCTTCGGATTCCGTGAGGCGATCTTGACGCTCCGTGTCGAAGTCCTTGAGGGTTCCTCCTTATTCACCGGTGGCGAACTTGGAAACGGCGTCAGGGTCCTCGGGGTGCGCCAGGTCCATTCTTCAAAACGTCGTGGTCGAGACGATCTTGGCGTCAGGGAAGGAGAACTTGTCGCGCATGTGGTCTTCGGGTCCGGGGTCGTCTGTGAAGGAGAACCTGCTGGTCCATGATGAAGTTCGACCTTCGGGTTCGGGGCCTCGGCGCCGGGAGATCTTGGCATGCTATGGTTCGGGTTTGATCGTCGGTTCCGTGACAGGGTTCTTCGGACTCCAGGAAGAAGTTCTTGAGGTTTTCCATTAGTAACCCGTGCCGCCAATCCAAAATCTGCCAGTTTCATCTTGCCAGTCTTGGTGAGCAGAATGTTCTCTGGCTTAACGTCCCGGTGAATGACGCCCATTTGGTGGCAGTACTTGACGACCGACATGAGATACTTGACGACGACGGCGGCCCGGTGCTCGGAGAAGGTCCCTTCCCTGGCGATCTCGTCGGCGCCGTCTCCGCGCGAGCTCCATGACGAGGTAGAACTTGTCCGGGTGAGCTGCTCCGGCCAGCCAGGTGCTTTCGAGGTGGCGGCAGGCGTCGGGATGGCGGAAGCGGAAGCGGAGCGGGCTTCGGCCAGACGGGCCTCGGCGGAGAGGGTTGAGGCGGCAGGCGGGGATGCAGGGGCCACCGTGGCAGGCGAGGCGGTGAGGCCGGCGAGGGCAGCTGGCGGAGGGGCGTGTAGAAGCGGGCGAGGTCAGGCGCAGGGTCGGGAGGTCGGGTCCAGCGGCCTTCGGGCAGGCTTCATTCTGGCGGGAAGGAGGCGGGCAGAGGCGAGGTGCTAGGGAAGGAAGAGGTGGAGGCGGGCAGTCTGAGGTATGGGCGTGAGAGGCGAGGCATGGTCGGGGTCTCCCGGGCGGAGGCGGTCCAGCCGAAATTTGTGCGGTGGGTCAGGCGGCCAGCCAGGCTGGCAGAGAGAGAGGTGAGACGCGCGCGGGTGGTGGCCGGCGGGCAGGGAAGAGAGGAGGAGGGAGATGGTGGGGCTCGGTCGGTGGGTCCCGCGGCGTGGGGATCGGGGCAGGCGGGCGGCTCGGGATTGGGTGCGTGCTGTAGGGGTTCGTAGCATGGAAAACAAAAAAAATTCTATCGCATACAAACAAACAAGACAAGATCTATCTACTAGATTGTAGCAACGAGTCGATGGAATAACTTACCCTCGAAGATTCCAAAGTGTTTAACGAGAGCAGATTCTCGTGGGTGATGTAGTCGTACTCTTTCCGATCTCAAGATCGTGTGAGCGATCCTTCGGCGCTGCGTTCGGCGGCGCTCCATGATCGGTCACATCGTTGATTGACGAAGACCTTCCTCTCCCTTGTTCCAGCGGAGGTTGTAGCACTCCTCGCGATTCCGGCAAAGTGGCGTGGTACCGAGTAGAGGAAATCCTGAGGCCGCCTTAAGCAGGCGAGTATGGTGGAGTATGAGAGGCTATTAGTGGTCTAGAGATTATACACACCAATTAGAAGGCTCTAAACCGAGGCTAAAGCAATTAGAAGCTCTAAACCAAAGCGGCTCTAAACAGGAGATTAGAGGTAGGAACTTGTGTGTCTCAAGGAGGAGCCCGCCCTCCTTTTATAGGTGGAGGGCTAGGCGCCGAGGGAGGAGGAGTCCCTCCCCAGCTCGGCCTAGGGCTGGGCGCGGCTTGGAGGAGGACTCCTCCTCCAAGTTGGTTTCAACCTCCTCTTGCTTGTTTCCCAGTTTCTGTTTCCCAGTTTCTGTTTTCCACAGTTCTGTTTTAACTGTTTGACTTTCAAGCTGGCGGTTTGACTTTCAAGTTTTGGAACTGCAAGAACACTTAGTACATGATGCAATCATTCAATGACACATTCATGTACCCTCCCCTTGAGTCTTGGGACAATCCGGAACCTTCTAGAACATTCGATGAAACACGAGAATCATTCCCGAACTCCGAAGCGGGACTTTCCTTATATGAATCTTATTCTCGGACCATTCCGGATCACCTCGTGATATCCGGATCCCATCAGACTCGAACAACATTCGGTCTCTTTCTCATAATGCCATAACTACTCAAACAACGTCGAATCCTTAAGTGTGTCACCCTACGGTTCGTGAATTATGCGGACATGATCGAGACACTTCTAGAACAATAACCAATAGAGGAATCTGGAAATTCATATGGCTCCACATATTTCTCGATTACTTTGCGATCGAATGAACCACTTACATCGATACCAATTTCCCTTTGTCTCACGATAGTTTACTTATCCGAGGTTATGATCGTCGGTATCTCGCATACCTAGTTCAACCTCGTTCCGATAAGTACTCTTTTCTCGTTCGTGATATGTGATCCTTGTGAGCAGTCACATGCTTGCAAGCTAATTGGATGACATTCCACCGAGAGGGCCCAGAGTATATCTATCCGTCATATGGATGGACAAATCCCACTCTTGATCCATGTGTTTCAACCAATACTTTCCAAACACTCAATGCCACCTTTATAAACACCCAGTTACGGTGTGGTGTTTGATGTCATCAAAGCATCCATCCGGTAAAGGTGATATGCATGATCTCATGGTCGAAGGAATTAGGTTACTATGTATCAGAAAGCATATAGCAATTGAACTATTTAAATGACTTGATCTTTATGATACGCTTATCTATAGGAGTATGTCCATCACATCATTCTCCTAATGATATGATCTTGTTGTTAATAACATCTCTATGTTCATGATCAGGAAACCATGATCATATATTAACCAACAAGCTAGTTTAACAAGAGGCTTTTACTAGGGACTCTTATTTTAGTTTACAAATCACACAAGTATTAATGTTTCCGGTTAATACAATTATAGCATGGTATGTAAACATTTATCATAAGTGTGAAGATATGATAATAACCACTTTATTATTGCCTCTTGGGCATATCTCCAACAGTCTCCCACTTGCACTAGAGTCAATAATCTAGTTTCAAACCTTTGTGTATTCAACACCTATGGCTTTCGGTGTTGTATGTACACGATTGCTAGTGGTCAACTGATCTCGGATCGACACTTCCGGTCCGTGTAATTGCATGTCTCTGCGTCTTCGCATCACTCATTCTCTAATGAGATGGCTTTGTATAAATTTGGTCTTCGGTGTGACCTTTAGTTCTTTGGGGTTAAAACATGTTGATAATATTGTGCACAATATATCTTCATAGTATTATCCTGTGAACTACACCTAGTTTGATAACAAACTACTTGACACAAATGCCCTTTTTTGCTATAATAGCGTCATATACTTAGCCTTTTGTTGTAGTATCTGTCACAATGTCTTAACTTTGGAACTCATCCAAATCCATTATGGAACTCACTTTCCATTATATTGTGCCACCCTTAGTTTAGATTGAGATAAACTTAATTTGTACTTTGTGACAAAGCTAGTATCAATGTAGTACTTTTACAATAAACTAACCATCTATTTGTCACTTCTACAAATAATATACTCTTAGTTCTTCCAAAAGATCATAAGAATATCCTTACTATTGTCCAATGATCATCTTACGAATCATTCTGGTATATGCTCACAACATTTAGAGCATGGGACATATCTGGTGTACATATCACAGTATGATTGATATAAATACTCTTTGTGATTTCATACATCAAGTATCAATCTATACTTGATTATTTGTTTCACTTTACCAAATGTCAATACACTTGAATATATCATCAACATTGAACTCTTTCAATCCTTTCCGTGCGACAAGAACCTTTTCTTGTAGTTTCTATATTGAACTCATTCAATATCTCGTCTATGTACTTCTGGCACAACCATATTAGCGTCTATTGATGCCAAATATTTGGGTTTTGCCTAAGTCTTTCATCGGGATGAAATTCTTAATATGTGTTAATAAAAGATACATTATTTCCAATCAACAATATGTCTTCCACATAACGTATTAGAAACATGTCTTAGCGCTCCCACTTAATTTCTTGCAAATGCAAGCATCTTCATTGTCTCTGATGAACTTTTAAACTCCTTTAACAGTTTCATCACAGTGAAGATTCCAACTCATGATGCTCACTTTAACCATTGAAGTTTGCATATGCTTTTAGCATCCTTTTGAATTAACAAAACCCTATGGACCGTGTTATGCACATGTCCTAGGTAACGATTCTATTAGAAGAACTTGTTTTGTTTATTCAACTACCATATAACAAATTATATGTAGTGGTTGCTACATTAATCCGTCTAGACTAAATATCACTATGAAAGATCAAATCTTGTCATAGTCAACCTTTGAACATTGTTGTGAACTCTTTCCCAACATGTCGACTATTTCATAGATGTGCAACATCCATGTCTATTTATTTATAGATCCAAACACATTGTAAGGTCTTACACCTTTCTCGAGGGTCCTTCAAGTTCAAAACTTGATTTCGTGTATGGAACTATCACGGATTTTATGGCTTCAAGCCATTTGGTAGTCGGGGCCCATCATCGCTTCTTTGCATGTAGTCGGTTCATTATTCTCAAATAATGATTCAACCCTCAAATCTTGGTATTTGATTGTTTACCCGATCTACTTGTTTCAATAGGAACTTAGATCTCCGTGACCACAACCTTTGAGGCACGTGAGCCATGAGCATTCTTTGCCGCCTCCGGAACACTTTTCGATTGCGCAACTTCTGCACATATAGCTAAGGTTCCTTTAACCTTATCCAGTTATATTGTCCTCCCACTTTTCTTTTCACGAAAAATTCCTTCCCAAAGAAACTTGGCGTTCTAAGCGACAAACACTTTTGTCTCACGGTGTTATGGAGGAATACTCAACAGTTATTCAAAGGAGTTCATCCGACTTTGGTTGCAAACATCTTTCTTATGCATAGCAAACCATTGTTTAAGAAAGGACAACTTGGGTTTTATCCCAAACCATAACTTTATATGGTGTCATTTCAACGGATTATGATGGAGCTCTTTTCGGTGGAAGCGGTAATCTCTAAAGCTTTTAATCTTTAAAATATAATGGCAGTTTTATGAATTATACCTTTGATCTTACCATGTCAAACAAGGTTTAATTACATATCTCGAGCTCCATACCCTTATGGTGTTTGAAATGCAAATCCAGCGATTCCTTAAATCTTAGGTATTATGCTAAACTTGTAACTTAAATATTTTCCTTTATGATCTTATCATAAAGTATTCATATTCTTGTTACAATGATTTTGCACTTCATCTTGAAAGTCTTTGAACTTTTCAAGTGTTATATACTTTATCCTTATTAAGTAAATATTCATATATTCACTCAAATTTTCGGAGAAAGCACATGAAGTTGAAATCCATCGCTCTTGACTATACATAATGGACTTCATACAACAATATGTACAAGTTCCAATAAGCTAGTCTATCGTTCCCTTTTGGCCTATGAACGAAGTTTTAATTATCTCTAGGAAAGTTTCACAAGCGTCATTTGATCAAAATCAAATAGACTCCAAAATTCCATCCATATGGATTTTCTTCATGTTTTCTTTCCAATATAATTTAAACGGCGATGTCACTTCCTAAGTGATCTTTCAATCAATTTGTCTTTCGACATCTTTAGCACTAGTTTTATGGATGTGATTTCTCCAACGAGATTTGTGAATCATCCATCTTTTATGGATTACGGAAATTATTTGAACAACCCTTTTGTTCTCATAATACCTGATAAAAAAAATCCTAAAGGCAAGCTTTGATGTTTAACGAGCAACACAATAACCCTTTATTTTGTTCTCGATGAACATCATCACATATTCTTTTGCTAGTTACTTAGGCCATTGTAGTTCATGAATTGTGTTGTTTCGTATGACGATTCACACCAACAAATTCAGTATCAAATACTTAAGAACCACATTGTTTAATAAGCAAAGAATATAACCATAACATGTATATCATCTATATACTTAAACTGAACAATTATAGTCTTTTCTTTTCTGCCATATACTTATGAGATTCTCTTTCAGTATTTCCTTTTCTGTTTGAAAGAATCTATCATCATCAATTAGTGGAGTCATTCATATGACACATAGTCCAAAGCGTGTATAGTTAAATACCAATGTCTTTGGACTTGCACTTTGAAGTAGATCACCATCATCAAATGTTTGGTGTTCTTTCAAATTCCTTTCTTTAGTAATCTCTTGATGTAGCAAATATTTTACCTACATCAAATATTCACCCTTATCATGGAATTATCCATGATCAAGCTACTATTAGCTTGTAACGGTGAATCGTGAGTATAATGTTGCTCTCCCAAAAACTTTTGGAGGTTTAGGACAACTAGTGTCTTCAACCTTTTGCAAATTCTCATCAAATATGAGAACATGACTTTAGCCATATTATACTCTATCATGTTGCAACCAAAACTTCGTTTCAGATATCACAATATCTTCCATAAATCATGGTTTCTGAAACAACTCTTTCAGATCCTTAGATAACCTTGATATTAGGAGAATCCTTTGAATATCAAGAATCATGGAGACAAACATGATACTTATATACTAACACTTGGAATTGTTACTCTTGATTTAATACTAATTATTAAACTTCATGGAGTAAGGAACTTCTTGAAAGTTTGCAATAGGACTTTTAAACTTTAGATTAACACTTCAAAACAATACGATACCAGTTCGTAAAGTAACTAACCAGAATTCTATAGTTCTATTATCTCAAGTATAACTAAGCGCAAGGTGGTAGCGGATGCCAATGATTACAACAACTATGCAAATTCACTTTAATTTAGTTTATGATAAATTGAGTTCTAATTAATAATTAAATTAATCTAGGTGAACTCCCACTCAAAACAATATCCCTCACATTGTTTTAGTGATCACACGAACCAAATCCACCACATCAAAACCGATCATCACGAGTTGATATAGCTTCAATGGCGAACAATCAACATGCTCATCATATCTACTATATGACTCATGCTCTACCTTTAGTAATCCGTGTTCCTGAGGCCATGTCTGTACATGCTAGGCTCGTCAAGATCAAACCTTAGTTTCCGCATGAGCAAATCTGGCTTGCTCACGTTGTATACACTTGCAGAATCTAACACGCCCGATCATCACGTGGTGCTTCGAAACAACAAGCTTTAGCAACGGTGCTAACTAAGGGTGAACACTTTATGACTTGAAATTCATGTGCATGAGGGATCATCTTATAATGCCACCGTCGTCTACTAAGCAATACAAGATGCATAAAGGATTAACATCACATGCAATTCATAATATGTGATATGATATGGCCTTTCTTCTTTGTGCTTCCGGTCTCCATCTTCTAGCACGAACATGATCTCCATCATCACCGACATTGCATCAAGGTCAATGATGCTTCTCCATGGTTGTCGTCCACCGGCTTCAACTATTACAACTACTTTGAATAGACACCTGGGTCTTAATGAATTTAAAGACAACCATATGGCTCCTGCCGGTTGCCAACTTACAATAAGGAACATTGCATACATCATATATAATCACAATCATGGCCATATCACATCACTGCACACCCCTGCAAAACAAATTTAGACGCCTCTAATTTTCTTTGCATGTTTTACATGGTTTGGGGCTTTCAATAAGTGTCGTTCTAACTTACGAACAAGAACCACAACATTGATACTAGTATTGGCAATCACCCGTTGTAAATTGGATCTTAACTATGCTAGGAGAAACAGGCACCCGCAAAGCCACTTATGCAATACAAGTTGCATGTTAAGCGTGGAGCAAGTCTCATGAACGATGTCATGTAAGGTTAGCCTGGGCCGCTTCATCCCAACATACCGCAAGATGCAAAGTACACAAAAAGCAATCGACAATAAAAGCATCAATGCCCACAATGACCATTGTGTTCTACTCGTGCAACAGATCTACATATAGACACGGCTCGATACCCTTGTGGGGTTCGTAGCATGGAAAACAAAATTTTCTATCGCATACAAACAAACAAGCCAAGATCTATCTACTAGATTGTAACAGCAGTCGATGGAATAACTTACCCTCGAAGATTCCAAAGTGTTTAAGAGCGATTCTCGTGGGTGATGTAGTACTCTTTCCGATCTCAAGATCGTGTGACGATCCTTCCGCCTGCGTTCAAGGCGCTCCCTTGATAGGTCACCGTTCAGATTTCGACGAAGACCTTCCTCTCCTTGTTCCAAAGTGCGGAGGTTGTAGCACTCTCCTCGCGATTCGGCCTGGCAGCGTGGTACGGAAGTAGAGGGAAATCCCAGGGAGCTTCGCCTTAAGCGGGCGAGTATAGTGGAGTATGAGAGAGGGATATTAGTGGTCTAGAGATTATACACACCAATTAGAAGGCTCTAAACCGAGGCTAAAGCAATTAGAATCTCTAAACCAAGCGGCTCTAAGCAGGAGATTAGAGGTAGGAACTTGTGTGTCTCAAGGAGGCCTGCCCTCCTTTTATAGGTGGAGGGCTAGGCGCGCCAGGAGGGAGGAGTCCCTACCCAACTCGGCCTAGGGCTGGGCGCGGCTTGGAGGAGAACTCCTCCTCCAAGTTGGTTTCAACCTCCTCTAGCTTGTTTCCCACGGTTTCTGTTTCCCACAGTTTCTGTTTTCCACAGTTCTGTTTTAACGTTTGACTTTCAAACTGGCGGTTTGACTTTCAAGTTTTGGAACAGCAAGAACACTTAGTACATGATGCAATCATTCAATGACACATTCATGTACCCTCCCCTTGAGTCTTGGGACAATACGGAACCTTCTAGAACATTCCCGATGAAAACACCGGAATCATTCCCGAACTCCGAAACGGGACTTTCCTTATATGAATCTTATTCTCCGGACCATTCCGGATCACCTCGTGATATCCCGGATCCCATCCGAGACTCCGAACAACATTCGATATCTTTCTCATAATGCCATAACTACTCAAACAACGTCGAATCCTTAAGTGTGTCACCCTACGGTTCGTGAATTATGCGGACATGATCGAGACACTTCTCTGAACAATAACCAATAGAGGAATCTGGAAATTCATATGGCTCCCACATATTTCTACGATTACTTTGTGATCGAATGAACCACTTACATACGATACCAATTTCCCTTTGTCTCACGATAGTTTACTTATCCGAGGTTATGATCGTCGGTATCTCTGCATACCTAGTTCAACCTCGTTACCGATAAGTACTCTTTTCTCGTTCCCGTGATATGTGATCCCTTGTGAGCCAGTCACATGCTTGCAAGCTAATTGGATGACATTCCACCGAGAGGGCCCAGAGTATATCTATCCGTCATATGGATGGACAAATCCCACTCTTGATCCATGTGTTTCAACCAATACTTTCCAAACACCCAATGCCACCTTTATAAACACCCAGTTACGGTGTGGTGTTTGATGTCATCAAAGCATCCATCCGGTAAAGGTGATATGCATGATCTCATGGTCGAAGGAATTAGGTTACTATGTATCAGAAAGCATATAGCAATTGAACTATTTAAATGACTTGATCTTTATGCTACGCTTATCTATAGGAGTATGTCCATCACATCATTCTCCTAATGATATGATCTTGTTGTTAATAACATCTCTATGTTCATGATCAGGAAACCATGATCATATATTAACCAACAAGCTAGTTTAACAAGAGGCTTTTACTAGGGACTCTTATTTTAGTTTACAAATCACACAAGTATTAATGTTTCCGGTTAATACAATTATAGCATGGTATGTAAACATTTATCATAAGTGTGAAGATATGATAATAACCACTTTATTATTGCCTCTTGGGCATATCTCCAACACGTGCGTGTGTGCGTGGCGTGTGGAGTGGGTTGTGTGTGACCCAGGTGGAGTGGAAGTGAGGGAGTGAGGGGTATGTGGTGGCGTACCGGAAGTAGAGGGGAAATCCCGCAGGGCTTCGCCTTAAGCCGGAGCGAGTATGGTGGAGTATGAGAGAGGGATATTAGTGGTCTAGAGATTATACACACCAATTAGAAGGCTCTAAACCGCAGGCTAAAGCAATTAGAAGCTCTAAACCAAACGACTCTAAACCGGAGATTAGAGGTAGGAACTTGTGTGTCTCAAGGAGGAGCCCTGCCCCTCCTTTTATAGGTGGAGGGGCTAGGCGCCGGGAGGAGGAGTCCCTACCAACTCGGCCTAGGGCTGGGCGCCGGCTTGGAGGAGAGGAACCTCCTCCAAGTTGGTTTCAACCTCCTCTTGCTTGTTTCCCACAGTTCTGTTTCCCACAGGTTCTGTTTTCCAGTTTCTGTTTTAACGTTTGACTTTCAAACTGGCAGTTTACTTTCAAGTTTTGGAACAGCAAGAACACTTAGTACATGATGCAATCATTCAATGACACATTCATGTACCCTCCCTTGGTCTTGGGACAATCCGGAACCTTCTAGAACATTCCCGATGAAAACACGGAATCATTCCCGAACTCAAACGGGACTTTCCTTATATGAATCTTATTCTCGGACCATTCGGATCACCTCGTGATATCCCGGATCCCATCCGAGACTCCGAACAACATTCGGTCTCTTTCTCATAATGCCATAACTACTCAAACAACGTCGAATCCTTAAGTGTGTCACCCTACGGTTCGTGAATTATGCGGACATGATCGAGACACTTCTCTAAAATAACCAATAGAGGAATCTGAAATTCATATGGCTACATATTTCTACGATTACTGATCGAATGAACCACTTACATACGATACCAATTTCCTTTGTCTCACGATAGTTTACTTATCCGAGGTTATGATCGCGGTATCTCTGCATACCTAGTTCAACCTCGTTACCGATAAGTACTCTTTTCTCGTTCGTGATATGTGATCCCTTGAGCAGTCACATGCTTGCAAGCTAATTGGATGACATTCCACCGAGAGGGCCCAGAGTATATCTATCCGTCATATGGATGGACAAATCCCACTCTTGATCCATGTGTTTCAACCAATACTTTCCAAACACCCAATGCCACCTTTATAAACACCCAGTTACGGTGTGGTGTTTGATGTCATCAAAGCATCCATCCGGTAAAGGTGATATGCATGATCTCATGGTCGAAGGAATTAGGTTACTATGTATCAGAAAGCATATAGCAATTGAACTATTTAAATGACTTGATCTTTATGCTACGCTTATCTATAGGAGTATGTCCATCACATCATTCTCCTAATGATATGATCTTGTTGTTAATAACATCTCTATGTTCATGATCAGGAAACCATGATCATATATTAACCAACAAGCTAGTTTAACAAGAGGCTTTTACTAGGGACTCTTATTTTAGTTTACAAATCACACAAGTATTAATGTTTCCGGTTAATACAATTATAGCATGGTATGTAAACATTTATCATAAGTGTGAAGATATGATAATAACCACTTTATTATTGCCTCTTGGGCATATCTCCAACACGTGCGTGTGTGCGTGGCGTGTGGAGTGGGTTGTGTGTGACCCAGGTGGAGTGGAAGTGAGGGAGTGAGGGGTATGTGGCGGCGTCTGGTTGGGTGGGAGGGTAGAGAAGGTGACGTGTCGGGTGGGGGTTGGCCGGGGTGAGGTGGCCGGTGGGTGTGGGTAGATAGGTTGGTAGCTGTAGGATTATGGGTGGGCCGTTTGTATTTTTCTGGGGTGGTCGTTGATTCATTGGCCGTTCGACTGCCCACTAAAATAATATAATTTTTTAACTTTTGCAATGAGCTTGTATAAATAAATTTTAGACAAACAAAAATATCCGGAAGCGTCCGGTTTAATTTGAAATAGAAGGAGGTTAAATTTTGAAAAGCGATTGTCTTTCGCAAATAGTTTTAGGCAAATTAATATGCATGATGATAGCGATGCTCAAATGCAATGTGGCATGATGACATGAGCATGCGGTCATGATGCAATGCACAAAACAACGATTTTCTAGTAGTGGTTTTAGCGGGATGCCACAATTCGACACCACTAACAAGGGATCTCGCCCTCGAGATCCGCCTCATGGTCTGGAAGGAAGGTCGTGATCCTTCGCTTCGTGTAGATCCTCGCGACACCACTAACAAGAGGTCGTTGTCCGAGATCGTCGAGAGAACACTCCGGAACAAAAGGTCGGTAGAGGTATCAACAAATAAAGCCACCTCTAGCTTCCGTGGCGGAGTAACTTGCTGGATCCACCGATTCGATGTACAAGAGCGAATGATAAGAGTAGTCGGATGGTGATCAGTCCATCGCGCACCCAAACCATTACCCTGCACACGAATAGGCGGATTATGCAATCAACTCTCGGAATTAGACTGAAGATCTCGACAAGCGAGGTTCGGAAACACATGAGTGATGCAGACTCTGCATCGGATCTGGCATAGAGGATGTCGTCACGTCGGAAAACACCGGAAGACACGAGAAGGAGCAAAGAGAAGTCCACCAGACGAAGGGTTCCTCGGATAGCATGAAGACCAGATGGTAGAACACCGTTACCAAAGGAGGCGAAACCACGAAGGTGCAGCGGAACCCAACCACGAGAAATCTGGACTCGAAGATAAAGGCGAGGCGGATTCAAAACACGTAGAGGTAAGAGGAGAATAGCGAGGGGTAAATAAAATCAGACCTAATCGAACTATCCAACCGATTTTGCAAAATAGTTTTGACACTCTACTTGGCCGTTAGCTAGGTTATCCTCTGAATTTGGACTTGTGGTATCGCAAGCTTTGGGCTCGATACCACTGTAACACCCTCGAATCGGACCTATGCAAGTTTTAGCGTTCGCCAAACCCGCATAAAGCGATTCAAAGGTGCCACCGAGCACTTTTGCGGGTGGAAAACAAAGTAATAACATTACACAACAGTCCTCGATGGGACCCACAGAGCAGATATATATACAACACGACTCCATGAGTCAAGAATACGAATATACGAACAAAGATACAAATCACCTTGCAAAGATACGTCCGACTACGGACAAGATGCAAATGGGGCTAAGAGCACGAAGAATAACCAATGGCGTCCATAACCCTGCCGCCAAGCCGGAAGGGTAACCCCTAACGACGTCGATCTCAAAACCTGCTTAAACAAAGGGTGCCGACAAAGGGCAAAGGAAAAAGAAGGCGTCGATCGAGGCGTGCAGCGAGGCTAGAATCGGCGGTCCTCGCCTACGTGGTATGGTGGTGGCGGCGGCGACATGCACTAACAACCTATAGAGACTCGATACAACTGGCGGTTATCAGAGAGGGATAAGAATGACCTATCCGGATCCAACCTGAAGCTAACACCAAACAAACCCATCCTGGTGTTTCCCCCTCGGGACCAAACGAGGAAGTCAACCGAGGAACTCACACAGTTGGCAGTTTTATTTATTCAGTTATCGGTGCAACAATTACTAGTCAAGTATAGATAATCATCCTGATAAAATAAGCAGTGGGCACTTTTAGTTAACCATTCCGTTATTGTTGCAACAATTACTAATCAGATATAGATAGCATGAGATAACCCAAAACCCAGCAGTTGTTGGTACTTTTATTTAGCCATTCCGTTGTAGTTGCAATACTTACTAGTCAGGTACAATGGTGCATAGCTGACGCTCAAGCAAGCAATTGTGGGCGTATTATTTAGCCATTCCGTTATAGTGAAGCTGTTTACTAGTCATTATAAAGTCAAATTTATAGCAATAAACTTTAGTTATGCTTGTCTATGGTCGAGATCTTTGTGCTCCAAGTCGTCCATATCCATGGACACTTTCGAGAAAGTTTTACCGCCGGGTGCACCAATAGCAACACACTCGATCGACCTCGGAAAAACCAAATCAAAACCCGAGGCTTTCACGACAAAGCAATCACAGGATTCAGAAATATTTGGGGGCCACCTTGGAGTCTTACCCATAGTAAGCTAGCTCGAGACGGACTCAAGGTTTGGGTAGAGCGGTGACGGTAGGAACCCAAAGCTGGGCTTGTCACCACGGAATCGTGTCCCGATCCTAAACAAGAGGTGCTATCGTCACACAATTTAAATAAAGCGGTAAAGCATGGCATAAGTACAGGATCGTAAATAAAACCTCAAACTAGTTTGTGGCCCCAAGAAATAAGATGAATCAAGCTCGGCTCGGGGGTCCCATATACCTCCGGATGTGGATAGCGCGATAAATCAAGGAACGGTATCAAGTACTCGGGGTCCACAGGACACAAGTGGGCGTTGAAACCAAATATTATCTATCACCCACCGATGCCTCTGTTTACTTCAGTTTTAGTTGTTAAGCGAATTAAAGTGTACGATAAGTAAAACCATGATCATCTCCAACATCAACATGCGGCAATACATCAACAAGCTGGGACGCCACGCAGCAGCTTGAGCAAGCGACTACGGCCAGCAGGTCCAACTATCTACCACGGGTAATAGGAGGTGTCCAAGGCAATATAAGGCTGCAAGGGATATCACGATGCAGCTAGAGCATCGCAACACAGATAGCAATAGATCAACAGGGAAGTAAATACTATAAAAGTAAGATAGGTAGAAAGGGAGATGCTGCTTTGAAAACATTGTCGAAGGGTTCATCCGAAGATCGGGTCGAAGCTCACATCAACTCAACGGCCTTATCCGCGAAGAAGCAAAACACTAGAAGAAACACCGGATGCAATATTTAATACTACGGCAAAAGATCGGGCATGATGCATGTATGATGTATGCCATGGCAAAGATGAGATGCAATTAGGTAATATTAAGCGGAACCGGGGTCCGGACAATTAATTAAAAGGTTCAAGTTATTTAGAACCCCCGCAATTTAAATGTTGCATTAGCACGACAAAAGAGGGCACCGGTTCGCTACGAAAGTTTAAATGAGGCCAATATAAGGCTAGATTTGCCCGCATATGGGCCCCATATTTAATTAAAGGGTGAATCGGCGTAAGGCCCCCAAACCACATGACAATATGCATGCATGAACAATTAAAATGCGACAAGTTGGATTATATTATAAAATAGGGTTTTCGGAAAGGGTTCACATTAGGGTTGGCGATCTTGGGGTTCGGGTTGGGGTCCGGTCTCGGGGTTCGAGTGCAGGGTTCGATCTTGACGTAACATTCTCGACCAACGGGTAGGTCTTGTCGCAACCGGAAGCAGGGCTTGGTTTGGCGTCGGTATCGGGCTCATACAGTTCTTTGTCGATCTTGTCGTCGAAGATCTTGTCGGTCCAGCGCCGGATTCGTGTGGCGATCTTGGCGCCCGTGTCGAAGTCCTTGAGGTTCCTCCTTATTCACCGGTGGCGAACTTGGAAGCAGCGTCGGGGTCCTCGGGTGCGCCAGTCCATTCTTCAAACGTCGTGGTCGAGGCGATCTTGGCGTCGGAAGGAGAACTTGTCGCGCATGTGGTCTTGGTCCGGGGTCATCTGTGAAGGAGAACCTTTGGTCCATGATGAAGTTCGACCTTGGGTTCGGGCCTCGGCGGAGATCTTGGAATGCTATGGTTCGGGTTTGATCTTCGGTTCCGTGGAGGTTCTTTGGACTCTGTGAAGAAGTTCTTGAGGTTTTCCATTAGTAACCCGTGCGCCAATCCAAAATCTGATTTCATCTTGCCGGTCTTGGTGGCGAGAATGTTCTCCGCTTAACTTCCGGTGAATGAGCGCCCATTTGGTGGCGATGACTTGACCGACATGAGATACTTGACGACGGCGGCGGCGGTACTCGAGAAGGTCCCTTTCCTGGCGATCTCGTCGGCGATCGTCCTCATGGCGAGCTCCATGACGAGGTAGAACTTGTCATGGTGAGCTGCTCCGGCCGACAGGTCTGCTCGAGTGGTGACGGCCAGGCGTCGGGATGTGAAGCGAAGGCGGGCTTCGCGGACGGGCGGGCTCGGCGAGGGTTGAGGGAGGCGGGGATGCGGGGCCACGGTGGCGCATAGGCGAGGCGGCGGTGAGGGCCGGCAGGCGCGCAGGCGGAGGCGGAAGCGAATGGTCGGGCGGTGCTTGGGGTCGAGGTCGGCGGGGCGGCTCGGGAGGCGAGCTGGGGCGGGCAGGGGGAAGGAGGCGGGCGCGGGCAGGCGAGTGCTAGGAAGGGAAGAGGGTGGCCGGCAGGAGGGTGTGGCGCGGGAGGCGGTCTGCAGGCGGCGGCGGGGCGGCAGCAGCCTTGACTGCGGAGAGGCGAGCTTCATGGTCGGGGTCTCCCGGGCGGAGGGCAGTCCGGCGGAGGGTCATGGCGTGGCGAGGCCTGGCTGGGTCGCGCGAGAGGCGGCGGCGGCGGCAGCTGCGAGAGAGAGAGAGGTGAGACAGGTGGTGGCCGTGAGGCGGGGAAGAGGAGGAGATGGTGGGGCTCGGTCGGTGGGTCCCGCGGCGTGGGGATCGGGGCAGGCGGGCGGCTCGGGATTGGGTGCGTGCGTGTGTGCGTGGCATGTGGAGTGGGTTGTGTGTGACCCAGGTGGAGTGGAAGTGAGGGAGTGAGGGGTATGTGGCGGCGTCTGGTTGGGTGGGAGGGTAGAGAAGGTGACGTGTCGGGTGGGGGTTGGCCGGGGTGAGGTGGCCGGTGGGTGTGGGTAGATAGGTTGGTAGCTGTAGGATTATGGGTGGGCCGTTTGTATTTTTCTGGGGTGGTCGTTCGGGTCATTCGGCCCGTTCGACTGCCCCACTAAAATAATATAATTTTTATTTAACTTTTGCAATGAGCTTGTATAAATAAATTTTAGACAAACAAAAATATCCGGAAGCGTCCGGGGGTTTAATTTGAAATAGAAGGAGGTTAAATTTTAGAAAACGATTGTCTTTCGCAAATAGTTTTTAGGCAAATTAATATGCATGATGATGACGATGCTCAAATGCAAGGTGGCTTTATTGTCGATGCCTCTACCTTTGACCTTTTGTTCCCGGAGTGTTCCCTCGACGATCACGGACGACGACCTCTTGTTAGTGGTGTCGCGAGGAACTACACGAAGCGAGAAGACGCAGATCGCCGACCTTCCTTCCGGTACCATGAGGCGGATCTCGAGGGCGAGATCCACTACTAGAAAACCGCGTTGAATTTGTGCATTGCATCGTCATCATCATGCATTGTTTGCATAAAACTATTTTCGCAAATCCCGATTTGTTTTCCAAACGCCCCGTCTTTTATTCAAACGCCAAACCCCGGGTGCTGCCGGATATTTTATTTGTCTAAAACCACTTGCAAAAGTTTATCGCAAACTAAATAAAAATATTTATTATTTTAGTGGGGGCAGCCGAACGGGCCAAATCGACCCGAACGACCACCCCTGTACAAACAGAACGGCCCAACCCAAATCCTGACTACCTAAACTCTACCAGACAACCTCCACCTCACCCCTATCACGAGATGCCACGTCGTTCCTCCCCAAAATTCCCACCAACCATGTGGCCACCTCGCCACCCACCCAATCCCACGCTTGCTGGTCCTGACCACCTGCGGCCCCAGAACCCCCGCCTGTCCCTTTGTGGCCACCCAGTCCCACCTCGCCAGCGCATCCTCCCACCTCCTCTCTCCTTCACAGCTCGCTCACGCCTCCCAGCAAGCTTGCTCGCGCTCCCCAAGCTCATGGCCTTGCCTGTGGCAGCCGCGCCGTGCCTTGAGCCGAGCATGACCCCACCGGATCCCACCTCCCCGCGGTCCCACACCCCAGCTGACCCACGCGCCTTCTCCCCAGCTCCCTCCTGCGTGACCCGGCCAGCCTCACCTGCCGCCGGTGGCCCTCCCTCCCGCCCATGGCCAGCCGCCCGACTGCGCCATCGTCCTCCACCACCGCTTTCCCTCGCGCCACCTCGCGTCTCCCCCTCCTCCGGCCGCCCCTCGCCGCCAACCTCCATGAGTCCGCCCCTTCCATGGCGTCGCCGACTGCCCGCCGCCCTCGAGCCTCTCTCCCGAGCAGGCCGCGCCTCCTCCGGCCGGCTCGAGCTCTGACGGCGGCGCCTCTGCTCCCCTCCTCATGGCGCGCCTTCCCGCCTCGGCCATCCTCGTGCCCGAGCCAGCTTTCGCCCGCTTGTGTGGCCTCGGCGTCGTGCCCTAACCTCGTCCGGCAATCCGGCGCCCGCCACGGGTCTCGGCCTTCCTGCATGGTGCCCGCATGGTGTTTGTGGCTTCCGTGTGTTTTACACATGAAGGTTTTGTTGCGTTTTGATACGCTATGTTGTTGTTCTTGAAGTGGTACAAGAACGAGTTTGTGGAGTGTCTGCGATTCTAATCAAGATCCCGTGCGGCCCGAGTACCACGACACCGGTGCGGTTTCAAGTCCACACCGACAAGTGTTTTGGGCGCCAAGCTCGCCTCCATGGGGCGCCAAGGCGCGTCGAACCCCAAGCCAGAACCCGAGGCCGGACGCGACAAGGTCTACCTCACGGGCACCAAGTCCTCCCCCAGAACCGTCAAGACCACCGTCACGGCCGATAAGATCTCCAGCATGGATAAGATGCCAGACCCCGAAGACCGATCCCGGCGACCCACATGCGACAAGACCTTCGCCCCGAATGCGGGATCGAGAACCCATACGCCAAGAACGCCGAGGCGGATACGACAAGTACTCCCCCGAATGCCAAGACCGACTCGATGGCGCGGACCCAACAAGACCCGCGCAACGGCAAGAACGCCCCCGTGGGACCCGGCAAGATCTGGCCGACGACAAGAACGACACCGACCCGGGAGCACCCGTTTCGCCCCCGACACCAAACCAAGTCCGACTTACCGGATTCGACAAGATCTACCCCGCTATCCGAGAACGCGTCCGTCAAACCCCGAACCCCAGATCCGTCGAACCCTGAGACCGACCCCGAACCCCGGAAACCCAAGTTCGCCGAACCCTAAATGTGTGAACCTTTTCCTCGATACCCTATTTTATAAATGATATCAACTTGTTGCATATTTAATTGTCTTGCATGCATACATTCATGTGGTTTGGGGGCCTTATGCCGATTCACCTAATAATTAAATATGGGGCCCATATGCGGGCAAATCTAGCCTTATATTGGCCTCATTTAAATTGTGTGGCGAAGCGGTACTATCTTTTGTCTTGATAACACAACATTTAATATGCGGGGGTTTAAACAACTTGAACCATATATTAATTGTCGGGACCCCGGTTCCACTTAATATGACCTAATTGCATCGCACCCTTTGCCATGTCATACATCATGCATGCATCATGCCGATCTTCTGCCGTTGTATTAAATAGTGCATCCGGTGTTTCTTCTAGTGTTTTGGTTCTTCGCGGATAAGGCCGTTGAGTTGATGTGAGCTTCGCCCCGATCTTCGGTTGAACCCCTTCGGCAATGTTTTCAGGCGAGCATCTCCCCCTTTCTACCTATCTTACTTTTATAGTATTTATTCCCTCCTGTTGATCTATTGCTATCTGTGTTGCGATGCTTTAGTTTCCGTACCTGTGATATACCGTGCAACCCTATATTGCCTTGGACACACCCTATTACATTGTTTGGTAGATAGTTGGACTTGCGTCGTAGTTGCTTGCTCTAGTCTTGATGTGTGTCGTCATATGCCACGATTCTTGATGTATTGCCGCATGTTGATGTTGGAGATGATTCTAGTTTTACTTATCGTCACTTTAATTTCTGTTTAACAACTAAAATTGAAATAAGCGAGAGGCATCGGTGGGTGATAGAAAATATTTGGTTTCGACGCCCACTTGTGTCCGTAAGACCCCGAGTACTTGATACTGTTCCTTGATTTATCGCTATCCACATCCGGGAGGTATATGGGACCCCACGAGCGAGCTTGATTGATCTTATTTCTTAGGGCCACAACTAGTTTGAGGTTTTATTTACGATCCTGTACTTATGCCATGCTACTTATGTATTTAAATTGTGCGACGATAGCACCTTTGTCTTGTTTAGAAGCGGAGTGATTACGCGGTATCGACACCCGAGTTTCGGGTTCCCGATCGCTTCTGACCATTGGCGCTAACCTTGAGTCCGTCTCGAAGCTTGCTTACCGTTGCGGGATCTACTCAAAGGGTGGCCCCTGAAATATTTCGAATCCTGTGATTGTTCGATCGAAAGCCTCGTTGGGTTTGATTTGGTTTTCGAGGTTGATCGGCGTGTGTTGCTATTGGTGCACCCCGGGTAAAACTTTCTGGCCGTGTCATGCGGTTATGGACGACTTGGAGCCAAAGATGTCGACCATAGACAAGCATAACTAAAGTTTATTGCTATAAAGTTGACTTTATAATGACTAGTAATCAGCTTCACTATAATGGAATGGCTAATTAATACTGCCCACAATTGCTTGTTTGGAGTGTCTCTTGCGACCAATGTACCTGACTAGTAAGTATTGCAACTTCTAGCGGAATGGTTGAATAAAAGTACCAACAACGGCTGGGTTTTGGGTTATCTCATGCTAATTGTATCTGATTAGTAAGTGTTGCAACTACAACGGAATGGTTAACTAAAAGTGCCCACTGCTTACTTTATCAGGATGATTATCTAAACACGACTAGTAATTCTTTGCGATAAGCGAATAAGTAAAGCGCCAACGTGTGAGTTCCTCGGTTGACTTCCTCGTTTGGTCTCGGGGAAACGCCAGATGGGTTTGTTTGATGGTAGTATCGAGTTGGTTCGGATAGGTCCTTCTTACCCTCTCTGTTGCCGCTTGATTGTATCGAGTCTCTATAGGTTGTTTAGTGCATGCTGCCGCTGCCGCTCAGTCCACCATACCTATGTAGGCGAAGACCGCCGAATTCTAGCCTCGCCGTGTACTGGCCTCCGTACTGACGCTCCTCTTTTTCCTTTGCCCTTTATCGGCACCCCTTTTGTTAAGCAGGTTTTGAGATCGACGTCGTTAGCAGGGTTACCCTTCCGGCTTGGCCTGGGCAGGGTTATGGACGCCATTGGTTATTCTTCAGGGCTCTTAGCCCCATTTGCATCTTGTCCGTAGCTGGACGCTCTATCATTTTCAAGGTGATTTGGATCCTTGTATATTATTCTTGTATTCTTGACTCATGGAGTCGCCGTTATATATATCTCTACGTGGGTCCCATCGAGGGCGGTTGTGTAATGTTATTGCCGTTTTCCACCCTTGCGAAAGTGCTGGTGGGCACCTTTGAATCGTTTCTATGCGGGTTTTGGCGAATTTTGCTCAAACTTGCATATATCCGATCGAGGGTGTTCAGAGTGATGGTATCGAGCTCGGGTTGCGATACCCCACAAGTCCAGCCTGTAGGATAACCTAGCTAACGGCCGAAGTAGAGTGTCAAAACTATTTTTGAAAATTCGGTTGGATAGTTCTGATTAGGTCTGACTTTACTCCTTACCTCTATGCTAATCTCCTCTTACCTCTGCGTGTTTTGAATCTGCTCTCTTCTCTTGCTTCGAGTCCAGGAATTCTCGTGGTTGGGTTTTCGTCGTACCTTCAGGGTTTCGCTTCCTCCTCTGATAACGGCGATCTACCGTCCAGTGTTCAAGCTGCCTGAGGAATCCGTCTACTGTTGTACCATCCTTTGTTCCTTGTTTGTGCCTTCCGGTGTTTTCCGACGCGACGGCATCATCTACGCCGGATCCGATGCAGAGTCTGCATCACTTCTTTGTTTCCGAACCTCGATTGTCGAGATCTTCAGTCTGATTCCGAGAATGGTTGCACGTTTTTCTACTGATTGTGCAGAGTAATAGTTTGGGTGCGTGATGGATTGGCCCCCATGCCGACTACCCTTTCTATTCGCTTTTGTACATTGAAGTGGACGAGAATGCATCGGTTCCCCCTTTCCATCGGTAGCTAGAGGTGGCTTTATTGTCGATGCCTCTACCTTTGACCTTTTGTTCCCGGAGTGTTCCCTCGACGATCACGGACGACGACCTCTTGTTAGTGGTGTCGCGAGGAACTACACGAAGCGAGAAGACGCAGATCGCCGACCTTCCTTCCGGTACCATGAGGCGGATCTCGAGGGCGAGATCCATTGTTAGTGGTGTCGAATTGTGGCATCCCGCAAAAACCACTACTAGAAAATCGCGTTGAATTTGTGCATTGCATCGTCATCATCATGCATTGTTTGCATAAAACGATTTTCATAAACCCGATTTGTTTTCCAACGCCCGTCTTTTATTCAACGCCAAACCCGGTGTCTGCGGATATTTTATTTGTCTAAAACCACTTGCAAAAGTTTATCGCAAACTAAATAAAAATATTTATTATTTTAGTGGGGGCAGCCGAACGGGCCAAATCGACCCGAACGACCACCCCCGTACAAACAGAACGGCCCAACCCAAATCCTACAGCTACCTAAAACTCTACCCAGTACAACCCTCCACCTCACCCCCTCCTATCACGAGATGCCACGTCGTTCCTCCCCAAAATTCCCACCAACCATCTGTGGCCACCTCAGCCTTCCACCCCCACCCAATCCCACGCCCGCGCGCGCGGGTCCTGACCACCTGCCGCGGCCCCAGAACCCCGCCCCGGTCCCGCCTGTGGCCCACCCCGGGTCCCACCTCGCGCGGCCGCATCCTCCCACCTCCTCTCTCCCTTCCTGGCTCGCTCCGCCGCCCCCTCCCAGCAAGCTTGCTCCGCGCTCCCACCAAGCTCCATGGCCCGCCGTCGCCCGGCGACCGCGCCCATGCGCCCTTGCCGCCCGACACCGGATCCCACCTCCCCCGCGGTCCCACCCCGCACTGGCCCCTAGCCCCACGCCTTCTCCCCAAGCTCCCTCCTGCGTGACCCGGCCAGCGGCCTGCTGCCGGTGGCCCTCCTCCCGCGCGGCAAGCCCGCCGGCCTGCGCCCTGCCTCCCCATCGTCCTCCACCACCGCTTTCCCCTCCGCGACGCCCTGCTCGCGTCTCCCCCTCCTCCGGCCGCCCCGCGGGCCCCCGTCGCCGCCGAACTCGAGCTCGCCCCGCCAACCTCCGCGAGTCCCGCCCCTCCCTTGGCGTCGCCGACCGTCTGCCCGCCGCCCTCGAGCCTCTCCCGGCGGCGGCCGCGCCTCCTCGGCGGCTCGAGCTCTCCGGCGCCCGGCGCCTCTGCTCTCCCCTCCTCCGCGCGCGCGCCCGCCTCCGGCCATCTCGTGCCCGAGCCAGCTCGCCTTCCGCTGTGGCCGTCCTCGGCGTCGTCGCCCCAACCTCGTCCTAAGGCAATCCCGCCACGCATACGGGTCTCGGCCTTCCTCTGTGTCGTGCCCGCATGGTGTTTGGCAGGCTTCCCGTGTGTTTTACACATGAAGGTTTTGTTGCGTTTTGGTCTGCTATGTGTTGTTGTTGCTAAAGTGGTACAAGAACGAGTTTGTGGAGTGTACTGCGATTCTAATCAAGATCCCCGTGCGGCCCAGAAGCAGTACCACGACACCCCGGTGCCGGTTTCAAGTCCACACCGACAAGTGTTTTTGGAGCGCCAAGCTCGCCTCCATGGGACGCCAAGACGCCCGTCGAACCCCGAAGACCGAACCCCGAGAGCCGGACGCGACAAGGTCTACCTCACGGGCACCAAGTCCTCCCCCAGAACCGTCAAGACCACCGTCACGGCCGATAAGATCTCCAGCATGGATAAGATGCCAGACCCCGAAGACCGATCCCGGCGACCCACATGCGACAAGACCTTCGCCCCGAATGCGGGATCGAGAACCCATACGCCAAGAACGCCGAGGCGGATACGACAAGTACTCCCCCGAATGCCAAGACCGACTCGATGGCGCGGACCCAACAAGACCCGCGCAACGGCAAGAACGCCCCCGTGGGACCCGGCAAGATCTGGCCGACGACAAGAACGACACCGACGAGCACCGTTAAGCCCCGACACAAACCAAGTCCGACTTACCGGATTCGACAAGATCTACCCCGCTATCCGAGAACGCGTCCGTCGAACCCCGAACCCCAGATCCGTCGAACCCTGAGACCGACCCCGAACCCCGGAAACCCAAGTTCGCCGAACCCTAAATGTGTGAACCTTTTCCTCGATACCCTATTTTATAAATGATATCAACTTGTTGCATATTTAATTGTCTTGCATGCATACATTCATGTGGTTTGGGGGCCTTATGCCGATTCACCTAATAATTAAATATGGGGCCCATATGCGGGCAAATCTAGCCTTATATTGGCCTCATTTAAATTGTGTGTGACGGTACTATCTTTTGTCTTGATAACACAACATTTAATATGCGGGGGTTTAAACAACTTGAACCATATATTAATTGTCGGGACCCCGGTTCCACTTAATATGACCTAATTGCATCGCACCCTTTGCCATGTCATACATCATGCATGCATCATGCCGATCTTCCGTTGTATTAAATAGTGCATCCGGTGTTTCTTCTAGTGTTTTGGTTCTTCGCGGATAAGGCCGTTGAGTTGATGTGAGTCACCGATCTTGGTTGAACCCCTTGGCAATGTTTTCAAAGCAGCATCTCCCTTTCTACCTATCTTACTTTTATAGTATTTATTCCTCCTGATCTATTGCTATCTGTGTTGCGATGCTTTAGTTTCCGTACTGTGATATACCGTGCCCTATATTGCCTTGGACACACCCTATTACCGTTGTTTGGTAGATAGTTGGACTTATGCGTCGTAGTTGCTTGCTCTAGTGCTGATGTGTGTCGTATGCCACAGTTGCTGATGTATTGCCGCATGTTGATGTTGGAGATGATTCTAGTTTTACTTATCGTCACTTTAATTTCTGTTTAACAACTAAAATTGAAATAAGCAGAGGCATCGGTGGGTGATAGAAAATATTTGGTTTCGAACGCCCACTTGTGTCCCGTGAAGACCCCGAGTACTTGATACATGTTCCTTGATTTATCGCGCTATCCACATCCGGAGGTATATGGGACCCCGAGCCGAGCTTGATTCATCTTATTTCTTAGGGCCACAACTAGTTTGAGGTTTTATTTACGATCATGTACTTATGCCATGCTACTTATGTATTTAAATTGTGCGATAGCACAGCATCGCTTAGAAGGCGAGTGATTACGTGGTATCGACACCCGAGTTTCGGGTTCGATCCGCTTCTGACCATTGGCGCTAACCTTGAGTCCGTCTCGAAGCTTGCTTACCGCGGGATCTACTCAAAGGTGGCCTCAAATATTTCTCAATCCTGTGATTGTTCTCGTGAAAGCCTCGTTGGTTTTGATTTGGTTTTTCCGAGGTTGATCGGCGTGTTGCTATTGGTGCACCCGCCGGGTAAAACTTTCTGAAAGCCGTGTCCGCGTTATGGACGACTTGGAGCACAAGATCTCTAACCATAGACAAGCATAACTAAAGTTTATTGCTATAAATTTGACTTTATAATGACTAGTAATCAGCTTCACTATAATGGAATGGCTAATTAATACTGCCCACAATTGCTTGTTTGGAGTGTCGCTTGCGACCAATGTACCTGACTAGTAAGTATTGCAACTACAACGGAATGGTTGAATAAAAGTACCAACAACGGCTGGGTTTTGGGTTATCTCATGCTAATTGTATCTGATTAGTAAGTGTTGCAACTACAACGGAATGGTTAACTAAAAGTGCCCACTGCTTACTTTATCAGGATGATTATCTAAACCTGACTAGTAATTGCTGCAACGATAACTGAATAAGTAAACGCCAACGTGTGAGTTCTCGTTGACTTCCTCGTTTGGTCTCGAGGGGAAACGCCAGATGGGTTTGTTTGATGGTAGTATCAGGTTGGTTCGGATAGGTCCTTCTTACCCTCTCGCTTGCCGCCAGCTTGTATCGAGTCTCTATAGGTTGTTTAGTGCATGCTGCCGCCGCGATCCACCATACCTATGTAGGCGAGGACCGCCAATTCTAGCCTCGTGTAATCGCCTCA